>JAYESA010000016.1:146314656-146914656 GCA_036927795.1 Iris macrosiphon
TGATGTAAGAACTAAATGTAATTTTTATAATTTGTGTGTGTGTGTGTGTGTGGGGGGGGGGGGGGGGGGGGGGGCGGGGAGGGGGAGGAGGAATCCTAAAGATGTAAGCCTCTTGAAGATGCTAATGGAGATATCTTGGACCATATCTTTGCGTATTTTACTCTTTTCCTTCGATGATATTTTTGTTTCACTGAATTTTTCCTTCGAAAAGTTTTTATCGAGGCAATATAAGTCGCACCCACTGTGATTCCTGACGAATCATATTTCAGAAGAATATTATTGTATTCTTTTCTTTACTATAGATTTTTCCTCAAGATGAAATTTTTTCTTATGGAAAAATTTGTAATGAGACAATAATTAAAGTGGACATCCAACAAACGGGAGTGTTACGATTTGGATAAACCCAAATATGGATGTCCTTATGCATATCCACAACAACATCTTCATATTCCCTCTTATTAATCACAAAATATTAATAAAATTAGAGTATTTACATAATTGTATAAATCTTATTCGATTTTCGGTTGTGGACAGAAACCGAAATCGAACAAGAAATTTTAGAATTTTCAAAATCAAAACCGAACCGAATCTCTTATTCGATTCGGTTTTGATTTTCGGTCCAAAACCGAAAAATGCTCACCCCTTAGTTCATGGTATGCCGATGTCGGGAATAACATGTGCGAACATACTGACTAGAAGTCCCTTTGGGGGGGCAGGGGAAGGGCTCCTTTAAGGAATTGCATCTTGATCCTATATATAGGTGGGTCATCCGAGCCTGAGGCAGCATGCTGACTAAGGTCGTGAATGATCGATCACAAGCGGTCCTCGGAAGATAGGAGGAGGTCATGGCAGACTTTGAGAAATAGGAGGAGAAATGGGTGCATCCAATCGTGCACCAGCTTTGCCACGTCAAAGCCTGCATGTGGCAGACGCTAGCATGCCAAAAGGTGCGCGACATGAGGAGCTCTATTTAATTAGGGCTACTGGGTGGTGGAGCGGATCCAGAAATTACAACTGGAGTAGACTATCATAAATTTGGGTAAACTAGAAGTAGGTTAACATATTAAAAAAAAGAATTTATATAGAAAAAAAAAAGAAAAAAAGTTAAAAAAATATTTTGGGGTAGGCTCCAACCCACCCCCGGATCCGCCCCTGACTGGGTGGCCTATTTCCAAAGAGAGTGGTCTCAATCCCTCTTCGGGACATTTCCAATCGGGACGTCGACAACCTTGTGGTGGCTAACAACGTATAGGATGAGCGGCTTAGAGCATCTCCAACCCTATTGTCTTGTTTTGTGTTGTGATTCCTATGTGGCATGAGACATAAGGTAATGTCTTTTCTATGTGGCAAGATTATATTCACGCAAGATTATATTCACTCAAGACAATGAGATAGAAAATTGTTCTTCAATGCAGAAATATTGAGAAGATAATAAAAAACTATTTTTTTTCCAACCTCCAAGACAATTTTTCTACTTCTTCCTTTTTTTTATAAATATTTTTATTCACAATTGATGATTTGGAAGTAAATCATTGTGAAGTTCATTGTCTATATCTAGACAACCAACTTCACATTGGCTTTGACATGTCATTGTCATGTCAACTTCACAATTTATTTCACATTTTCATTGGAGAAAGAATTTTGAAATAAGTTGTTGTGATTCCTACATGGCAACCATTTTTTCAAACTCACAACAGGGTTGGAGATACTCTTAGACTAGGCTTACAAAATATTAAGAGCATCTCCAACCTTGTTGTGAGTTTGAAAAAAATGGTTACCACATACGAATCACAACTTATTTAAAAAATTCTTCTAAATGCAAATGTGAAGTTGATTGTGAAGTTGACACGGCAATGACATGACAAGGACAATATGAAGTTGGTTGTCTAGATCTACATAATTGACTTCACAATGACTTTATTCCACATCATCAATTATGAATAAAAATATATAAAAAAACGAAGTGAAAAAGTTGCCTTTGAAGTTGAAAAAAAGTAGTTTTTATTGTCTTCTCAACACTTTTGCATTGGACAACACTTTTATATCTCATTGTCTTATGTGAATATAAGACATTATCTTGTGTCTCATGCCACATAGAAATCACAACACAAAACAAGACGATAGGATTGGAGATGCTCTAAGGGGGTTGGGTTCTGTGCTAGATGGAGATATCCATAAAGCTTAGTCAAAATACAAATAATGGGATTAATACTCGTCCCTAAGTATTAGATGTGGTTACGTAGCGGAGTATAATCTTCACAGCGGATTATCTTGTACTAGTAAATTCACATGCGTTACACGTATTAAAATAAAATCCTATGATATTATTAAAAAATATATATATAATTTGAATATATTCTAATTATAATTTATTATAAATATATTTTTAAAATTTTGGATATGTATTTAATTAGATAATACTTTGTAGTTAGTTTAAATATATTTTAAAATTTGTTATATGTTTCATTGGTTTTTAAGAAAAAATTCTCCAACTATACAAGAAAAAGAAAAAAACGGTAGTTAATTTTTTTTAATTTTATAATAACAATTGATGATATATATAAATTATATTATAATAGTAGAAATAGAGATTTGTCTAGGGTGATAAGTGGTGGTGTATAATTTATTTCTTATTGTGGTTATGTAATGGAGTGAAACGGGATAATCTTCATCGACAATCAGACGAGAACCGGGAGCCACATGAGCTGTCATGTTCCTGTCCTGTGTCAAAGAACCACATCGCTGATTCATCGTCACCCTTTTAGTACCCTTTTTGAATGCTATTCGCACCAGACAGAAACAACCACATCCCCAAGAGAAAACAAAGGAAAAATATGTTCTGAAGTCAGCACTCAAAACTAGGTTTGAACAAACTGCCCAAAGGTGATGAGCATTTCGGCTTTATTTTTGTTACTTGATCATCCTGTCTTTATTTTGAGAGGAAGAGCTACAATTGTCACATTGGAGCCTCTCATTATTTGTTCCTAAATCATAAACCTGTAAAGCCATAGCATATCTGTAAAATAAAATTCCTCACTTTTGCAAAAAAAAAAAAAAAAGTACAGAAAAATCGAATGTAATTCCGATCCCTTTTTGGTGACTATATATCCCCCTCTTTCATCATCGAAGTGAAGTTTTTTCAATACATGAAATACATGTAGTTATATTTTCTGGAATCAAATTTTCTAAAAAATTTATATTCTCAAGAATATATAACATTTTCAGAAATATATATAATTCATATAAAATAATATTTTTATTGATGATTAAATGTATGTTTTTTTAGTGACTTTTTACTCAGTTAAGGTGATATGTTACAATTCAAGAAAATATGATTCAAATCATATTGACAAAAAAATTAACAAAAATAAGACGAGAAAAAAACAATTGATAAAAAGCAAGAAAGAACAATATATTTTTTCTCAATGTATAGAAAAACAATTTTTAAGAAACAAAAAATTTGTCCTTTTAAAAAGGAAAAAAAATCAGTAAAAAAAGGAAAAGAGAGAGAGAGAGAGAGAGAACAAACTTTTAAAAAGTATAGGAAAAACAAAACAACAACAACAAAAAATTAAACAAAAAATAACTTAAAAGAAACAAAAAAAATCTTTAAAACAAATTAGAAAAAGATTAAAAAGGAATAAAAGAGGAGAAAAAACTTTTTAAAAAAATCTAAAGCAAAAAATAATTTAAAAAAATGAAAAAGAATATTACAAAATTACAAAAATAAAAGAGAAAAAATGAAAGAAAAAAACAACTTTAAGAGTATAAAAATACCAAAAAAAACTCTACCCAAACAAAAAAAAATATGCAGGGAGGTACAGAATCACATGTTTTATGGACAAATTATTTACTGACTTAATAATAATCGAAAACGAACCAAGCATGAGAATAAAACTTCCACCCTAAATTTATCAAACAAAAACAAACTTGGTGGTATACCAAACGCACCCTAAAAGAGTTCCCCAATGGTAAGAGAAAAACTTTGACACGGATGTATCGAAGTTTTGATACAACCACTATATAACAAGTTGATCCAGCCTCAAAAACTTTATATATAAATACGTGCACATTTTATGAAAAGAAAGTGTTCCACTTGTCAAAGTGGGTAGCTGTATCAGTATCAAAGTTTTTCTCCACAGGTAATATACAACCGAATTAACAAAACAAGAAAATAACGAGACAAAACACCATATCCCATCACAGACCAACCACAACTCACTACAGGGATTTCCGACTAACCAAACAATGTTT
Source organism: Iris macrosiphon (assembly GCA_036927795.1). Classification (NCBI taxonomy): domain Eukaryota; kingdom Viridiplantae; phylum Streptophyta; class Magnoliopsida; order Asparagales; family Iridaceae; genus Iris; species Iris macrosiphon. Next base: position 146,318,911 of record JAYESA010000016.1, read on the forward strand.
TCCGACTTCCCAAACAATGTCGCAAGAAGTGGCTTTCTCATGCCAACATTCAAATGGACAACAATATTATATTATAGAACTAAATTTACTGAAATATTCATATCACATGATGCTTTAACTAGTTACAGATAAACGCTTTGAGCACCTTTTGAAATCAAAAATCAAACAAGTGACAAGCTCGGCCATGGATAGATGATTCAAATTTCAAAAGTTCGAGGGGAAAATTGTCCAAAAGGATACCAGTGTTCCTGTTATAGTTCCCTTCCCTACGATTCAACCATGGGTTCAGGGCCAGATGAATCTGTAAGGCTGGGCTGTGACTTGCTGCTCGATTGCCGCACTGAATTGAAGAGGATGTCCTTGATAACCTTGAGATAAAGTGCAGAAGAAAAAAAAAAATAAGAACAAGAATTGAAGCCAACTAACAGCAATGGGCCATTGTAAGTATGGAAGTCAATTCACCTGCGACATGAGGCCATGCACCTGCTCAACAGTAATTTTCGAGCTATCGCGGGTTATCTTTGCAAGCTGAGATTCCTCCTGCACCAACCACCATAGGCCCCATTAGAAAACGCAGAAGAAAGGAGGAACCAAGTACCTTGCTCCTTTTTCTCAGATAACGGGGATTATAAGTTCACGAAGTGTATCCTGATAACATGAAATTAAATACAAGAACCAAAGGCAAGCTTCGTATAACAGCCTACCAGCTGTCTATTACAATGATTCAACATGATGTCCTGATTGGAAGGAGAGAGACTGTACAAGAGAGATGTTACATTACTATTTGAAAGAGTTAAAAAACACATGAATGTGATTTAGAAAATTCCAGTGCACAAACAGCTTCGTATTTGGCATGGTTTATCGTATCAAACTACAGTTAGGGGGTCAGACTATAAGGGATCAGTACATCTGACTATATTTTGACTGGATGCATCAAAAACTGGATCCAACTTTTATCATTCAGAAGAACACAGACCATATAGGGGACATGTATGGTTGCACGAAAGTGTACTAAAGTGCGAGTGGGAAAACGGAGTTTGCGTACGCATAAATTTTGACTTTCCAAAAGTTTAGTTGATGGGATTGAAAGATATGAAAGTGGAAAAAAAAAGAGTTTCGTTGTTTGAATGGTTGTTGAAAGTAGAAAAAACAGGAGTTCGATTGTTTGGATTGTTGTTGAGAGGGGATGTTAGTTGAAAATATGATAACCCATAATTAAATTAATTACCATAATTAAATTAAAAAAATAATTATCGCAATTGGAAAACACATCAAATTAATTAATAATTATCATAATTAAATTAATTACCATAATTGAATGAACAAAAAATTAGTTACCATAATTATCATAATTAAATTAAATAACCTAACATAATTAAATGAACAACAAAGATATTAAACATATATTCCCTTTCTCATTTCTGGAGTCTTCTCCACATCCATTCCGCTCTCACACTCTCCACAGACATTCCTCTCTCCACATCCTTCTTCAAACCCATTTCTCATCCACCGCTCTCTCCCGCCGTCACGATCTCCTTCGCCGGTGCGGTCTCCTCCGTCGGCACCCCTCTGCGGAGCGCCATCCTCCGTCGTCGCGCTCTCCTACTCCGTCGGATCCGATGTCAGAGCTCTCCGTGATTCTCCTTCCGCGGGTGAGCGAGAGCACGTGGCTCGACGGAGTCTGCAGAGGAGTTTCCTCTCTCTCTCTCTCTCTCTCTCTCTCTCTCTCTCCTGAGGAGTTTCCATCCAAAATGGTGGAAGTAAAAGTAAAATAATTTGTGTGTGTGTGGTGGGGGTGGGGGGCAGGAACTGCATCCTGTCAATTCCATCCAAAATATCCAGTTTCATGCTTGGTAACAAAACGGTCGAGTTTCACATTTCACTCCAAATCCTGGCCACTTTCAGGGAACCAAACAGGCCCTAAAGGTGATATTATTATTATTATTATCCTATCACATCTGTAACTATCATCTCCATCTTGTATGTCAAATATTGAGTATAGAACATTGAATAACTGTATCACAACGTGCATCAGTGCACGAGAGTCGTCAGCGAAGCGAGCATTTATGACGCAACGTCACGGAACTGCCATTATGCGAAGGTAGAAGCGTGCATCAATGCACGAGTATCAAGTAGTAATGCTTCGTCAGCAAAGCAAGCAGTTGTGGTTCGAAACCACACAACTGTCGAAAGGGATATGGTGCCCACGGAACTATCGGATGTGACATGGTGCCTCGGTATATTGGGACCTGCGGGTCGCCAATATGAACACCAATCGGATATGTATGCGACGCGAGAATAATATATTGTGTCGAGTAGACAGTGTTCTAAAAATCGGGCTAGGCGGCCGCCTAGGCGGCGCCTAGGCGCTAGGCGGCCGCCCGCCGCACCGAAATCGGCCAATTCGGCCTCCTAGGCGCCTGTTCGGGCCTAGGCGGCGCCTAGGCGGGCCTGTTCGGGCCTGTTCGGGCCTGTTCGGACCTAGGCAGGCTAGGCGGGCCTAGGCGGGCCAGTTCGGCCGCCTAGGCGGCCTAGGCGGGCCAGTTCGGCCAGTTCGGTTATGGAAAAAATTTAAAATTTCAAAATTTCAAATTTTGAAATTTTGAAATTTGAAATTTCAGATTTGAAATTGCAAAAAATATTCAAAAAAATTTCAAATTCCAAAAAAAAATTCAAATTTCAAAAAAATTTAAAAGAAATGCAATAAAAATTCAAAATATCAGAAAAAAAAATCAAAATATTAAAAAAAATTCATTTTTTTAAAAAAAATTAAAACTAAAAATTCAAATTTTCAAAAAAAAAAAAAAAAAAAAAATTTTTTTCTGTTCGGCCGCCTAGGCGGCCCTTTGGCGCACCGATTCCGCCTAGCGCTTTTTAGAACACTGCGAGTAGATACGTACATTTCCTTACATTTTGGTAGCCAGGCATGTGTCTTATAGTCAGTTTTGAATGCGGTTATGGACAGTCTGCGCTCAAGGCGTATGGTTCTTCGAACGGATGGCCTAGGGCATTGGAACCGTTCGACCTAGGAGGAACTAGAAGATTCACCGTGTCTAACAGAAAGGCGAGGAGTATTACTAGACCTGCAGTTGGGCTTGGAACATGACTAGAAGGGCATGTCGTAATGGGGATAAAATGGTGCCTTCGGTGGGACTCGCAACCTGCACACGAAGTGTTCATTACTTACCATGAATATAGTCCGAAATAGCGGCATGTGTGTCGCTAGTGACCTTCATATATATAAGTGTTGGCATGTTAATGAATATCTTATGTATGGCGGCCACCTTGCATCAGTGCAAGGGTGAGTGCATCGGTGGTGGTAAGAAGTCACTGTGAATTGACGCGGTTCAGTAGGTTTCATGTTTACTTACGCTATCAAGTATAACATGCCTACATGCTTACAATGTGTACATGCTTTCCTGCTTTTAGTACATGCCATGGATATGAACTGTAATCAATCTAGTTCAATATAGCAATATTATCATATAAACTGCATGCTTCACATGATTACTTAGTATCGGTTTAGGCGAGTGGACTACCTCACCAGTACAAGATGTGTACCAATACCTAACCCCCAGGTACGAAGATTCGGTCGGTCGTACAAGGCGTTGGAAACTCGGATTGACAACATAAAGATGTTCGGCTGAGGATGCTTGTTTGCATATAGAAGATATGATGTATGGAACAGCGAAATCATTTGTGAGAAAGAGAGATCATGAGTGTTGTAAGCCAAATTGACATATTCAGTTGGGCCATTTAGAGTCTTTGTAATAAGTTATTTTATCAATAAAAGAGATTCATTTCATATATTATGTGTGACTTCCTTATGATTGTTTCTTCCGCTGCAATGTTATCGATTTGAGATACACCATTTATTGTTTTATCTTCTTGTATTGTACAAGTGCAATCTAGACTTGTAAGGCATCACGTCTGGTGGCTACTTAGCGACTCTGCGGAGTCAGGACATGACAAATGATATCAGAGTGATGGTTTTACTTCCTCGGACACTCCTTTTGTTTCGTTTCAATTCTAAGTTGCTTCCTCGATCGAATGACTCTTGACTCTACTCGAAGCTACACTGGATGTTCCATACAATAAGTCTAAATAGTGTCGTGTGTGTTTTGTTGCATGTGTTCCTATCGATTATAATAATACCAAGTAACACCATGGGATGTTTGTTGCATCAGTACAACAAGTCAACCTGTGGGATAACACCATATAGGTGGAAATATTGGATGCGTAACAGATGTGTGGTAACACATCTGAGTATGGCATAAAATATCGGGAATGAAATGTTGCACAAGTTGCAACGAACGAGAATCAACGAAAATAGTAAGTCGGTTGTGCGTGTTGGCTGAGTTATATGTCAGACTTCGAGTAAGAGAATGTAATGTTTGTGGTCGGCAGGATCACCGTGGGATGGATAGTTCGAAATAGATGTTGGATCGATGTGGAGAGACGTATGATACCAGGAGTGGCTCAACTTCTGAGTGGTATATACCATACCAGATAATGGGATGCGACAGAACATTTTGTATGGCAAAATTTGATTTAAATAATACTCGATGCAGTTGGTTTGAATGATCAGGCGAAGACTCGTATCAATGGATGTTACGTCGGACAAGAATTCGAAAAGTATAATATAGACGATTGGCTGAGAATAGCGAAGAAAACTATACGTCAAGGAAATGACTGAATCGTTTGATGAGATGTTCAAACTCGGGATGTATAGTTGGTTATTACTTATCGTAACTTATCGAAAGAATGATGCAAATCAAGTATCGAATGATGATTGAATCAGTAGGATTGAATCAGTGGGATTGAAACTTGAAGTAACATAATCTGGCTGCATGATTTAAAGTTTAAAAAATATTTGTCGATACGGAGAGTCGAGCCTAAAAAAATCGATAGTTGGTATGCGTGCTAATATGCACGAGGGATCGATGCGTATTGGGAGTAACAAGCGTAGATCGTAGATTTTGTAACCATCGGAAAACGATTTGTTGAGCAGAGGAACTCGTTTGAGTATAAAAGAGCTGTATGATACTTGTAACATAAAACTTGAGGATATGATCGTCGTTGCTTGAGGATTTCGATGTTGGATAATCAATGACTCGGTTACGTGATCAGGGTGTAATGGATACGAATATTGTGAAACAGTGTAACGAATACGGACAAGTTCCCTACGAAACTTAGATGGAGGTAATACGAGTCGAATTGATGGCTAATACCGATTTCAAAGTTGACCCTTACGGTATCGGAATAGACATAGCGTATCAGAATAAATATGGCAGAAGTAAGACTCGATTGAATACGCGTTGGAAATAATTTACCCTACGAATTAGTGCGCAAGTAGACGGGACGATGCGAACACAACGGAATGCAAGAAAATTAATATAGAGTTGGGAAAACTAAAACGGGAGCAAGGGTTGTAATTGATGGACCTTTGATGGTAACCGAACGGGATTTATAGTGGCGGAATAATTTATCGTGTCGCTCAATCAAATTGGTGCGCAAAAAACTTATGCGTGATATAAGGATACAAAACGGAGCAAGCCTATGATATCGAGATTTTTGCAAGTAACAGTACAAGAAGTCGAATTGGTTGATCGGAAGTTTACATGATAGATTCAGGACAGGACAATAAAGTTATTGGGATGAGCTTCATAGATGGTGATTCAATTGGTGATGGTTCTTGGCAGATATAGTGTCTCTAGTATTAAGCATGGCTAGATAGATTTGGACCCGAGACTGTTATATGTTTTCTTGGTTAAAGGATTGTGGGCGTAGTGTATGAGTTGTTCGAATTTGGAAGTATATTCTTAGATTGGGATAGAATTTAGGGGTGAGCATTAATCGGTTTAAAACCGAACCGAATAAGCTATTAGGTTCAGTTCAAAAAATATCCGGGTCGGGTTCGGTTTTACATAACATGTTATTCGGTTTTCCGGTTCGGTTTCGGTTAGTTGAATTCGGATTCGATTTAAAATCCAAACCGAATAAGAAAACCCTAACTATATACAATTAATAAAATACCCTCACCCATAACCCTAACTATAAAATCTATTTTTCTCTCTCCTCTCCTTCGCATTTTCTTTCTTTTCTCTCGGCCTCTCCCTCTCCCTCTCCCTCTCCCTCTCCTTCTCCTTCTCCCTCTACGCTCTCTCCTGACCTACCCACCCCCCGAAAGAAAACCCTAGCCAACCTCAGCCTCACACCGCCGGCCACCCTCAACCTCAGCCTCTCATCTTCTCACTTATCGGCTCTCTAGTCTCTTCTCACTCTTTTACGGTCATCTCCTCTTCTCACTCTCTCACGGTCATCTCCTCTACTGGTCCACTTTACTCACAGATCTCCTCCACCGGTCCACCTCACTCACGGATCTCCTCCACCTCACCTTCGGTCAGCGCCTCCGGACCCCCATCTCACTCCGGATCTCGATCTCCTCCACCTCTCTGGGAAACTGCATAATAGGGTTGGATTTAGCATATCTCCTCTACCTTGAAGTATTCTAAATTTTTTATTTTAATTTCTGTTAAAAAAAATTTGCTAATTATTATGTTCAAATCTCATATCTCCTCCACGGTCCACCTCCATCTCGAGTTCTCGGCCTCTTCTCCCAAATCTCTACCTTGTAAGTATTTTATATTTTTTAATTTAAATTTCTTTTAATATTTATCTAATTATTATGTTCAAATCTGACTCTTACGGTTAGTATTGTGTTAAGAATTTAGTATGTTCATGTTTTGAAGTTTGAAGAATAATCCATAAATTTTAGATTCATTAAATTATTATGTTCATCTAATTATTATGTTCTACACAATTTTGAAACTAACCACAAATTTGTCTACATAATTTTGTCCAAAAATACTCTACTAAGAAGAGATTTTGTCTTTAATTCAGGGTATCAACTTCAAGAATGAATCTACTTTTACATGTAAGATGATCATTTAAGACTCTTTTGTGTTGCTTCTTTGATGATGGAATGAACTTTTTAAATTAGACCAACTTGTGAAGGTTTGAGCTAAAGACTAGCCATATATATATTCACTGAAGATTTCTGATCACTGAGATTGTCAACTGAGATTCTCAGATCACTAAGATTGTCAACTGAGATTCAGGGATTATGATCCTGCTTTGAATGTTTTAATCAATCTCCAAGCACTATATTTCATATAATGTGAAGGGGAGAAAGGAACACATTATGAGCAGTGTAGGAAAAAAGAACAATACCAATTTGAAATGATGCATTTTAAAAAATAAATTAATAGTCTGCCATTATTATTGGTGTTTCTAGAGATTAAAAAATAAGGAAAAAATAATCCAGACAAAAGACTTTTTTGTTTCTTCAAGTTAGCTTATGTTCCATGACTATTATTTCTTCAAGTTAACTTCAAGTTAGTTTCTGTTTTTGCTTGTATCATCAAAGTTCAGTGAGTCACACTCATACTAATCTCATTTGTTAATTATGCAGGTATTTTGCGGTTGAATTCTTGACTTGAATTTATCCTAATCGCTGTAAGAATCAATGTGTGTTGGGAATTTATATATGGTTGTGGCTGGAAATTGAAATGGAATATGCTTTCGGGGCCGGTTTGCATAAATGCTGCATTGCGTAATGGCCAGTTTGCCAAGAGCCTTATAATATGGAATTGTTGATTGTTTGATTTATTTATTTTTTGTTGATTGAATGTTTTTATTTTGTTTACAAGTAAAAATCTGAAATGGCTATATGCCCACATATTTTGTTTGCAGGGCCAGTTTGCATAAATACTGCATTGCGCAATGGCCAGTTTTTCAAAAGCCTTATAATCTGGAATTGTTGATTATTTGATTGATCTGTTTTTGTTGATTGGCTGTTTTTTTTAACAAGGAAAAATCTGAAGAGGATATATGCCACATTTATTTTTGTTGATTGTTTGTTTTTTTTTTGTTTACAAGTAAAATTTGAAATGGCTATATACCACATGATTTTGTACGCAGGACCAGTTTGCATAAATGACGCATAAGCTTTATAACCTGAAATTGTTGATTGTTTGATTTTTTGACGATTGTCTTTTTTTTACAAGTAAAATCTGAAATGGATATATGCCACATTGTGTTTACAAGCCCTAATTTTTCGCTTAGATTTTTTGTTTACAAGTAAAATTTGAAACTGATAAGAACAGATACTAACTAGTAAAAAGTTTTGATTTCTTATTTACAAAAACTATTATCTTATATGATATTTACAAATTAATAGTTCATTTATTGCGTCAAATAATTAAAGTTCATGGCATCAACATCATACTCATGCAATATTTATTTTCTATCTTTAGTTTTCTTTTGTAAATTTACTTTAGAATTGAAATATATTTTTGGTTTCATGTTTATTTTAGATGTCAAATGAAGCGGAGCCTATCGAGCTTGAGGTTGAGGTTGTGGGGGGAACAAGTTCCCATGCCACAAATGACCCCATCACAACTAATCCTAAACTCAAGGTTAAAAACAAGTGTATTGGTAAACGAAGAGCTATTTATTGTAGTGACTTTAGAGAATTTCTTGAGAATGGGCACCCGAATGCGAAATGTAATTTCTGCAAAAAAGAATACTATTGTCACCCCGTAATTAATAGGACCACCTCAGTCAGAAATCATTGGCTTATATGTCCCCTCAATCCGAAGCACAAAGGTCCTTCTCAATCAATATTGAATATGCAATGTAATGGGAAGGGCAAGTCAACTCTCACTAGTTGGCAATTTAATCAAGAACACACAAGGCCTTGGCTTACATGTTAATTGTCGATGAGCTTCCTTTTCGGTTTGTTGAGGGTGAGGGCTTCAAACGCTTTCTTTCTAGTGCATGTCCTATGTTTGGTGTTCCGTCGAGATGGACCGTTGCACGAGATTGTTACAATCTTTATACAAATAAGAGGACTAAGTTAAAGACTTATTTCAATGAGTCCAATCAAAGGATTTGTCTCACGACGGACACATAGACATCTATTCAAAAGATAAAATATGTGTCTTACATTAATGATGATTGAGAATTAAAGAAAAAAATTATCTACATTTGTCCAATTTCTAGTCATAGAGGCAAAGCTATTGGTAGGGACGTGGAGTCATGTTTGATTGAGTGGGACATTGACAAAAAATTTACAATTAGTGTTGATAATGCTAGCTTAAATCATGTTGATATTACCTATTTAAGCAAGAAGTTTGCACAAAAAGGAAATAGTATTCTTCAATGCAAGTATTTACATATGTGTTGCATTGCACATATTATAAACCTTGTTGTGGTAGACGGATTAAAACTGATGTCTTCTTCCGTTGCTTGCGTTCGAAGAGTTGTTAGCTACGTGAGACAATCTACTTCTCGGTTCCAAAAGTTCAAAGATTGTACTCAAATCGAAAAAATAGAAAGCAGAAAATTATTGTGTCTTGATGTGAGCACTCGTTGGAATTCAACATATTTGATGTTGGACACGGCTCAAAAATTTTAAATAGCCTTTGAGAGATTCCAAGACGAAGATCTTTTATTCCAAGAGAGAGCTTGAGGGTAAGAATTTATTTCCAAACGAAGAGGATTGGATGAATGCGAGAAGGTTGTGCATGTTTTTAGAACATTTCTATGAATTCACTTTATGTGTACCGGACTCTTTGTATGTCACTTCTAATAAAAATTTTGAAGAAATTGCATCTATTGATTTCCTCTTGAAAAATGATAAGAGTAACGATGACTTTGAGTTGTCTATGATGGCAGATAAAATGAGAGAAAAATATGATAAGTATTGGGGGGGGACATCGACAAGATGAATATGGTTGTCTTCATTGCGCCACTTTTTGATCCACGACAAAAATTTGCATATGTGGAATGGTGACTATATCAACTCTATGGTAAATCAAAGGATGATACCATGGTAGAGAAGATAAAAATGGTTGCTTACTCTATGTTTGAATATTACAAAAAGTTGTATGAACCGATAGTTGCTTCTACAACTAATGAAATGACCGAATCTCCTACCATCGAAGAGCGTCCAATTTTTAACTTGAAAAGTATGACGAATGCTCAATATAAAAATCACAAAATGAAAACCTGTGGTTGTGACAATAAATCTGAGTTGAATCGTTATCTTATCGAGAGCCCACCGAAGCCGATGAAGATAAGAATCCAAATATTGATCTTTTGGCTTGGTGGAAAGATAAATTATCTCCGTTTTCCTATTCTTTCAAGAATGGTTTATGATGTCTTGGTTGTTCCAATATCTACAGTGGCTTCGGAGAATGCATTTAGTACCGGTGGTCGGGTGCTTGATGCATTTAGGAGCTCTTTGATTCCTAAAATTGCTCAAGGTCTTATTTGTTCTCAAGATTGGTTTAGAACTGCTTCGGATCGATCTATTGTTACTAATCTTGAAGAAAACTTGGAATCCCTAGATAAACTTGAAAGAGGTATAGTTTTAGTTAATATATAAACTTGAAAGAGGTATAGTTTTAGTTAATATGTTTTATCACATGATGTTATTTTTTTAGTTTTTACTTTATTACTTGTATTTATTGTTTGTTATGTTGTGTTTTGTTATCTTTTTATACATGGATAGATTTAAGTCAATTGACTACGATTGACTCAACCTCGAGCAATGTTTGAAGATTTGGTTTATGGATCGACTGATAGGGGTGAGCATTCGGTTTATTCGTTCCAACCGAACCAAATTATCAAAAACCGAATAAACCGAATTTATAAATTTGTAAACCGAAATCGAACCGAATTCAATAAAAACCGAACTTAAACCGAACCAAAATATTCGATTCAATTTTCGATTTATTCGGTTAATGTAAACATTTTTTGTTAAATGACCACAATCCAAAATTAGGATTACAACACTTCATTCTTTTAGCCGAAAGGCCAAAGAAAAATTGTCTTTCAGTAGTTGTGCTAGGTCTCCTTTATAACTTCCTCAAAGCCAAATATTTTTTTTCCAGCCGATGTGGGACTAAAGTTACTATGTTTGGGATATTGGAGTGACATAGGAGGACTTAAATGATCTAAGACATGGAGACTAGGATCTCTGTGTCTGAATGCTCTAGACATGGTCCCCCTTCGTGAAGTGGGTTATGTTTGGGTTATTGGAGTGACATAGGACTTAAATGCTCACCAGATGCTTTTGTCATGGTCCGTTTTTCTAGGGGAACATAGAACAAATTTGATCAACAAACTTCTCATGTTTAAAACTGGTCTGAGTCTACTATTCGGACTCAAATTTGACAAACACATGAAGAAAAAAATTAGGGTTTTTACAAACACATGAAAGTGAGGACAGGAAAGTGAGGGCATAACTTTATATGCATAAAATTAGGATATTTACATAATTGTTTAAATCTTATTCGGTTTTCGGTTTTGGACCGAAACCGAATTCCAAAACCGAAACCGAATCGAATAAGAAAATTTAGTATTTTTCGAAACCGAAACCGAACCGAATTTTTTTTAAACCGATCAGAATCTTATTCGGTTCGGTTTTCAGTCCAAAACCGAATAATGCTCACCCCTATTGACTGGTTTGGACTATGTAATTATTAAACAATCTATCACTGCACTGTGCAGTGTGTACACTATATTTTGTACTCGGTTCCGTGTTATGTGCAGTGTGTACTACAGAATTCATTTTGGAATTTTGGATTCTTGACCTATTGTTTCAGGTTGGGTTGTAACTATTAAATTGTTAATTACTGCACTTGTGTATTACGATTACATTTACTTGTTTTATTTCATTATAAGTTGCTAACAAATATGTGAAGAAAGTGACGATGATGATATGGCAATAAACATCAGACATACTACAATGCATCTATTTATGATGCAAAAATTGCCAATCTGAGCTTTCAAACTTCCAATCCACTTGCATATCTATGCAGATTTTGAACCTGTAGAATTTGAACTTCAGACAGATGGAATCATGGAAATTCATTTAAGTGCAGTTTTTGTACACTACAGCACCTAACCTAATAGAAAGGTGATAAAGGTTTATATTCTTCATTTGATGTCTGTCATTTACTTATTTTATTTCATTATAAGTTTCTAACAAATATGTAAAGAAAGTTGCAATGATGATATGGTAATAAGCATCAGATAGATACTACAATGCATCTATTTATGATACACAAATTGCCAATCTGAGCATTCTTCAAATACACTTGCCTATTATGTTGGATTACAGGTACTCAAGAATGGAATTTAGGTGAAATTGCAAAGGGTCATCATCAGAATTGCCTATTATTTCAGTAAAAGGTATGTAGGTGAACTTGAATTTGGTATCGATGGTTCTTACTTTTTAGTGCAAAGGGTCATCATCTTAAAGGAATGATTACTCATGGATGGATTACCAAAATTGAAAAGCATGGATGTTTTGTGAAATTTTACAATGGGGTGCAGGGTTTCGTCCACAGGTTACATTCTTTCATATTCTTCTCCTAGATATTACTTTTATGTGTACACATTTCTGCTCACTTCGTAGCCATTTTACATTAACATAAAAAGTATTATTGAGAACGATATCAATTTGGTATTACTTTCTTTGTTTAGATTAATTTGTCCTCAATTAAAAGCTGCTATGTACTTGGGAAGTATTTATTTTCTTTGTTTAGATTAATTTGCCAATTTTTTGTGGGGTCCTGCAGCAAGACTCTTGCTTGGGGATGGCTGAACACGTAGAATTTTTCGAAGGAGTTTACTTGCCCAATTTTGTATGTACAGTTTAGTGCCAAATTTTTCAGTTGTACTCCATCAAATTTTGTAATTCTACTAGCATGGAATTGTGTATGTATAATTTACTGCCAAAATTTGTAATTTTGTACATACAGTTTACTGTCCAACTTTTCAGTTTATTTGCCCAATTATGTATGGCTGAACACATGGAAGTTTTTGTATGTACAGTTTTCTGTCTATTATGGTTCTTGTCAAAATTTATATTTTTGCAATTTCACTAGTTTAATTGTTATCATTGAAATATTTGTTATTTTTTTGGATATTTTACTACTGTGTTTTTATAAGTAATCCAGCAAGGAGTTTAATTCTACATTGTATACGATCTAATTGTTAAAAAATACCAGTAACAAAAACCGGCTCAACCGATATAAACCGAAAAAATCGAAAAAATAAATCTGGTTCGGTTTATATCAGTTATGTGTATTTATGGTTCGGTTTTGGTTTTGCTAAAACTGAATTTGGTTATTTCGGTTTTGCAAAATTCGGTTCGGTTATAACCAAAATAACCGAACTCACCCGTAGATAGAATCCCATAGAATTACCAGGTTATGGTTTGACCCAGGATATGATATAACATGGTTCTTAGTAACTGTCCATCGTTGATGATCCACAATTATCAAGCGTAACTTCGAGGCAGCTGACCCTAGAGACTCAACTGCATAATCGAAGTAATCATTAGAGACCCATAGAATGACCCTAATGTTGTCGCATAAGGAATTGCGTCGAGGATAAATATTATGTGGTGCATGTTTATGATACGTGTAGGCGATCGGATATTGGTTTCGAAAATTGATGGAATGGCCTTCGGCCAAGAAAATAACATAGTCGGATTTTGATTGTTTGGTTGACAGAATACTCGAATAATCTTAGTTGGTCGGTAATCGGATTAGAATTTGACGGATGAACTTATCTTAGTGATGAGTGTAATGCCCCGCAACCGCAGAGTGCATTACGCTGAGTCGGATTAAACAAGGCAAAGGTTGGTTACATTTTGATTTGTTGGATGTGGGAGCAAGTATTGATTTGAGTTGGTTTCATGTGCAGATCGCATGCGGAGTTCGATGGAATCAGATGTTCGTTCAGATCGGTACTGGGATAGCGGGATTGGAGCAATAATACCATCTTCCTTAGTCTGATCGATCGGATGATTTGGAGAGCACGGCATGCTCGCACGGTCATACCAATTGAGTATAACGTGCTTTGCATCGGACCACGGATTCAAGAGATCGGACGTATCGGCAAAGCAGAGTGCTTAGCGGATTCAGACTTGGTGGGTGGGCTCTGCCCCTTCTCCTCTACTCCTTCATGCCTAATAATATGGAACACACACAATGGTTTGAACACTTGAAACTGGAACATTGGAATCACCGCATTGTGGGGTGCATAGAGTGTGCGTCGGTTGGTTGGATAGGATTTGTGGCTTGAGTTGGTCTTGCGTTTGGGCAGTTGGAGCATGAGTGGATCATCTTGGTTGGAACATCGAGGCACTACGGGCGAGCGAGCGTGCATCCATGCACGAGTATCAAGTTGGACGCTTTGTCAAGCAAAGCGTACAGCTGTGGTTCGAAACCGAACAACTGCATCGGTGAGGACATTGTGTCACTGTTGGGGCATTGTCACTGTTGGGGCATTGTGCCACGGAGCTTTCGGAGCGAGGGATGTTGCACCAATTAGAGCATTGTGTTGAGAAGCGACATAGTGCCTATGTGGATAACTTGAGATTGTGCCTTAGGCTATGGTTGGAGAATGGTTATGGAGATTGGATGGATCGAGGCGAGTATCGTTTGGTTGGGCGAGAAGGCTCGATTCTCTCATCGTACCTACTGGTTGGAGTATTGCATTGGTCACGGACAACCTTACGCACAGGGTTTGGTTTCCTCGAACGGGATAGGTTCCGGGACACCGGGACCGTTCGGCCATGGAGGAAACAAATGGTAACGTGCCTTGTGCACGGTACCAGCAGTTCGAAATGACCAGACGGGCTAGCTACTCAGCGCCGAATCGGGTCGAACTGCAGTTGGATTAGTCATTTATTGCTTGGCCAGTGACTTCATATAGATAAGAGTTGGTTTGCTTTGGTTTGGATTGGTTTAGTTTGTGCATTCGTGTAGGCGGCGGCGCCACCTTGCCTCGGGCAAGAGTGCGCGCATCGATGATTGGATTAGCAAGGCTTGGATTGTGGCATGGTTCGACGATGGATATTGAGACTTAGAGAGCGATGTGGATCGATAGGTTCGCTTGCTTCGGGTTGAGTAGTAATGTTTGCATGCTTAGTTTCCTTTGAGTTTGATAAAACTGCTACTATATTTACTTGAGTTGAATGCTTGCATGCTTAACCTGCTTTATAGTTTTCCTTAACATGTCATACTCTGCCATGAAATGAATTTAGGATTCAAGTAGAAAGATCACCATATAACTGTTTGCATTCACTATCTATATAGTGTCGGTTTAGACGAGTTGGTTACACCGCTCACCAGTACGGCTGTGTACTGACCAACGTTTGTGGACATTATTTCTAGGTACGCAGGTGTAGTGGCTCGGCTTGAATATACAGGACATGATGTATCGAACGGTAAGTACATTTGTGGACAAGAGAAACAGCAAGAGTGTTGAATCGCCTTTGTGGCATCCTCCTTTGTGACATTTTCATTTGGACCCTTCGAGAGATTCGTTACGTACTCTCTAATGTGTGCTTGGTACACAATTCTCGACTTTCGCTGCAACTTGGTTGTTTTGATGATAACCATGACGTTTCACGTCATTGCCTTGTGCGAGCGCAACTCCAGGCTTGTACGACATCACGTCCCGATGAGAACGATTGTCCTGCTGGAGCGCTGCAACGTGGTGATTCACGTTCAGCGGGGACGATCGAACTTACGAGAGATTGAGGCGTGGTAAACTGGTATCAGAGCGCCCGGTTCATTTCTTCGGACTTTGTCCTTTGGTTCATCACAAACTCTAAATAGCTTCCGCGTGTCGTTTGGCTCTTGGCTCTACTCGGTGCTGTAACGCCCCGCTCCAAACGGTTACTTAAGAAACACTACGCTGCTTCGACTCGGTTGAGAATCGAGTCTCGGGGAAACCTTACCGCCAAATCAACACGGACAAAGTGCAATGAACCCTTCGAATTAATCGAACGGCTTCTATTGAAATGAGTCCAAGAGTTTTCGTTGGTTGCTTTGCTTTTTGGTTTTGTGTTGCTTTGTGTTTTGAGTTGCTTTCGATGACTTGGTTTTCATGATTTCGCCTTCTCGCTTGCGCTTTCTTTTCGAATCGTAAGGGAAAGAGATCGAAGTATGCTAACCAAGTATTGTTGCATTTTCAGGACGCATAACCAAAGAGTGAACGTCGCTTAGGCTTCCCCATCTCTTCGTTCGATTCATTTGGTGAGTGGCTTAGGCCCTTCGATGAATCCTTTAAGTCTGCATGCCTAATAAAGAATCTCTAGTTCACATAAATATGATGCCTCACTAATAAGATAAGCTAAAAGAGAGAAAGTATTGCATGCTTCTAGTATAGAACTGCTAACTTACTAGTTGCTTATGGAATGCTTAACTGTCCCTCGTGTATCTGTGCATTGAGTATTGTGGCGAAACTCTGGACTTGAGCTTAATAATGAGAAAAGAGAAAAAAGAGATAACTTGTGTGCTTGGTTCATCAGTTGCATGATAGCATATTTTTCTGATAGGGCTTGCATTCATGCATTTGGTCAGGACAACTTGTGCACAAGGTTTATCTCTCGGGCGGTCCCTGGGGCACTGGGGATCGTTCGGCCGGAAGAGATCTAGATACCTAAGGCTTGTACGTCCTTGGGTAGACCGGAGACTCGTCTATTAGTGAGATTGGGCTTGTACGTCCCAACTGCTAATCCCGTGGAGGGGACCATCATATAGTTAGGGCGCATGCTAGGTTTACCTTCTTGCATACCTAACACTTGATGCCTTATTGATTCATAAGTTATTCATATGCAAATTGTGGCTAACTTGTGTGTCTGCTGCAGGGATAACCGCTCGGCCGTGGGTAAGAAATATCATATGCATATGCTAAATATTGTCTATGTTTCCTAGCATGAATTGTTAAAAAGAAACTAGACAACCAGAAAGACCACTTAATAATGCTAGCTTCATATGCTTACTTAGTGTGGATTTCTAAGGTGAGTTTGGCCACGGTCGCTCACCAGTACATGTGGTAGTACTGACCCACGTTTGTGGGCAAATATCCAGGTGCTGGGAGCGAGAGTCTGGCAAGCATCCTGAACCTGAATCAGCGTGTGCGCACCCTTCCTTAGGATTGTGTTCGTGCTGCTTCTTCCGCTGCTTACCTCTCCAGTGGGCTACTTCCTCTTCTGCTAGATGTTTTGCTATTTTGGTCCTACTACAAGGGCATAATGTAATGGGCGTTGTGGCTAGTTTTGGGAATGTAAAAAGAGTTGTAAGCCTTCTAAGGCATATTTTGTAACTCAGCCAAGCAAACACTTTGTAATCCAAATTTTCAGTATTCAATAAAAGAAAGTATTTTGTGTGCTATCAAATGTGTTCAACTTGGGTTCGCTGCATTTTACTCTGTGCCTATATATGTATATTTTGTCTAACTTGTCTTGTGCAGGTACGTTGCCTGGTGCAAGCGCAACTTAGGCTTGCACGGCATCGCGCCCAAGCGAGGACGAATGGTTCCGTAGGGACCAAGCGAGGACGATAGGCCCTACGGGATCGGCCCCTACGGGATCGGGGCGCGACAGGTGGTATCAGAGCATGGCTTTACGTCCTTGGCCTCTTCAAACATCGTCTTCAAAAAGGATATAAGTTTTCAAGCGATTTCAAAAGTCCCGAATTTCGAAAAATAGATTTCAAATCTATAAGAAGTAAATCGAGAGTATGAAAGGTCCCTAAGGGTATGAAAACCCAACGTCCCATGCAATAAGTCTATAATACGTTATGAGACTAATGCAAGCTACTCTCTTTTGCAGCAAAGATGACAAGAACAGGTGCTGGTAACCCTGAGTCATCGCGCGCAGCTAGCGTGAGCGATGATCAAATGGATAGATTGATTGCAATGTTACAGAATCAAAACGATCGTCATGCTGCGCAACAAGAACGATTCGAGGCTCAACAGCAACGAGCTGATGCTAGAGCCTTGGCACAACAAAAGCAGCTTGACTCCCTGACGCAGATAGTGACAACGCTAGCAGCGAACAGTGGTGCATCTGGCACCGCCGCAATACCTGTGACTGCCCCGACCATGCCTCAAGGCGCAGGATTAGCAGAAACAAACGAGCCTCCTCGCGCGGCCGGAAAGTCTACCTTTAAAGGCGCTGAGTTCCTGAAGTTGAACCCTCCGGAGTTTGAAGGCAGGACCACGCCGGATAAGGTGATGGACTGGGTCGCAAAGATGGAGAGCTTGTTTAGCTTTGCCTCAATACCTGCGAACAAGAGGGTGGCGTGCGCAGATATGCAGTTGCGGTTACGAGCACACGACTGGTGGGAAGTCAAGAAAACAGACCTTGCCACCAAGCATCAGGATGGCAGGATCACATGGGGAATGTTCAAGGAAGCATTCCTTGCTCACTATCTTCCATCGGCTGTCAGGCAGAGAAAAGAAGACGAGTTTACCGAGCTTAAGCAAGGGAGCATGTCTGTCGAAGATTATGAGTCAGAATTCTCCAAACTTGCTAAGTTTGCTAGCTCGATGATTCCCGATGAGGCAGCTCGCACACATCGGTTCATAAAAGGCTTAAACGATAATCTAAGAAAAGATGTTATGAACCGGGAGTGCAAAACCTATATACAAGCCTTTGAGGCAGCCGTGCAGAATGAGCAGTTCACTCCGCAAAATGCTCCAGAAAGGGCACCGGCTCCTCGAAATCCTCCTGCTAAAAGATACCATGATGGAGAAAAGAAAACAACGGACGAGCGGCGCCCAGGTCCTATATGCAATTATTGTCGCAACCCAGGCCATACCGTGGATGTTTGTCGTGCTGCAAAAAGGGAATGTTTTAACTGCGGTGAAAAAGGGCATCAGGCAGTGAACTGCCAAAACCAGACGGTTCCGCCGCCATACCAGAGTGGAAACAATAAGACTGCTCGGGTTGAGACTCAGACCCCTCCGGGTCCTGCTCTGGAACCAACTGATCAGACAAGAAGGCCAAGAGTTTATCAGTTGAATATAGAGCGAGACGAGAGTGGCCACGATGTTGGTGAGTCTTATTCCTTTGAACTCTTGATGCTTGATCTTTGCCTCCTTGATCTCTTAAGTTTCGAGGACGAAACTTCTTCTCAGTGGGGTAGTATGTAACGCCCCGCTCCAAACGGTTACTTAAGAAACACTACGCTGCTTCGACTCGGTTGAGAATCGAGTCTCGGGGAAACCTTACCGCCAAATCAACACGGACAAAGTGCAATGAACCCTTCGAATTAATCGAACGGCTTCTATTGAAATGAGTCCAAGAGTTTTCGTTGGTTGCTTTGCTTTTTGGTTTTGTGTTGCTTTGTGTTTTGAGTTGCTTTCGATGACTTGGTTTTCATGATTTCGCCTTCTCGCTTGCGCTTTCTTTTCGAATCGTAAGGGAAAGAGATCGAAGTATGCTAACAAAGTATTGTTGCATTTTCAGGACGCATAACCAAAGAGTGAACGTCGCTTAGGCTTCCCCATCTCTTCGTTTGATTCATTTGGTGAGTGGCTTAGGCCCTTCGATGAATCCTTTAAGTCTGCATGCCTAATAAAGAATCTCTAGTTCACATAAATATGATGCCTCACTAATAAGATAAGCTAAAAGAGAAAGAAAGTATTGCATGCTTCTAGTATAGAACTGCTAACTTACTAGTTGCTTATGGAATGCTTAACTGTCCCTCGTGTATCTGTGCATTGAGTATTGTGGCGAAACTCTGGACTTGAGCTTAATAATGAGAAAAGAGAAAAAAGAGATAACTTGTGTGCTTGGTTCATCAGTTGCATGATAGCATATTTTTCTGATAGGGCTTGCATTCATGCATTTGGTCAGGACAACTTGTGCACAAGATTTATCTCTCGGGCGGTCCCTGGGGCACTGGGGATCGTTCGGCCGGAAGAGATCTAGATACCTAAGGCTTGTACGTCCTTGGGTAGACCGGAGACTCGTCTATTAGTGAGATTGGGCTTGTACGTCCCAACTGCTAATCCCGTGGAGGGAACCATCATATAGTTAGGGCGCATGCTAGGTTTACCTTCTTGCATACCTAACACTTGATGCCTTATTGATTCATAAGTTATTCATATGCAAATTGTGGCTAACTTGTGTGTCTGCTGCAGGGATAACCGCTCGGCCGTGGGTAAGAAATATCATATGCATATGCTAAATATTGTCTATGTTTCCTAGCATGAATTGTTAAAAAGAAACTAGACAACCAGAAAGACCACTTAATAATGCTAGCTTCATATGCTTACTTAGTGTGGATTTCTAAGGTGAGTTTGGCCACGGTCGCTCACCAGTACATGTGGTAGTACTGACCCACGTTTGTGGGCAAATATCCAGGTGCTGGGAGCGAGAGTCTGGCAAGCATCCTGAACCTGAATCAGCGTGTGCGCACCCTTCCTTAGGATTGTGTTCGTGCTGCTTCTTCCGCTGCTTACCTCTCCAGTGGGCTACTTCCTCTTCTGCTAGATGTTTTGCTATTTTGGTCCTACTACAAGGGCATAATGTAATGGGCGTTGTGGCTAGTTTTGGGAATGTAAAAAGAGTTGTAAGCCTTCTAAGGCATATTTTGTAACTCAGCCAAGCAAACACTTTGTAATCCAAATTTTCAGTATTCAATAAAAGAAAGTATTTTGTGTGCTATCAAATGTGTTCAACTTGGGTTCGCTGCATTTTACTCTGTGCCTATATATGTATATTTTGTCTAACTTGTCTTGTGCAGGTACGTTGCCTGGTGCAAGCGCAACTTAGGCTTGCACGGCATCGCGCCCAAGCGAGGACGAATGGTTCCGTAGGGACCAAGCGAGGACGATAGGCCCTACGGGATCGGCCCCTACGGGATCGGGGCGCGACAGGTGCCGCATTGGATGTTTCATACAATAAGTCTATATATTTGTTGGTTGTGGGTGCATGTTGTTCTTCGTTGCGTTGGCTTTCGATGGTTTTCGATAGATCGTGTAGCATTGTTTGGCGTTGTTGCATTCGTGCAGCAAGTTGTGTGGCGTTGTTGCATTTGTGCAGCAAGTTGAGAGGTGTCGTTGCGTTGGTTTGACTTGTCGTTCAGAGAGATTCCGGTTGCATCAGTGGAGCAGTTGGTCGTCAGACGAGATTGGTTATGTGGCATGATGTGAGTAGAAACAACGGATGAGAATGAACGTTGCACGAGTTGCTCGTGTAGCTAAGGTGTTGGACGGAGTTTGAGTTTTGGCTGAAAATATCATAAAGAGCGTTGCACGAGTTGCTCGTGTGGCGCATGTGCTTAGCAGATTTGAGCAATGACTTGGAAGACCAAAGAGAGCGTTGCACGAGTTACTCGTGTGGCGAATGTGTGAAACAGTTGGATGCTTGGATTACTTGGAAGAGATCGTTGCACGAGTTGTCCGTGTGGCGAAAGTGTCGGACGGTTTGAGAAATAGTGAAAGTATCAAGAATGGAACATGGCACAAGTTGCATCGAGCGAGATCGACAGAAGAGTTGGATGGTTCATGCATTGGCTGAGTTTTGTGTCAGACCTTGAGTTGGGAACGGTAGGATCACACAGAATGGATAGCTCGAACGGATCTTGGATCAGTACTAAGAAGGATGTCGTGAGAAGTGACTTGATTCGGAGTGGTATATGATATACCACGTAGTTAAGTGACATTGGAATATTTTGGATAAACATCAATGGAATTGCCGCAACGGACACGAGTAACAGGAATGGATGTTGGTTGGTGCACATCGGCTGAGTTATGTATCGGAACATGGGGCAAGCGAATGTTAAGTTAGGATCGACAGGATCACCCCGGAATAGTTGGATTGGAATAGATGTTCGTCAACTCAGAGTAAATCTGGCGCGAGAGCGACTCTATTTTCAAGTGGTATATGCGTGCTACAGAGTGGTGCGCATGTTGGAAATATTCGGAACAAGATAAGCGATAGGTTTGCTCGCAACGGATGGCCAGTGCAAAATTATGTCAGAAATTGGTGCAATGGAGTTTGACTCAGTTATTCTTTGATGTGTTGGACTTGAGCGATCAAGAACGGACTTGTGTAAATAGAGTTACGTTAGACGATAACGGAACAAGCAATGGAACGTGTTTGGAATTCGAAGGATTTATGCGAACCAAGTATTGGGAACAGGATAAGATCGGCCAGAAGGAAAGCTGAATATTAGAGTTCGCTTGCGCGATTTAGAAGTTCGGTGGAGCATTCATTGATGCAAAAAGAGAGCTGAGTACAAGGAACAAACGGTTGGGGCACGCTTGAGCGAGCGATGGATGTATCGAAGAGTAGCGAGCACGGACTACGGATTTTGGCAACACAAGGGAGCAATTGGTTAGGCAGTGGAAGCAGCGCGAAGAACTATTTCATGCGCGACCTAAGAATTGTGACGAGTGTGTCCGCGTTGAAATCGTGACGACACTATTCCTATGGCGTGGCAGCGAAATCTTCGTGGATCACATGAACCTCAATATAGATGTTCATCCAGAGAGGTATTGAGATTGAGGCAAAGGTGTTGGGCCGAGCTGATCTAAGAGCATAGTGTGATGTTTGGGTAAGTCGCCTAGCTGGGGTAGTATCAGTTGTGATGATCGTTCGAAGCATGAGATGATAGTTGGAGACGGTGCATGCGGAACATGGTGAGATTGGAGTCATGCTAGAGTTTGGTTGGTTGAGCTTGAACGGTGATAGTATGGATTCGAAAATAGTCGGATGGATTGAGTCGGAACACGAACTAATTTGAGTCAGGTGGAAAGATCGTCAGAGGAGAATCATCGTATTAGAGAATATTGCTTGTGCGAATGAGTTATGGGATGAACGCCAGGATCGGTTCAGTCGAGAGTGAAGCGATGACTGTCTCGTACATGAAGATACACTTATAGCTTGCCAAAATTCGCTATCGCTAACCTAGGCTAAAATGCATGTATTTCAGGGACGCCTTAAACATGTGTATGATCCAAACTAAGCGATATGTTGAATTCGAATTGAGGTGCAAGGAGGATGTGGGAATATGAAATTTGTGCGAGCGTTCAGCGCAAAGCGAGATGTTGAGTCTGGATCAGGGAAATGTGAGTTGAATGGAGCAGAGTTATGAAATTGTCAAGCAACATACGAGAAAGGAATGGATACTGGTTTGGTTCGAGGACGAACCTTATTCTAAATTATGTAATGCCTCGCAACCGCACGGTGCATTACGCTGAGTCGGATTAAACAAGGCAATGGTTGGTTACATTTCGATTTGTTGGATGTGGGAGCAAGTATTGATTTGAGTTGGTTTCATGTGCAGATCGCATGCGGAGTTCGATAGAATCATGTGTTCGTTTAAAGCAGTATTGGGATAGCGGGAATGGAGCGATAATACCGTCTTTCTTAGTCCGATCGGTCGGATGATTTGGAGAGCACGGCCTGCTCGCACGGTCATACCAATTGAGTAGATCGTGCTTTGCATCGGACCACGGATTCAAGGGATCGACTGTATCGGCAAGGCAGGGTGCTTAGCAGATTCAAACGTGGTGAGTGGGCTCTGTCCCTTCTCCTCTACTCCTTCATGCCTAATAATATGGAACACACATATAATGGTTTGAACACTTGAAACTGGAACATTGGAATCACCGCATTGTGGCGTGCATAGAGTGTGCGCCGTTTGGCTGGATAGGATTTGTGGCTTGAGTCGGTCTTGCTTTTGGGCAATTGGAGCTTGAGTAGATCATCTTGGTTGGAACATCGAGGCACTTCGGACAAGCGAGCGTGCATCCGTACACGAGTATCAAGTTGGACACTTTGTCAAGCAAAACGTGCAGTTGTGGTTCGAAATCGGACAACTGCATCGGTAAGGACATTGTGCCACTGTTGGGGCATTGTGCCACGGAGCTTTTGGAGCGAAGGGTGTTGCACCAATTAGAGCATTGTGTCGAGAAGCGGCATAGTGCCTATGGGGATAACTTGAGATAGTGCCTTGGGCTATGGTTGAAAAATGGTTATGGTGATTAGATGGATCGAGGCAAGTATCGTTTGGTGGGGCGAGAAGGCTCGATTCTCTCGTCGTACCTACTGGTTGGAGTATTGCATTGGTCACGGACAACCTGTTGCGCACAGGGTTTGGTTTCCTCGAACGGGATAGGCTCCAGGGCACCGGGACCGTTCGGCCATGGAGAAAACAAATGGTAACGAGCCTTGGACACGGTACCGGCAGTTCGAAACGACCAGGCGGACTAGCTACTCAGCGCTGGATCGGGTCAAATTGCAGTTGGATTAGTCCTTTATGGCTTGGCCAGTGACTTCATATAGATAAGAGTTGGTTTGCTTTGCTTTGGTTTATGCATTCGTGTAGGCGGCGGCGCCACTTTGCCTCGGGCAAGAGTGCACGCATCGATGATTGGATTAGCAAGGCTTGGATTGTGGCATGGTTCGAGGATGGATATTGAGGCTTAGAGAGCGATGTAGATCGATAGGTTCGTTTGCTTCGGGTTGAGTAGTAATGTTTGCATGCTTAGTTTCCTTTGAGTTGGATATAACTGCTAGTATATTTGCTTGAGTTGAATGCTTGCATGCTTAACCTGTTTTACAGTTTTACTTAACATGTCATACCTCTTCCATGAAATGAATCTAGAATTCAAGTAGAAAGATCACCATATAACTGTTTGCATTCACTATCTATTTAGTGTCGGTATTCACTATCTATTTAGTGTCGGTTTAGACGAGTTACTGACCCACGTTTGTGGGCATTATTTTCAGGTACGCAGGTGTAGTAGCTCAACTTGGATATACGGGACATGATGTATGGAACGGTAAGTACCTTTGTGGACAAAAAAACAGCAATAGTGTTGCATCGCCTTTGTGGCATTCTCCTTTGTGGCATTTTTATTTGGACCCTTCGAAAGCTTCGCTGCATATACTTTGATGTATGCTTGGTACACAATTCTCAACTTTCGCTGCAACTTGGTCGTTTCGATGATAACCATGACGTTTGACATCATCGCCTTATGCGAGCGCAACTCCAGGCTCGCACTGCATCAAGTTCCGATGAGAACGATTGTCCTGTAGGAGCACTGCAACATGGTGATTCACGTTCAGCGGGGACGATCGAACTTGCGGAAGATTGAGGCGTGACAATGAGGGAATACGGATGCAGGAATCATGATATGCACACGAGCGATGGATGAAGAAATGACCCTCGGATTTACGATCGAAGTTAGCTGACGGACAAGTTATGGCCGGATTTAAAATTTGGTTGGTAATTTCAAATTCGATAAAGGATTGAACGTTAGACGTGTCGGATAGAACGTTGTTATAGAGCATCGTCGATTTTATAGTGTGGACCGGAATATAAGTTGGAAGGAAACTTGGCGGAATTTGATTCACTGAAAAGTTGTAGCGATTCGATGTGAGCGATGGAAAACGTTTTGAGAAATTGTCGGATAAGTTGTGGCTTGAATTTGATATAAGAGAACCGAAGGATAATTGGTGTTGGTTATCAAGTCGATCGGTGATAGCGGGATATATCGAAAACATACGATAACATATCGGAATGCTCTCAAGAATTGGAATAGACGGGAATTACTATTGAGGAATGGAATTGTGTTGTAGATTTAGTGAACATTAGTATTGTCGATTTAAGTTGGTCACTATGTCGGAAGGATTTAAGTGTAGTGTCTAGGTAAGTCGCCTAGTGGGGGTTAATCCCAGACGTGAACGCGTTGGCAGTTCAGAAATTTTTTGGATATGTAGACTCAGTTTTGTGTGAGGCATGGTATGATTGACAGCAATAGAATTTTTGGATATGTAGACTCAGTTCATATTAGCGACTTCAGGAAATAGTTGAATAGAGATAGAGACATACAAGAGATGGATAACAGTTGGATGAGAAGGCGTTACAGAAAACTCGTGTGCAAATACGCAAGGGCTTGATGCAACACATACGCGAGATTATCAATAGAAAAGATTTGAGGATGAGAAGGCGTTGCGGAAACTCATTGCGTGTGGATACGCAAGGACTTGATGCAACGCGCATGTCGGATTATCGGTATGAAATACATAAAGATGGAACACGACTATGAATCATGTAGGGGTGCAGAGATTGTTAGTGGAGAATCATGTATTCGAAAATAGTGCATATGAGAATGAGTTGCAAAGAATGGACGCAGTGGGCCGAGAATGTGGATCGGATTGGTGTTTGAAACGAAGTTGCACATATAGCTTGTTCGATTTCTCTATCACTAGGCTTGGCTGAAATGCATATATTTTTGAGACGTCTAGAATATGTGTATAATCCAGACTAAGTGATATGCTGAATTCGAATAGAGCTGCAGGAAGGATGACGGTGTGTTAAGGAATTCGCACGAGTGTTGCATACGGGACAGAGAAGGATAATTGGAAGCAGTGTTTGAAACAAAAGTTTGGTATTATCAAGGAGAAACAAGTTGGATGCGGGACCAAAACCAGATGGGAAGTTGCCTATAATTGTTAAGATGAGGAGGAATGACCATTGGTTTAGGTTCGAGGACGAACCTTATTATGAGTGTTATTATATAATGTCCCGCGCCGCACGTTGCATTACGAATTTACGATGAGTCGATAATTGGAAGTATTAATTCGGATTAGTTTCATGTGCATCCAATCAGATCCACATTATCCTTCTCAGTTTGGATCATCGGGCTAGTACGGAACAGTGCGAGAGACTGTAGGATTTGAACGGTGGTGCAGTCTTGCTTAATCTGGTCGGGTCGGAACGATGGGGGAGGACGAAATGCTCATATGGTTATACCAGTTAAGAAGATCGTGCATCCAATCAGATCGCACAGTTTCGAAAGTAGGCTGTATCGGCTCGGCTGAACGATAGGCAAGTCTGGATACGGTGGATGGACCATGGCCCTTCTTTTCTACGCTTCATGTCCTAATAAAATACATCACCTTGTAAGTCAAACACTGAGTATAGAACATTGAATAACTATATCACAGCGTGCATCAGTGCACAAGAATCGAGTAGTAACGCTTAGTCAGCGAAGCGAGCAGTTGTGATACAACATCACGGAACTGCCGGTATGCGGAGGTAGAAGCGGGCATCAGTGCATGATTATCAAGAAGTAATGCTTCGCGAGCAATTGTGATTCGAAACCACGCAACTGTCGAAAGGAATATGGTGCCCACGAAACTATCGAATGTGGCATGGTGCCTCAGTATATTGGGACATGCGGGTCGCCAATCGAAATACCGATCGAATATGTAGGCGACGTGAGAATGATATATTATGCCGAGTAAATTCGTACATTTTCTTATATTTCGGTAGTTATTCATGTGTTTTATAGTCAGCTAATCAAGCATTCGCATGGTCATAGACAGCCTGTGCACAAAACGTATGGTTCTTCGAACGGATGGCCCAGGGCACTGGGACGTTCGGCCTAGGAGGAACTAGCAGATTCATCGTGTCTAACAAAAAGGCACGGAGTATTACGAGATCAGCAGTCGGGCTTGCAACATGACAAGAAGGGTGTCGTAATGCGGATAAAATAGTACCTTCGGTGGGGCTCGCAACCTGCACGCGAAATGTTCATCACTTACCACGAATATAGTCCGAAATTGCAGCATGCGTGTCGCTGGTGACCTTCATATAGATAAGCGTCGGTATACTAATGAATGTCTTATGCAGGACGGCAAGTATTCACCTTGCATCAGTGCAAAGGTGAGTGTGCCGATGGTGGTAAGAAGTCACTATGAGTGACGCGGTTCAGTAAGTTTCTTGTTTACTTACACTATCAAGTATAACATGCATGCTTACATTCTTACAATGCGTACATGCTTTCCTGCTTTCAGTACATGATGGATATGAACTGTAAACAATCAAGTTCAATATACCAAGATTACCATATAAACTGTATGCTTTACATGATTACTTAGTGTCGGTTTAGGCGAGTGGACTACCTCACTCGTCGGTAGAAGATGTATACTGATACTCAACCCCCTCAGGTACGAAGATCCGCTCGGTCGTACCAAGGCATAGAAAGCTCGGATTGACAACATAAAAATGTTCGACTGAGGATGCTTGCTTGGATATAGAAGACATGATGTATGGATCGACGAAATCCTTTGTGAACAAGAGATGCCATGAGTATTGTAAGCCAAATTGGCATATTCAATGGGGCCATTGAGAGCCTTTGTAATCAGTTGCTTTATCAATAAAAGAGATCCATTTCATATATTCGGTGTGACTTCCTTATGACTTTGTTTCTTCTGCTGCAATGTCATCGATTTGAGATATACCATTTATTGTTTTATCTTCTTGCCTTGTACAAGTACAATATAGACTTGTATGGCATCACGTCCGATGTCTACTTAACGACTCTGCGGACTCGGGACGTGACGTAACCCCAAGACACAGTTTATTATGCATTCATGTTAGGGAACGTACAATGTATTCGGCTCCCGTCGGGACAACGGGGACATGTACTAGTTATAAGGACTATTCGAATAGGATACTTGTTTTAGTTATTGTTCATAGACTTGTGGACCGTGGATTTATTAATAGACTAGATCTTGACTAGACGCGTAGTAGGCACCGAAGCACACTATCAGTAGGTGGGAGGGCAATCATTAGGTGCCTAGCCTTCTTTTACACTTTCAATGTTGTGGCCAATAGTGTCTCGATATGAGCACTACTCGATATCTGTTACACTTCACATGATGGCCACTAGTGTCTCAATTACAAGTGTTACTTGCTACCCGTTTACCTCCTAGCCTAGCCTGGCCTGACGGTGCATGTGTGCGAACATTGTCCTCAAGTACATATCGATTAGTTTGTTTAATTGTAGTTGTACCCCTGATCTTGTGGTGTATCTATTTACTGTTTTTTCATTGACATGTTATTATGTATCTTGTTATATTCCTCTTAGTTCTCTTCCAGGTTAGGTCAGTAGGATTATCGGAAGGCTTACCCCTAAGGAGTAACGGTTGGACTCTTCCTTGGATCCATGTTTTGTTTGAGTCAATACTTTGATATTGTTATCTCTAGCATATTATGTTACATTTTTGTATTTATTCCACTCCTATAATCTAATATTTTAGGCTCGTGTTATTATTTTCAGGCTTTCTCGGACATGTTTATTATTGGGTGGTCGACCTTACTTCAGTATGTTTATTTTTGTTACATTTACTTTTGTAGATTGAGATATAGAATTACTAGGCCAATCATACGATATGCCTGCTAGAATCCAACCAAAGAGCGTACACGTATTGAGTCGGGCTGAAGTCTGCTTGATACGTAGTTGATCATTGCCGCATGGTCCGGTCTTTCGTAGTTTGGAAATGGATTGTGTATGGAGATTTTATACCACCTTATTAAAAACTGAAGATAGAAAATTAAATTCACCTGAAGAGAGATCAAACATATCTTTTTTTTCCATGTTTGCAACTCTATATTGCAGAAAAATGGGAAAATGAGTGTATGTATCCATATTTGTATCGTCCCCGCACCCGTATTGATGCAATATAGGTAAATATATTGTATTTATCTAAAAATGCTTGTATCCCGTATTCATATTGTGTTTGTGTCTGTATCTATGTCTTTATGCATGCAACATAGGTACAATTTCATAACCAAAGAGACTCTGGTTACTTTGAAATTACTAGCTGTAACAACTGATTCTTCTCTCAAAACCAACCAAACCTAAGAAAGTTCGGTCACAACAGCATTGATGGAAATTCTATCTTCCTTGCAACTGCTCTTATTCTGTCAAGTCCAATTATTATTAGTAAACAGTCATCAGAGACATCTATTCCAAACAACGACTAAATACTAGTAAACATCCTCCGTTATTTTGAGCACTATTTATTCCAAAATGGCTGTTACAGTGTATATACAATTCGTTTGGCCAAATTTACCTGACTAAGTCTTTAAGATTCTCGTTGAAGATAATCCTTCCAAGTACTAAAACTCTTCAACAATCCTTCCAAGAACTAAAACTACACTTTTCGAGCTTTCTTCAAGAATAACTTTCAAGTTCTATGACAAATTGGGTTCAAGTTGGATCGAAAATTTTGATCAGCACTGTAGTGTCAAAATATAAGACGAAAAGATAAACTATTGAATTAAAGAACCATTGAATTAGTTTCGATACAAATGTTCATGTGTCATGCTTGAAGGATTATACCGATCTTTTGAGAATCAAATTGAATCAAGAATCAATTTAGTATTGTCTGCATTCTTTTTTGTAAAGCATGCTGACATCAACAAACTGAACTAGTAAATTTTACGTGATAGTTACTGATTACGGATTACCAAGCTTTTACTTCAGAAGCATATTTTCATATTTGGACAATGACCTAATCTTACCTACAACTGTTACAATTTCGATGCCAAAATAATCCATGATATTTTGTGATGAACTAAGCGAGCCATTCAGGAGTCGATTTTTTATGTTAACCAACAGCAATTTCGGTACCAAAATAATCCATGATATTTTGTGTTGAACTAGGCTAACTGAAAGTGTATATATAGTTCAATGTCCACGTCACACAAATAACGAATTTAGCATTTAATTTGAAAGATTCTTGCTGGAATTAAATCCTTGCATTATAGAAGTAAACTTGTATCATGCTAAAAACAAATGATTACTCAATGCCTATCAGTTGAGCAAGGAGTTCTGTTGAGCATGGTACACAACGTCCATTGCCATCAAATTGAGGGTTGATACTGTTCATTCTAACGTACACATTCTTGAATATCCACAAATTAAAAATCATGTGAATTGTATAGTATAACCAAGGTTTTAAATCTCGGTGAAAACTGATACATTCCGGTTCGTATCTCAAAGGGTCTGATGATCTGAAACTGACTAGAATTATTGTTCTCAGCCAGTAATACTTAGTTTCAGTTTTTATAAAAAATAGTATCAACAGGTTCAATTCAGAACTGACCCAATATGACCTGATACATGATTCAGTTCGAAACCGACAAGATATAACCTGATACATGCAGTTAATAGCTAATTAGGCGTTCCAAGAAAACTGATAAAAGAATGGAGACTTGCCTAGTGAGAGATCGGGGGCAGAGATACTGGGTATTTGATGAGGTGAGGTGATACGTGCAGTTAATAGCTAATTAGGCATTCCAAGAAAACTGATAAAAGAATGGAGACTTGCCTAGTGAGAGATCGGGGGCAGAGATACTGGGTATTTGATGAGGCGAGGGATGAACGATCCAGCAAGGTACGGGTTGATTAATTGGAGACATAATGAAAATTTCCATTTTCCAATATTACTCGCTTATCAACTACAATACCAGATCAGTGCTTCAGCCTTAAATACACACACGCACACACACACACACACACACAAAATTATTATGATGAGATGAGATGAGATGAGATGAGATGAGAATAAGACTAGAAAAAGGAGGTGAGGGATTAGGCGGTGGAGAATGTGTGGCATTTGTCGTTGGAGAGGTAGGATGTTTGATAGAGGAAAATACCAAGACTAGGAAGAAGAGTGAAATCACATTTTGCGTTGTTATTAGAGCCTTTAGAGGGGAATAGCCGTCGTCAGCAACAAACCTTGGGAATTTCATGTGTTAGAACCTCGTCTATTTCAGGAAAGGCTATTTACAAAGTGAGTATGTGCAGCATGCTCCGAAACACAAGAACTATTTGAAATCACACTCACTCTGCACCCAGGTTTAGCTTCTCAGGGAGGGAAAGTATCCACTGGGAAACGTAGATGATCCCTAGTGCAGATTGAGGAGAATATTGAAAACGGCGAAAAACACTAAAGGCCCCCGCCTTGCTGACTTAGGCGGTGTCTATGCGTTTTGGATGCTTTGTTGTATCATGTGGATTTTTAACTAGGGCCAGTTAACTGAAGGAATTTGTAAACTAACATCCATTGCACGCAATCTAAAAGCATTATTTCCTAAGAAGAGCATTAGCTAATTGTATACTAACCTCTTTCTTCTTTTGTGAAGTCGTAAGGAAAGAACCCAAGCGTGTATGAGCCAGTTGATTCTCTGCCTGTTCCAGCTTCTCAGCTGCAACACAAGAATTAGTACATATAAACTGTTTTTGCAATTGGACTAACTCACGTAGTAAAAATCAATGTCGTATTTGGGCAATGCCATAAATATAGTAATCTACTTCACGCCAATATTTCCATCAAAAGAAGAAAGGTACACTCACCTAAATCGGATATCTGCCCTGCAACATAGTCCCTGTTCCCTAAGAGTGGGGATGAAGAAAGTGTGTTAACCCAGTACTTATTCCACAACAGATCCAGGAGGTGGCTATCCAGAGAAGACTTGAAATAAGTTATATCCAGTGCATAGTACTACATCAAACCAACAAATAACCATAAGAAACAGCAAGAGAAGTACAATAAACTGGAAAGATAAATGCATGAATACCTGCTTGCAATGAACACCAAAATCTTCAATCTTATTGAGCGGAATCGTCTGGTATTCAGACACTGGCTCATCGGGCGGCTTGTACCCCTGGGGATATGTTCTGAATGCTCCGATTTCAACCTTTCCAGCAGAAACAGTTCTCGTCGGGTCAATCACAACAGCCAAGAATGGCTCCTGAAATTGCTGATTGAGCATCTGTGTGGATACATCGATACCAGAAAGCCAGCATCCATAGCCAGGATGGGAGTGGTACCAGCCAACAACATTCTCCAGCCTCCCAGCCTATTCAATTTAATACAAGGGGTGTTAGGCCTTCTGGGTTTTCAAACCCTATGGATTCATTTGCAAATCGTGTCCGTGAATTGAGATTGTAGAGATGCATGCATACATTCAAGAGTTGGGATTGCAGAACTGGTCTACAAGTAGCGTGTTTGCCAAATTCTGTATCTTAAGTTATGTATGGTTGCTAAGAAAGTGAGAGAGGAAAGGTAGAGAAGACGTGATCCTATAAAAATTAGTTCCTATTTTACATGAAAGAGTTTCATTTCCTCCCCCTCGCTTCACATCAAATCAAACACTGGTTAAAGTGTATAGCTTTTGTGTCATTGCCCCCACCATAGTGAATATTCTCCTTCGCTTATGGTGTCTTGCCCCCAACCTTTATGTGCCAGCGTTTTAAAGCAAGGGTTAGCAAGTCATTCTTTTCAAAGAGAGAAAACATAGCAAAAGCTGTTAAGTAGATAAAGATTTTGCCAATCATTGTCTTCTTCGCCCTTGAATCCCATTTTGACTGACTCCTCCCCTCCAAGTAATATATGTGTAGATTAACAGGGGAAAATGTATGGACTAGTGTATATCTAGGATTCGGATAAGGGTTACTGTTTTAAGGTTAGGGCTAGGGTTATAATGTGAGAAACTGAAGGTGATGTCAATTTAAGATAAAAAGAGCGAAGGAAAAAAGATATCAAAGGTTCAGCCAATTAGGACGAGTAATAGGATCTTTGTTAAGAAGTTGCTACAAATAGGAGTTAAGTCCTAAAAGATGACGAATTAATTAATGGTGTGTTGTTATCGTTGTTATGTGTCCGTCTGTGTGTATGTGCACGTGTGATGTGGATTGCTAAATTGTACAAGAAAACCTCCAACTTCCTATCTGGGACTTGAACAACTATTTTATTTTCTAATACTTGTCAAGGAAATTTTGACTAAACTGTTGTAATTAAAAAAAACCATAAAAATGATAGTTCTGAAACTAAGGACAAAACTACCTTTATTTTGAAATCGTGTCCTGAAGACACAATTTCAAGCCAGTCCAGACTTGATTTTAACTGAAGTAGCATTATTAAAACACAATGATGCCAATAGCGAACTTGCATTTAGAAAATGTAATTTCAAACAGAATGGTAGTTTGATTGTAAGTCTCAGAAGTAATGTTTTATGGAATATTTATAATTTAAATATAACTAGTCTATGTGTACGTGCTTTGTACGTATTTCAATTAGAATGTGGTAAGACCAGCCATCATCTTTTTCAGGTGACTATTTCTGTGTGCGCGCTTCTTCTTCTTTTTGCGGTGCCAAGAGATTTGGGGTACGTGTTTTGTTCTTTTTGTTCATTTTCTATTGAGAATAATAACCATTGAAAATGGTAAAACTAGAAGAATTTATTGCCACTGGGACATGAGAATTGTATGGGAAGATAAGATTGTATAGCATGTAGAGTTTATTGTTTGAACTCTTTTCAACATAAATGACATGCAATTGACATAATAACATCATGTTTCTTTTCAATACTCAATATATTTATTTAGTCGTCATCTCTCTTATTCTAAATTACATATCCATCCCTCTTAATTTTAATGACAATTTTAATTCGTATATGTTGAGCAAGGGCATATTTGAAATAAAAAATACCATGGTGAAGCTTAATTTTTTGTATTATATAGTAGTACAGATATTATTTTACTCGAAAATCTCCAATTTCTGGGGATTGACAGTAAACTACCCTCCGAAGTGTTATACACAAAGTCCTCATTATGGCATCCGGGCCGAGAGGAAGGAGAATTAGAGAATATGGTTTTTGAACTTGGCAGTGTGTACCCAAATCCAAAATTTCAAGAAGTAGGAGGTATAAACTATAAAGTGCTACATTATAAAATATACAATATGCAAGTGCAAATGCCAATAAAGAAAGTATTACTCTGCCTCTAGGGTTAGGGCTATGAAGCACGGTGACAAATAAGACAAGATACAATAACAGAGACACGACACCAGTTTTGACATGTCCTGGTATATTGTGGTGTGTCTACGTACGTGCTTAACACAACGCCACAAGGCACTTGTTTCTGGAATTCCGTGCTTTCTAGGTTAGGGCTATATAACGACATGCTAGTTGGCGGGAGTAGTCGATGACCATGTACTCATAAAAACAACCAGTTTTGAGAGAACAACAGTTAACTACCCTTAACACCATGTTCTCCATTAACTGATGCGTTTAAAAAAAATCATAAAAAGATAGTTTTTAAACTTAGTACCAAACTACAGTTCTTTTGAAATCATCTACTGAAAACACAACTTCAAGTCCACCCAAACTCGATTTTAATTCAAGTAGTGTTGTAAAAACACAATATCATTAGTGAAAATTAAACAATACAGTTTTGAACTAGACAATGTGTACTCAAATCCCAAATTTTAAGAAGTTGGAGGAATACAAATCCTGCATTATCAAGTATACAATATGCAAGTTCATATACTAATAAATAAATAATGAATTACTTTGCCTCTAGAGTTAGGGATATGAAGCACGGTAATGAATACAACACGAAACGACACAAAAATGGTGACATTGCATCTATTTCTATCGTGATGTGTCTATGTACGTTTTCAAGACAATGCCACACTTTAATGAATTTTGGAATTTGGTGCTTCCTAAGGTTGGGCTATACAAAATGCCCTGCCTGTTGGTCTGGGCATAATCGACGACCCTGTACTCATACACACTACCAATTTTGAAAGGACGAGAGTTAACTACCTTTTGAATTGTTGAGCATCGTATTCTCCATAAGGCATTGTTGGACCTCAATGAAATCGATATAGTCGACCCCAAAACTTTGTTTTTGTTGTTGTTGCTGTTGCTGTTTACGGCATAATAAAGTATGCAGTACTCATGTGAATTACTTTGCATCTAGGAATCATATTCGTGTCCCTGCAACATATCTTTGCATCTAGGGTTAGGGTTACGAGGAAATTGGACCTGCTTATTGGTCTGGGAGTAGTCGACCATGTACTCGTAGGCGTCGGCCTGCGCGTTGACGCGGGTCTCAGTGCCCTCCACGGGCAGAGCGAAGGCATCCATGACGATGATGGTGTCGCCGTCGGTCTTCCCCTGCATGAGGCCCATGACCTCGATGGTGCCGCCGGAGCGGGCGTGGACCACCATCTTCAGCAGCGCGAGCGCCGACACGCGGACGCGGCGGAAGTAGTTGGGGTCGTGCGCCCACGGCTTTTCCTTCTGGGTCCGCGCCTGGGACGCCTCGTCGTAGTGGTACATCGCGTCGGAGGAGGAGGAGGAGTCGGACTCCATTGACGACGACGCGATGTTGTTCTCCAGCTCCCACGTTTGACGAGCCATTGAAGAATCCATGGTTGATGGTTGATTCTTCAAGCGAGGAAAGGAGAAAATCAGGAAGTTTCAGTAGAGGGATAGAGAAAACCCTAGTTTAGTTCTTTCCTTCCTTTCTTTAGGCAAATTGTAGGCCTAGTCCATGGCACATCAATATGTGTTCAGGACAGTCCAAATTTTTTCCTTTTTATTTACAAAATTTTCATCCAAAAATTTTTACTTCAGACAGTACAATTTTTTTCAAGACTGTCAAAAAACTTCAAATATTTCGACAATCTTAATTTAGGACTGTAAAAAAATTGACAGTCATTTCTATTGAAATAACTGCCAAATATTTCGACAGTCCTCCTCCTCCTCTCTCCCTCTTCTCCTCCGCCTCCTCATCTCTTCTCCTCTGCCTCCTCCTCTCTCGACCTCCACCTCTCTTCTCCTCCGTCTCTCCTTGACCTCCTCCTCCTACTCTCATCGCCTCCTCCTACTCCTGCCGCCTCCTCCTACAGCGGTTGGGTTAGAGTTAGGGTTAGGGTTTGGGGTGGAGGAGAAAGGAGGTTGGGGTGAAGGGCACCCCAAATTAAATTTTGGATTGTCTTGAGTAAAATTTACAAAAAAATGGACTGTTACTAAGTAATGGGGTGTCATCGGCACGTATTGATGTGCCTTTAGAAATGGGCAAATTGTAAAGGCACTACCAAAGTTATTCAGGACATCCAAAAAAAATTGACAGTCCTTTCAAATAGGTAGAACTATCAATTTTTTTACGGTACTAAATCTTTAGTATTATTAAAAAAAATGACAGTCCTTCTAATAGATAAGAATGTCAAATTTTTTGACAGTCCTAATGGATTGTCCTGAAAAAAATATGATCTGTCTTTAGAATTGCCATTTCTTTATTCATGTTAATGTAAAAAACAACATTATCTCTATCTCTACTCTTATAACGAGGCTTGAAAATGCTTCAAAATTGAGTCGTCTAAACTGTATGTCAATACTCAACTAACTATTTTATAAAATAATAATAAATTATTTAACTACCTAATATTATTTATTTACAACTAAACAATTCTAACTCAAAGGATTAAGGTGGAAGGTATTTTTCTTGGTTGCGTGAGTTTTATAATAATTTTGTTAATAATTTTTTTACGCACGCACGTTACTAGTGTAAACCCCTTCAAAAATTTAATTTAGGTAGACCAGATTTAGTTACAAATATTGTTGTAGCGTCAGAGTAATTGAGGTTTAGAAATTAGTTGCAGTTGTTTAATTCATTATTTATAACCCTTGGTGCACCCTACTGTTGTTGCAATATTTGGAGCCCAACGTTAGCCCAAAACTTCCAACAAATTATTGCATTCTAGACTTGACACGCCAACTTAGGCGCTGAACTTTCCCGTCACTCAAAATCATAATCCCTTGTGCTCTAATTTAATTGCACAACTTTTCGTACCCGAAACCCATTCTTTAATCATGTGTCGCGCACCTGTGTCGTTGCCATCAATTTTGAGACACCAACTCAACCCGTTTAGCTGAACCAATTAAAGAGTCCAAGATTGACACCAAGCCTACACCTTTTATGACCTTTGTGTCACTCCAAATTGAGATCCCATGTGCCCCATTTAATTTAAGAGCACATGACATTTTATTTTTATTAAATTGGGGATACCAACTTTGACTAATCCCAACTTAACCCCAATTTAATCCAAACCCTCATTCTTTAAGTCCATGCAAAACACACAACACCTCCTCACCCTACAAAACATCAAACACCACTTCCCACACCTTTTTTCCATCATTTTATGTGTTTATGCAAATACCCAAATTTAAAGGGCTTATTCACAAATATTGTTTTAGGTGTCATCACCTCATTGGTTCAAACCAATGAAGAAGCCACCCCTCCCCCTTGACTGGTTCAACCTAACCCCACTCTTCCCTTTGTGTGAACACAATTTCTCTATGATGAATCTGAGCCACCCATTCAAAATGGGGACTCGTCATCACCACACACTCCTCACCACACATCCCTATTTAATGTCTCTTCACACCTCTTCCCAACCGGCCCTAATCCCAATACCTTGGAAACCCCCCCTGTTCTCTCTCTCCTCCTTCTCCATACACAGCAGCCACTTCCTCTTCTTCTTCTTCTTCTTCTTCTTCTTCCTCTCCACTCCTCTTCCTTCACCATCAAACCGAACCGGCCAACCATTCACCCACTGCCACCCGACCGACCCCCTACTCCGGCTACCACCAGAACCGGCTGCCTCCCCCTCGAAGCGCCCAACTCGTCACGATAATCTTCGGAGAGCCGCTGGACCATTCCCGCTGCTTCCAGTCGACCGGCCCGATCCCGCTGCTACGACATCTCCAGCGAGCCACCGCCATCACCACCTCCATTCGTCCATCCACCGCTCCCTCCTCTATCACCCCACACGACTGAGTTGTCCAGTCGACACCCCTCTGACTTTACAGCACCACCCCGCCCATCAACCCCGAGCAACCACCACGACCACCTTCACCACCATTACCATCTCCTCCGCAGACCATCCACCTCGGTCGGCCCCCACACTCCGGCCACCCTGCCTCTGCTCCTCCTCATCATCAGCACCATCATCATCCTAATCATCATCATCCCCCGCATCGCCTTCATCATCATCATCACCATTAACACCACCGTGACCTCC
The DNA here is from genome assembly GCA_036927795.1 of Iris macrosiphon. Classification (NCBI taxonomy): domain Eukaryota; kingdom Viridiplantae; phylum Streptophyta; class Magnoliopsida; order Asparagales; family Iridaceae; genus Iris; species Iris macrosiphon. The sequence continues at coordinate 146,357,483 of JAYESA010000016.1, forward strand.
GGTCGTCGTCTTCATCAGCATCACCATCACCATCCCATCGTGACCACCACAGCCTACACCAGCCAGCACCACCACCACATCACCGAGGTAACCCCCCCTCTACGTATGTATATTTTGTGTTGTGTATATTTCTTTAGTTAGTTTTAGGGTTGTGGTATATTTGCATGTGAGATTGTAGGTGTCACGCCCCAGTCCCAAAATGACGAGGGACTGAGCACGTGCGCAATGGCCAGCAGCACGCACCGATGGACAACCCAATTTAATGGATCCATCAGGGCATTCTTAAGCTGTAGTCTAGCAGTAATAAGTTACAAGTCTCAGGTATTACTAATCTCATCCACAGAATAACACAGATTAATTGCCAGAAATAATGCAATAGAAATAAATATGCAATAACAAATAAGGTTGTCTCGGGAAACAAATCCGAGAATTATTCTGTTACAATTAAGGAGAAAAGACAGGAAATGAAATGCTGGAAATGGAAATACTGTGTAGTTGAAACCGGTGCTCAGGAGAAATCTTCGGCCACTACTTCGTCCTCTGTCCCTTGTTCTGCTCCAAGGAGTGCTCCGGTACCGTACACCTCTGGGTAGTTCTCTTCAGCTGTACCTGGGGACATAATCCGGATCCAGGTCCTCAGGGGACAGCAAGGTACAGAAAATATAAGCCAAAATAATTGCGGTGCAGCAGATAAAATAATCATCAGGGTAAACTAAGTAACCAACTATGTGATATGCAATATGAGAGCAGCACTAGAATTCAGGCTGAAGCTACTACAAGCTCTGTGTCGGGGAGCCGGTAGCAGTGATATCATGTAGCTGTCCAGCTCATAGTGAGACTTAAGACGCCGGCATAATATAACATCAACCTGTAGCCTGTGTATCTCTCCCCACCCAATATAATCACGCATATCATGACCATAACGTCTCATGTCCATGTCAGCGGGATTATAGCTAATGCAGCAAGTCATAATGTCTATAAAATATCACTGTCAAGTCCTGTATCCTATACAGAATTACCATGAATGTCTCAGGAAGACTCTGTCTCATGAATAGTGTCAAGTGTCCTGGGTTCTGGAGTACTTGATAAGACAAGTACGAGAATTATCGGGTCTCGATATCCATCTCTATGTGACATTACACATCTCCGCGTACGGAGTTGGCACCCGACTGGTAATCGGACGCTAAGTACGCCACTCGGTCCTAGGTTTTAACAATTAAACAGGTTTATATGCATTTAAATTCAAGCAAGTTCTATAACAAGGATTACTGAAATTTGGCAAGCTTTACTTGCCCACTGATGTATAAACAAGTCAAGGAAAATAGTAGCAAGCTGCAGAGTTTGGCAAGGTACACTTGCCTGTGGTTCCGGCTCTGTTTGCAGTTCTGACTTCAGCTGGATTTGCAGGCGGTACTCCGGTTGCTGAAACAAATATCACCATCAGATCCAGAAAATATCAATCAGCTAGAAATGCCTGTCCTTGAGTCCAGTTTGGAGATAAGGGCAGAAACGGCAGTTTCGGGTCAAAACGGGGTCCACATGTGGGCCCGCTTTGCACCGAAAAACGTGTCCGGGTCAAAGGTCTCCAAATTCACCAAACTTAGTGTCAACAGGTCAGGAACGATGATACGAACCCAACAGAACTTCCAGAATTGGATTTCGATGAGCCGATCACAAAATCGCCCGTCGAGCGGGGCCTGTGGGGCCTACGACACGCGATTTCGTCAACGTTCTCAGAATCGAACCAAACTTGACCCACAGGACCAGCGTATCGCTACGAGTCCGATGGCGCAAGTTTCGTCTCGATCCGACGTGTGTACACAAAGTTAGGGCACGTTCCAGAAAGTACAGATACGGGGCGATGTCCGCGGATACGCGTTGATTTCGGTGTGCACGCACACCCGAATCAGCTTCCGTGAAATCCCACACGTCCGTATCGACGATGCGCACGTATCTGTGAAGACCGCGCACGACCAAGTCGTTCCGTTTGGAGGGGCGTACTCAGTTCCGGGGTAAAACAGGGTCTGGTTTTTTCCTATTTTTGGATCGCGGTGTGCGATCACCACAGGACGCGATGCCCCAAACAGTTTGTCCGGACACCGAGAGGGTCATACAGGCTTCGCAACGCAATTTGCGGAATCAAAAACGGAGCTACGAGCAAAAAGTTACACGCACCTGAAGGGGACCAAAAAACCGGAGTCAGAATCGTGTCCGACACGTGTCGGACACGTGTCCGGACACAGGAATTACGGTTAGGGCTAGGGTTTGGGTACGCGGGCCGAGCTCCGGCGGAGGGCGGCTGGGCGGCCGGAGGAGGCCGGCCGGGGACAGCGCGGTGCGGCGCTGCCGGCGCGGGGAGGCGCGGGGCGGCCGGAGCGCTGCCGTGGCCGCTGCTGCTTGCTGCGGCGCCGGCGCTCGACGGGGACGGCGGAGCGGGGCGCCGAAGGGGAGGAGAGAGGAGGGAGAAGCTGGGCTGTGGCGTGGCTGGGCAGCGGCGCGGTGGGCGGGCGGAGGCGAGACTGGGCTGGCGGTGGAGGGGAGATGGCCGAGAGGGGGGGTTCTTATATAGGGGAGGGAGAGGGAGGAGCGGCCGGGGAAGGCGGGGTCGAGGCCGGAAAGGTCGGGGTCGAGGGGCGAGGTGGCCGGGCGGAGCGGGCCGGAGGCGGCGGCTCCGCCGGAAGACGCGGGGAGGGAGAGAACGTGGGGGAGAGGGGGAACCGGGTAGGGTGCGGTCGGGTCGGGTCTTGCGGATCCGACCCGACCCGCTAAGGATGGGCTGGGTTCGGGGGAATGGGCTGGGCCGGGTTTGGGCCCAGTGGGTCGGGCCGAGTTAGGGTTAGGGTTAAAAAATAAATAATATTAATAATAATAATAAAATCAGTAATTTAAGTAATAAATAATTAATTAAATAGGTAAATACTTTTTAGGCATTTAAAAATAGGTTCGGGGCCCAATAAATTCCAGAAAAATTGTCCTAAGTCCAATTTTTTATTTTACACCCAAAAATATTATTTTCATAATATTTTAATATCATTTATTATCATTTAAAAATTATTAAATAATTAAAACTCTATTTTTAATTTACAGAAAATTCCCAGAAAATTCCAGAAAATTGTGAAAAATCCAGTTTTTAAATTTGAAAATTTAGGGGGTTTACAGTAGGGTTTAGTTCATTGTATAATATGCAATTAATGGTAAATATGCTAAGTTGATTAATCAGGATTTTGAATGCTTTAATATTCATGGGTTGAGGTTATGAATTATATGCATTGAGATTGGAAATGTGATATATAATGAGGATGAGGTCTAAATGCCATATGAGATTTTAGGGCTTTATACATAATGTTATATGCAATGTTGATCGATCGATTGAGTATATGACGTGATACCTAAAGGTTGGTCATTTATTAAGAGATGAATAATAATAATGAATTTGATTGAGGAAAAGTTTCATTATGAAATCATAGTGATTGTATATATTTGAGAGTTTGATAAATAATTGATAATTTACTTGAGGATGATATATGTCAATGTACATGTTAACGTCTGTGAATACCGGGGTGAAACTGAGGATTGATCATGGTTTGAACTACTGAACATCGTGATGAATATAGTAAGATTGAGGTTTTGTTTGATGATATTGTACAGATGATTAATTGGATTAGATGTAACATACCCTTGGTTAACCTTGGTCAACCCTCTAACTTAGTGTCTATGTGAGATGTAACGGAGGTTTAAACATATGCTAGACGTATGTCATATCTTATTTTAGCCGCGTGATAGTCTATTAACTGAGCTTGTACCTCGTCTCTAGGTACTATAGGATCCGCGGACTTGGACGTTGTACCGGAGCCCTATCTTCAGCAGCCGGATCCAGGCAAGTGTACCTTGCCACCCTGTATTTCAGTTACCAGATATTTATTGATTTATTATATGCATTGTGTGCATTTTTTTTAGAATCGTTACTTCGCGTCCGGGTCACAACCGGGTACAGACGTTCGTCGGTAATGTCTGGTAACGAGTGAATACCTTGATGTACGTACATATGTATATCATAACCCTAGGACACATTCAGACACTGTCATCGTGCCAGATTTCCTGTATCCTGATACTGACAGCATGACCGGAATCTGGGACGACCTTAGGGTCGCGTTTGTTGATAGTTACTTCAGTGTGATGAGACTGCTAGATAGAGGTTCAGGTTCAGCGCACACTCGTTGACCGCTTGGGAAGGGGAAGACAGTTACTAGACGTTTGGGCTTTTCTGCACGCGCTTTATATATGTATATATCATATTGATGTAGTGTTCCTGTATCTGGAGTAGTAGTATCACCCAAAGGAGTACGGACCTGGACCTGACACTACGTACCTAGCTGAGGAGGACTTACCCTCAGAATATCTGTGATTTATTTCCACAGTTTTGAGATTTTGCAGCTACTTCGGTATAGTCGTTTTGTAGTGGATTTGTTTCCACCCGACTATCAGACTTGATACACATCTTGATATTTAGTTATATTCCAGCTCTTTATTCCTACTTATTATTTATTATTTGTGCTGTGGATGAGATATAGATTGTGTATGACTTGTTGTGACAGTATATTACCACTAGTGGATTGCATATTCATTTACAGCGTATATGATTTCCATATATTGGAGTTCGTATATATACGACTGGGCGTGTTACGTATTCCCACTCCTATGTATTTTGTGACTGGGGCGTGACAGTAGTCCTGGTAATACGCTAGCTGAAGTACTAGCGAGCGAGTACGGGACGTCCAGCAAGGCTTGCTACTGACCTGGAAAGACATCCGACTCGTCGGATGGTTCAGGACGCCCAGTAAGGCTCGCAACCGAGCTGGGAAGACAGCTGTTCCATCCCATATCATGTCCAATATGGCTAACAGAGCCAGTGACCTTCATATAGATAAGTCATGCATGCATAGCGGCTATCCACATTTAGAAGATGAGTAACATGAAGGAGTACATTTGCACAACACTTTGCATATTTAGAATGGATGCACGACATATAACATAGTTTGAAGAAAAATATGTCTAAGACAGAGACACAAACATAACACTTGAATTGCATAGATGTTCTTCACTACTTAGTAGATTATTAATTATATTACTACGTATGACGGGGAAGGCCGAATGGTAAGAAAAGGATAAAACGAACTCAGTTGTTTACAATACGACACTCTTATTTCAGACACGGGTATTACTTTCATTATATTGCCATAAAACTAATCATAAGACAAAGACTATAAAGACAACATAATCAGTCGGTGTACATAACTAATGAACGTGCTTGTTTTATGGCGTGGGCGAGAGGCCTCTCCACCAGTGGATTCAATGTACTGATACCCAACCATATTGCATGTAGGGTGTCACGCCCCAGTCCCAAAATACCGTGGGACCAGACGCGTGATAATGGCCAGCAGTACGCACCGATGGACCAACTCAATATAATGGATCCATCAGGGCATACTTAAGCTGTAAAATAAGTCTACGACAATCATGGTACAACTAATCTCATCCACACAAGACATAAACATGATCCACAGAATAAATAAGGAATGTAAATCATCATCCAGTCTCACATAGTACTTCGGGGAACAACCCGATAAATATCTAGTACAAAGGTTCATCTGACCAGAATATCAAAGACTGAAATAAATAATAAAAGCTGAGCATAAACAAGGATGCTCAAGAGAAGTCTTCAGCTAAGACCTCGTCCTCGGATGGTGGTACAACTCCTGGATCAGCTCCTGCTCCGGTCCCGTAAACCTCGGGATAAACCTCGTCTGCAAAATCTGGGGACAAAAATCCGGATCCAGGTCCTCAGGGGACATAGCAAGGTACAAGAAAGCCCATGCCAATAAATACAGATAAGCAGTGCAGCAATATATAACTAAATGAAACAAAGGGGTAAATATGTAACCATCTAAGTGTAAATGCAAGTGAGAGCATCACTAGTCTCAGGCTGAGCCACTACAAGCTCTGTGTCGGGGAGCCGGTAGCGGTAATAACCGGTAGTGGGTCTAGCTCTGCTACGAGAGTCTACGACCTCTCAATAATAGAAGATATATATATGTAAACAGCCTGTAGCCTGTGTGTCTCTCCCCACCCAATGTAACCACGCATATCATGACCATAACGTCTCATGCCCATGTCAAGCGTGATCATAGCTAAATGCAACCAGTCATACAGTATCTAAGAATATAATGTCCATGTCCTATATCCTATACAGAATCACCACGAATATCTCGGGAAAATCCTGTCTCATGAATAGTGTCCAGTGTCCTGGGTCATAGAGTACTTGATAAGACAAGTACGAGAATAAAGTGTCACGGATGTCCATCTCTAGATGACCGTACCCAACACTGCGTACAGTGTCGGCACCCGACTGATAATCGGACACTAAGTACGTCACACGGTCCTAGGTTGAGCATGCACAGCAATATATATATAATAAGCAAGAAAAATAGATAACTAAGCTGCATAGAGTGGCAAGGTACACTTGCCTAATGTTCGGATATCAACAACTGTCCCTGTATCAGTGGATCCGGTAGGTACTACTCCGAAAGCTGTAATAAATACCACCAACAGTCTCAGAAGATGTCAAATAACTGGAAATGCCTGTCCTTACGTCCAATTTGGACACAGGGGCAAAAAGGTCATTTTCGGGCCAAAGCGGGTTCCACCTGTGGGCCACTTTGCACCGAAAAGCGTGTCAGGGTCAAAGGTCTCCAAATTCTGCAAACTCAGTGTCTACAAGTCAGGAACGACGATACGAACCCAACGGAACTTCCAGAATTGGATTCCGATGAGCCGATCACAAAATCACCCGTCAAGTGGAGCCTGTGGGGCCCACGATACGCGATTTTGTCAACGTTCTCAGAATCGAACCAAACTTGGCTCACAGGACCAGCGTATTACTACGGATCCGATGGCGCAAGTTTTGTCTCGATCCGACGTGTGTACACGAAGTTACAGCGTGTTTCAGAATCGACGGATATGGGGTGTTGTCGGCGGATACGCGTTGATTCCGGGGTGCACGCACCTCCGAATCGACTTCTGCGAAATCCTACACGACCGTATCAACGTCACGCACAGTTTGGTAAAGACCGCGTGCGACCAAGTCATCCCGATTGGCGGGGCAGACTCAGTTCCGAGGTAAAACAGGGCATTGTTTTTTCCTGTTTTGGATCGCGGTGTACGACCACTACAAGACGCGATGCACCGAGCGAATTGCACGGGCACCGAGAGGGGTATACAGTCTACGCATAGCAATCGACGGAATCGAAATCGGAGTTGCGATGAGGAAGAAATTGGTACCTGAACGGGGCTCCGTGGATTCTGTTTTCCAAGTGTCCGAGAGTCCAATCTGTGTCCTGGTCGTGTCCTCGTGCGCTGCTGCTCGTGTCTCGTGTCTGCGGAGACGCTGTGAGGCGGAGGAGTCGCACTCGGGGTCGCTGTGCTCGCGGCGGAGGGGTGAGGTCGCGCTCGGGGTTGCTGTGCGACTCGGCGGCGGGGTGAAGCCGCGCTCGGGTCGCTGTGCTCGCGGCGGAGGTCGACGAGCAGTGGGGGTCTGCGGTGGTCGACGAGCGGGTGGGGGTCTGCGGTGGTCGACGAGCGGGTGGGGGTCTGCGGTGGTCGACGAGCGGGTGGGGGTCTGCGGTTCAGCGGCGGTTCGAAGAGGACACGCGGCGCTGGAGGGATGGACACGGGTGCTGGGGTGAAACTAGGGTTTCGGTGGCGGCTGGGTAGTTGGAGAAGAGGTCAGCACGGATGTCGAGGCAGCCTCTTTATAGCTGCTACAGGAACTCCGGCAGCTAGGGTTTCCCCCTGCGGGTCGGGTTGGTTTGGTCCGGGTTGGTTCAAGCTTGGTTTGGTTCAAAAAAACCAATAGCTTTAAGTCCTCGATTCGTTGCTCCGGTGTCCAATAAATTCACCGGAAAATGCCATGCGTCCGATTTTCCATTATACACAATAAATTTTTACTTCCAGAATATTTTAACCCCATTAAGCTACACTTAAAATTATTTAACCCCCAAAACCTTAGTGACAGACATCCAGAAAAATACCTAAAATATACGGAAAATTATATTAATTTCACTTCGGAAAATTTAGGGTGTTTACAATCTTCCCTCCTTAAAAGGATTGCGTCCTCGCAATCAAAGAATAAGCTACTAAAGAAAGAGTTATGGAAATACAAGGTGGCCTAGTTTACAACTGCCTCCTCGAACAAATGGGGGTATCGCTGGCGCATACTATCTTCTCGTTCCCAAGTCGATTCGCCTGGTGAATGATGTTTCCATGCTACTCGGACCAGTCTGATTGTCTGTCCCTGTAATGTCTTCTCACTAACGTCGAGGATGCCAACTGGTTGTTCCTCATATCTTAAGCTTGGGCCTACTGCGATCTCTGAATGATCGACTACGTGACTTGGGTCGGTCACGTACCTTCGCAGCTGTGAGACGTGGAATACGTCGTGCACTTCCTCTAAGGATGGAGGTAATGCAAGACGATAAGCCACCTCACCAACGCGCTCTAGGATGTCAAATGGCCCAATATACCTTGGGCTCAGCTTGCCTCTGCTCCCGAATCTGATAGTACCACGAGTGGGCGAAATCCTCAAGAACACGTGATCTCCTTCTTTGAACTCTAGGGGACGCCTGTGGGTATCCGCCCAATGCTTCTGTCTGTCCTGAGCTGCTCTTAGATGATTCTGTATCTGCTTTACCTTCTCCACTGTCTGCGTTACCAATTCTGGACCCAGTATTTGACGTTCACCAACGTCACTCCAACACACAGGTGATCTGCACTTCCGTCCGTATAAAGCTTCAAATGGCGCCATCTGAATGCTGGCCTGATAACTGTTATTGTAGGAGAACTCTACTAAGTGCAAATGATCTTCCCAAGATCCTCCGAAATCTAGCATACATGATCGCAACATGTCCTCCAAGATCTGAATGGTGCGCTCCGATTGTCCATCTGTCTGCGGGTGGTATGCCGTGCTGAATTTGAGTCTGGTGCCTAGACTCTCTTGCATGCTTCTCCAGAAATGAGATGTAAATCTCGAATCTCGATCCGATACAATACTAACAGGTACTCCATGTAATTTGACGATTTGTCGCATATACATGTCAGCTAGTACCTCTGTGGACTGTCCAACTCTAAATGGCAAGAAGTGTGCCGATTTAGTGAGTCGATCCACTATCACCCATACTGCGTCTCTTCCGCTGGGGCTTCTCGGAAATCCTGTGACAAAATCCATCGTGATGTGCTCCCACTTCCATTCCGGTATCGGAAGCGGCTGTAACATACCTGCAGTTCTCTGATGTTCGGCCTTCACTTGCTGACATACTAAGCATTTGGCCACAAATCTTGCGATCTCTCTCTTCATTCCATGCCACCAGTAATACTGTCTCAAGTCCCGATACATCTTGGTTCCTTCTGGGTGAACAGAGTACATAGAGCTATGCGCTTCAGTCATTAACTCCTGTCTCAATTCTCCATTTGGGACATACAGGCGATTTCCAAACCTCAATGTCCCGTCTTCGTGGATGCGTAGTCCTGTCTGCATACCTGCTTCTGTCCTTTCTTTGAGTCTTCGGAATCTAGCATCGGTGGGCAATGCTTCTTTAATCTTCTCCACGAGTGATGACTGAATCTCAAGGTTAGCCATCAATCCATTCTGTCCCGGTACGATAACCTCTATCTGTAGCTCCTGTAAATCTCTCAATAACTCGGGCTGCATCGTCAAGAAATACGCCGTAGGCTTCCTGCTGAGTGCATCTGCAACCACATTCGCCTTTCCCGGGTGATACTGCAGATCTATGTCAAAATCTACCATCAGTTCCAGCCAGCGTCTCTGTCTCATGTTAAGCTTCTTCTGAGTATACACATACTTTAGACTCTTGTGATCAGTAAAGATTTCTACCCTCTCTCCATAAAGATAGTGTCTCCATATCTTCAATGCAAATATCACTGCTGCTAGCTCTAGATCATGTGTCCGGTAGTTCTTCTCGTGGTCCTTCAACTGTCTTGACGCATAAGCAACAACTTTCCCATGTTGCATCAAAACACATCCTAATCCGCTGCCTGATGCATCACTGTAAACAACAAAACCTCCTGACCCTGAAGGAAGAGTCAAGACAGGTGATGTTGTTAATCTTCTCTTCAGTTCTTCAAAAGCCTTCTGGCAGTCTTCTGTCCATACAAACTCCTGATCCTTTCGTGTCAGCTTCGTCATTGGTTCTGCAATCCTCGAGAAATTCTCTACAAACCTTCGGTAATATCCCGCAAGTCCGAGAAAACTTCTCACCTCTGCGACTGATGTGGGTGTAGGCCATGTCTCAATTGCTGCAACCTTCTCTGGATCCACTGAAAGTCCTTCTCCTGATATGATGTGTCCCAAGAAAGGCACTTTGTTCATACAGAACTCACACTTACTGAGTTTGGCATATAACTTCTCCTGCCTCAAGGTCTCTAACACGATTCTAAGATGCTCCTCGTGCTCTTCAGGGCTCTTGAAATATATGAGAATGTCATCAATGAACACCACTACGAATTTATCCAAGAACTGATGAAAGACCCTGTTCATTAAGCTCATAAACACTGCTGGTGCGTTGGTTAAACCAAACGGCATCACCAAGAACTCGTAATGCCCATACTTCGTCCTGAAAGCTGTCTTCGGGATGTCTTCCTTCCTCACCTTGATCTGATGATAGCCGGATCTAAGGTCAATCTTCGAGAATACCCTTGCACCACTCAATTGATCGAATAGATCATCAATGCGTGGTAAGGGATACCTGTTCTTGATGGTGACAGCATTTAGTGCCCGGTAATCAATACACAACCGTACTGTTCCATCCTTCTTCGGCACAAATAAGATGGGTGCTCCCCAAGGTGAAACACTGGGCCGAATGAAACCCTTCTCCAAAAGATCATCAACCTGTTCCTTCAACTCCACTAACTCCTTAGGTGCTAGCCGATAAACCGATGAAGTGATTGGCTCTGCTCCTGGAGTTAAGTCTATTGTGAATTCTATTTCCCGATCAGGCGGTAAACCTGGAAGGTCATCAGGAAATACATCCACAAAACCTGATATGACTCTTGGGTAACCTGTCTCCTCTTCTACAGATAATACCCTAAGAGTAGGCTGAACTCCTTGCTCTACTGCTCCTCGGAGAAACTCAAATTCTGGATGGCCAGGAGGTCTAAATATAACCTTCCCAAGCCGACAATCAAGAGTCGCATGGTACTGACTCAACCAGACCATACCAAGTACAACGTCATAGTCAGGCATAGAAAAGATCAAAAATTGAGCTCGCATCTCTCGGCCACAAACTACTACAGAACATGATCTACAGACGTCACTAACCGGAATAATACCGCCTCCCGTAAGAATTCTCTTCATCTTCGGAAGGGGTGCGGTAGCTACTCTATGGGTGGCTACAAAGCTAGCTGCTATAAATGAATGCGATGCTCCAGAATCAAATAAAACTACAGCTGGTAATGAAGCTACTAAAATAGTACCTGCGATGACCTCGCCTGCTGTAGCCTCCTCCTCAACAGCTAATGGGAATGCCTGTCCCCGTCCCTGAGCTGGACCTCTCTGCTGCTGCTGCTGCTGATGAAATAGGGCTGCCTGTGGTGCCAGGGGTGGTCTCTGCTGGTTCCCTCCGGGGGCTGGTGGTCTGACCCCACCAACTCCTGTCTGTTGGGCTCCTGCTGCTGGATAAGCTGGTCGTGGTGCAGGCAAAGCTAATCTTGGTGCTCCGTCTCGGCGTTCGGAACAGTCCCTGGAAAAGTGCTGGCTGGATCCGCAGCTCAAACATAGTCCCAACTTACGCCTGCATTCCTTCTCAATGTGTCCTACCTTGCCGCAGTGGTGACAAGTAGGAAGAGGTCTGTCTCTCTGTGCTGCTCTATCTGGCATACCCCTTTGGGCTCGCTTTGCGGAATCCCCATGTGCTGGCCTGGATGGTGCTGATGTGATAGGCCTCTTCAGATTAGATTCCCTCCTGGTGACGCGCTCCAAGCGTCGGGCTGCTGCAAGGACATCGGTATAAGAGGTAGGTGCTACCGTTCCAATCACTCTCTGAAGTTCGAACTTCAAGCCGTCAAAGAACTTCTCTGCTTTTTCTTCCTCCGTCGAAATCAATGTCGGGGCAAAGCGGCTCAGGCGAATAAATTCCGCATTGTATTCCTCCACTGACATGCTGCCTTGGATAAGGCGGTTGAACCTGTCTCTGAGCTCTGACCGTGCGACTGCCAGGATGTACATCTCTTGGAAGAGTCTAGAGAACTCTTCCCATGTGACTCTGTCCTGTCCAAGTCTCCTCTCTTCTGCTAGCCACCAGTGATGCGCATTATCAGTTAACTGCATTCTAACTGCAGTCATCCACTTCTCTCTCGGAAGTTCAGCGGCTTCCAACTGATGCTGAATGTTGGTGAGCCACTCGTGAACTTCCGTTGGCCCTTCCTTACCAGAAAATGTGCGAGGTTTGAGGTGACGGAAATCAGTGATAGATCCCATCGCTGTTCGCCTCGTTGGGGGATTTGCCTGCTCCAATGCGGATACCAGGCTGGTCCTTAGATACTCGGCCTCCTGCCGATGGGCCTCCTGCTGAATCTGTTGCTGTGCTTGCATCATAGCATACATCATCTGGAATATTTGTTGCCCGTCCATGGCTGGTCCTGGCGGGAATACTGGCATCTGGGGAGTGAACTGTGGTGGAGGTGGGATGTCATCTCTCCGGAACCTTGGATTAGGCTGACCGGTTTGATCACTCTGCGATGCTTGTCCTCCATCCCCTGGTGTCACTCCGTCTCCATAAGTAACCACAGCGTCGTGTGGCGTATCCAAAGGAATATCCTCTCTGTTCCCGGAATCCATTGCTCTGCAATCAAAATATAAACTGTAAGAACGCTCAGAGGAATCAATACAGGATGCAGTTCAAGTAACAAATTTCGAGTTCGATATAGAGTTCAACAATGGTTAAATAATGGATGAGAACCTAGAACTTATCCTATCCTTAGGGCAGGCTGGTTCGGTCCCTAAGTTGAAACCGAACAATTTAGTCGTAGACCGGCATGGGCCACCACAAAAACCATGTCACGCCCCAGTCCCAAAATACCGTGGGACCAGACGCGTGATAATGGCCAGCAGTACGCACCGATGGACCAACTCAATATAATGGATCCATCAGGGCATACTTAAGCTGTAAAACAAGTCTACGACAATCATGGTACAACTAATCTCATCCACACAAGACATAAACATGATCCACAGAATAAATAAGGAATGTAAATCATCATCCAGTCTCACATAGTACTTCGGGGAACAACCCGATAAATATCTAGTACAAAGGTTCATCTGACCAGAATATCAAAGACTGAAATAAATAATAAAAGCTGAGCATAAACAAGGATGCTCAAGAGAAGTCTTCAGCTAAGACCTCGTCCTCGGATGGTGGTACAACTCCTGGATCAGCTCCTGCTCCGGTCCCGTAAACCTCGGGATAAACCTCGTCTGCAAAATCTGGGGACAAAAATCCGGATCCAGGTCCTCAGGGGACATAGCAAGGTACAAGAAAGCTCATGCCAATAAATACAGATAAGCAGTGCAGCAATATATAACTAAATGAAACAAAGGGGTAAATATGTAACCATCTAAGTGTAAATGCAAGTGAGAGCATCACTAGTCTCAGGCTGAGCCACTACAAGCTCTGTGTCGGGGAGCCGGTAGCGGTAATAACCGGTAGTGGGTCTAGCTCTGCTACGAGAGTCTACGACCTCTCAATAATAGAAGATATATATATGTAAACAGCCTGTAGCCTGTGTGTCTCTCCCCACCCAATGTAACCACGCATATCATGACCATAACGTCTCATGCCCATGTCAAGCGTGATCATAGCTAAATGCAACCAGTCATACAGTATCTAAGAATATAATGTCCATGTCCTATATCCTATACAGAATCACCACGAATATCTCGAGAAAATCCTGTCTCATGAATAGTGTCCAGTGTCCTGGGTCATAGAGTACTTGATAAGACAAGTACGAGAATAAAGTGTCACGGATGTCCATCTCTAGATGACCGTACCCAACACTGCGTACAGTGTCGGCACCCGACTGATAATCGGACACTAAGTACGTCACACGGTCCTAGGTTGAGCATGCACAGCAATATATATATAATAAGCAAGGAAAATAGATAACTAAGCTGCATAGAGTGGCAAGGTACACTTGCCTGATGTTCGGATATCAACAACTGTCCCTGTATCAGAGGATCCGGTAGGTACTACTCCGAAAGCTGTAATAAATACCACCAACAGTCTCAGAAGATGTCAAATAACTGGAAATGCCTGTCCTTACGTCCAATTTGGACACAGGGGCAAAAAGGTCATTTTCGGGCCAAAGCGGGTTCCACCTGTGGGCCACTTTGCACCGAAAAGCGTGTCAGGGTCAAAGGTCTCCAAATTCCGCAAACTCAGTGTCTACAAGTCAGGAACGACGATACGAACCCAACGGAACTTCCAGAATTGGATTCCGATGAGCCGATCACAAAATCACCCGTCAAGTGGAGCCTGTGGGGCCCACGATACGCGATTTTGTCAACGTTCTCAGAATCGAACCAAACTTGGCTCACAGGACCAGCGTATTACTACGGATCCGATGGCGCAAGTTTCGTCTCGATCCGACGTGTGTACACGAAGTTACAGCGTGTTTCAAAATCGACGGATACGGGGTGTTGTCGGCGGATACGCGTTGATACCGGGGTGCACGCACCTCCGAATCGACTTCTGCGAAATCCTACACGACCGTATCAACGTTACGCACAGTTTGGTAAAGACCGCGTGCGACCAAGTCGTCCCGATTGGCGGGGCGGACTCAGTTCCGAGGTGAAACAGGGCGTTGTTTTTTCCTGTTTTGGATCGCGGTGTACGACCACTACAAGACGCGATGCACCGAGCGAATTGCACGGGCACCGAGAGGGGTATACAGTCTACGCATAGCAATCGACGGAATCGAAATCGGAGTTGCGATGAGGAAGAAATTGGTACCTGAACGGGGCTCCGTGGATTCTGTTTTCCAAGTGTCCGAGAGTCCAATCTGTGTCCTGGTCGTGTCCTCGCGCGCTGCTGCTCGTGTCTCGTGTCTGCGGAGACGCTGTGAGGCGGAGGAGTCGCACTCGGGGTCGCTGTGCTCGCGGCGGAGGGGTGAGGCCGCGCTCGGGGTTGCTGTGCGACTCGGCGGCGGGGTGAAGCCGCGCTCGGGTCGCTGTGCTCGCGGCGGAGGTCGACGAGCAGTGGGGGTCTGCGGTGGTCGACGAGCGGGTGGGGGTCTGCGGTGGTCGACGAGCGGGTGGGGGTCTGCGGTGGTCGACGAGCGGGTGGGGGTCTGCGGTTCAGCGGCGGTTCGAAGAGGACACGCGGCGCTGGAGGGATGGACACGGGTGCTGGGGTGAAACTAGGGTTTCGGTGGCGGCTGGGTAGTTGGAGAAGAGGTCAGCACGGATGTCGAGGCAGCCTCTTTATAGCTGCTACAGGAACTCCGGCAGCTAGGGTTTCCCCCTGCGGGTCGGGTTGGTTTGGTCCGGGTTGGTTCAAGCTTGGTTTGGTTCAAAAAAACCAATAGCTTTAAGTCCTCGATTCGTTGCTCCGGTGTCCAATAAATTCACCGGAAAATGCCATGCGTCCGATTTTCCATTATACACAATAAATTTTTACTTCCAGAATATTTTAACCCCATTAAGCCACACTTAAAATTATTTAACCCCCAAAACCTTAGTGACAGACATCCAGAAAAGTACCTAAAATATACGGAAAATTATATTAATTTCACTTCGGAAAATTTAGGGTGTTTACATAGGGTGCAGGGAGAACTAGCACGGATTCGTAGATCGCTTGTCGCATCGATGTGCCGGACCACACTTGGCGTCTTGGAGCGTGGCGCGCTAACCCATAGCTCACATATATGAGACGTAATGTATGAAAACATCATCATCCAAAGTGTTTGATTCAGTTGTAAGCCTAAGGGCATATTTATTGCAGAGAGAGAGAGAGAGAGAGACAGACAGACAGACAGACAGAGAGCATGAGCGACTTATAATCTCGACCTAGCGTCGCTTGTAATCTTTACTTCATATCAATAAATAGCTTGATTTGGATACAATACTTATGTTTATTCTATGTTTCCGCTATGACGACTCTGCAAACTAGTTATCAACGGCCGTTTCGGTATTTACCTTGCACGGACGCAACTCCAGGCTCGCGCAGCATCACGTCCCGATGGAAACGATCGTCCTGCGGGAGAGCTGGCGCGGTGATTCGAGCCTAGCGTGGATGACCGATTCCTACGGGAGATCGGGGTGTGACAATATCGACAAGATCCTAGTGGTGTAGGAGGTGCTATGCATGGCAGCTAGCATCGACGTGACGGTCGAGGAGCTGGAGATGATGGAAGATGCAAGGCGGCTTGGGGGATCGGAGATCGATGACATGGGGGAGCAGGAACTCTGTCGCGGGACAACATGCATGGAGTCCAGTTGAGAAGCCATAGGGTCAACACACTCTCATCAGACTGGAGGGGGAGATTGTTGGGGTCCAGTCTGGATTTGATAAATTTTGTAGTATAAATATGGTCAAAGATTTGATTTGATATAATTTAAAAATCTACATTAAATGTAAGATTTGATTAGATTTCAAATTTGTATCAAATATTTAATTTGACCATATTTGGACGTCCACAATTGGTGTTGTATTATTTTAGGTGTAATATGATTCTTATTTTAGGGTTTCCTATTTAGAAAATCATATTATGACCTAAAATATGATTTCTCATCCTATAAATATATGAGGAGGATGGAGGCACAAAGCATGCACAAAGGTGAAGATTCGATGTGCTCGTCCACAAGAAAATATAAGAGAAAGTTCGTGCTTTGCTCTTAGGGTTCTTCTCCATATAAGACAGAAGAAAAAAGAGATCTAATTGAGGAGTCGTCAACTTCAGTTAGAAAAATTGCTACGGGATTGTGAGTGATTTCAATTGTAATATTTGTCGTTCCTTCTTTAGTGTGGTGATGGGGTTAAACCTATTAGGACAAAGGGTTTCAACATTAGTTTTTTACGATCTTGTAATTTCATCCGAGTTATAAATGTTGAGATTTGTCCAGGTGACGTAGTCACTGTCATATACTTGTCTTCATCTGTGCTTGGTGTTCGTAGATTGGTTGGTTATCTCAAGTTGGTTGGCAAACGCTTCCGCAACGCGCCCAACAAGTGGATGACTAAATGTCTTTTATTATCCATAAACAAATGACTTTTATAGATTAATTTAGATTAGTACGGAAGTTGGAGAAAGTTTGAGTTAGTAGGTTACTAAATATTTGTTTATCCATAAATAATAATATTTTTATGTAAGAAAATGTGACAAAAAAATAGTGATACTTCTGATATTTGAATTATATATACTCTACTAATATAATGTGGCTTGGTAACTGCTCAAAACTGAGTCGTCTAAGTTGTTTGTAAATACTCTGTTAATTATTCTTTTTAAAAATAACTAATTATTTAACTACCTAGTATGCTTTACTTATAACTAAACAACTATAATTCAATGGTTAAGGTGAGATGCATTTTATTTACTTGTATCGTGCACAATACATGTGCACGATACAAGTTAGTATATATAGACTAACATAGGGGTGAGCAACGGTTCGGTTCAAACCGAACCGAATATCCAAAAACCGAAAAAACCGAAAACCGCTTTTTGCAAAACCGAAAAACGAACCGAATTTGTAAAGACCGAAAAAACCGAACCGAATTAAATCGGTTCGGTTCTCGGTCGGTTCGGTTTTTTAGGTCCAAGTGGTGAGTATTCCAAATTCATAAAAACCGAAAAAAAAATCCAAACCTAACTAAGAAAAACCAAAATTGTGTACCAAAAATAACAATAAACTAATTTTATACCAAGTGGTGAGTGTATACCAAATTCATAAAAACCGTTTTTTTTTATAATGTAGTTATTCGATTTTCGGTTCGATTCGTATTTCGGAATCCAAAACCGAAAATCGAACCGATAACCGAAATTAATCAAATGATAAAACCGAAATCCGAACCGGTTGATTAAAAACCGAACCGAATTTCAATTTTCGGTCCGGTTCGGTTCGGTTTTCGGTTAAAAATCGAGAATTGCTCACCCCTAGACTAACATGTACTTTAATACATCCAACTTTTATATATTTTCAGTTTACTACACTACTAATTTTAGTAGCCACAAAAGTTACCGATTTGTTAAATTTTTTTTTTCTTTTAGAAATATGCCAATAAGTGTTGAAAGTTGACGGTACCGAAATGCGATTGGGTAGCATGCTAGCCCTAAATTCCCCAATCTCAATTTCAAGAAGGGCCTTATTTTCTTGTTAAAACAAAAATTTCAGGCCGACGGAGAGCAAGCAAGCAAAGGAAAAAAAAAGGCAGAGTAGAATAAGAAAGAGAAGGGAAAGGGAGGAGCGATGGCGGGAAGAGGAGAGACGGAGGAGGATCTCCTCATGAAGAGCTTCATGGCCGAGGTCAGCGAGGTCGAGAGAGACAACGAAGTCCTCAGGTGACTATATGCTTTCGATTTCTCGACGCCTTCTTCCTCAAATCAATTAGGATAACATACCGAAATTTAGGTTCCGTGTCCGTGCCTTGGCGCGTCGTATCTGTGTCCGTACAACATAGGGTCATGCTGAACGTTTGGCAATTCGGATAAAATATACGTCGAAGCAGACGGATTTGGCTGTTGTTGTTGACATAGGGGGAATGTCTGTGCAAGTCTAGATTGAACTGGCAGGAACGCTTGCTAGAGAAGCACCTTTGGACATTACAAGCATATGTTCTTGTTCTACACAAAGTGCATACTAACAAGAGGATGTTTGCGTATTTTGGAAGTATTTTTGACTTTTGTAAAAGAACAGACAAGGAGGAGTTTCATAAGAAATCGAAAACCAAGAATCCAATCAGAAATGGAGTTTCATACACACAAACGTACCGAAGTTAAGTTACTTGGAGTGTGGAGGCCTAACTCCACCAAGCCCTAGTGTTAGTTTTTCTAGATAAAGGATAGGACAGGAGATCCCAACCAAAATTTGTTCATAGTAAAGCTGTATATTCAGTACTATAAGATAACTAAGAACCACATACTAGAAGAATAGTTAAAAATTGAGAAGATAGAACTCGGATAGGAGCGGGTGATCAAAATAGACACAGAGCAGCATCAAGTACATCTATATACATCTTTGGCATCATAGTAGTTATCCCCCATGACATCGTAAGTTATGTAGACGACTAGAGCAATAAGAGAGAGCTCTTCATCAACATTTATAAAGAGAAGAAAGAGAAGCTGTTACATTTCTTAGTTGAGATTTCCAAACCCGAATCCAACTTCTACCAAAAAAAAAAAAGATCAGATATTTTCCGAGGACATTTGAAGAGAACTACGATCAACGTACTTTGAGTTGAATATTTTCCAAGTTCTTTCCTGCTAGGCACACTAGAAAATTGTCATTATAGCACAATCACCGACAAGTAACAAATCACCAGGAAGATATGAGTTTCTCCATGAGATCCAACAGTTCACTAGGTCTATATACCCATTTGTCATACTGATGACATTATTAAACTTGTTTCATAGATTTCTAACGAAGCTGCAGTGGAGGAAGAGATGATTAACTGATTCCTCATATTTCAAACATAGCGTGCAAATATTAGAGTAAAAAAAGTCCTTTTTCAAGTTGTCTACAATAAGAAATTTCTTCTTAGTTACATACCACATCAAAGTTTTGACCTTTAGAGATTGGGGACCTTTGTCCAAGCTGTGACAATTGGATTTAACATTATATAAATCACTTAAAGATTAGGATATAACGAAAAAAACTATGTCCCACATCAAAGTATCTTTTTCCAGAAAATGATAGTACTGCCTTGCCCACATTTCATGACAATGTCTTAAGAACCCCATCTATAAGGAAGAGACCAAGCCTAAGGAAGATACAAAAGCCTTGTCTGCTTGATCCTACACTCCAAACAAACATGTATGATTGATAGTTAAACTTAACAAGACTACACCAAAGTCTAAATCTCATAGAACCTTCCATCTCGAAGCCACCCTTTTCTTTCCTGAAATCTGTTCCCAAACGAGACCTAAGTTGTCACAACCCAAACCAAGGTAATTTGGTTCTCGAATTGCAACTTCTGTAAATTGTCAATATTTCTTTTCACCATTATAATCATTCTAGATCACACGATCATTACCTGAGCACATATGCAATTTATGCAAATATTTATTGGACAAAAATATAAGGTTGTTCTCTTTTTATTTTCAACATCCAGTTCGGAAGTGATACATATAAGGATTTCTTATTATTCTAGAGGTGGCATAACTATTAAGGAAGTAAAGTGATAGCAATCAACATTTCTCTCTAGAAATAATGATTGTCATATATAGGGTTAACTGCGGCACATTGTAAAATTTGTCACTATTACCTTATCTTGGTAAGTAACACGGATTGTGATCATCTTGGTAAGTAACATGGATTCCACAATTGATAGTAATGGCCTCTGCCATACTGCTCAATTTAGCGTGCTACCTTTAAAACATAGTGAAATTTTCTTTTCTTTTATACATCTTAATTCAATTCCAGTAACACTTATTAACCATTACAGGATTCTCTCTTGCTTCAAATTAAACCCGTTTGAGCATCTCAACTTACCTTTTGATGCATCAGCTGATGACGTGAAGAGGCAATATCGAAAGGTGAACTTAGAAAACTGCAATTTTTATCTGTGGTTTTTGGTTCCCTTCTTTGGCTATTATAACTTATGAGAGTGTTGCCTGCTCTACCTTTTCCTGATTTTTTGCAGTTGTCATTGCTGGTTCATCCTGATAAATGCAAACATCCTCAAGCTAAGGATGCATTTGGAGGTAATTTTGATGATTTATTGGATGTAAATTGAAATTAGTATCTTATTTTTATGTTGTATC
The DNA here is from genome assembly GCA_036927795.1 of Iris macrosiphon. Classification (NCBI taxonomy): domain Eukaryota; kingdom Viridiplantae; phylum Streptophyta; class Magnoliopsida; order Asparagales; family Iridaceae; genus Iris; species Iris macrosiphon. The sequence continues at coordinate 146,378,525 of JAYESA010000016.1, forward strand.
TTCTCACGTCTTTAGTGAAGGGCTATGTAACCCTTAGAACCCTTCTTACAATTTTCATTCTCGAGTTCAATGCGAGTATTAAAGATAAATTTTTTCATAACTCACACTTTGGTTTCGTAATACATTCAAATGAATGGAATGGAATGCGTCAATTAGATACTAAGAGTAGCTTGTACTGTAGCAACCCCTCATGATACATTGGGTTACTATTTTTTTAATCTCATCTATCTTAACTCTTGTACATCATGACTTAGATAGCTTCAGTTCACTATTAAACTATTGTCAACTTCCTTCTATTTCTAGGCTTCTGCATTAGTCTCAAGTTAATCTTGTAGAGTTGCTCTTTACTACATAAGCTTAAGGTACGGAATCCACACTTTGGTCTCCTAATTACTAACTACTATCTGGCCTCTTAAGTTGTTTGAAGTCCTTTGTTGCCTTAGCTGCCTCAATCGCAAAGGGCATTGATATTTTAAGGTGTCAAGCGCAGGTTGATTGCTGATTGTAAAAACCTGGTGAACCTTTCCTTCGAGCCTTCTCGGCTTATAGTTGTGTTATATAGCTGGCCAAGTTAAGATGGATTGGGCTGATAAAATTTCCTGCAAACCAATGAATCAAAATAACTTCCAATATGAATGTCAGGAACATGAAGACTGATTGCTAAATGGGCCTGATTGAAGAAGGCCGTATTCGTAGGTTAAACATATGTGAAAATGGTGCTTGCCTATTTTAAAAGATGATTACCCGGAGAAGGGAAGACAATTTTAAAGCTTGCTAAATGAGAAGACATAAACAGAATGTATAAAAGAGATTGTTTGATGGAGCTAGTCATGCTGTTGGTTTCTTGATATATATATATATATATTCGAGAAATGGGTAAATAACTAAATATTGGGCCTGCATTCGAGAAATGGAAACCCAAGTTGATTTTCTCTCACACGATCCTCAAATAATAATTACAGCAAATAATACATTATTTTGGTTGGCCTTATCATTAATTTTAAATGAATATGATCATGCAACATTGGTTGCAGGAAGGCAGGAGGGGCTTGTATAATCGTATAATATTTGAGTGATATAGGTTAGTTTGCTGGCTTTTCTATCTGCGAGGAAGTTTGATCTTGGAAACATCTTTGCATATATAGTCATTTGCAGATTTAATTACATGTTTCATGTTGTCTCTAGAACATATTAAAGCTATGGTTATTTATGCCCAAGAAATAGGACAGGACTAAACCTAGTGGTCTATGTTAAAGTTGTTAAGTGGGTGCTAGTCATTTAGGTTTCAAAACCCCAGAGTTAGAATTGCTAATCCAGTGTTGGTTGTTGGGATATTTTAAGAGTTGGTTACCTTGGGATTGAGAACAGAATATTAGTTGTTGGGGATTTCAAATTGGGCCTGCATTGTGTAAAAAGCCCTAGTATTTGATCGACCCATCAGAAATTAGTTCAAAAATGAATTTTAGCAAATAAAAGCATAAATGCCCACAATTATTTTGAGAAATAACCTAGCTGAACTCTCTTAGTGAGTGGATCAGATATGGATGATCTCAGATCAAATTCCATGCATCAGACTTTGGTCAAGTGGATAAAAGCACAACTAGTTTACAGTTAATTTGATAAAAACGCCGCACACTCAACCATTTCCTTCTTGGTGTCGCCTCCATGACTGCCCCAATTGGCCATCCCTACCACACAGCCGCCACCAGCCTAGCGGCCATGGTTTAACACATGTTTGCACCTTGGTAACTCAAATCCCTAAAGGTCTAACTTAATTAAAATTTGATAATGTATTCTTGTAGTTTTATTCAAAAGTATATAACTTGGTTACAATATTTTAGAAATATAACAGTTTAGGATTGCAAATAATTCCAGGAAGCATTAATATATTACAGTTTCTAAAACACAATGATTTAACAGTGTTTCATAAACACCATTACTGAACCCATGTTTTAGTGTTTTTTAAAATCCATCTGCAATGACCTTTCAAAAGCAAGGTTTTATAGATCGGCTGAAACCGATATGTTTCGTCTGTTTCAAATAGAATTGAAGGGACAGAAGCCACATAAACTATCAAAAACGACCAATTCAAAACCACCTCAGATCCCCGAAACTGCCGAAACCGCTATTTATACGAAGGGTTTGAACTTAACTACTGAAACCGGCTTCTGAACCTTTGTTCAAAAGTGATTTGTAAATTTGGAATGGACATGTATCATCACTAAATATGATCATGCCATCAGATAAAGGAGACTTACAAGACTACTTGATTATTATCATGGTGATTGGTGACAAGCAGCAATCTAATAAAATATAGGTTGCCGTTGATCTAGTACCCCACAAGGAGTGGTGAATATTCAATACCAATTAAAGCATATGAAGTATTATGATATGTGGAAGATGGATTCTCGGAAGAACCAATTAAAGCATATGATGTTCTACTAATATATCATGGTACTATGATAGTAAATTGTACGAGAGTATTATGTACATTTTTTTATTTCTTTATTAGGTTCTCTTTGCCCGACATGGTTAACGTAGTATGTGGCCATCAATCCTCATCATATAAATAGGGGTCTATACCCTTTCAATAAAATAAAGCATCCCTTTAGTTTCTTATTCTCGTGTATAGTATCAAACTCAAAAGTAGAAATTTCATAAATCCCAACTCCTCTTACCTGTCACCAAAAATCTTCCTAACCCCATTCCTTGTCCACCACCATTACTCAAATCCTAGCCACCCACCTTTCGACCCTACCACTTTCCCTCCCGTTGCCCACAACCCAACCCTAACCTTTCTCTCGATCCCTTGCACTCAATCCCTCCTCCTCTAAACCTCTTTCCTCTCCCTCAACATTTTGATTAGCTAGTGGTCTTTTTCTCTCTCGCCGTCTTGATCCTTCTGGTAGCATCTTCTGAGTCTCTTTTGCTATGTTCGAGATATTTGATATTGAGTTCATATAGGTTTAGGCTTTGAGATCGGATGTTGGGTATTGGAGATTGTTGGCACTAAAAAATAACCAAATTTTTAGTCCCATAGTCTCCAAACCTCTCATGATACATTACCTGGCATGTGGCGCGAAGCGCCTCCCTTACGGGGCTTCTGTTGGCCGATCAACAGACGGGGGTCGAGGGTAGCGTCTCCGACTCGTATACGATTTTTAGTGATGGACAGAGGGAACATAGTATCCCGCGGGAAGACGACGAGCAAGCCTCTTCTTTCCAGTCTCTGGAAGCAAATAGTGGAGTCCTCTGCTCAAGCCGCTAGAACTCAAAAGCAAATTGGCTCTCCTTTTCCAACCGTTGGAAGTGAGTAACGTACCAGCTCCTCACTAGCCGCTAGAAGCAGCTAACTAAAAATCCATCGTGGCCCAGTAGCTGGAGGCCATGCTCCAGAGGAATGTCCTCGCCGCTGGAAGCAAAGCTTCAGCGGAGACAACCATGCAGTTGGAAGCAAATCTCCAGCGAAGAATCTTGTTGCTAGAAGCAAAATCTCCAGCACGGACAACCTTGTTGCTGGAATATAGTTCCAACATCACTCTCATTAAATGTTGACTTATCGTATCAGTCGCGCACGTCACGTCAGTCGTGCTTGCCGTCGACCCCGCTGGAAGTAGCTCCTCGCTGGAATACAAGCCATGAACCTTTGGCTATAAACAACTCATCAAAGAGTTAAAACAAGTTCTCTTTCCACGAGATTTCTCTTAGCCTCCAAGTAAAGCCTCTTCTTCTTTCTTGGGTCTTCTACGTTCTCGTGACCTTTAGTAGATGCTCCATTGAAGAATGCCCATCCACGCGGTGTCAGATCGTCAATGAAGTAAAGGGATTATGTACTGATCCGATCTCGATTGCTACACTTTCCAGAAATATTATCCTTTGTAAAAGAATTTCTCTTGTGTTAACACACTAAGCAAGAGTTGTAATACAAAATTTCTGTACAAACACAAGTTTTCTATAAGAGGGAGATCTTTGTATCTTCACTCTTTTTCACCAGAAACAAAGATACTTTAAAATATCGGATATCAATAAATAAATATACTATACTTAATATCATATCAAATTAGAATTTCTAGATGTATTAAATGTTCTTAATGTTTTTAAACTAAGTAACTAATTGACAAAAACATTTAAGGTAACATCGTAGCATCATAACAAACAAACGATTGCAAAATAATAAGTAGAAATAAAAAAACTAGTAATATTGATAATATCATATCAATATAAAGACCTACTTGAGAGAGAGCGAGAGAGAGAGAGGGAGGGAGGGAGCCTCGCGATCGTGCCTCGACAGAGAGGGATAAGAAGGCTTCCTCACTTCTCGAGAGGTAGAGACAGGTGTTAAGAGCTTTTTAGGTAAGCCTGGTTAATGGGTAGGATATGACAAAATACTTATTCACTTCTAATATATGATATTTTAATAAATCGGGAGATATCGGCCGATATATCGGAGTTCGATTGATATTTCAACCAATTTTCTCAAAACGATATATATATATATATATATATATATATATATATATATATATATATAATTTTTTTGGAAGAGGTAATTGTGCTACAGACTCCTGGCCCGAAGGCCTACAAACTCGGCCTGAAGGCCTACCACATCCCGGCCCGAATGTCCCACACATCTCGGCCCGTAGGCCCACACATACATCTGCACCTGCACCTGTATCGCACTTGAACCGCACCTGCGCTGCACCCATCATCAACTTACCACTTAATTCCCCCAAAGAAAAATTAAATGGCGCCCAGGAGGCTCGAACCCGCAACCTCCTGAGTAATATGTATCGGTCTTAACCACTAGGCTAGACGTCATTTGCTTCTCAAAACGATATTCGACTATATACAAGAGCTTCTAGTTCTTCCTAGAAGGGAGCAACTACTTCCTCTTCTGAGTTCAAGATCAAACTTTGATTTACTACCATCCTCCTACCTGCAACATTAACTGCATCAATTGGGTTACGCCACTCAAAGGGCTTTAGCAAGTTGTCCGCTTTCATGTCATCAACAATGATTTTTCTAGTGATGCTAAATATGGTCTCGGTGAGAAGTAATTGTTATATGCTAAATGTGGTATCAGTGAGAAAAATGGATTAGGGTCTTTTTGGATACAACTTTAAACTCACAGTTTTGAGTAGAAACTGATAAACATGCCTAAATAGTGTTTTGGCATCCTACCTTTCATTTCCTTCAAATTTTTTTTTGGGAAGACGTATGTTTAAACTCTGTTTTTAGAAAAGAAAAAAAAATCATTTTCCCAAAACAACAACAGAGCCTGGCGGCCCCCCCTCTCTCGGTTCTCTCACCATCTCTCTCTCTCTCTCTCTCACACACCACCTTCCTCTTTTCTCTCCTTAAACAGAAGATGAAAAAGCGTGGCGGGCTTCATCGAAACTCCGGCGGCTTCATCGATGCGTTCTGGCGGCCTCTTCGGCTTCATCGACGCGTTCGATCTACTCCAGGCCCAAGTCGGGCCCTGTCGATCTACCCCAAGCCCAAGTCGACTTCATCGACGCGGTCGATCTACTCCGGCGACTTCATTGACGCGTTCCAGCGGCCTCTTCGGTCACAAACTCCCACTGCCCTCGAGCTCACCTGGGTCTCCCCACAGCCTTCGATCTTGCGCCACTGACTATGGCCTCCACCCCCATACACTGCTCCTTTCCACCTGACCACCCCGACGTCAGTGTAACTCAGCTTTGAGCTTCCACGCTGACTCGCCCCTTCAACCCATGATACTTGCCACACTACTACTACATGCACAGAGCAAGCCGTCCAGTCGACCCAAGCTCACGCATACCTCCATCCACGAAGTACTGTCACCACCAACTCGACCTCCATTCCCGTCTTGCTCCAACCGTCACCTCGACAATACCGACTGCTCAAGACCTAGACGAACCACACCAACGATCTTCTTCCCAGAGGACCTCGGGTTCGAGCTTCCTAAGCTCCTCTAGTAATCACCGACCTTGTTTGGCTTCCGACTGGAGCTCCTCTGAGCTCAAGTGTTCTGCTGAAGCACCCGCTTCTCTCTCAACTGTAGGTCTTGAGCACGACAAGATACACTAGGACACGCTAAAACAATGTCGTGTCCGATTCATATCGTGTTTGTTGTGTCGATTTGGTCCATGCAACATAGGATAAATAGTCGAAAGTTGTTTCTAATTTTTTTTACCAAACGAAATCTTTAAACTTTTATTTCTTAAAACCATTCTTTAGATGAAAGTAACCAAATGGAATGTTTAAACTTTTATTTCTGAAAACAACTATATAACATCTTTAAAAATTGTTTTCAGAGCAAAATTTCAGAAAACCTATCCAAACGCACCCTTATGCATTGGCCGCATATCTTGTTATGTTAAATATGGTTTCGGTGAAAAAGTATTTTTTATATGTATCACTTTGGTGTAGTGTTCGACATATCGAATAACAGTTTCATATCGGTTTGGGTTTTGAGATATTGGATTGGAGATATATCGGCGATATATTATATAAATATATAATATATTGTATATACTAATATGAACAAAACCTGCAGTTGCAGCTGAGGCTACACTCACTGCACAAATCAGCCTCGAACACCACAACTGAGGGTACACCAGTAATAGCAGAAGCAATGGCAGGAGGAGAGAACTGGAGAGCAAGAGGAAGAGCCATTAAAAACTGAAACTGAATCAGAAGACGAAAAAAAGGAAGCAGCAAACTAAAAAAACAACATCAATTTTTAAAAAAAAGCAGCAGATGATGCTACTTGGTATGGTCTCTTCTTCTTCAAAATCAATCAAAAAAATTAAAAATAAACAAAACAAAATAAAACAGAGAGAGAGAGAGAGAGAGATTACCTGGTGATGCGAACTCGAGAGAGGGGGTTAGGGGTTTAAGTTGGGTATTTGGTTTTAGTAAAATGGATATCCAATTCAACCCGACCCGAAAACTCACCCCAAACCAAGATAACAAGATATCGGTTTAAATCGTCCGATATATCGGACGAAAACCGATATAGAAGCTGATATTTGCCAAAATGATATGTGTCCAATATATAGCCGATATATGTCGTTTGGCCTCACAAGGATATATCGATATATCGACCGATATCTCCGATTTCTCAAATAGAGCTTCGGTGTGGCAAAATGAGGTGCAACTACAATCAGCTTGGATCACATATTGTACGAGGAGTTGATCATGTATGGAATTGCATGTATTGTTAGGTTTTAAAGAGTTCATGTCAACTGATTCAGATTCATTAGTAGTGACTTCACCTTTTTCTTTGTTAATGGCTTCTTCTTCTAATGATTGTCGAAGAAAGTGATAAATTGGAGCGACATTGGACAATTGAGTTGTAACTACAAACTTTTATCACAATATTATGACTTAATGCCAATCCAAATGAGTTAGACATGTTTTTAATTGCTCTTCATCTTTAAGAGTTGAGTGATTCTAACGACTTCTGTATGTTTTGTCTTCTTCATTGTGTCTTGCACTTGCAATTGTTCAAAAACCTCACAGGGTTTATTAGGAATTCATTTTCGTCAAGAAAGCCCATAGGATCTCATCACAAATGAAGATGTGACAAGTATTAAGTGCAGAAAAGGGTGCTTTTTTGGCAGCTAGTATTCAAATAATCTTTGTTGTTCTTTGGACGAGTCTTGAAGTGAATTTTTACTTTAAAAATTGTTCTACAGTGGGGTGTGTGTGTGTGTGTGTGTGTGTGTGTGTGAGAGAGAGAGAGAGAGAGAGAGAGAGAGAGAGAGAGAGAGAGAGAGAGAGACCTTAGTATAAAAACCGAGAGCTATAATCTAGCTTATGCATTCAGACCCAAGTATAGAAACTAATTAAGAGTTATTTTCCTGCTCATTAACTGGTTGTTTGACTCTACTTTAAAGTTGGCCCGAGTTTCTAAGATTCAAATATAACATTGATTGAACAGGAAGTCTTCTTTGCTTAATTGAATATGTTGGTATTATCTCTCTCTCTCTCTCTCTCTCTGATATGCACTAATGAACATTATTTCATACATGGCAGCATTGGCAAAGGCCCAACAATTGTTACTTGATCCACAGGAAAGGGACTATGTGATTAGTCAAGTTAATTCAGCAAAAGGTACACTTGCAATTACATGCAATCTTTCCTATTAGTTGACTTGCTACCATCTATTCTGCCATTCTTTGACATGAGTAATACCTAAGTTGAATTCTTGAGCACATATATACTATCTTACATATGACTATTGTCCTAGATTTATATTACTTCTTTGTGACAACATTTTCTTGTGTGAGGTGACATTATGTTGACATATGAATCACAGATAACTGTATCTAACCGAAGGCAATAAATTTCTCATGTATTGTCCTCGTACATTAGTTTTGTCACTTCTTGTTTGTTGCCTATTTTTGTGCATCATACAGTGCCTGTATGTAAACCCAACATTATTGTTTTTTTATATTTCCACTGTCATGAAGTTAATAATCAGTTTACTCTTCACTACATCAAGAGCATGATATACTTCATTTCATTAGAGGAAGTACTGTTACAAGTAATGTTGTGATTTGCAGAGGAGCTCAGAGCTAAGAGGAAGAAAGAGTTAAGGAAAGACAGTGCTTCTAAAATAAAATCACTGGTCGATGAGGTAATATATAGTTATCCATGTTTTTATGGATTTACTTGATTTATATTGTTCAGTTATTCGTTATTCCTGTATTTTTTAACTGCAGTTTCCTGGCCCTTCTTGTATCGATTTTTTTCCCCAACCTTGATACTGTTTTTTTTTGTTCAATCCCTATTTTCCATTTTTTTTAGATTCTTTCATAATCTAGCAGAATATTGGAGGGTTGCTTCTTGCTTGAATTAGCTAAGTATACCAAGTAGGTTGCTATACCTTCCAACTGGCTTCTAGACTTTATTACTAGCACCTTCCTGCCTTGCCCATGAATCTGCCACCTAGTCCAGGACAAGTGGATGGCAAATCTAAAGCCAAGTGCTTTTAATGAATTGTCTTTTTCATGGGAAAGTGATTTGACGATGAATGATGATGTCGACAATGATGGTTATGTAATGCTTCTGTCAGATGGAACACACAATTTTACAACAATCCAATATGATTGAAGCCATCTATTTGTAAAATTTCCAATTGGAAGGCACAAAAGCTCTCCAGCTCCTTCTTGCAGCTTTCCCATATAATTAAGAGGAAGGTGCACATAAATTTGCATATCTATGGTATCTTCACCCTTGAGTTCATCCATAATACTGACCATGACCATGATTGATTTACTAGCTCATTTTTTATCTCCTATACCCCTATGGTGCTTCCACACCAGTATCTTCGGTTCTCAAGTCAAAATAATTGAATTTGTTGGTCTTGAGTTAACAATCTCTTTTGGGTGCGTAGTTTGACGTGCTTGTCCTTGTTCTGGGAACTTATAATAGTTCGAAATCAAGCTTAATCTCTTTGTACCGGAAGGGACACACGTTTAACATAATGTAAGTAGAAATTTACTAGGTTCATGCCCCCGCTGCTTTTTAAATGATGAATCATCTGGTTCACGTTGAGCCATACAAACTAATAAACATATGAAGTTATGCGTATCAACTTGTGGCATTTGAACCTTGAACAGGGCTGCCCCTGAACTCATGGGGGCCCGAGGCGAACTTCCAGAATGGGGACCCATATATAATGTAAAAATAAATAAATAATAAGAAACTAAAAAAAAGTAAATTAAAAAAAATGTTATCACCACCAAGAATTGAACTAAGGACCTCTTGTGAACAAGTATAACATGATAGCCACTACACCACAACTACTTTATGTTAAAAGTGGGTCATGTTACATACTAGTTCTATTTTAGATAGAACCAACTTTGTGCCCCTTTAGTCTTTGGGGCCCTGGGCTGTTGCCCAACCTGCCCTGGGCCAGGGCTGCCCCTGACCTCGAAAAGACTGGAAGGATTGCAGGCATGCAAATAATTAAGTTCAATGTGGTTACTGGAAAATTGAAACAGCATTTTCTTATAAACATCTTGATCCCTTAAAACTATATTCTATTTCTGAAATAGAAGTCAAACTGAAAAAAAGGTGGCACAAATTTAAAATTAAATCTGAAAGCAACATTATAAATTAACAAACTTAAAAGCTCAGTGGATTGACTGATTGAAGGCTGTATCTTAACCTGCTAATTTAATAGTTTAGGCTAGCAACGTGTAAATCATGGAAGTTCAGGATATTTAGTTGCAAATAAGTCTACTTTTGCAAATAAAATATCATATAATCCTTGAATTAGTCAACCAATTATTTTGGTAGATTTTGTTAAAGGACAAACTACTTGAGCTTGAATCAAGTAACTACTAATTGACCTGATGCTGCATAGACTTTTATAGGGGAAATTTTATACTGATGCAAATAACACGTCACTTCGGTCTTCATGAAAAATCCTACTCGTTTCCAGGGGTGAAGCCAAGCGTAGTGATAGTTCTGGTTCCATCTATTCTCATATCTAGATTATGTTTCCATGGATTAGATAGTTAAGTGGGTCCTCATTCTTAACAACCTGCCCTTGCAAGCAGCAGCTAACATAAAAAATCAAAGATTTGGTTCACTCAGCGGTGTTGAGTATCACTTGGGCCTTGATAATGAGAGCTTAAAATTATTTTGTAGGCTAATATTATTGGAAGTAATGTATAACTACAAGGATTTTGCCAGGATGTCAATTAGTCTAGATGCCCTCTCGCTGGCTATTGAGAATTGGTTTAATTACAATTTGAGTACCATTTGCCTTTTCCGTGACCCACGATTCAGTAGTGAGTGCAATGCCTGTGCGTAAACTAGATTGATGTCCACCAGCTTCTCTTCAGCAAATTGGTGGTCAAAAACTCCATCGGCGACTCCACAACAGAGCCAACATATTATTGAAACTTAGATCTACTTTGATTCCATTGCAGAGATCGATCCATTTCGTTTTTTAATGCGGTGAAATGTGAGGCAGGAGAATTACGAGAATCTTGAGAACTGTGTACTTATAAAGTTTACAAGTACAATAGAATACTTATTGATCTTTCACCAGACAATACATTAAAGTGGTTTACCATTTTGCCTGATAGGCCTTCATTGTTTGTACTCCATAATGTCTATGTATGAAATTATTTTCATGATTCACAATTGCCACGTACCTAGAACTACCTACCAGCTCGCATACATCTATGTTCAAGGTTCACTTCATAAGAAATCAGATCTATGTTAAGACCATCAACATGATGAAGTTTTTTTTAGTATGCCTTACATGGGAAGCCTGTCTTAATTTGTATTTATTTTTTGCATTTGAATTTCCCTTTCCTTGTGTTGCTGGACTTTTTTCCTTGTACGATCTCATTGTCTTTGTTATCCATTGTTGCTTTGATTTCTACAAGATCATATTTGTCTCGCTTACAGTGGACATGTCCCTTAACGGTACTGAATGGAAGAAAAAGATTCAAAAATTTGTTCCCAAAAGTTTGGGATACATGCTTTATTGTTGTTGTATATTCGTGACTTTCTTCCTTAAAAGCAAATGATTTTATTTATGTGAATACATACTAAGAAATAAATATTTTTTTGCAATGGCGGCAGTTTCAAGTGTGGCTTCCTCTTTATTTTCTTAGGTTTTTAAATCTAAGTGAATTAAACATCTGTGAATAGGGAAAATATGAGCAGCAATATGAACGATCAGGAGAATTTCAGCAGCAGCTGAAACTCAAAGTTCGGGAGATCTTAACTGAGCAAGAGTGGCGTCGGAGAAAAATGCAAATGAGGGTCTGCTGACATGTTCATGATTTTATTGTATTTTTCCTAGTTATGTGTAAGTACGGAGTTCTTAGCCTTTACTATATGCTGTTTCAAACAGATATCGGAAGAGGAGGGACGATTGAAGAAGGATGAAGCAGAAACAAAGGAGATGTGGAAAAGGAAGCGTGAGCATGAAGAACAGTGGGAAGGAACAAGGGAAAATAGGGTATGGTCTACAAACAATATAATGCTAACCCCAATCTGTTCTTTACTAAGGTGTTAAACTCTTGCCATATGCTGGAGCATAAGCACATTTGGCTCATTATTTGAATGATAGCGTTAACATTTACATTTGTATGCTATAGCAGTCTAATATAGTTGCAAGTACGTTAGATTACTGTTGTTTGTTCAAGATCTAAATTGAGAGATGATTTGCCAATGCATTAGTTCTGAAGATGTCTTTCTTTCCAGTTCAAACCTCATCAACTTATATATTTTCATTTAACTTGATCACATAAATTTCACATTTTACATACCCTACTATCATGGAACCCACGGCATCTGAATTTTACATCATAAAGTGTCTGGATTTTCAATGTTCTTTCTTCACCTTGTAGGGTTATCAAGGTCCACTAGTTTGGTTTCTTCTTCTTATGTCTGTGTGCGCGCCTCTCTGTGCTCTAGTCCTGTATGTTTCACATATAGCTTTACTATGTTGCACAGACACAAATACGACATGTCGACAGACTTTGACGTGTCCTAGTGTATTTTGAGTGCGTCTCATTGGGTTGGTTAAAAATGACATGGTTTCCAAACTGTACATAAATTAGTGATCGTTGGATGAAAGTGTAGTCTCTAACAAGTCAGTTACTAATATATCCTGCTGTTGTATATTTTAGGTTTCAAGTTGGAGAGATTTTATGAAGGGAGGAAAGAAGGTATAACACAACTTTATTTATTCGTTTTTGAAGGTTTCTAAACGTAAAAGTCGTAATTCTTAACACTTCACTTTCTTGGTTGCGCAGGCCAAAAAGGGGGAAACCAGACCGCCAAAGCTCAAAACAGAAGATCCAAACAAGTCTTACGTGCAGAGGCCCGTGAAGCGGGCATGAAGTACTACTACTTGGCTGATTCTTGTCGATATATTTTAATTGTAATCTGTGACAAAGCAAGCCTTGCATTTGATCAAGTCAAGTTAGAACTAGATTCATATTTATATGTCCACTTGTATTGGTAACTCAAATTGGAGGGGGCAAATATTTCATTCAAGTATACCCCTCACCGTTACAGCTTGAAAATTGCTCAGTTCTGCACCTGTTGTGATTATGTTGTCACACTTGGCTAATGTAATATTAGTAGTCTTATCCACTAGCACAGTACTGCGCAGTTGCTGATCTATCAAATTCACGTTGAACCAACATTGTTGGTTAGCACACATGTATGAAAATGGCCCTTCAAATTAAAATCAATGTACGCAATATCAATATCAATATCGGAATCAGTATCGAACTCTTCCTAGAGTATTGGAATTGGTGGTATTGACAGTATCGACAATTTCTACTCGGAGTATCGGATCTTTTCGTATCTGTAGGTAAATAATTATTGATCGTTTTAATTTTTTTAATATATTTATGCACAATTTAAATTATTATTTTTGCATAGGTTTTTAACAGTTTTAAAATTAAATAAAATAATAGTCACACTTGTTGTTTGGTTTATCCATATGATAAAATTTATATGTTTTTACAACTTTACAATGTTTTTACAGCTTTATTGATTGGTCATTTTCGTTCAATTTATTCTTTCAAATTGATTGGAAAAGTGACCTCCAATGTTGATATCGGTGTCTGAAATTTTCTTTTTTCCCAATTCTTGACCGGTATCTGGATTCACAACAAATTAATTGTGAACAAATCGTGAGGCGCGAGTCCAGACTTTAAACTTGAAAAGTATGTTGATTGATCTTATGCCACTAAAATATGTGTAGCTAATTGTTGCATTATATTGGACAGTTTTACCGAGGACCCTCTTTGAATGTCTTGATACAGTGCTGCATGCTGATTTGTTTCTTCCCTGGAAATTCTGCTGACAAAATTGCAAAATAAGTGCTGCTTGTGTTTGCACAGACATTGGTTCATGGAAAATAAGCGGAAAAATGTAGTTACTCGAAATGACTCGACGAGTTAACACTTGTTTTTGCTTGCACAAACACTAATACGAATATGAATACGAAATCTTTTAATTGCTTGAGATGCAACTCTGTGGACAAGTATGAATATTTACCGTCCCTTCATAAGGTCTAGCGAGGCTCATTGCCAGAAGATTTTGAAATAAAGTAGTAGAGAGTAGCCTCCTTTCCTATTGTGCATTAGTCCTTGGTTCCTAGATATTATAGGTACATCATAATTGGGTTGTTGGGAAGTCAGACTCTTTTATTTTTATTTTAAGCCGCATATACATGAATAAATGTGTTTGATAAAATAGTGAACAAAAAAGTTTCCAAAACTCTCATTTTTTTTTTGTGAGTTGTTGTAGCTTATCAGTGTTTTTATCCTTCTTAAATTCTTATTAGTACATGTCTACTTTAGTCATAACTTTTTTTATTTATTTTTGAGGTAATAGACATTTACCAAGCCACTATTGCTTTTTCATTCATCTTAATCATCTAGTTATCTGTTTCTCTCAAATAACATAAGGTGGAAAGAATAGAAAATAAACAAGTAGGCATAATCCATTTTTTAGTGTATTTATCGGAACACTACACAAGTTACTCAGAGTTAGTCTAGAATCAGGACTAATCCAATTATATGGAACTTTTACTCAGGATAATACATTACTTACTAGCCCCCTTCCCCTCCCAACTCAAATTTTTTTCAAAGGCAAACATTCTAACTTTTACTCTCTCTCTCTCTCTCTCTCTCTCTCCTTTTCAAAGTCATTTTTCTCCTTCCTTAACTTCAAAATCCTAAACTTTTTTTCCAATTCTTGTTAATGTCCAAATATCATAGTGTAGTAACATAAAATAGATTTAGGATAAACTTTCGACGGATTTCTGAAGTTTTAAATCCATTGTAGGGTTTCAAATTTCAAATTTCAAATTTCTGCCGATAGTCGCGACTGGGAAAACTCAGGATTGTAGAATTTTTGTACAGCCGTGACAATATACAAGATTATAGAAAATTTCTACAGTGTTAACAACATATAGGATTACAGAAAATTTATACAGTCCCGACAACGTACAGGACTATTGAAATTTTTTACAGTTTGGATCCATAATCTATGAATGTTATGTAAGTGGCACACAATATATTTAATGTTCTCCACTTGTCTATTCAACCTATTGGAAGGACTTTTAATATTTTTGACAGTCATAAATTAACAACATATTTTTTTTAGGACTGTTAATTTTTTTGACAATCCAGTATATATTGGTAGGACTTTCAAAAATTACAGTCCATTATGTATTTTGGACAGTTCCGAACAAAAATTTTGAGTGACAAATTTATATAAAAAAAAAAAAAAGTTCTGAATAAGTTTTGTAACGTCTTTATAAAAAACTCTTTTTGTTACACCTTGTAGACAAGGACCAACATGACCATTCAATTGACGAGTAGCATCACCGATCATAATTTATACATCTTAATTTAATTTGGAGTCCGTTGTAATATAGATTGTATAATACATTCTCGTAGTCCTTTGTAATATATATATGGATAACAAAATTCAAGTCGATTTGATAGTTTCAACACATACTTCAAGTAAGTTGCAACAGTCCAACATTTGGAGTATTTTAAATCATTTTCTTTATCACATTTCGGATCCGCACAATAAAAAATTGCAATGGATGTAACCTCGTATAAGTGTAAATTATTTTTGTACAAAACAAGATCAATTAATCACGGTCGATAAAATATTTCAGAAAATAAAGTCATCGCAACGAAAATAAGCAGAAAGTGAAATAGACACAAGGTATAAAAACAAATTTATTGCAGCTGAATTACAATGGCTCTAGGCCAACAAAACAACTTGATTACAATACTGAAATACAATAAAATATGCGACAAGACTTACAACTGATGAAACTATACAAACAACGATGTTCTATACATTATGTACTTTATATACAAAAGAAATTATTTTCGGTCGAACATCTCCAAGTTGTCAATCGACTCCAACATCTCAGCACGTACGTCCAAAAAAACTCTGCATCTGGGGAGGATCAATATGCATTAAGGATTATGTTCTATATAACATTAACAAAAAAATATCATTTGTTATAAATTTAATTCAATTTCACTTGGGTCAATTTTCAACATTTTTGAGTAATATTTTGTGGCTCTCCCTAACAAATATATCTATTGGTTTAAGTCAAACATATTTCAATTGAATTCAAAATAAAAAAATTTGGATAATTAATGAGATTATTACGAATGACTTCCATCCATTTTTCAATCCAAATGAATCTTCATTCATTTTCGGATCTCTTTTGCCATGTCATTACATCTTTGAATTTCGTTTTATATTGCTTCGAGAAAGTTCAAATAATCCCTCATTTGGATGTAGGTTATTTTTGTTTATTCTTCTGACTTATTCGGACCAGTCCGGATCTAGTGTTGACCCGGCTTAGGTCGGATCGAGCAAGTCTCTGGTTAAAAGATCTGGTCCGAACCGGACCAACCGGGTTAAGAGATCTGGTCCGGACAGGGTTAGAGAGAAAACTCTAACTCAGCTCCATCTAGAATTCAAAAAAAATAATAATTTGACTTTACCGAGGACCAGCTGAAAAGCCAGGTCCGGATTGATAAACCAAACCCAATCAGACCAGGAGATCGGATCGGATCGGATCGGATCGGATCGGACTGACCCTTTGACCAAACCTGAGCCGATCCATCCTGGTTCGACCAAATCGGACCCAGAACAGATTACTAGATCCCACCCCCCACACACACTATTGGTCTGCCTTACTATTTGAGCCACTTTTATGATACTATTGTAACATTGACGGGCAGCCACACCATACACAAGATATATGTACACGTCTCCATCTGTCTAAAAGTAGTTGAACAGCGACTACTTGGGCCCGGGACCTCTCCACTTGTTTCGTAATCGTAAGTGGTGAGAGAGAGAGAGAGAGAGAGAGAGAGAAAAAGAAAGAAAGAAAGAAGCTCAAAGAATTAGTTGAATTAATGGACTTTTCTTTTTCTTTTTTTTTTTACCTCACTCTGAAATGAAGTTGGTGGTTATGGAATACTATTTCAGTTTTCCATCTAAATTTTTTTTAAAAAAAATTGACAACTTGTATTTAATCCCCTCCCCTCCCCTCCCCTCCCCTTTCCACCTTTTCCAAATCTAGTCTCCCTTTCCAGCACCCGCCGTCGGCGTCTCCTCCCCCCACACCACCCCTCGCTGCCTCACGTGTGTGCCGTTCACCACCCCACGCCGCCTCACGCGTGCGCCGGCGACGCCAGAGGGAGGGGAGGGGAGGGGACGTGTGGCTGCACGCGAGGCGGGAGACGTCTCCTGCGAGGTGCATGAGGGTGGAGGCGCGTAGAGGGGACGTCACTGACGCAGGGGGGGGGGGGGGGGGGGGGAGCTGGGTTTGGGAGAAGGTGGAAAGGGGAGGGATGGGGGGGGTTAAGTGCAATTTATAAATTTAAAAAAAAAAATTTAGATAGAGGACTGGAATGGTGCCACATCATTTGAGAGTGAGCTGTCATCTCACCTCCCTTATATATATATATATATACATATTATATAGGGTAATGCTATAGAACCACCTGCGTGATTTCATATTATGGAACCACCATATGTTTAGAATTGAGTAGATGAGATTAAATGTGTGGACCCCAACACTTTTTAATCCCAACTACCCAATCTAAATTCAACCCATGTAACATAGAACGGTTCCATAATATGAAACCACCCGAATGGTTTTAGATCATTTATGTATATATATATATATATATATATATATATATATAAGAAAATTTTCTACATAGAATTCAAGTTTAACAAAATTAGTAGAAGAGAACATAGTTTATAAAAAGTTTAAGTAGAGAACAAAAATGCACCTAGTACATGCGTTCTCCCTCAATTATTATTATTTTTTTTTAAAAATGCGTTAAAAAAAATAGAATCTGAAGCCGTACGTACTACGTGCGTTTCCGCTATTTTTTAATTTAAAAAAAAGAACTCTTTTCAAATTTTTAATTTTAAAAGAAAAAAAACTAGTTAAAAAATAATAAAATTTAAACATTTTAGAATTTAAATTTTTTAAGCTCCCAAAATTTTTAAAAATGTTATTTTTTCACTAAATATATTTTGTTATTTTTTTCGGCCAAAAATAAAAGATAAAAAAACCCACCGATATGTAAGTTAAATGAGAAAAATTTAATTAAAAAAACACTCAGCTAAAAAATAGTCGTTGTAAAGTTTATGAGTTAATTTTTTTTTTTTTTGTGGAAGCAACTGTCACACCCTCTGCGAATTATCTGGGTCAAAAGCTACAAAGCAGTTGTCACATTCCTGTCCATCACGCAGCGGAAAAGAAACCATCCGTTTAAATAAATAATTTTTTTTAAATAATTTTATTTTAAACGGGTGGTTTCTCTCGCCGTCGTGACGTGAAGGATAAGAATGTAACAGCTGCTTTGCAACTTTTAACTAGGGTAATTGTCAAAGGGTGTCACAGCTGGTTCCATAAAAATAAATTTTTTTTACACATAATTTTACAATGGCTATTTTTGAGCTAAAAATAATTTTTAATTATTTTTTTCTCATTTAATTTACAAACATATGGTTTCTCTTATTTTTTGGGCCGAAAAAAAATAAATATATTTAGTGAAAAATAAATAACAAATTAAAAAAAAAAATCCGAATTAAAAAAAATTAAATCTAAGAAAATAACTTTTATTTTTTATTTTTTATTTGATTGAAGTTTATAAAAGAAATTATGGTAAATAAAATAATTTTATTTTCTACTTTGAAAAAAGATTTTTTGAAAAAAGTATTTGAAAATTTTGAAAACGCACATAATACATACGGTTTTCGATTAAATTGTTTTTTACGTGTTTCTTAATTATTTTTTTAAACATACATAGTACTTGCTGCTTTTGATTAAATTTTTTTTTTTTACTCCCCAAAAAAAAGTTAAACGCACGAGTACGTGCGGCTTCAGATTAAATTTTTTTTTTAACGCATTCTTTTCTGAAAAAATGAGGGAGAACTCATGTACTAGGTGCGTTTTTTTTTGTTTAATTATTTTTTAATACGTGAGGGAGAACGTATGTATTAGGTGCATTTTTGTTCTCTTCTGAAAATTTTATCGAATTATATTCTCTGCCACTAATTTTATTAAACTTAAATTATATATATATATATATATATATATATATATATATATATATATATATATATATATATATATATATATATATATATTTCTATTCTACTATATAATGTCAAAAGTAGGCTTCACCGTGGAAGTTTTCTTCCCAAAAATGTCCTTCAATATATTTACTAATTAAAAAAATACCTACAATAAATTTCACTGATAACCATTTAAGAGATTCATTAATGTATTACGGAAATCGAAGGGTTCATACTACTTGCTAAAATTTCTAAGATGTTCCCACGGAATTTGAATGGTTGAATTCTTAACCTATATAATTAAAACAACAAAGTTAAATCAACTCATCAACATCATCAACTCCAAGATACGTGCAAAGCACGTTAATATATACTAGTATATATATATATATATATATATATATATATATATATATATTACGCATGTCACTTCATGCCACTGCTACTTGTGCTGAACTAAAAGATGACTGACTGATGTATATTCCAATGCATGTGTTGTCGCGATCGAGCTCGTCGACGTCTACAGTAATTACTACTGCGACGGGCCGGCGCGTCTGCCTCACGTTCGTTCGATCGTTCGTTATGAACACCACACAAAGTCTATTTTGGGCTTGCTAGTCAGTTACTCAGTCTAACACTCCAAATTATTTCCCGCCGGAATATAATATTGCATGCCATGTCAATTAGGGCGGAATTATGGAGCCTGTCAAGATATTTTTTTTATAAAACTTTAGATGTACGATCGATACACTAAATATTATGAAAATTTGAAAAGTTTATTATAACTTTCAAAAGTTATATTAGATGAGACGCAATGTGATATGTGGATCGTGTGTATATATATATATATATATATATATATATATATATATATATATTAGACAATAATAAGACATGATAACTAGTTTCTTTCAGACCAGAAGTTAGTTAAGGTATCATATTTTATAAATAATTTAATTTAATTATAGAGTGCCGATGTAAAATTTTATGTCATTTATTGTGTTAGGATTGATGTGTGTAGTAATCTTTTGTGCACAAAGTGTTCGGTTTCAATCGGATCAAAATATTCAAAAAAAAATAAACTAAAATTCTATAAATCTTAAACCGAATCAAATCGAACCGAATAATCGATTCGATTTTTTTCGTTTATTCGGTTGGATTATTGCTATTATTTAATTGGTCAGACCGAAAGTTGAAATCGTGGTTAAACTATATTAGAAATTGTAATTTTTATACACAATTGTCGTATTTCAAAGTTGTGCTCAAAGTTGGACTAGTTTTTAAATTATCAAAGTTGGACTTCAAAACACATACATATAATTTTTATTTTCAAAATATCCACATTTTTAATCATAAAATTTACATCTAATTGAGGATATTTATATAATTGCATATATAATTCTTATTCGGTTTTCGGTTTTGATCAACCGAAATCGAAACCGAATATTTTTTTTTAGTATTTTCAAAACCAAAATTAACCGAACCAAAATTTTTTCAAACCGAACCAAATATTTTATTTTGTTCGATTTGATTCAGTTTTTCGTCCAAAATCGAATAATGCTCACTCCCAATCCAGAAGTACAATTTGTAAAATATATCCATGTCTTATTTTTGGTGCTTCAACCAATTTGTAAAATATATCCATATATCTTATATATAATAGACAACAATAAGACATGATAACTAGTTTCTTTCAGACCAGAAGTTAGTCAAGGTATCATATTTTATAAATAATTTAATTGAAATATAGAGTGCCAATGTAAAAATTTATGTCATTTGTTGTGTTAGGATTGATGTGTGTAGTAATCTTTTGTGCACAAAGTATTCAGTTTCAATCGAATCGAAATATTCAAAAAAGAATAAACTAAAATTTTATAAATCTTAAACCGAAATCACAAACATATTCAATAGGTTCCGTGCACCATCTATTTAGTTGTCTTTCTAGTATTGCCTTAGGATCAGTTTTATGGCAATGTTGAATAGTCTAACTCGTGTGGCAGTGCGCCATACTATATAAGAGGAAACACGGCGAGACCTACCAACTTACCATTTGTCCTTCCCTGTCCAAGGCAAATCAAGTTGATTCAAGCACGAGCAGCATATATAATGAATCAAGGGACAATAACATATGCAAACACGAGTGTCGTGAGCGAGGTTACATTTCGGGTGCACGATTCATACCTATTACAGGCGTTTGCAGAAGATGTTGAAGTGTTCCATATATACAAGTTACTTTTCTCAGGATCCTTCAGGTGTTTCAGATGTTCTAGACGCGATACAATGACTCGCACACGGATTGCCGCTAAGCGAGGATGACTTATCTATATGAGCATGGGGTTACTGGCATAGTCATAAATGACCAGGCATTTAATAGTCTCAATTGCGGAATGGGGCGCAACACTTTGTACAAGGCAAGCAATTTAGGGCAATCAGGCGACACAAGAGGGCCGCTACACGCCATCCCGCCAGAATGTCACGACCCGCACCCGGAAATTCGGGCACGAGTGCGTGGGTACGTCCAGCCTACGCCGCAGTGTCGGCGGTAGTACGCTATCTAGGGCATTTTCACAGTTAAATTAACTCTAGCTCATTCACATTAATTAACAGGCAAGGAAAAGAAAGGAAATGCTGAGATTTTATAAACTGAAAATGACAATCAGATCCAGAGTTATTACAAAACCAGAAATTAAATCGGGGACAAACCCGATCACTAAGATGAAAGGATAAAATAAATAACTACTGCTAACTACTCCACAGGAGTAGCTTCCTGTGTGGGAACTGGCTCTGCAACTGTATCACCTGCTGCCTCATAGGGGCCATAATAGGTGGGGGCAAGGTTCTCATCATCGCCTAAAACAACGGATCCAGTCAGGAAAGGAGCAAAGTACACAATGCACAACAAGATTAAACTAAATATTTATGACAATTGGAAACAGAAACTGGTTGTGTAACATATCGAGAATAAGCATAAAAGAAATAACAGAACTAAAGTTTAATGCTATAAACATGAATATGAGAAAGCAGGAATAATATGAGACAGGAAATAAAACTACAACAGTCAGCAAGAACTATAACAAGACAAGAAGCTAAGTGTGTGAACTTGTGTTTGTTTTAGAATACATAGTTGGCATGTAGGGGTTTATAAGGCTAATCCGGCCGTCATAGACGGCTATTAAACACGATCAATCGAGATCCGGCTGAGGGTACAGTCGCGTACCAACAACTATTAAACACGGTAGGGGGAAGGGTAAACTACATGCCTTCTAGTATTCTCCCACCCGACACGAAAGCAAGACATGAAAAACCAGTATTCAAGACATAAAATCCAGTATTCTAATACTACGTGTCATCATCAAGGTACTAGTAGAGCAGAGAATCAATTATCACAATATAAAGATTAAAACTTGAAGCGCAGGTACTTGCCTGTTGTTTGGATCCAGTTAATTGTATCTCGGGAAAATTTTTCAGAGATGAGTCCAAAAGCTAAAATAAACATTACCATCATGCTCAGAAGATGTCAAATAGCTACAAACGCCTGTCCTTGGGTCCAATTTGGAGACAAGGACAAAAATGGCAGTTTCGGGTCAAAACGGGGTCCGCCGGTGGGCCCGCTTTGCACCGAAAAATGTGTCTGGGTCAACGGTCTCCAAATTCACCAAACTTAGTGTCAACAGGTCAGGAACGATGATACAAACTCAACGGAACTTCCAGAATTGGATTCCGATGAGCCGATCACAAAATTGCCCGTCGAACGGGGCCTGTTGGGGCCCACGACACGCGATTTCGTCAACGTTCTCAGAATCGAACCAAACTTGACCCACAGGACCAGCGTATCGCTACGAGTCTGATGGCGCAAGTTTTGTCTCGATCTGACGAGTGTACAAGAAGTTAGGGCAAATTACAGAAAAATTCGATATGGGGCGATGTCCGCGGATACGCGTTGATTTCGGTGTGCACGCACACCCGAATCAGCTTCCGCGAATTCTCACACGTCCGTATCGACGGCGCGCACGTATCTGTGAAGACCGCACGCGAGCAAGTCGTCCCGTTTGGCGGGGCGGGGTGAAACAGGGTCTGGTTTTTCCTATTTTTGGATCGCGGTGTACGATCACCACAGGACGTGATGTAAACCCCCAAAATTTTCAAATTATTAAATCTTGGATTTTTTCCAATTTTCTGGAATTTTCTGAGAATTTACTGTAATTAAAATCAAGTTTTTCAATTAATAAATAATTTTAATTGGCAATAAATAATATTAAAATATCACGAAAGTAACATTTTTTGGTGTAAAATGAAAAATTGGACTTAGGGTAATTTTTCTGAATTTTTCTGGGCCTCAGAACTATTTTTTAAATGTCTAAAAACTAAATTTAATTAATTAATTAAATTAAAACTGTTTTTTTATTATTATTATTTATTTATTTATTTATTTATTTATTATTTTTATTAATTCTTTTTTTTTTTCTGCGGGCCGCCCTGGCCCATTGGGCCGCGGCCCAGCCCGCTAACCAGCCCAGCCCAGCCCCCTTTCGGGTCGGGTCGGGTTCAGCCGAACCCGACCCGCCGCAGCCCGACCCGCCCGCGTGCACAGTCCCCCCACGTCCCGCGTCCCACGCCGGCCGCCGCGCGCAGCGCCGCGCGTCCCGCGCCCCGCTCGCCGCGCTCCCCGCGCCCACGTCGCCCCGATCCGCCTTGGCCGGCCCCCTGCAACCGCCTGCTCCCCTTATAAAACCCCGTCCGCCTCCAGCTTTCCCCCACACCGTAACCCTAGAACGCCACCCCTCTCCGCCTAGCTCCGCCGCTGCTCGCCTCCGCTCGCCCTCGCCGCCGTGCCCCTCCGGCGCCTCGCCGACGTCCCCCTCCCTGACCCGCCAGCACCTCCTCTCCTCTCCACCCTCGACGGCCACCGCACCCCGCAGCGGCCACCGCAGCGAGCAGCCCAGCACCGCACAGCAGCTCCGGCAGCCGCCCGAGCTCGACGCCGCCGCCCCTCGGTCGCCGCCGCCTCCGCAAGTCGCGTCCGACGAAGACTCGACCGCCCCAGCCGCCGGAGCCCCGCCGCAGAGCACCGAAACCCTAACCCTAGCTTTCCTTCGTGTCGTGTCGGACACGACACGGACACGTCTCGACCCTGATTCCCGGGTCCCCTTCAGGTACGCGTAACTTTCGCCTCGTAGCTCCGTTTCCAATTCTGCAAATTGCGTTGTGAAGCCTGTATGACCCTCTCGGTGTCCGGATAAACTGTTCGGGACATCGCGTCCTGTGGTGATCGCACACCGCGATCCAAAAAAGGAAAAACCAGACCCTGTTTTACCCCCGGAACTGAGTACGCTCCGCCAAACGGGACGACTTGGTAGCGTGCGGTCTTCGCAGATACGTACGCACCGTCGATACGGACGTGTGAGATTTCGCGAAAGCTGATTCGGGTGTGCGTGCACACCGGAATCAACGCGTATCCGCGGACATCGCCCCGTATCCGGCTTTTCTGTAATTCACCTTAACTTCGTGCACACACGTCGGATCGAGACGAAACTTGCGCCATCAGACTCGTAGCAATACGCTGGTCCTGTGGGTCAAGTTTGGTTCGATTCTGAGAACGTTGACGAAATCGCGTGTCGTGGGCCCCACAGGCCCCGCTCGACGGGCGATTTTGTGTTTGGCTCATCGGAATCCAAATCTGGAAGTTCCGTTGGGTTCGTATCATCGTTCCTGACCTGTTGACACTAAGTTTGGTGAATTTGGAGACCTTTGACCCGGACACGTTTTTCGGTGCAAAGCGGGCCCACCGGCGGACCCCGTTTTGATCCGAAACTGCCGTTTTGCCCTTGTCTCCAAATTGGACCCAAGGACAGGCGTTTCTAGCTATTTGACATCTTCTGAGCACGATGGTAATGTCTATTTCAGCTTTTGGACTCATCTCTGGACTTTTTCCCAAGAACTAAATTAGCCAGATCCAAACAACAGGCAAGTACCTGCACTTCAAGTTAAATCTATATATTGTGATAATTAATTTCCTGCTTTACTAGTAACCTTGATGATTACCCTTAGTGTTAGAAATGCTAGATTTTCATGTCTTGAGTATTGGAATTCATGTCTTGTTTTTCATGTCGGGTGGGAGAATATTGAAAGGCATGTAGTTTACCCTTCCCCTTGCCGTGAATAATAGCTGTTGGTACACGACTGTCCATCAGCCGGATCTCGATTATTCGTGACTAATAGCCGTTCATGACGGCCGGATTAGCCTTATAAACCCCTACATGCCAACTAAGTATTCTAAAAACAAGCACAAGTTTCATACAGATAACTTCTGGTCATGTTATATTCTTGCTGACTGTGTAGTTTTTTTTCCTGCTCGTTTACTTCTGTTTTCTCATATTCCTGTTTATAGTTTTGACTCTGAGATATTAACATTCCTTTATGCAATTTCCTTAACATGATATTCAATGTTTAATTGTCATAAATATTTAGTTTAACATTGTTGTGCACTGTGTACTTTGCTCCTTTCCTGACTGGATCTGTTGATTTAGGCGATGATGAGGACCTTGCTCCTACTTATTATGGTCCCTATAAGGGGACTGATGATACCTATGAGGAGCCAGAACCCACCCAGGAGACCCTTGCTGCTGAGTAGCTAGTAGTAGCTACCTTTCATTTCTATTTCTTATCTTAATTATCGGGTTTGTCCCCGATTTCAGTATTGAATTTCTGTACCTAAACATTTGAATCTGTTGTCACATTTATTTTCAGTTGCAATCTTAAGTTTCATTTCTCATTATTATCTTGCCTATATTGTTGTGAATGAGCTAGTTAGTAATTATGGATTGACCTAGACAGCGTACTACCGCCGACTCTGCGGCGTAGGCTGGGCGTACCCACGCACTCGTGCCCGAACTTTCGGGTGCGGGTCGTGACACGTGATGCCCCGAGCGGTTTGTCCGGACACCGAGAGGGTCATACAGGCTTCGCAACATAATTTATGGAATTGAAAACCGAGCTACGAGCAAGAAACTACGCGCACCTGAACTGGGTTGAAAAACCGAAGAATCCCGTGTCCGTGTCGTGTCCGACACGGAGAGAAATTAGGGTTAGGGTTAGGGTTCGCTGATTTGGGGGTTTCCGGCGGCGGTCCGGCCGGAGGAACACCGGGGAGGCCGAGGGCGGCTCGCCGGGGGGAGCTGGGACGGTGGCTGGTGGCGGCGGAGCCGACGGGAAGTGGGCAGAGGGGCTGCCCGCTGTGCTGGAGTCGGGGACGGCTACGGCCGCTGCTGTCGGTGGTCGAGGGGGTGGCGCCGGAGGAGGCGACTGCAGCGCCGGAGGAGGGCGGGCACGACGGTGAAGGAGGTGGCGCAGGGAGGAACGGCGGGTGGTCGGGTGGCCGGAGAAGAGGGTGGTGACCGGAGAGGGCTGGGGGAGAGGGGTTTAAATAGGGCGGAGCGGCTGGGAGTCGGGCCGAGCAAGGCGGGGTCGTGGCGGGGAAGGCAAAGGCGAGCCGGGTGGAGCGGGGACGTGGCGCGGCGGGCGCGGGCGGCGGCGCCGGACGCGGGGCAGCGTGGGGAGAGGCTGGGGTGACCGGGTCTCCGGGCTGGCGGGTCGAGTTTGATCGACCCGACCCGACCCTGGTTGGCGGGCTGGGCCAGATCAGGCCCAGTGGGCCGGATCAGGAAATGGGCCGACAAAATATAAACTAATAATAATAATAATATTAATAAAACAGTTAATTAATTAATTAATTAGTAAAATAGTTTTTAGGCATTTAAAAATAGGTCTGAGGCCCAAAAAAATACAGAAAAATTATCCTAAGTCCAGTTTTTCATTTTACACCCAAAATGTTATTTCTCTGATATTTTAATATTATTTATTAACCATTAAAATTATTTAATAATTAAAACCTTGATTTTAATTACAGAAAATTCCCAGAAAATTCCAGAAAATTGGGAAAAATCCGAGTTTTAATAATTTTGAAAATTCAGGGGGGTTTACAATCTACCCAACTTATAAAAATTTCGTCCTCGAAATTTAAATTATGGTAGGGTCCTCTCTGTCCAAACTCACTTGATTACAGTCTAACGGGTTTCTCTCAGGTGAACATTGCGGTCGCTACCCAACTTAGAATTTTACCCATATATCCTCCAAGGCTGTACAACTAGTAAACCTAGGTCCCAACTTAATAAATCATGGTATTGAATCTTTAAGTCTGCAACACAAATACACCACCTATGGTATTCCCTTAGTCATAGAGGTTATCATCAATTCGTCCGGTCTGAGGGGTATGTCTAGCACTACAAATCAACTTATACCAAACACATAATTTTGTCTTTCCGAAATAAGGGAAGACGAGGATCAATAATAAAGAGTTTAAGGGCGAGGTGGTACAACAGAGGTATAGGGATCAAGGCGTTTAAAGAATTCTAATGGGAATCGTCAGGCGGTTATGGATTGAGATTTTATTCTGGTAATCATTTTATTCGCGTGCTCGTATTAGTACAGTTATGTAATTGATACGATATGCTCGGACGTATTTAGGGGCAAGTATACTAGTCAACTATATATCTCAATCCACGTAAAATAGTCGTGCGAAATGCGAATCAAAATGCACTAAGGTTGATCAGACCGTTGTACACTGATTATGAGTAGACACTTGTATTAGTGGGGTTGATCAGGCCTCAATAATACAGGTGTCATGAACAAGCCCGATAAAGAGTAAGCTTGCAAAACTAGGCTATAAAATAGCAGCATCAGTCGAGTTCAGCAAAATTAAGTGCGCTAGATGATGATGAAAAGAGGTACAAATTTATTGAAGTTCACAAAATAACATACAATAAGCATAATAGCAAAAGTCTCTAAAATCTCTATAGTTATCAAATTTAAAAGCATACTAGGTTATTTAGCAAGTTCAAAATTACTAGGTTGGGGCTGAGGTCACGAACCAATAGGCACGAAAACAATACTAGAAAAGGTATCTACGAATCACTTACGCGCATTAGCTGCTTCCAGAGTTTGCGCGTTCTCCACGGTCATCACGTAAGCTTGTCCGCGTCCTGGAGCAGTGGGGGCAGTCCCTCACTTGATGTTCTGTTGAACCACAATATAGACAGGCACCCAGTCTCTTCCTACAAACTTGCCAGGTGTGACCTTGTTTTTGGCAAAAGTTACAAGCAGCAGCTTGTTGGTTCTGTCCTTGAGTCTGGTGTTGGGGTGCTACGGCTCGATGGAGAGGACGCTGGGTTTGCTGCGGGGACCTCTGCTGTGGTTGTTGTTGGAACGGGCGTTTGTGGGGTCCTGTACTTCCAGTATCTCTTTCCCGTTTTAGTTTATGCCCCATGTCTCTCTCGACACCTTGTGCCACGCTCAGGATTTCCTCGTATGTGCGAGCTCGGCTAGTGGTGACAGCAAGGCGAATATCCGGAGACAACCCCTTCTTGAATCTACGGGCTCTGTCCTCCGGGGTACGAACCATGTACTCTGCAAAGTGGCTCAACCTGCTAAATTCAGCAGTGTACCCATCAACAGAAAGGTTACCTTGTTCCAGGCTCTCGAATTGACTTTCGAGAGCTTCCCGAGCTACTTCGGGATAGAATTTCTCCTTGAATAGCCTCTTGAAGTCCTCCCAGGTAAGGTCAGGAGCAGATAGTTGAGGTTCGTCCCTAAACCAGGTCCGAGCTATGTCGAACAGTTGCAGGCTTGCGGACTCCACTTTGAGATCATCAGGGACCCGAGCAGTCTTCAGGAGTCGCTCTACGTTCTCTATCCATTCATCGGCATAGAGAATGCCTTCAGTTCCATAGAATTCCAGGGGTTTAAGGTTCTTAAAGTCCTTGGCACTTCCTGGCCTCTTTTGTGGTGACTCCTGGGTCCGAAGAGCTTCTGAAAGGCTGGTCCGTAGCAGGGCAGTTTGTTCCTTCTGGGATTCCACTAGTCTCTGGAATACTCCAAGTAGCTGTGCCCCATCCAGAGTAACTGCCGGAATAGATGGAGGTGGAGGGAGGGCAAGAGTTTCGGGCACAGTCTGCTCAGCTGGTTCTGATGTGCCTCCTACTGTGTTCCTCGTCTGAACCATTCTGAAAGATTAAGGGGTAGAAAGATTAGAATAGATTACCTGGAAGTCAAGGGCGATAGGAAAAATTTGACTAGAACCGATATCAAGATTGGAAATAAAAGATCCTATTCTGTGAATGAGCTTTATCCTAAAATCCTCAATCTTGTTGCAGGCCTGTTCGGTCCCTAAGTTGAAACCGAACAATTTAGTCGTTTGGACCTGCATGGGCCACCACAAAAATGTGTCACGACCCGCACCCGAAAATTCGGGCACGAGTGCGTGGGTACGTCCAGCCTACGCCGCAGTGTCGGCGGTAGTACGCTGTCTAGGGCATATCCACAGTTAAATTAACTCTAGCTCATTCACAGTAATTAACAGGCAAGGAAAAGAAAGAAAATGCTGAGATTTTATAAACTGAAAATGACAATCAGATCCAGAGTTATTACAAAATCAGAAATTAAATCGGGGACAAACCCGATCACTAAGATGAAAGGATAAAATAAATAACTACTGCTAACTACTCCACAGGAGTAGCTTCCTGTGTGGGAACTGGCTCTGCAACTGTATCACCTGCTGCCTCATAGGGGCCATAATAGGTGGGGGCAAGGTTCTCATCATCGCCTAAAACAACGGATCCAGTCAGGAAAGGAGCAAAGTACACAATGCACAACAAGATTAAACTAAATATTTATGACAATTGGAAACAGAAACTGGTTGTGTAACATATCGAGAATAAGCATAAAAGAAATAACAGAACTAAAGTTTAATGCTATAAATATGAATATGAGAAAGCAGGAATAATATGAGACAGGAAATGAAACTACAACAGTCAGCAAGAACTATAATAAGACAAGAAGCTAAGTGTGTGAACTTGTGTTTATTTTAGAATACATAGTTGGCATGTAGGGGTTTATAAGGCTAATTCGGCCGTCATAGACGGCTATTAAACACGATCAATCGAGATCCAGCTGAGGGTACAGTCGCGTACCAACATCTATTAAACACGGTAGGGGGGAAGGGTAAACTACATGCCTTCTAGTATTCTCCCACCCGACACGAAAGCAAGACATGAAAAACCAGTATTCAAGACATAAAATCCAGTGTTCTAATACTACGTGTCATCATCAAGGTACTAGTAGAGCAGGGAATTAATTATCACAATATAAAGATTAAAACTTGAAGTGCAGGTACTTGCCTGTTGTTTGGATCCAGTTAATTGTATCTCGGGGAAATTTTCCAGAGATGAGTCCAAAAGATGAAATAAACATTACCATCATGCTCAGAAAATGTCAAATAGCTAGAAACGCCTGTCCTTGGGTCCAATTTGGAGACAAGGGCAAAAACGACAGTTTCGGGTCAAAACGGGGTCCGCCGGTGGGTCCGCTTTGCACCGAAAAATGTGTCCGGGTCAACGGTCTCCAAATTCACCAAACTTAGTGTCAACAGGTCAGGAACGATGATACGAACTCAACGAAACTTCCAGAATTGGATTCCGATGAGTCGATCACAAAATCGTCCGTCGAGCGGGGCCTGAGGAACACCGGGGAGGCCGAGGGCGGCTCACCGGGGGGAGTTGGGACGGTGGCTGGTGGCGGCGGAGCCGACGGAAAGTGGGCGGAGGGGCTGCCCGCTGTGCTGGAGTCGGGGACGGCTACGGCCGCTGCTGTCGGTGGTCGAGGGGGTGGCGCCGGAGGAGACGACTGCAACGCCGGAGGAGGGCGGGCACGGCGGTGACGGAGGTGGCGCAGGGAGGAGCGGCGGGTGGTCGGGTGGCCGGAGAAGAGGGTGGTGACCGGAGAGGGCTGGGGGAGAGGGGTTTAAATAGGGCGGAGCGGCTGGGAGTCGGGCCGAGCAAGGCGGGGTCGTGGCGGGGAAGGCGAAGGCGAGCCGGGTGGAGCGGGGATGTGGCACGGCGGGCGCGGGCGACGGCGCCGGACGCGGGGCAGCGTGGGGAGAGGCTGGGGTGACCGGGTCTCCGGGCTGGCGGGTCGGGTTTGATCGACCCGACCCGACCCGGGTTGGCGGGCTGGGCCGGATCAGGCCCAGTGGGCCGGATCAGGAAATGGGCCAACAAAATAAAAACTAATAATAATAATAATAATAATAAAACAGTTAATTAATTAATTAATTAGTAAAATAGTTTTTAGGCATTTAAAAATAGGTCTGAGGCCCAAAAAAATTCAGAAAAATTATCCTAAGTCCAGTTTTTCATTTTACACCCAAAATGTTATTTCCCTGATATTTTAATATTATTTATTAATCATTAAAAATTATTTAATAATTAAAACCTTGATTTTAATTACAGAAAATTCCAAGAAAATTCCAGAAAATTGGGAAAAATCCGAGTTTTAATAATTTTGAAAATTCAGGGAGGTTTCCAACAGGGAGACTATTGGGTAGACGTAGAGTCCAAGGTAATATGCGTTACCAAGGCCGAATACCATGTATTGCAAACCCACAAGCCGGGATGGCATACTGGACCCTTCTTAGGTGCTGGAAATACACACAAGCATTCTTCCTAGGTCGGTACGATTCCGGTGCCCCAGTGATCGTCCGAGGAATGGGATACCTCATGCACGAGTTGTCCGTGACCATGCAAGTCTTGGTCTTCCAATTTCACGAGATGCACGAGATACAAGAGATACACGAAGTGGTTGAATCTTGATTCGTGCGCTGAACGGGTATTGCTCCACGATCTGTATTACTTGCCTCGTTTGACAGAATTCTCGTTTGGTGTACAACTTGCCTCGATGCATGCCCCTGGTTCGGGGATTGCCTTGGTGACCTAACGGTCCCGGATACTTGCAGGTTCATATTGCACAGAAGGACTATTCGATAGTCTTCTGGCTGACTCGATGCATGCACGATACGCGATTGTGTTGTTGATTATGGCATAATCTCATTGTGGCAAGCATTAAGTCGAGACAACATTATAAGTTAACATATAAGCATGCAAGCATTGTGTTCATAAGAAAACTTAAGCATTCACGTTGGCTCGGGCCCAAAGGTAAGCCGAGGAGTAAAATCGTAAAGGGACTTACCGAGCGACATAATCTAGGGTCGTACAGTGTAGCAAGTAAAGCAGTGCACTACAAAGAGCATATGTATATCGTTCTACTCAAGGCATAGCGGGGTCTCGTTGCATAAGGCAAAGGTAGTATGCGAGGGTCTGTATATAAGCAATATTTTATTTCCATGTTCTAGCACAAGCAATACAAGTTGGGATTATTCCCTTAGCTAGGTGCGTTGTATTCTTATTAGCATGCAGGGGGTGATACACCTAGCGACTAGCATAAAATATCCATATTTTAAGTGTGCTGGCTAAGCAAAGACAAGTTCATCGTAGCCACTCACATTAGCGATGATTCGCCTCGGTCGAGGGATACTCCGAGCGAGCCTCTGAAAGCCTAAGCCGGAACTCCTGAAGGGACAAGTCTGAAAATTCTCTTGCCTCAAACGAGTATTCTCGCTGAAGCAAAGCCGGTCAGGACATTGCACTTTTGCCGTTTGAATCGGCAGTCCGGTTGAGCGAAACGGGTCGTTACACCTGAGAATTCTGTGAACTGACTCTATATGCGGCTCTCTAGGATCATGCATATATCTACTCACCACACTTACGGCCTGAGTAATATTAAGTCTTGTATGGCATAGATATATAAGTCGACCAACTAATATTTAATATTACTCCTTACTTACCGGATCACCATCCTCGACACACAACTTGTGATTCTGCTCGATAGGAGTAGAAGCAACTCTGTACCCCAGCATCCATGTTTTAGAAAGAAGGTCCAGAGCATACTTTTGCTGAGAAAGTACTATACCCTTTCGTAAGCTTGTAATTTCAATTCCAAGGAAGTACTTCAACTGTCCCAGATCCTTGACTTCAAATTTCTCTCCAATTTTTTTCTTCAGCCATACGACCTCCTCAGTATCGTCTCCAGTAATAACAATATCATCAACATAGACTGCAAGGATAGTGATACAAATCTTGGAGTGTCAGTAAAACATAGTATGATCTCCATTGTACTGCTTATACCCCATACCACAGACTGCAAGCCTGAATCTATCAAACCACGTTCTCAGAGACTGCTTTAGCTTATGATGCTCCTGCTATTCCTGTTGCTGTTGCTCATGTTGCTCTTGCTGCTCCTGCTGGTACTGCTTATGATTCCTATGTACTCTCAGCTCCCCATGATTGTCGGCTCCCTTTGAGATACCATCACTCATCGGTGACTCAAAAGGACATGGAATCATACGAACCACGATGCTACTCCCATTCTCCCCCTTTCTACTAGCATCAATAGAGCCATCCTCGAACACGGAACCTAACTTTGTCTTCTCCCCATAAAATGGTTCAAACTCCCGGAAGGTCACGCCCATACTGACAAATAACCTTCTTTCACTGGGACACCAACATTTGTATCCTTTTTGACTTGGTGAGTAGCCTATAAAGATACATTTAACTGCTTATGGATCAAGCTTGCTCTCCATCATTATGTGATCTCGCAAAAAATATGTGCATCCAAACACTCTGGGAGGAACAATAAAAATATTAGAGCCCAAGAGCATCTCACATGGTGCCTTCAACCCTAATACTCTTGACGGTATCCTGTTAATTAGATAAGCTGTTGTCATAACTGCCTCACTCCACAAAATTTTTGGCACATTCATTGTCAGCATCAAAGAATGTGCCACTTCTAATAGATGCATGTTCTTGCGTTCAACCACCCCATTCTGAGCAGGAGTGTCTGGACAGGTAGTTTGATAAAAAAATTTATCACTAGAGATGAAATTCGCAAACTCCTTGTTGGTGCACTCGGTCCCATTATCTGTTCGAAGAATCTTCATATGTACTCCAAACTAGGTCTTCACATACGCCTAGAAATCTTAAAAATATTCGTATACCTCAGATTTCTGCTTCATCATATAGATCCAGGTCATATGTGAATAGCAATCAATGAAGGTGTAAACGCCCTCACCCAAAATTAGGTTTACTTGGCATAAATAGAGAAACTAGAGCTAGTTTGAATCTAAATAGAAATAGGACACAATGTTTATTTAATTTTGTACTGTTTATGACACGTAGCGCACCTTACCGTTGCTTCGTTAATTGGAGCACTACACTAGCCATTGCCTTCCAACAAATTTCACAACCCTGTCCTAGACATGACCACCATCTATTCTGACCTTTGTATAATTTATATATAAACATGCTTTAGGGTGCGATATTTTAGTCGCACAATAAACGTCGCAGACGTTATTTCCTAATTCTAAATAAATTCTAACTTTATAACCTTGTGCGTTCCAATCGAAATTGGAGACACAATCTTGACCGTTTTGTACAACCCGAATTTTATTAATATTTTACACTGTATCCTCTACGTCCCTGACACTTGTGTCCCACCTAATTCTATTCCCAGGTACTTTTAATTAATTCTGGAACACCTTGCACGGTAATTTTAATTAATTAAATCAAATTTTCGTCTTTGTGTAAATAACCAATTGTTGGGCGCTTTTATGCAAAAGCGCATTTAGGTGTCCACACCATTGGACAATACATGAAGAAACTCAACTTTTTTCCTTCATAGAAATTTTCCCATAATTTACGGAATGTGCAAACGCGCAGCATTGACCCTCATTTAATCCCAGCAATTACATTTAAACAATGTAATTTATAGCCCTTTCAAGCATCCCCTTGTCAAGCCTTGGCCCATCCCAAGAAGATGTTGACCAAGCCCAGTTACCTTGGTCAACCCAACCCAAAGTTCCCATGTATAAAATAGCTTTTTCTTTCCCTTTTCTAATTTCTTCTCAAAAATCACCTAACCCTAAATAGTACACAGCCGACACCCCTCTACTTTCCTGTTCACCTTCTTCCCCTTTCTTCCCTGTGCACTTCCCACCTCACCGAAATCCCGCCGACTCCGTCAGCCTCCTTCTTCTCAACCTCCTCATAATCATCCTCGTCCCTCCTTCGCCTGACGCCGGAGCCCTGCAACCCCTCCACCACCACGTAGACCTGCACCCGCCGGACCATCCCGCACCCTGTCGACTGCTGCACCCAAAAGCCTTCGACCCGCCGGATGAACTCCTCGCCTGGAGCAGCTGTCCCTGCTTTCAGCCACCACCACCGGCCGCCTCCTCTCCTTCCCTCGACTCTGAGCCGACCACCCATCCCGCCGAGCTACCCCGGTCATCTCCTTCCTCCATGCATCCCGAGCACTCCCTGAACCACCGATCACCCCGACCTCGACGCCGGAGCACCCGACCCCGGCGAACCAGCACATACGACTCTCCGCCACCGGAGTCGACAACACCACCACCATCATTGTCATCTCATCACCCCTCTTCCTCCACCCCGAGCCACCGTGACCCATCAACCACCCCGACGTCGGAGTCAACCGGACCACCCGACCCCGCTGCTCCTCCTCCCATCGACCCCAGCGTCCCTGCAGAGCCACCCTCGCCTCTACAACCTCGGTGTACCTCGTCTACACCACCATCTCCCTATCATCTCCATCCCCAGCGGCCATCCCCTCCGGCCACCTCGATTCCCCTGACCGGAGTATCAACACCACCACCTTTTCTCCTTTCCCCTTCCTGTCATCCCCCTCGATGCTCCCCGAGCTATACCTCGGACCACCCTATCCACCACCCATCACCACCTCTCCTCGACCTCAGCCCTTGCTCCCTAACCTTCTCCTCCTCCTGCTGGCCGGACTCCCCCTCCACTGGCCGGAATATCAGTAGCCATCACCAGCATCATCATCATCATACTCATCATCATCTTCACCAGGAAAATATCAAAATCATTACCAACCCTAATCACTTGTTCATCATCGTCATTATCGTCTCCAATAATGTCGTCATCATCATCCTAGTCATCATCATCATCTTCCTCATCATCTCCATCACCCATATCATCTTCCTCGTCATCACTATCATGTAATCATCATCGTCACCTCCCATCATCTTCACAAACATCACCATTATTATCATCATCATTACCTCCATCGTAGGCCTCATCGTCATCATTAACATCGTCGTCATCATCACCATCGCCATCGTCGTTAACTTCGTCATTGTCATCCACATTGTTGATACTATCATCATCATCACCGTCTCACCTTAATCATCGTCGTACTATCATTAAACACCATTACCATTATCAACATCTCATCCTCGTCAGCACTCTCATCTACATCATCGTCCCAGTCATCATCCATATCACTACCAATATCATAATCATCACCCTGGTAATCATCATAAATCCCTTTATGATCATCAGTATTGACCTAATCACCCTCGCCCACGTGTGCATCCTGGACTCGTCACCCTTGCCAGACAACCCGTAACAGTCACCCCCAATTTTCGTACCTGTGCACGCTGACCCCGAAGATCTATTGGATCGTTCTGTACGACTTCTGGAGTAGGTTATTGGTGCTACGCAGCCCTCTTGCCAGGCAAGTATACCTTGCTTTGTTATACTGTCTAAATTCTGTATTTTAGCTGCATGTTCATTGTTTTAGCTATTATAACTGTGCGCGTCCGAGAGAGACTCGGGTGCAGTCAACGGATGCGTTGACGTTAGGATTTATGTCTGACCTAGTGTCTAGTAGACCCACCTAAAGTTATGGAGTTATCGGTATAACTCCCCAGGCCTTGACACATTTCTTACACGTGTTGTGAGTCTCATGTAGGGCACGAACTTGCGTATATGGTTGGCCACCTGTACGTGTAGGCGTGCGACGGATAGGGTATAACTGCTAATAGTGATGCATGTTAGAAGACTTAGCAGTTATTAGTAGGTGGAGCATAGACTCACGTGATACAATGTCCCGATACTTGTCCTTGTTTGGTTGTAAGGTTGTGCTATTGTTCTAGCGATAGAGTATGAGCCAGAGTTACGACGCCCGGCGTAGTAGCTAAGGCGTGTTGCGGATACAACATGCTTAGATCATTGGGCGGGAGGACGACAAGTAGGCGTATGGGACACCCCACTTCCTTTACACTGCTGCCACACTCGACGGAGTGATATGGACGATATATACTATACTGCTGCCACGTTCTTCGGAGCGATATGGACGATATACTACACTGCTGCCACACTCTTCGGGGTGATATGGACGTTATATTATACAGATGCCATGCTCTTCGGAGATGGACGTTATTACTGAGCGCCCTTCTATGGGGGCATATGTGGCATATACTAGCCAGTTGCACGATTGGTGAAATACATCAGCATATGTCTAGCCTACACTTTCCTATACACTCAAAGTTGTCCTCAAAGTGCATTTCACTTAGCTGGTTAGGTCACCCTTGAGTTTTACAGTATTTACTTTATGGCATACTTTTATGTATCTTGTTATGTCCCTCTGAGGATGTAAACCCCCTGATTTTTTCAAAATTTTCAAAACTGGATTTTTCACAATTTTCTGGAATTTTTTGGGAATTTTCTGTAAATTAAAAACAGGATTTTTAATTATTAAATAATTTTTAATTGATAATAAACAGTATTAAAATATTATAAAAATAATATTTTTGGGTGTAAAATAAAAAACTGGACATAGGATAATTTTTCTGGAATTTATCGGGCCCCGAACCTATTTTTTAAATACCTAAAACTATTTATTTAATCATTTATTATTATTATTATTATTATTATTATTATTATTATTATTATTATTAGTGTTTTTGGGCCCGGCCCAGTGGGCCGAAGCCCAGCCCAGCCCTGATTAGCGGGTCGGGCGTGTCCGCTCAACCCGGAACCCGCCGCCCGACCCGACCCGGACTCCATTCCTTTCCCCCACGACCTGCACACGACCGCGTCCCCCGCGCCACCGCCGGGGTCCTCCGCCGCCTCCGCCGGAGCGACCCACGACCCCCTCGGCGCCGCTTAACCCGGCCACGACCGCCCCAGCCTCCCCTATATAAATCCCCTCTCCCTTCTTCCTCCTCCCTCAACTTTCCCCTAGCCCTAACCCTAACGCCGGCTCCCCTAGCTCCGGCGGCCACCGCCTCGACCCCACCTAGCAGCCGACTCCAGCGCCTAGCTCCGTCGATAGCCGCCCCGGCCTAGCCTCTTCCCTCCTCCCCTCTCAGACCCGACGCCTCCCCTCCCCGACTCCAGCGCCTCCGCCGGATCACTCCTCCTCTGCCGTGCACCGCTCGGCTCCGGTCGACGACCCCCGCCCTAGCCGAAGCTCCTCCCTCCTCCGGCGAGCAGGGCCCTGACCTAGCTGGACGAACCGCGGATACAGCAGGACACGGGACTCGTCGACACAGTGGACACGGCTGACCCAGTGTCCAGGACACGTGTCGGACACTGGAAACCCCAGTTTCGAGAAGCCTCGTTCAGGTACTCGTATCTCGCACCTGGTATCTCCGATTTTGATTTCGTAAATTGCAACGCATAGCCTGTAAGACCCTCTCG
Organism: Iris macrosiphon; assembly: GCA_036927795.1. Taxonomy (NCBI): domain Eukaryota; kingdom Viridiplantae; phylum Streptophyta; class Magnoliopsida; order Asparagales; family Iridaceae; genus Iris; species Iris macrosiphon. The sequence continues at coordinate 146,417,116 of JAYESA010000016.1, forward strand.
GTGCCCGGACAACCCGCTCGGGGCATCGCGTCCTGTGGTGATCGCACACCGCGATCCAAAAACAGGAAAAACCAGACCATGTTTCACCCCGGAACCGAGTACGCCCCGCCAAATGGGACGACTTGGTCGCATGCAGTCTTCTCAGATACGTGTGCGCCGTCGATACGGACGTATGGGATTTCGCGAAAGCTGATTTGGGTGTGCGTGCACACCGGAATCAACGCGTATCCGCGAACATCGCACCGTATCCGACTTTTCTGCAATTCACCCTAACTTTGTGTACACACGTCGGATTGAAACGAAACTTGCGCCATCGGACTCGTAGCGATACGCTGGTTCTGTCACCCAAGTTTGGTTCGATTCTGAGAACGTTAACGAAATCTCGTGTCGTGGGCCCCACAGGCCCCGCTCGACGGGCGATTTTGTGTTCGGCTCATCAGAATCCAATTCTGGAAGTTCCGTTGGGTTCGTATCATCGTTCCTGACCTGTTGACACTAAGTTTGATAAATTTGGAGACCTTTGACCCTGACACATTTTTCGGTGCAAAGCGGGCCCACATGTGGACCCCGTTTTGACCCGAATCTGCCGTTTCTGTCCTTGTCTCCAAATTGGACTCAAGCAGGCATTTCTAGCTGATTGATATTTTTTGGATCTGAGGGTAATGTTGTTTCAGCAACCGGAGTACCGCCAGCAAATCCAACTGAAGTCAGAGCTGCAATCAGAGCCGGAACCACAGACAAGTGTACCTTGCCAACCCTGCAGCTTGCTATTTATTTTTCTGGACTTATTTAGCATCAGTGGGCAAGTAAAGCTTGCCAAATTCTCAGTAATTCTTGACATAGTATTTTACTTGATTTCTTGTGGATTTAGATGTAAACTTGTTTTAACTGCTTAACCTAGGAAACGTGTGACGTACTTAGTGTCCGATCAAAGTCGGGTGCCAACCCCATATGCGGTGTTGGGTACGTCATTTAGAGATGGACATTCGATACCCTTACTCTTGGTACTTGTCTTATCAAGTACTCCAGAACCCAGGACACTTGACACTATTCATGAGACAGAGTCTTTCTGAGACATTCATGGTGATTCTGTATAGGATACAGGACTTGACAGAAATATGGTATTTAAGATACAGTATGACTTGTTGCATTAGCTATGATCCCGCTGACATGGACATGAGATGTTATGGTCATGATTTGCGTGATTACATTGGGTGGGAAGAGACACACAGGCTACAGGTTAATTTTATATTATGCCGGCGTCTTAAGTCTCACTACGAACTAGACAACTACATGATATCACTGCTACCGGCTCCCCGACACAGAGCTTGTAGTAGTTTCAGCCTGAGATCTAGTGCTACTCTCATACTGCATATCACTTAGCTGGTTACATAGTTTACCCTAATGCTTATTTATTGCTGCACTGCTTATTTATTTGGCTTGAGTTATCTTGTACCTTGCTATGTCCCCTGAGGACCTGGAATGGATGATGTCCCCAGGTATAGCCGAAGAGATCCATCCAGAGCTACACCGTACAGGAGCACTTCCAGGAGCTGTACCAGGACCTGAGGACGAGCTCGCACCAGAGAACTTCTCCTGAGCAGTGGCCGTATATAGTCAGTTATTTCTATTTCCAGTTGATTATTTCTTATCTATTTGCATTTGTTGTACCAGACATATTCTCGGATTGTTCCCCGAGATACTTATTGAGATTTGCTTATTTATTCTATTATATTATTTTTGGCATTTAATCTGTGATTATCTGTTGTGGATGAGATTAGAATAGTCTATGACCTGTAACATTTGGTTCTATTTCCTGTTAGACTACAGCTTAAGCATGCCCTGATGGATCCATTAAATTGGGTTGTCCATCGGTGCGTGCTGCTGGCCATTGCCGCGCATCCAGTCCCTCGGTATTTTGGGACTGGGCGTGACATATTTTTTGTGGTGGCCCATGCAGGTCAACGACTAAATTGTTCGGTTTCAACTCAGGGACCGAACATGCCTGCAGTAAAGATATGATAAGTTTAGGATCTCATCCACTTGCTTAAAACGTTCTTGATATCCATATCGACTTCGAATTAATTCCTTGACTTGCATCCTGCCTTGATTCCTGTGCGCCTCTCAATGTTTATTTTGGTTGCAAGGTTATGGATTCACGAGAAAACGACGAGACTCCCATAACGTCACCACGAGATGCTGAGGTAACCAACGAAGATGAAGTAACCCCAGTGGATGGAGGACAGTCAGCTTAACAAAATGCCTCAAGAATCCAGCAGGAAGACAATCTACCAACGACGCCATTTACTCCACCAATGCCCGTAATTCCACCAGGGCAGGCCATGGACGGACATCAGATGTTTTCAATGATCTATGCAATAATGCAAGCTCAACAAGAGGCTTTGAGTCGTACCCTAGTAACTGCACTGGAGCAGGCCAACCTACCAGCTCGACGGCCAACAACGGGCTCTATCACCGACTTTCGCCAGCTGAAGCCCCGTACCTTCTCAGGTAAGGAAGAGCCAACCGAAGTTCATGAGTGGCTCACCAACACTCAACATCAATTAGAAGCAGCTGAGCTTCCAAAGGAACGTTGGATGACTGCCGTCAGAATGCAGTTGACGGACAATGCACATCACTGGTGGCTATCCGAGGAGACACGGCTCGGACCAGACCGAGTCACTTGGGAAGAGTTCTCTAGACTCTTTCAGGAGATGTACATTCCAGCTATCGCTCGATCAGAACTGCGGGACAAGTTCAATCACCTTACTCAGGATACTAAGACGATGGACGAGTACAATGCTGAGTTCATTCGTCTAAGTCACTTCGCCCCAACATTGATCCCGACAGAAGAAGAGAAGGCCGAGAAATTCTTCGACGGACTAAACATTGAGCTACAGAAACTAATTGGATCCGTTGCACCTACTTCGTACTCGGACGTCCTTGCTGTAGCACGACGCATTGAGCGCGTCATCATGAGGGAGACCAGTCTGAAGCGGCCATCCACATCAGCACCAGCCGAAGCACCACAAGAAAAAGTTGCAAAAAGACCTCACGTACACCAGCCACCAGAAGCATCTCCACAGACAATACCTGTTTGTCCATATTGTCGCAAGCGAGGACATACTGAGGACGAGTGCAGACGAAAGAAGAGATTATGCATAGTTTGCGGATCCAGTCAGCATTTATTAAAGGAATGCCCTGAGCGTCAAGACAGAGCACCAAAGGGTAACCAGCAAGCGTTACCAATTCCGCGGCCAACCTGTCCAACATTGGGAGCACCACAAACGGAAGTTCAAGGAGTCCTACCACCAGCTCCAGCAGGGTATCAGCCGAGGCCACCCTTGATACCCCAGGAACTACTCTTCCAGCAGGCTCAGCAGCAGAAGAATCGACTGCAAGGACGCGAGCAAGCCCTGACGATGACAGTGGAGAACGCGCAGACTCGTGGAATAGCCAATGCGCATAAGTGATTCGTAGTTATCCGTTTCTAGTGTTGTGTAGTTCGTGCCTATTGGTTCGTGACCTCAGCCCCAACCTAGTAATTTGCAACTTGTTAATAATAACCTGGTTTTCATAAAAGTTGTAGTTCTTTTACTTTAACTAGATTTTTTGGAAAGTGTATAACTTTCATTTTTAGGGAAACGGTACTTCCCTAAGTATCTTGTGATGTGTTTCAAACAACCGTGTCATCTCTGTTGACCGGTTATTCTTTGATTGCGAGGACGCAATCCTCTTAAGGGGGGTAGATTGTAAACCCTCTGATTTTTTCAAAATTTTCAAAACTGGTTTTTTCACAATTTTTTGGAATTTTCTGGAATTTTCTGGGATTTTTTTGTAAATTAAAAACAGAGTTTTTAATTATTAAATGATTTTTAATTGATAATAAACAGTATTAAAATATTATGAAAATAATATTTTTGGGTGTAAAATGAAAAACTGGACTTAGGATAATTTTTCTGAAATTTATCGGGCCCCGGACCTATTTTTTAAACACCTAAAACTATTTATTTAATCATTTATTTATTTATTAATTAATTTATTATTATTATTATTATTATTATTATTATTATTATTATTATTATTATTATTATTAGTGTTTTTGGGCCTGGCCCAGTGGGCCGAAGCCCAGCCCAGCCCTGATTAGCGGGTCGGGCGGGTCCGCTCAACCCGGAACCCGCCGCCCGACACGACCCGGACCCCATTCCCTTCCCCCACGACCTGCACATGACCGCGTCCCCCGCGCCACCGCCCGGGTCCTCCGCCGCCTCCGCCGGAGCGACCCACGACCCCCTCGGCGCCGCCTAACCCGGCCACGACCGCCCCAGCCTCCCCTATATAAATCCCCTCTCCCTTCTTCCTCCTCCCTCAACTTTCCCCTAGCCCTAACCCTAACGCCGGCTCCCCTAGCTCCGGCGGCCACCGCCTCGACCCCCCCTAGCAGCCGACTCCAGCTCCTAGCTCCGCCGAGAGCCGCCCTGGCCTCGCCTCTTCCCTCCTCCCCTCTCAGACCCGACGCCTCCCCTCCCCGACTCCAGCGCCTCCGCCGGATCACTCCTCCTCCGCCGTGCACCGCTCGGCTCCGGTCGACGACCCCCGCCCTAGCCGAAGCTCCTCCCTCCTCCGGCGAGCAGGGCCCTGACCTAGTTGGATGCGCCGCGGACACAGCAGGACACGGGACTCGTCGACACAGTGGACACGGCTGACCCAGTGTCCAGGACACGTGTCGGACACTGAAAACCCCAGTTTCGAGGAGCCTCGTTCAGGTACTCGTATCTCGCACCTCGTATCTCCGATTTTGATTCCGTAAATTGCAACGCGTAGCCTGTATGACCCTCTCGGTGTCCGGACAACCCGCTCGGGGCATCGCGTACTGTGGTAATCGCACACCGCGATCCAAAAACAGAAAAAACCAGACCCTGTTTTATCCCGGAACCGAGTACGCCCCGCCAAACGGGATGACTTGGTCGCGTGCAGTCTTCTCAGATACGTGCGCGCCGTCGGTACGAACGTGTGGGATTTTGCGGAAGCTGATTCGGGTGTGCGTGCACACCGAAATCAACGCGTATCCGCGGACATCGCCCCGTATCCGACTTTTCTGTAATTCATCCTAACTTTGTGTACACACGTCAGATTGAAACGAAACTTGCGCCATCGGACTCATAGCGATACGCTGGTCCTGTGACCCAAGTTTGGTTCGATTCTGAGAACGTTGACGAAATCGTATGTCGTGGGCCCCAAAGGCCCCGCTCGGCGGGCGATTTTGTGTTCGGCTCATCGGAATCTAATTCTGGAAGTTCCATTGGGTTCGTATCATCGTTCCTGACCTGTTGACACTAAGTTTGGTTAATTTAGAGACCTTTGACCCTGACACGTTTTTGGTGCAAAGCGGGCCCACATGTGGACCCCGTTTTGACCCGAAACTGCCGTTTCTGCCCTTGTCTCCAAGTTGGACTCAAGGACAGGCGTTTCTAGCTGATTGATATTTTTTGGATCTGAGGGTGATGTTGTTTCAGCAACCGGAGTACCGCCTGCAAATCCAACTGAAGTCAGAGCTGCAATCAGAGCCGGAACCACAGGCTAGTGTACCTTGCCAACCCTGCAGCTTGCTACTTATTTTTCTGGACTTATTTAGCATCAGTGGGCAAGTAAAGCATGCCAAATTCTCAGTAATTCTTGACATAGTATTTTACTTGATTTCTTGTGGATTTAGATGTAAACTTGTTTTAACTGCTTAACCTAGGAAACGTGTGACATACTTAGTGTCCGATCATAGTCGGAAGCCAACCCCGTACGCGGTGTTGGGTACGTCATTTAGAGATGGACATTCGATACCCTTACTCTTGGTACTTGTATTATCAAGTACTCCAGAACCCAGGACACTTGACACTATTCATAAGACAGAGTCTTCCTGAGACATTCATGGTGATTCTGTATAGGATACAAGACTTGACAGAAATATGGTATTTAAGATACAGTATGACTTGTTGCATTAGCTATGATCCCGCTGACATGGACATGAGACGTTATGGTCATGATTTGCGTGATTACATTGGGTGGGGAGAGACACACAGGCTACAGGTTGATTTTATATTATGCCGGCGTCTTAAGTCTCACTACGAGCTAGACAACTACATGATATCACTGCTACCGGCTCCCCGACACAGAGCATGTAGTAGTTTCAGCCTGAGATCTAGTGCTGCTCTCATACTGCATATCACTTAGCTGGTTACATAGTTTACCCTAATGTTTATTTATTGCTGCACTGCTTATTTATTTGGCTTGAGTTATCTTGCACCTTGCTATGTCCCCTGAAGACCTGGAATGGATGATGTCCCCAGGTATAGCCGAAGAGATCCATCTAGAGACACACCGTACAGGAGCACTTCCAGGAGCTGTACCAGGACCTGAGGACGAGCTCGCACCAGAGAACTTCTCCTGAGCAGTGGCCGTATGTAGTCAGTTATTTCTATTTCCAGTTGATTATTTCCTGTCTATTTGCATTTGTTGTACCAAACATATTCTCGGATTGTTCCCCGAGATACTTATTGAGATTTGCTTATTTATTCTATTACATTATTTCTGGCATTTAATCTGTGATTATCTGTTGTGGATGAGATTAGAATAGTCTGTGACCTGTAATATTTGGTTCTATTTCCTGTTAGACTACAGCTTAAGCATGCCCTGATGGATCCATTAAATTGGGTTGTCCATCGGTGCGTGCTGCTGGCCATTGCCGCGCATCCAGTCCCTCGGTATTTTGGGACTGGGGCGTGACAGAGGACCTGGCCCCTTTCCAGGTGTATTATTCATGAGTATTTGCAGGAGCGCAGATCCGGACTTGCTAAGTATTTGCGATGAGGTCTTCTCTTCGAGCTCGTGATTGGTAGTTGATATTCTTATATTGTATTTATCTCGTCTATTCATATTCTAGTCCGGTAGTGAATTTGTTTCCATTCGACTACAATCATTAGATACTTTACATTGAGATCTAGTTATAGATATTGGTTATTAAATTATATATGATTTTCTGTGGATGAGATTTAGTTATGCCCTGTGACATATATGTTTACCACTTGTGAATTGTTATTCAAATTATAGCGTACGTGTGTTATGGTTTCCATATATTGGAGTGCCATATTCATACGGCTGGCATGCTTACGTGTCCTAGTCCTACGTATTTTGGGACTAGGACGTGACAGAAGGTAACAAATCATCTGAATCCACTGATAGAAGTAGTAGGACACGGTCCCCTAACATCAGAATGAACAATTCCAAATGGCTCAAAACTTCGAAGACCAACCATTTATAAGTAGGACGTGTATGCTTTCCAAGTTCACAAGCATTACAAAATAATCTTTCTTTGTCTACTTTATTCATTATTTCAGGTTCTAACTTATTCAAACTATCAAAAGATAAATGCCCCAATCTGCAGTGTTGGAGCATTGCTTCTGTCTTTGGCCCTCTACTAGTAGTAGAAGCAAGCATTGCGGCCTCCCTGTCTAGGTACCAAAGGCCATCACGCCCAATGCCATTCTTAATCATTTTTCCCGTGGCCTTCTCCTGGAAAGAACACATATCCCAATTAAAAAGAACAGTATAATTCAATTGATCAATGGTCAGTATGCCGAAACATACTGGTGAAGGCGAGCTAAACCCAACTATACCAATCAACATATTGTTTTAATGAAGCATGCATATTTTTGTGGGTTTTTATTCTTGCCTTTGTTCATTTACAAGTAAGCAGCATATATAATTTACTGAAATAAACTTGCCACCGTTCGGTAGGTTTTACCTGCCCGTTTGAATCACCTGCACAATACTTACCATGACTTCCCTGCCACGAAGACACAAGTTAGTTTGTAACAGGTTTAAATATACAAGAGATTACTGGCGTATGCCATTATGGACGATAGTCTTTGACCAGAATGGTGTGCAACGAAAGTACAAGGGGTGTTGCAAGCCATTCCGCCAAGAACAAGAGACTAAACAATAGGTCTCGCCAGGACCGGATCGATGCCAGTGCCCCAGCATCGTCCGCGAGACCGTGACCCTGTGCACAAGTTGTCCATGATCGAACAATATACAAGTTAACAATTTTATGCAGTTGAGGCAACAAGAGTACAATTTGAGGCAACAAGAGTACAAGACAAGCAACTGTACAAGACAAGCAACAATTTATGATCTATTCCCAAACGAACAAGCATGCAATTTAGTATCCGTTCATGAAGTTTATTAACAAGCATAATGTACCAAGTCTATTCCTTTTTATCTTGGTATCTTTTAGTTATTACTTGGTATCGTTCGATCGGGGCAAAGAGAATGCAATATTTTAGGGTGTGAAGCTTGGAAGCAGGACTAGCTAATCGGGATGGTAGCTACTCACTTAGATGGTTGGAAGGGAGAAGGAAAGAGGCGCTTCACGACTCCGTTCGCAAGCCGCCTACTGCTCGTTCACCTACATCACGAACAACTCGATCAATATTCCTTCCTCTCTTTCCAATCTCGAAATTGAAATGCAATTCAATGAACGGAAACAATAAAATCCATCGAAACCGTTCAAGGAAAACAAGCAAATCCCAAAACTAACTCAAAGCACAAAAGCAACAAGCGACATCGAAATCCGAGGCAATAAAAGATAGCAGCGGAGAGGTCCCTCCTGACTCTGCCGCTAAGTCGATCCTGGGGGCACGGTCCACAGAATATGGGAATTGATTCCGAAGAAATAAATCCATAACGAGGACGAGTTCTTGTTTCAATCTATCCCGATCGAACAATACCGTCTTGTGTTTCTTAGCCGCGCTCCCCACACCGGGGGAACGGGACACTACAATGGGCAAACCCAATTTAATGGACCCGTATGAGTGCACTTAAGCTGTAATAAATATAAATACAATCTACAACATCTATCACAGTATAATTCTAATCTCATCCACAGAAAGTAAACTCAAGTCAATATGATAAATCTATCAAGATAATAGATTAAAAAATAATCCATCAACAAGTCCAAATAAATAGTGTCTCTGGGAATAACCCGACACAATAAAAGAAAGAGATTATCACCAATACATATGTCCATGAGTCCATATATGAAATAACAATGAGCATAAATAACTGAGTATGAAACTGAAATACTCAGGAGAAATCCTCCGGCACAACCCCGTCCTCTGGTGCTAGTACTGCTCCACCGTCAGCTCATGTCCCGTATATCTCGGGGTAATCCTCCTCTACTCTACCTGGGGACATAATCCGAATCCAGGTCCTCAGGGGACATATCAAGGTACAATAAATACTCAAGCCAAATGAAATACAATATATAAAAATAGATCCTCAGGGCAAGCTATGTAATCAGCTATATGAAATGCAAATGAGAGCATTAATATTACTCAGGCTGAGACCACTACAAGCTTTGTGTCGGGGAGCTCGTAGCAACAAGAATATCACATAATGGGCCAAGCTCTGGTACATAGACTAAAGCACCTCCAGTAGTAAAGTATATATATATATATATTCAGCTTGTAACCTGTGTGTCTCTTCCCACCTAATATAACCTCACGTCTCATGTCCACAACGTCTCATGTCCATAACACGCAAGATCATGACATCTAGCAAGTACAACGAGTCATAATGATATCTATGTATATGCAAGTCTCATGTCATGTATCCTGTAAGCCTATACAGAATCACCATGAATAACTCAAGAAATATTATGTTATATGAATAGTGTCAATTATCCTATGGTATGACATACTTGGTAAAGCAATCACGTAAAAATATATAGGATCATGGTATCAACTCTCTAACCGACGTTACACGACTCCGCATACGGCGTCGACACCCAAATCTTATTCGGACGTTAAGCAATGTCTCATGGTCCTAGGTTGAACATGTATATCATAGAAGTATATATATAGAAAGACAAAAGCAATTAATATCACAGAAACTATTGCAAGTTGGCAAGGTACACTTACCTTGGTTCTGAGCTCCGTCAATTGCTCATGTAATAGTAGAATCTTCAGGTACGCCTCCGGATGCTGAAACAAACATCACTATTGCTCTCAAAATACTTGAAATAGCTAGAATGGACTACCCATTATGTCAATTTGAACACATGGACAAAATTGACAGTTTGTGGTTAAAGCGGGGTCCACATGTGGCCCTCTTCGCACCAAAAAATGTACTAGAGATAAAGTTCTCCAAATTTATCAAACTTAGTGTCTACGAGTCCAGAATGATAGTACGAATCCAACGAAACTTTCAGAACTGGATTTCGATGAGACGGTCATAAAATAGTTCGTCAAGTATAACCACGGGGCCCACAAAACGGTATTTTCTTAACGTTTTCAGAATCGAACCAAACTTGGGTCACAAGTCCAGCGTAATGCTGCGAATCCGATGATGCAAGTTTGGTTATGAAATGACAGGCACACACAAAATTATGATGAGTGTCAGAACAGGTCAATACGGGACTTTTCGACGGATACACATTGATTTCGGTGTGCACGCACATCCAAATCAACTTCCATAAAATCTCACATGTCCGCATTGATGATACGCACATTTTGGTATAATTTTCACACTACGAAGTTGCCTCGTTTAGCAGAACGCACCTCATTTCGGGAAAATTTGGGTTTAAGAAACCAAGTTTTTGGTCAATTTCAATAGCAAATAAAATACAGCATACATCGAATTAAAATAAACTAATTGAAGAGATTAAAACTTATTTATGTAGTCTAAATTACTGTTCAAGTAGAATTTTAGTATCGCATGTCGTTATGAAGATAACGGGACTCAAACATGCGTACTTGGAACAGTTTCTGATCTACAAATGGGTCATTTTTTTCCTGTTTTGCGTCGCGAATTGCGACCGACACAGGACACGATAGGTTAAACTAATTACACAGGGTTCAATGGGGGCATGTGGTCTTCGTATAGGATTCGACAGGTCATTAATTGGTTTGCTGTGCAGGGAGATAATAGGGCGAGAAGTAGTGTACCTCACTGCTCTGCTGCTGCTCTGGATTTGGGCAGTTTTTCGGCGGCGACGGTCTAGCGGCCGGCGGCGGTCGGGGGTGGTCGGGGTGGTAGAGGAGATGATGGTGGTTGCTCTAAGGGTGGTGGTGTTATATATAGGTTGACAGGGAGGAAGTTACAGAAGGGGAATGGAGGGGTCGCGGCCGTTGACGGGTAGGGGAAGTGGGGGGTCACGGGCTGGGAGGGGTATTGTTCGGAGTACCGTAGCAGCAGGTCTGCGGGTACGGGTCAGATCCGGTTGGGGTTGGTTTGGTTTAGTTTATGTTGGTTTGGGTTGGTTTAAAATAAATAAATAAATATATATATAGCCATCTAAAAAATAGTTTTGGATCTCAATAAATTCCAGAAAAATTATACAATACTCTATTAATAGTTTTACACCCAAAAATATATTTTCTACACTATATTAATGATTAATTAAATACACATAATTATAAATCCATGAATACTATATATTATAAATGGTTAAAAATTACATAAAATTCTCCCTTAAACTCAGTAATTCATAATACCAATAATTAAAATTCTAAAATTTAATTCTAAAAAATCAGAATATTTACACAAAAGGTAAGTAAATTTATAACAGATTAAAACTTTTCTAATAATTTGGCATCAATTTGTTAGAAACATATTGAGAAGATCCACAAGAGGATATACTTTACTTTTAGGACGGTTAAAAACCGTCTTATAAAAGCTTCCCTCATAAGAGATTCTTTGACAGCTACAAATCTGTCCCAAAAACTAATAGCATGGTTGCACCCCTCAAAATTAGAAAAAGAAAAAAAAAATACTTTATTGATTCAAATATATTGCATATTGCTCCATTTACAACCAAGCAACAGGCAAAGAGGCAACACAGACAAACATACACATATAAGTTTTCTCATCACCTCTACTAACATGAAATGCATTGATCACAAGATTACAGGGAAAAAAATTTGAGTGCTACAATATTTGTCTACATAATATCTACTACTCATCATGGATTACATCATTTGTTATTTCATGAATGTAAGTGAGATGACGTTTCATTTGTATCAAAGTTATTGTACTCTATTTCAAATTATAAATGAATAGCGATTATCTTCCTATATACTTGTCCTTAACTTTTTGCTACTATATTACTTTAACTTAATGTTACAAAGAATTATCACTCGTGCATGTTTTTGTCTGATACAAGTATAATTTAGACTTATATGACATCACGTTCGGTGATGCCTTAGCGATTCGACGAAATCGTGATGTGACAGTGGACACGAGCATGGAGAAGTTCAGACCGTAGAAAAAAAAGTGATTCAAACATTAATAATAAAAATTGGATTAGGGTTTAGGAAATTTTGTATTAATAATAATAACAACAGATAATAATAATTGAAGTTTTAGGATTTAATATAGAGTTTTACAAGAAAAATGAGGATGCTAACATGACGTCATGCATGCCAAAGCGTCTAACCTTCAGAGATCTTGAAAACGTAGGTTGGAAGTTTGATGGACAAGGGAGTATTGGGTCATTTGTAGTCGGGCATTTCCTTTCCTTGATTCAGCTGTGAGAAAGAGAGCATTTTGTCATCCATCGTTGAGTATTTGCACTTATTGGGACTTCGACCATGTGTTGAATATATCTCATGATGTCCACGAAGAATTGTCTCCCAAATTTTGGGTGATGTCATCTCTCATTATCTAACATCTGACATTACAATTTTTAACCCAAAAAAATTAATTAAAAAATTTTAATTTTAATTTTAAAATTTGACATATCATCTGTCATGTCAGCTGCTACATAATGGAAGATGACATCACCTAAATTTTTTGGGTCACAAATAGTTTTTTTTTTCCTCCAATATATGCGACCACTCCTTGGATTTTTGGACGAAAGTGGACTTTCCATCAATCTATGGGTTTCCCCCCCTGGGCTTAAGTAGACACACGGTCCATACATGACTATTCATCCTAAACTATCAGCATAAATTCTATCACAATTAGCCTCGGTCAAGAAATTTAAAAATGAGTGAAAATATCTTGTATTTCTTGCTTATGCATATGCATCATCACACATTTAGAGCGAGACAGTGACTACAATGTCTTCTTAATAAATCAGTTTCTAACAGCATTACTAAAACAATGGGATGTATCTTTAACAAGGAGAACTCGCCTGGACTTGGACTCGAATTCCATCTCAACCCATATCCCTATAGTCATCTCCACTGCCACAAAGTATACTCTTTATGCGGATTAAAGCAAATGTTAGTATATTTTAACTGTGACAAGTAATTCTTTCCTTTCTACTAACATTTAAGAAGAATAAACAAGGTTCGCGGACTCTTCCAATGAGCATTGTGATCGGCAGTGTCGGTGTTATCGACGGATTCGAATCACAGTGTCGGATTATTTTTATTAAAAAATAAATAATTATTTTTTAATGTTTTTTCTTAGTAATTTTGGAGTTAAATAAAATAGTGGTCACCCTTGTCGATTATTTTACTTGTTGTAGATAATTTTTTTTTTATTACAAACTTTTATAATCATATCATGCTTTTAAGTCCATATTGATTGGTATTTTTTGTTCAATTTTTATTATCGAATTGACTGAAAAAAAAGAAAACCTGGAGGTTACACATCACTACTACATTCTAGATACACACTCCACTTGTAAACCCCCTGAATTTTCAAATTATTAAATCTTGGATTTTTCCCAATTTTCTGGAATTTTCTGGAAATTTTCTGAAATTAAAATAAAGGTTCTTAATTATCAAATAATTTTTAATTGTCAATAAATAATATTAAAATATCATGAAAATAATATTTTTGGGTGTAAAATGGAAAACTGGACTTAGGGTATTTTTTCTGGATTTTTCTGGGCCTCAGACCTATTTTTAAATGCCTAAAAATAATTTTTTAATTAATTATTTAATTAACTGTTTTTAAAATAATAATAATTATTATTAAATACTATTTTTATTTTTATTTTTATATTTTTTTTTTCTTCTTGGGCCGGCCCGGCCCAGTGGACCGGCCCATCAGCAGCCCAGCCCAACCCTCCTATCGGGTCGGGTCGGGTTGGTCAAACCCGATCCGCCAACCCGCTCGACCGTTTCCCCCACGACCCCGACTCCACCGCCGTCCTCCGCGCGCAGCGCCGCTCTCCGCGGCCACGTCCCCCTCACCCTCCGCCGTGCTCGGCCTCCCCCAACCGCCTCCTCCCCTATTTAAACCGCCCCCCTCTTCTTCTTCCTCCTCCCTCACCGTAACCCTAACCCTAACTCCTCGCCGCCGCCGTCCCTCGCCTCGCCGACCGCCTCGCCGCTGCCAGCCACCCTGCCACCGCCGTCTCCGCCGCTCACCGCAGTCGACTACCCCCTCTTCTCCTCACCGCTCGGCCACGAGCCAGCCGCAGCAGCAGCCAGCGCCGCCCGGCGCGCCTCCGCCGCCTCCCAGCGCACCGCCGCGCTGCCCCGGCCCCCTCCGCCGCAGCCCCAGCCGACCACGCCGCCGTCTCCGCCGCCCTCGCCGGAATCCCCAGCCGAGCCCTAACCCTAACCCTAACTCAGATCCTGTGTCCGACACGAGTCGGACACGTGTCGGACTCGGTTCGACCCCGGTTTTTCTGGTCCCCTTCAGGTGCGTGTAACTTTTTGTTCGTAGCTCCGTTTTCAATTCCGTAAATTGTGTTGTGAAGCCTGTATGACCCTCTCGGTGCCCGGACAAACCGTTCGGGACATCGCGTCCTGTGGTGATCGCACACCGCGATCCAAAAACAGAAAAAACTAGACCCTGTTTCACCCCGGAAATGAGTGCGCCCCGCCAAACGGGACGACTTGGTCGCGTGCGATCTTCACAGATACGTGCGCATCGTCGACACGGACGTGTGAGATTTCGCGGAAGCTGATTTGGGTGTGCGTGCACACCGAAATCAACGCGTATCCGCGGACATCGTCCCGTATCCGGCTTTTCTGCAATTCGCCCTAACTTCTTGTACACTCGTCGGATCGAGACAAAACTTGCGCCATCGAACTCGTAGCGATACGCTGGTCCTGTGGGTCAAGTTTGGTTCGATTCTGAGAACGTTGACGAAATCGCGTGTCATGGGCCCCACAGGCCCCGCTCGACGGGCGATTTTGTGTTCGGCTCATCGGAATCCAAATCTGAAAGTTCTGTTGGGTTCATATCAGCGTTCCTAACCTGTTGACACTAAGTTTGGTGAATTTGGAGACCTTTGACCCGGACATGTTTTTCGGTGCAAAGCGGGTCCACCGGCGGACCCCGTTTTGACCCGAAACTGCCGTTTTTGTTCTTGTCTCCAAATTGGACCCAAGGACAGGCGTTTTTAGCTATTTGACGTCTTCTGAGCATGATGGTAATGTCTATTTCAGCTTTTGGACTCATCTCTGGAAATTTCCCCAAGAACATTTAATCAGATCCAAACAACAGGCAAGTACCTGCACTTCAAGTTAAATCTTTATATTGTGATAATTAATTCCCTGCTTTACTAGTACCCTTGATGATTACACCTAGTGTTAGAAATACTGGATTCCATGTCTTGTATATTGGAGTTCATGTCTTATTTTTTATGTCGGGTGGGAGAATACTAGAAGGCATGTAGTTTACCCTTTCCCCTGCCATGTTTAATAGCTGTTGGTACGCGACTGTACCTCAGCCAGATCTCGATTACTCCTGTTTAATAGCCGTTTATGACGGACGAATTAGCCTTATAAACCCCTACATGCCAACTATGTATTCTAAAAACAAACACAAGTTCACACAGATAGTTTCTGGTCTTGTTATATTTCTTGCTGACTGTTGTAGTTTCATTTCCTGTCTCATTTATTTCTGTTTTCTTATATTCCTGTTTACAGCATTAACTCTGAGATATTGATGTATTTCTATGCAATTTAGTTGTCATAAATATTTAGTTTAATCTTGTTGTGCACTGTGTACTTTGCTCCTTTCCTGACTGGATCTGTTGATTTAGGCGATGATGAGGACCTTGCCCCTACATATTATGGTCCCTATGATGGCAAGGTTATCGCTTATGCATCAAGGCAGCTGAAGATTCACGAGAAGAACTACCCAACGCACGACCTGGAGCTAGCTGCAGTGATTTTTGCATTGAAGATCTGGAGACATTATCTGTATGGAGAGAAGGTCGAGATATTCACTGATCATAAGAGCTTGAAGTATGTTTATACACAGAAGGAGCTCAACATGAGGCAAAGGCGTTGGCTTGAGTTGATGGTGGACTTTGACATCGATCTGCAGTACCACCCGGGGAAAACAAATATTGTAGCCGACGCCCTCAGCAGAAAACCCTCGGCTTATTTCTTAACGGAGCAGCCTCAACTATTACAAGACTTGCAAGATCTTCAGATAGAGGTTGTTCTACCTGGACAAAATGGTTTGCTGGCTAACCTCGAAGTGAAGTCATCGCTGGTGGAGAAAATCAAGGAAGCTTTGCCTAATGATGCCAGATTTCGAAGGTTAAGAGAAAGAACAGAAGCAGGCCTGCAGACGGGACTTCGCATCCACGAGGACGGAACATTAAGGTGCGAAAATCGCCTATGTGTTCCAAATGGAGAATTAAGGCAGGAATTGATGACAGAAGCCCATAGCTCCCTCTACTCGGTTCATCCAGGAGGAACCAAGATGTACCGGGACCTAAGACAATATTACTGGTGGCATGGAATGAAAAGGGAGATTGCCCGCTTTGTGGCAAAATGCTTAGTCTGCCAGCAGGTGAAGGCCGAGCACCAAAGGACTGCAGGTATGTTGCAGCCACTTCCCATCCCTGAATGGAAGTGGGAGCATATTACCATGGACTTCGTCACTGGATTCCCAAGAAGCCCTAGTGGTAAGGATGCAGTATGGGTCATCGTGGATCGGCTCACTAAGTCGGCTCACTTCTTGCCGTTCAGAGTTGGACAATCCACGGAAGTACTAGCCGACATGTATATGCGTCAGATCTTAAAATTACATGGAGTGCCGGTTAGTATTGTATCAGATCGAGACTCGAGATTTACGTCTCACTTCTGGCAAAGCATGCAAGAGAGTCTCGGCACCAGGCTCAAGTTCAATACTGCCTATCATCCTCAGACAGACGGACAGTCAGAGCGCACAATTCAGATCCTAGAAGATATGCTGCGATCTTGTATACTGGACTTTGGAGGATCTTGGAAAGATCATCTGCACTTAGTGGAGTTCTCCTACAACAACAGCTATCAGGCAAGCATTCAGATGGCACCTTTCGAGGCGTTGTACGGAAGGAAGTGCAGATCGCCAATATGCTGGAGCGACGTTGGTGAACGTCAAATACTGGGTCCAGAGTTGGTAACGGAGACAGTGGAGAAAGTAAAACAGATTCAGAACCATCTCCGTGCAGCCCAGGATAGACAGAAGCATTGGGCCGATGCACACAGACGACCCCTGGAGTTCAAGGAAGGAGAGCACGTATTTTTGAGGATCTCGCCCACTAGAGGTACTATCAGATTCGGCAGCAGAGGCAAGTTAAGCCCAAGGTACATTGGGCCATTTGATATCCTGGAGCGCATCGGTGAGGTGGCTTACCGTCTTGCATTACCTCCATCCTAAGAGGGAGTGCATGACGTATTCCACGTCTCACAACTGAGGAGATATGTGACGGACCCAAGCCACATAGTTGATCATTCTGAGATTTCAGTGGGACCTAGCCTGAGATACGAGGAGCAGCCAGTGGGTATACTCGACACCAGCGAGAAGACACTGCGAGGGCAGACAATCAGGCTGGTTCGAGTAGCTTGGAAACAGCACTCTCCTGGCGAATCAACCTGGGAGCGAGAAGATGTTATGCGGCAGCGTTATCCCCACCTATTTGCAGAATCAGGTAGAACCTAAGCATTCTTTAATTCTGTAAATCTTGCCTTTATAGTTTATCCTTCGATTGCGAGGACGCAATCCTCTTAAGGGGGGTAGATTGTAAACACCCAAAAATTTTCAGATTTTTTAAAATCAATTTTGGGATTTAAAATACATTTTTCAGGAATTTGCATAGGACCTGTATTGAGTTTGTAATTTTTAATTACCAATAAATAACATTAAAATGAATTGAAAATATGATTTTATGGTGTAAAATAGAAAATCGGACTTAGGATAATTTTCTGAGATTTTATTGGGCCTCAGACCTATTTTTAAAAGCCTAAAAACTATTTTTTATAATTAATTAATTATTTCTGTTATTTATTTATTATTATTATTATTATTATTTATTTGTTTATATTTTTCGGTTTTCTTGGGCCGGCCCGGCCCAGTGGGCCGAGCCCGTTAGCAGCCTGACCCAGCCCCCTTGGCTTAACGGGTCGGGCGGGTCCGCTCACCCGGAGCCCGCCGCCCGACCCGACCCGCTACTTCATCCCTTCCCCCCCACGTCGCCTGTGCCCGCCCGAATTTTCCGCCGCCCGCCGGAAAAGATGCCGCCACGACCGCCTCCCTCTCCGAGCCCCTCTCCCACGACGCCCGGCCAACCCTCGCCCCAGCCCCCTATAAGTACCCCTCGTCTCCGCCTCCTTCCCCCCCCCCAAAACTCGAACCCTAACCCTAACCACCCTACTCCGGCCACCCCCTCACCGGAGCCCGCCCCAGCGCCACCCCGACCTCGCTCCAGCGCCGACCCCGGCGACCCTTCTTCTTCCTCCTCCTCCTCCAGCAAGCAAAACCCCCTCCTTCCCAGGCCGAGCCGACCCTCCCAGGCGGACCCGACGCCGGCCGACCCCCTCGTCGCCGCCCGAGCCGGCCGACGATGCCTCGACCGTCCAGCGCTCCTCCAGCGCAGCCCCGGACAGCGGACACAGCCCAGCCCTAGGCCGGACACAGCGGACACGGCTGATACAACCCAGGACACGAACTCACGTGTCGGACACAGTTCAAGCTCGGTTTCTCGGGTCCCCTTCAGGTACTCGTAACTTGCACCTCGGATCTCTGTTTTCGATTCCGTAAATTTCTACGCGAAGCCTGTATGACCCTCTCGGAGCCCGGACAAACCGCTCGGGGCATCGCGTCCTGTGGTGATCGCACACTGCGATCCAAAAACAGGAAAAACCAGACCCTATTTCACCCCGGAATTGAGTGCACCCCGCCAAACGGGACGACTTGGTCGCGTGCGGTCGTCACAGATGCGTGCGCCCCGTCGATACGGACGAGTGGTATTTCGCGGAAGCTGATTCGGGTGTGCATGCACACCGGAATCAACGCGTATCCGCGGACATCGTCCCGTATCCGCCTTTTCTGCATTTTACCCTAACTTCGTGCACACACGTCGGATCGAGACAAAACTTGCGCCATCGGACTCGTAGCGATACGCTGGTCCTGTGGGTCAAGTTTGGTCCGATTCTGAGAACGTTGACGAAATCGCGTGTCGTGGGCCCCACAAGCCCCGCTCGACGGGCGATTTTGTGATCGGCTCATCGGAATTCAAATCTGAAAGTTCCATTGGGTTCGTATCAGCGTTCCTGACTTGTTGACACTAAGTTTGGTGAATTTGGAGACCTTTGATCCTGACACATTTTTCGGTGCAAAGCGGGCCCACCGGTGGACCCCGTTTTGGGCCGAAATTGTCGTTTTTGCCCTTGTCTCCAAATTGGACCCAAGGACAGGCGATCCTAGCTGTTTGACATCTTCTGAGCGTGATGGTACTGTTTATTTCAGCTTTCGGAGACATCTCTGGAAATTTCCGAAACCAGGACCTAAGTGGAATCCAAACCTCAGGCAAGTGCACCTTGCCAAACTTGCAGTCATTATTTTCATATTTTTTGTAAAAATACTCTGCTGGATTTCTTATGCAAATTCATATAAACTGATTTAAACTGCTTAACCTAGGGAACGTATGACGTACCTAGTGTCCGATCATAGTCGGGTACCGACACCGTACGCGGTGTTGGGTTCATCATTTAGAGATGGATTTACGATTTCCTTACTTTGTACTTGACATATCAAGTACCCTACAACCCAGGACACTTGACACTGTCATAGACAGAATCCTCCTGAGATATTCGTGGTGATTCTGTATAGGATACAGGACTTGATAGAGACATTTATTATAGACAGTATGACTTGTTGCATTAGTTATAATCCCGCTGACATGGACATGAGACGTTATGGTCATGGCTTGCGTGATTACATTGGGTGGGGAGAGACACACAGGCTACAGGCTGTTCTATATGTCACGCCCCGATTTCGGCTAATCGATAATCGTCCCCCGGGCGTGATGCCGTGCACGCGTAGGGCGCGCGTGCACAAGGCCTTAGGCATAAGGATATTCTTTAGATCAATGCAACAGAGTAGACAAATAAGATAACACAAGGTTGAGGCATAAAAAAGTTTCTCTTTTATTTATAATGAACATCTTGTTACATTGCTTGACTCAAAAGTATAAAATGCCCCACGGGCTTACAAACTTGGACGCAAAATGAGATAGCCGATCCATACATTATGCCCCTTTACATAGATTCAAAAACACAAAACACCTTGGGTGCGGGTAAGCACCATCGCCTTAGCGTTATTTCCGCAACGGAGAGAGAGGGGAAGGCTTCTAGCTTGAGCCTCCAAAAGTCTTGGCCACGAACCGCCAAGGATCCCAAAAGTCCGGAGAGAACTTCAGCTCCTCGCCGCGTTGCCTTACGCCGGGGAACCTGCTACAAAGAGGGTCAGTACTTCGAAAAGTACTGGTGAAGGCTAGCTGCTCAACTTTACCAAGCTCTTTAGATGCGTTTTAAATGAACATGCAACATTTATGTGTTTATGTGACTTTCTATTCTTGCCTAGATCAGATTTCATTTAGCAGGTATGCAAGAACAAAATAACATAACTCCACATGCCACCGTTCGGTGACTTTACCTGTACCGTCTGAACCACCTGTACAACTAACCATAGCCTTCCCTGTCACGAAGACATAGTTAGTCTGCACAGTTTAAATATACACAACATCTTTCTTTGTTGTTTAGGAGCCATCATGGGTTTAGTCTGGGCTGGCGGCGACGCTTGCAGCGCGGGTAGCTAGCCCCGCTACAATTCTCCGCTCCCACGACTAAGAAAGTAGATTCCGCCCGGGTCGAAACGGCCCGGTGCCCCGGTAACCGTTCGCAGGAACCTGGATCCCTTGTGCACAAGAATTCCCATGACCATTTCTATGAACTCTACTTCATAGATTTACTTACTAGCGATTTAAAGAACATCATGTACGAAACTGCTTTACTGTACTATCACAATCAACCAACAGTTATATGAAATAACATGCAACAGTTTATAGAAGAACACCTTGAACTATCAATAAATACCAACCCATTAAACACCCAACGAACATGCATGCATCAATGAATTTATGCAAGGTTTTGTATGACAAGCAATGGGTGTTCCAAGCCTACTTCTTATCTTATCTTGTTATCCAACTTGTTACTTAATTGGTATCGTTTGATTGAATGCACAACTGAGTCAATTTTATTATGAACGGAGCCCTTGGAAAGAAGGTGCTTATCGAAATAGAGCCACTCACACGTTGGTTGTATAGGAAGAAGAAGTAGAGATCCCTAAGACTCCGCTCGCGCGTTGTCTACACGATCACCTGCACGCACCAACGGATGATCAATACATCCTGCTTCGGTCTCCAAGGCTCGATACGAAATACGAAATCCTAAGAACGAAAGCAATGAAATCCATTAAAACCGTTCAAGAAAATGCAAGTCCTAAAACCAACAAGAACGCAACCAAACGGCAATCGAAAACGGGCAAGGAAAACCAACCCAACGGAAAGGCCTCTCTCTACTCTGCCGCCGAGTCCTTCCTTGAGGCACGATCCATTGATTATGGGACCTGATTCCGAAGAAACCAATCCATAACGAGGAAAGGATCTTGATTCAATCTGTCCCGTTCGGACGGTCGTAAGTGTTTCTTGGCCGCGCTCCCCGTATAGGGGGAACGTGACGAACGGGGCGTTACATCATAACCATCTAATAGGAAGTTTCGTCCCAAAACTTAAGAATAGAACCTACCAATAAGGAATAATGAGGGAAATTTTCCCCTCATATCAGATTCAAGTTCCCAGGTCGACTCCTCGACCGAGTGGTTTCGCCACAATACGCACACTAGCGAGACGTTCGGTTCCGCGTACGACAAGTCCGCTTGCAGATTCAACTGACCCAAGTCGACTACGCAATTAACAAGTAAGATTTCCATGTTCTATACGATAATAAAGCGGGGTTATCCCCTTCGCTATGTGCGTTCATCTCTTTTATTAGCATGCAAAGGTTATCGCCTGTAAACTAGCACGTAACATTCTTTTTCTTAGTGTGCAGCTAAGTAGAGACAGGTTCACCGGGGTCACCCACCTTAGCGATGTTTCGCATCGGTCGAGCTAGACTCCGGACGCGCTTCTGATAGCCTAAGTCTGACTCCATTAAAGACCCCAGCATGAAAGCCTTTGCATCGAACGAGCCATCTCGCTAAGCAAGGCGGTTGAATAGCTACACTTGTGCCGTTTGAATCGGCCCTCCGGGTTGAGCAGAGCGGGTTGTTACGCCATATACCACTCAGAACAAGTTTCGTCCTCGAGACTTCCTGAGCGCATCTCGTGCTATCGCATAACTTCTAAACTACCCTATGCATCTCGCCTTATCCTTCAAGGACTGTCTCAATACTACAATCCTCTATTTTCTCACCATGTGTTACGCCAATATTGGCCAATTCTCATCGAACGACTCTATCGTTCAATGCTATCGAGTTATACTCAACTCGATCGTTGCACGTCCGTCTCAAAATCTACAGCACCTAGCGCAGTGCTATATTACCCAAGCACATGGTATTCTATAACTCAACGGGCACTTACGACTCATAATTGGGTGGACTTGCCCAACTTGTTATGTTATCACCATAGGAACCCAACACAATTGAGCCTATTACTTGACGTTGCCTATCGAAACCCGTCGTTACGCCTAACCCAAAAGCTCGAATCTCGACAAATTTCCAATCTCATTTTTGCATCAAATCTCTCTGAGTCACCGTCCAATCTCACTAAATAAATTCGCACCCAATCACCAACTTTTTCTAACTCAGTCTATATTGCGCCTTAGCGCAGAGCTAAATTGCCTACCTGGGGTACGCTCAAGTCCTTCGCACCTTTGGCTCAATCGAACTTAACTTTCTATTCGTTTTTACTCGTTCCGTTCGCCAGAGTGCTTAATCATTTTATCCGAATGATCTATTCGTTCAACTATTGCATCCCCAAACTCAGTCTCGTACTGCGCCTTAGCGCAGAACTATCCCGGTAGCACGAGGAATGATACAATCTTTCCTCCATGAAAATTTAGGTTGAGGCTAGATCATTTCAGTTGCCATACTCATCCATGCGAATCCGAACATTTTCCTTTGCAGCTGCATCCGAGTTATGCATATCGCTAAGTCTGGATCGTACCCATATTCAAGGCGTCCCCCAAATATGTGTATTTCAACCAAGCTCAGTGACAGCTAAGTCTGACAAGCTACTCGTGAAAATCTTTCGAAACGCGGATCGTCCTGCTATATGAATGACCGAACTCTTGTTCGATCCAGCTATCGTCTTATCCTTTACCGTCGCGTAACCTATCCAGCCAAATCAATTATCACCCGAGTCCTATCTTGCATTACGTTTGTTTTAACGCGAACGTTGCTAGTGTATATTCCCAATTCCAAATTCTAACTCTAAGTCTTGTTGCCCCAGTTCTATCATTCTTCCCGAACGATACTTTGAAGTCAGCCACTCCAGTTTAACTCAAGGAATAGGGTCGTCTGCCTAGTCCCTAGGCCAGCACACACAGTCATAGGTACAACTCAAGTTTGCGACTCATCGCGCAACCGTGTTGCACAATGCTCGCCCCAAACACCCTAAGGTCAAACCATTGTTCCTTTACACGGGTATTCTACCCAAGCTCGTTTCACTCAGATTTCTAAACATCGAGCACAGATCACCCTATCACACCAACACGTTCGTTCAACCGAACCCATGATACGCCCACGTTTCAGGGTTAACCTATTGATTCGCACATACTATCTCTTTCATCTCGTTTAATAGGATTCACCAATCCATCATTTTCTACGCTTGTATCACTAAGCCACAATTCCATTATAAACCATCGATGTATATCATGAACTCTAAGTCGTCCAGCACAATCTATTTATCCGTTCATGAAAACGTCCAACATCTCTTACTTTACATTTCTAGACTAACTCCTCAAGAAAAATCCTTAGACTCATTTTCTTAGTCTACTCTTAGCATTCCTCAAACAACTAAGATCAATTCCCAAACCCAAGTCTATCCCATTGATACGTTCCATTCATCGAGTTCGTTTTTGGAATAATTACCGAACCTGTTCTCTTGGGTTTGCTTATCCCTACCGTACGTGAAATTACCACGTCGGCGCTCCTGCAGAATAATCGTTCTCACTGGGACAGATTTCGAATGTTATTGTTCTGAACTTGATTTCAAGATCGTTCTTCCAAACTCCAAGCCAAATCTATTACCGCTTAACTCAATCCATCAAAATCATAATTTTTACTAACTTGCATCAATCCATACTATTTTTCCAACCATTGTTATGGTCTAAATCTCCCAAAATTTGAAATCATCGCATTCATACTCAAACCAAATTCTATCGAGCGATATCCTACTCAAATCCAAATTTTCCATGCACGCTATCATTCGTTCACTCCATTGTTTCTAATTGTACTTACTTCGATCGCATCTCAGATTATTCAATCTCGATTCAAGTTTTTAATTTACTTGTTTCAACTCAAATCGCTCGTACAATCCTCCATGTTTTTCCTGACCATGCTATCGAATTCCAATTGCCCTAAATTTCTATTCGTTGTAAGCCTTATCCCTTATTCACTCATTGTAACTCGTTCGAACCAAATATTGCATGCTTTTTCCGAGTTCGCTTACTTGCTAGGCATTGTTTATTTATACTAAGGCTTTACCCAATCTCGTCGCTTGTCGCTAGACTCGCTTAACTCTCTGAATCCACGACTTCGTTCAAGCATTTCTAAGCCAAACAAATACACCACTCAGGGTTCGAGTCATACTCCCTGAATCTTTACAACTCATTATATCTACAAATTGCATAATCGAACAGGGGACTTATCGCATACACTACTCAGGAATTGAGTCATCCTAATAACTCCTGATTCGCGTTCGCATCCTACAGTCGTATGCCCAATTCGTTCCTTAGAACTCCAACACCGTCCCTATTTATCGCCTTAGCGATCTTAGACTCGTACACACCTGTATTCATAGTCCTCTATACAGACTATGCTTCAAATCATAACTTATCGTTATGAATAACCGTCCAACTATTTTCGAAAATTCCCTACACGATTCCCATTACTCGCCTTAGCGGCAATTCGATAACGTCTCTATCGATTTCCCTCCAAGTCAACTTTATTATCATCCCAACAATACCCAAATCTCGCTGTAACTCACTAGCACCAAGGGTCTTGGTGCACGATACTTAACACAAATTGGCCAAAAGGCCATGTGCATGGACCACTGTCTGAACGATATTCTTATCTCGCACTCTACTCGTTTGATGTTTTCTTATAGACATAAAACTTGCCGATTATAATACGAGTCTCCTCTCACAACATCCTCTATGAGTTGGGACAAAAGCCCTCACATCATAATCCCGTCCAAGTAATCGTATAATTCCCACGCACTTTTCAAAAATATTTAGACTTATTGTATGGAACGCATCTCATTTTGGCCAAGCGAATTCAAGGGTCTACTCGGGAGGAACAAGGTCCTCTTTAGAAACTTTCCTTGTGAGATCAAAGGATCTGAAGCATGCTCTGATACCAAAATGTCACGCCCCGATTTTGACTAATCGATAATCGTCCCCCGGGCGTGATGCCGTGCACGCGTAGGGCGCACGTGCACAAGGCCTTAGACATAAGGATATTCTTTAGATCAATGCAACAGAGTAGACAAATAAGATAACACAAGGTTGAGGCATAGAAAAGTTTCTCTTTTATTTATAATGAACATCTTGTTACATTGCTTGACTCAAAAGTATAAAATGCCCCACGGGCTTACAAACTTGGACGCAAAATGAGATAGCCGATCCATACATTATGCCCCTTTACATAGATTCAAAAACACAAAACACCTTGGGTGCGGGTAAGCACCATCGCCTTAGCGTTATTTCCGCAACGGAGAGAGAGGGGAAGGCTTCTAGCTTGAGCCTCCAAAAGTCTTGGCCACGAACCGCCAAGGATCCCAAAAGTCCGGAGAGAACTTCAGCTCCTCGCCGCGTTGCCTTGCGCCGGGGAACCTGCTACAACGAGGGTCAGTACTTCGAAAAGTACTGGTAAAGGCTAGCTGCTCAACTTTACCAAGCTCTTTTGATGCGTTTTAAATGAACATACAACATTTATGTGTTTATGTGACTTTCTATTCTTGCCTAGATCAGATTTCATTTAGCAGGTATGCAAGAACAAAATAACATAACTCCACATGCCACCGTTCGGTGACTTTACCTGTACCGTCTGAACCACCTGTACAACTTACCATAGCCTTCCCTGTCACGAAGACATAGTTAGTCTGCACAGTTTAAATATACACAACATCTTTCTTTGTTGTTTAGGAGCCATCATGGGTTTAGTCTGGGCTGGCGGCGACGCTTGCAGCGCGGGTAGCTAGCCCCGCTACAATTCCCCGCTCCCACGACTAAGAAAGTAGATTTCGCCCGGGTCGAAACGGCCCGGTGCCCCGGTAACCGTTCGCAGGAACCTGGATCCCTTGTGTACAAGAATTCCCATGACCATTTCTATGAACTCTACTTCATAGATTTACTTACTAGCGATTTAAAGAACATCATGTACGAAACTGCTTTACTGTACTATCACAATCAACCAACAGTTATATGAAATAACATGCAGCAGTTTATAGAAGAACACCTTGAACTATCAATAAATACCAACCCATTAAACACCCAACGAACATGCATGCATCAATGAATTTATGCAAGGTTTTGTATGACAAGCAATGGGTGTTCCAAGCCTACTTCTTATCTTATCTTGTTATCCAACTTGTTACTTAATTAGTATCGTTTGATTGAATGCACAACTGAGTCAATTTTATTATGAACGGAGCCCTTGGAAAGAAGGTGCTTATCGAAATAGAGCCACTCACACGTTGGTTGTATAGGAAGAAGAAGTAGAGATCCCTAAGACTCCGCTCGCACGTTGTCTACACGATCACCTGCACGCACCAACGGATGATCAATACCTCCTACTTCGGTCTCCAAGGCTCGATACGAAATGCGAAATCCTAAGAACGAAAGCAATGAAATCCATTGAAACCGTTCAAGAAAATGCAAGTCCTAAAACCAACAAGAACGCAACCAAACGGCAATCGAAAACGGGCAAGGAAAACTAACACAACGGAAAGGCCTCTCTCTACTCTGTCGCCGAGTCCTTCCTTGAGGCACGATCCATTGATTATGGGACCTGATTCCGAAGAAACCAATCCATAACGAGGAAAGGATCTTGATTCAATCTGTCCCGTTCGGACGGTCGTAAATGTTTCTTGGCCGCGCTCCCCGTATAGGGGGAACGTGACGAACGGGGCGTTACACTATATATATATCTACTATTATTGTGAGGTTGTAGACTCTCCAGCAGAGCTAGACCCTTTACGTGTTATTACTGCTACCGGCTCCTCGACACAGAGCTTGTAGCGGTCTCAGCCTGAGTACTAGTGTTGCTCTCATTTGCATATCACATAGATGGTTACTTAGTTTACCCTGCTCTTCATTTATTTATTGCACTGCTTATTCAGTTGGCTTATTTTATCTTGTGCCTTGCTATGTCCACTGAGGACCTGGAATGGATTATGTCCCCAGGTTTAGCTGAGGAGCAGTATCCCGAGATATACGGGACCGGAGCTGAAGCTATTGCTGGAGCTGAACCGAACACTGAAGACGAGGTGACTGCCGAGGACTTCTCCTGAGTGCCTGTTCCAGTACTCATTTATTTCATGTTATCTCTTTTGTTCCTGGCCTATAGAACCAGTTTATTCAGACTTAAGTCGAATTGTTCCTCCGACTGACTTGCTGTGATTTGTTGTTGCTACTTATTTCCATTCAGTATGCAGTTTATTTCTTTATCTTTATGGATGAGATTAGTGTGACTTGTGTAGTAGACCTTATTTACAGCTTAAGTACGCCCTGATGGTTCCATTAAATTGGGTTATCCATCGGTGCGTGCTGCTGGCCATTGCCACGCATCTCTAGTCCCTCGGCATTTTGGGACTGGGGCGTGACATGGTTTTTGTGGTGGCCCATGCAGGTCCTACTAAAATTGTTCGGTTTCAACTTAGGGACCGGACAGGCCTGCAACAAGATATGATAGGTTATAGGATCTCATCCATTTATTGAATCGTTTTTGAACTCTATGTCGAATTCAATTTAATTGCTTGAAGTGCATCCTGTTTTGATTCCTCTGTGCGTTCTCATTGTTTCCTTTTGATGCAGAGAAATGGATCCCAGAAGTGGTGACGAGACCCCCTTGGGTACACCGACTGAAGCAGGGTTTACCTGCGAAGCTGGAACGACGTCAGATACCCGAGGACAATCCTCTCAGAGCAATCAAACTGGCCAGCCAAGTTCCAGGTTCAGGCGTAATGACATCCCGCCTCCTCCCCAGTTCCCTCCTACGATGCCTGTCTTTCCCCCAGGACAGGCAATGGACGACCAGCAAATGTTCCAGATGTTCTACGCCATGATGCAGGCACAACAACAGATCCAACAGGAGGCCCAACGCCGAGAGGCCGAGAACCTAAGGAACAGCCTAATCGCAGCATTGGAACATGCAAACCCACCAAATAGGCGGCCAGCGACGGGATCTATTACGGATTTTCGACAACTCAAGCCCCCTACCTTCTCGGGCAAGGAAGGACCAACTGAAGTGCATGAATGGCTTACAAACACACAGCATCAGTTGGAGGCCGCCGAACTACCAAGGGACAAATGGATGACTGCCGTCAGGATGCAACTGACGGAGAACGCACATCATTGGTGGCTGTCCGAAGAAAGAAGGCTCGGACATGATCAGGTTACCTGGGAGGAGTTCTCCAGACTCTTCCAGGAAATGTACATCCCTGCTGTGGCTCGGTCAGAACTCCGAGACAGATTCAACCGCCTGATCCAGGGCAACATGACGGTGGAGGAATATAACGCCGAATTCATTCGCCTGAGCCGCTTCGCCCCTTCGCTAATTCCTACCGAAGAGGAGAAGGCGAAAAAGTTCTTTGATGGGCTCAGGTTTGAGCTTCAGAAGTTAATCGGATCGGTCGTGCCCACCTCTTACACCGACGTCCTAGCTGCAGCACGTCGGCTGGAGCACGTTACTCGGAGGGAATCAAGCCTGAAATATCCTTTCTCCTCAGCACCGTCCAAGTCATCAATAGGGGAATCTGCTAAACGGCCCCAGAAGAGCCCGCCTCCAAGAGCAGCAACTAAGAACCTGCCTACTTGCCACTACTGCTGTCATGACCCAATTCCGTAGAATCAAATGAGGCATCCCCCGAATCGTGACCGCCGTGCGGGCCTGGAGTTGCGTCCGCACAAGGCTTTAATGATTTGCATAGCAAGCACATATTCAGAGTACGCAGATAAATTGAAAAACAGATTTGAAACATAGAAAAGTTCTCTTTATTGATAATGAACATCTATTACAAACTCTTGAACGAGTCAGCTAATATACCGAACGGCTTACATAAGAGATGACTCAAAATGAGATAGCAGTCATGTACATTACATCCCTTTATAAACTCAAAATGATAAAGACCTCCAGGCTGGAGGACGGCTTTGCCACGGAGCTGCATTTGTGTATGAAGAGTTGCAGCTTCGGACTTCAAAAGGCTTCAAGGGGTGCGGTGAAGGTGCGCCAACAGTTGGACTGGATCGGGTAGACGACTTCGGCTCCTCGCTCGGTTCGCCTTGGTGCGGAGAACCTATTTCAACGAGGGTCAGCATATCGAAACATGCTGGTGAAGGTGAGCTAGCCTGACTATACCAATCAACACGTTGTTTAGTGAAGCATGCATATTTTTGTGGGTTTCTATCTTGCCTTAGTTCATTTACAAGTAAGCAGCATATTGAATTTACTGAAATAAACGTGCCACCGTTAGGTGGATTTTACCTGACCGTCTGAATTACCTGCACAATACTTACCATGCCTTCCCTGCCACGAAGACACAAGTTAGTATGCAACAGGTTTAAATATACAAGATGATCACTGGCTTGGTTGCCATAATGGACGATAGTCTTTGACGAGAATGGCATGCAACAAAAGTACAAGGGGCATTGCAAGCCATTCCGCCAAGAACAAGAGACTAAACAATAGGTCTCGCCCGGACCGGATCGATGCCAGTGCCCCAGCATCGTCCGCAAGACCGTTACCCTGTGCACTGGTTGTCCATGATCAAACAATATACAAGTAACAAGTTTGTATTTGAGGCAACAAGAGTACAAGACAAGCAAGTACAAGACAAGCAATTCATGATCCATTCCCAAACGAACAAGCATGCAGTTAAGTATCCGTTCATGAAATTATTGACAAGCATATGAACCAAGTCTATTCTCTTTTATCTTGGTTTCTTTTATTATTACTTGGTATCGTTTGATCGGGGCAAAGGAGAGTGCAGATTGATTAGCTGTGAAGCTTGGAAGTAGGACTAGCTAATCGGGTTGGTAGCCACTCACTTAAATTTTGGAAAGAAGAAGGAAAGAGGTGCTTCACGACTCCGCTCGCAAGCCACCTACTGCTCGTTCACCTGCACACGAACAGCTCGATTAATACTTCTTCCTCTCTTTCCAATCTCGAAATAGAAGTACAAGTCAATGAACGAAAATAATGAAAACCATCGAAACCGTTCAAGAAAAATAAGCAAATCCCAAAACCAACTCAAAGCACGAAGGCAACAAGCGACATCGAATACCGAGGCAATAAAAGATAGCAGCGGAGAGGTCCCTCCTGACTCTGCCGCTAAGCCGATCCTTGGGGCACAGTCCACTGAATATGGGAATCGATTCCGAAGAAACAAATCCATAACGAGGACGAGTTCTTAATTTAATCTATCCCGATCGAACGATACCGTCTTGTGTTTCTTAGCCGCGATCTCCGCACCGGGAGAACGGGGCGCTACATCCTACCCAACTAATTGGAAGTTTCGTCCCGAAACTTAGGGTAGAACTTACTGTTAGGGATTATTGCGTTCGGGACGGCGATCATGACTCAAGGAACAATCACGAACAGAATGGTCTGAACCGCCACAGGCTAGGCATAAACCAAGTTTCAGGCAACATTTGTCGATTGCATGCCCCGTCTTTTTGCAGAAACTACAAGGCTTGTTTGCTTTCTGCTTTCCACCGTTATTGTGACGCTTTGTAGCGTTGTTTTCTCTCTCGTCGCTTTGGCGTTTGTGACTGGATGTATGCACAGCGCCGATAGAAACGTGAGGATAGAGTGGTTCGAGAGATAGGGCGTGATTCATGATTTCACGCATTGTACGATGCTGATGAACGGCTACGTGCGAATGGATGGCAAGGCGTAGACCACCTTCAAACCTTCTAGCTTGACTCGCTACATCAGGTAAATAGGCCCTAGCGAATTTGGAGAGTCGGTTGAATTCGGCGGCGTACTCCTTAACTGTCATGCTGCCTTGCCGCAGCTGCACGAACTCGTTTTCCATCTGACGTTGTACTGGAGGGGGTACAAACTCCTCTTCAAATGCGGCACGAAAAGTCGTCCACGAGATCGCCTCCTCTCCGTGATCAAATTGGAGAGATCGTCGATGCACGTCCCACCAATCGTGTACGTTGAGGCGGAGCTGTAGTTGCGCGCAGGCGACGCGCTTCTCTTCGGGGACCTCTAGCAGAGCAAAGTGATCTTCAAGTTCTGCTAGCCAATCTAGAGCTACCACTGGGTCCTCAGTCCCGTTGAACGGGGTGTTGCAGACTTTCTTGAAGTGTCCCAAGTTGAAGGCAGTCACGTCCCTCGGCCTTGGAATTTGTGGCGTCTCTACTTCAAGCACGGGCTGTTCGTTGCTGTTGCGGCGGAATGGTTGGCAGCCAAAGTCTGAACGATCTGTTGCAGGGCATCTACCTGCTTCTGTTGGACTGAGAATCGGGTCTCTAGATTACTCTCGAGCTTGGCTTGGCGAGCATCGTCTCGTTGTCGTTGCGATTCTAACATTTGCATTACCCGCTCAAGCTGGTCGACTTGAGACATGCCTCGTTGGCTCCGAGAGCTTCCCGAAGTACCCGAACTGCTTTCTTGGCCTTGCGTTTCGTCCGGAGTTTGTGCTGCAGATTGCGCTGGAGCCATTCCTTCAAAAGAAGGTAAATTACATTAGGATCATAATATATTATGGACTTATTGCATGAACGTATCTCATTTTGGCCTAGCGAGTTCAAGAGTTTGCACAGGAATTGATCGTTAAAGGAACTTTTCCAGCACGAAGTCTAAGGAACTTTGAATCTGTGCTCTGATACCACTATGTCACGACCCAATTCCGTAGAATCAAATGAGACGTCCCCGGAATCGTGACCGCCGTGCGGGCCTGGAGTTGCGCTCGTACAAGGCTTTAATGATTTGCATAGCAAGCACATATTCAGAGTACGCAGATAAATTGAAACACAGATTTGAAACATAGAAAAGTTCTCTTTATTGATAATGAACATCTATTACAAACTCTTGAACGAGTCAGCTAATATGCCGAACGGCTTACATAAGAGATGACTCAAAATGAGATAGCAGTCCTGTACATTACATCCCTTTATAAACTCAAAATGATAAAGACCTCCAGGCTGGAGGACGGCTTTGCCACGGAGCTGCATTTGTGTATGAAGAGTTGCAGCTTCGGACTTCAAAAGGCTTCAAGGGGCACGGTGAAGGTGCGCCAACAGTTGGACTGGATCGGGTAGACGACTTTGGCTCCTCGCTCGGTTCGCCTTGGTGCAGAGAACCTGTTTCAACGAGGGTCAGCATATCGAAACATGCTGGTGAAGGCGAGCTAGCCTGACTATACCAATCAACACGTTGTTTAGTGAAGCATGTATATTTTTGTGGGTTTCTATCTTGCCTTAGTTCATTTACAAGTAAGCAGCATATTGAATTTACTGAAATGAACGTGCCACCGTTAGGTGGATTTTACCTGACCGTCTGAATTACCTGCACAATACTTACCATGCCTTCCCTGCCACGAAGACACAAGTTAGTATGCAACAGGTTTAAATATACAAGATGATCACTGGCTTGGTTGCCATAATGGACGATAGTCTTTGACGAGAATGGCGTGCAACAAAAGTACAAGGGGCATTGCAAGCCATTCCGCCAAGAACAAGAGACTAAACAATAGGTCTCGTCCGGACCGGATCGATGTCAGTGCCCCAGCATCGTCCGCAAGACCGTTACCCTGTGCACTGGTTGTCCATGATCGAACAATATACAAGTAACAAGTTTGTATTTGAGGCAACAAGAGTACAAGACAAGCAAGTACAAGACAAGCAATTCATGATCCATTCCCAAACGAACAAGCATGCAATTAAGTATCCGTTCATGAAATTATTGACAAGCATATGAACCAAGTCTATTCTCTTTTATCTTGGTTTCTTTTATTATTATTTGGTATCGTTTGATCGGGGCAAAGGAGAGTGCAGATTGATTAGCTGTGAAGCTTGGAAGCAGGACTAGCTAATCGGGTTGGTAGCCACTCACTTAGATTTTGGAAAGAATAAGGAAAGAGGTGCTTCACGACTCCGCTCGCAAGCCACCTACTGCTCGTTCACCTGCACACGAACAGCTCGATTAATACTTTTTCCTCTCTTTCCAATCTCGAAATAGAAGTACAAGTCAATGAACGAAAATAATGAAAACCATCGAAACCGTTCAAGAAAAACAAGCAAATCCCAAAACCAACTCAAAGCACGAAGGCAACAAGCGACATCGAATACCGAGACAATAAAAGATAGCAGCGGAGAGGTCCCTCCTGACTCTGCCGCTAAGCCGATCCTTGGGGCGCAGTCCACTGAATATGGAAATCGATTCCGAAGAAACAAATCCATAACGAGGACGAGTTCTTAATTTAATCTATCCCGATCGAACGATACCGTCTTGTGTTTCTTAGCCGCGATCTCCGCACCGGGAGAACGGGGCGCTACATCCTACCCAACTAATTGGAAGTTTCGTCCCGAAACTTAGGGTAGAACTTACCGTTAGGGATTATTGCGTTCGGGACGGCGATCATGACTCAAGGAACAATCACGAACAGAATGGTCTGAACCGCCACAGGCTAGGCATAAACCAAGTTTCAGGCGACATTTGTCGATTGCATGCCCCGTCTTTTTGCAGAAACTACAAGGCTTGTTTGCTTTCTGCTTTCCACCGTTATTGTGACGCTTTGTAGCGTTGTTTTCTCTCTCGTCGCTTTGGCGTTTGTGACTGGATGTATGCACAGCGCCGATAAAAACGTGAGGATAGAGTGGTTCGAGAGATAGGGCGTGATTCATGATTTCACGCATTGTACGATGCTGATGAACGGCTACGTGCGAATGGATGGCAAGGCGTAGACCACCTTTAAACCTTCTAGCTCGACTCGCTACATCAGGTAAATAGGCCCTAGCGAATTTGGAGAGTCGGTTGAATTCGGCGGCGTACTCCTTAACTGTCATGCTGCCTTGCCGCAGCTGCACGAACTCGTTTTCCATCTGACGTTGTACTGGAGGGGGTACAAACTCCTCTTCAAATGCGGCATGAAAAGTCGTCCACGAGATCGCCTCCTCTCCGTGATCAAATTGGAGAGATCGTCGATGCACGTCCCACCAATCGTGTGCGTTGAGGCGGAGCTGTAGTTGCGCACAGGCGACGCGCTTCTCTTCGGGGACCTCTAGCAGAGCAAAGTGATCTTCAAGTTCTGCTAGCCAATCTAGAGCTACCACTGGGTCCTCAGTCCCGTTGAACGGGGTGTTGCAGACTTTCTTGAAGTGTCCCAAGTTGAAGGCAGTCACGTCCCTCGGCCTTGGAATTTGTGGCGTCTCTACTTCAAGCACGGGCTGTTCCACCGGAGTCGTTGCTGTTGCGGCGGAATGGTTGGCAGCCAAAGTCTGAACGATCTGTTGCAGGGCATCTACCTGCTTCTGTTGGACTGAGAATCGGGTCTCTAGATTACTCTCGAGCTTGGCTTGGCGAGCATCGTCTCGTTGTCGTTGCGATTCTAATATTGCATTACCCGCTCAAGCTGGTCGACTTGAGACATGCCTCGTTGGCTCCGAGAGCTTCCCGAAGTACCCGAACTGCTTTCTTGGCCTTGCGTTTCGTCCGGAGTTTGCGCTGCAGATTGCGCTGGAGCCATTCTTTCAAAAGAAGGTAAATTACATTAGGATCATAATGTATTATGGACTTATTGCATGAACGTATCTCATTTTGGCCTAGCGAGTTCAAAAGTTCGCACAGGAATTGATCGTTAAAGGAACTTTTCCAGCACGAAGTCTAAGGAACTTTGAATCTGTGCTCTGATACCACTATGTCACGACCCAATTCCCTAGAATCAAATGAGGCGTCCCCCGAATCGTGACCGCCGTGCGGGCCTGGAGTTGCGCCCGTACAAGGCTTTAATGATTTGCATAGCAAGCACATATTCAGAGTACGCAGATAAATTAAAACACAGATTTGAAACATAGAAAAGTTCTCTTTATTGATAATGAACATCTATTACAAACTCTTGAACGAGTCAGCTAATATGCCGAACGGCTTACATAAGAGATGACTCAAAATGAGATAGCAGTCCTGTACATTACATCCCTTTATAAACTCAAAATGATAAAGACCTCCAGGCTGGAGGACGGCTTTGCCACGGAGCTGCATTTGTGTATGAAGAGTTGCAGCTTCGGACTTCAAAAGGCTTCAAGGGGCGCGGTGAAGGTGCGCCAACAGTTGGACTGGATCGGGTAGACGACTTCGGCTCCTCGCTCGGTTCGCCTTGGTACGGAGAACCTGTTTTAACGAGGGTCAGCATATCGAAACATGCTGGTGAAGGCGAGCTAGCCTGACTATACCAATCAACACGTTGTTTAGTGAAGCATGCATATTTTTGTGGGTTTCTATCTTGCCTTAGTTCATTTACAAGTAAGCAGCATATTGAATTTACTGAAATGAACGTGCCACCGTTAGGTGGATTTTACCTGACCGTCTGAATTACCTGCACAATACTTACCATGCCTTCCCTGCCACGAAGACACAAGTTAGTATGCAACAGGTTTAAATATACAAGATGATCACTGGCTTGGTTGCCATAATGGACGATAGTCTTTGACGAGAATGGCGTGCAACAAAAGTACAAGGGGCATTGTAAGCCATTCCGCCAAGAACAAGAGACTAAACAATAGGTCTCGCCCGGACCGGATCAATGCCAGTGCCCCAGCATCATCCGCAAGACCGTTACCCTGTGCACTGGTTGTCCATGATCGAACAATATACAAGTAACAAGTTTGTATTTGAGGCAACAAGAGTACAAGACAAGCAAGCACAAGACAAGCAATTCATGATCCATTCCCAAACGAACAAGCATACAGTTAAGTATCCGTTCATGAAATTATTGACAAGCATATGAACCAAGTCTATTCTCTTTTATCTTGGTTTCTTTTATTATTACTTGGTATCGTTTGATCGGGGCAAAGGAGAGTGCAGATTGATTAGCTGTGAAGCTTGGAAGCAGGACTAGCTAATCGGGTTGGTAGCCACTCACTTAGATTTTGGAAAGAAGAAGGAAAGAGGCGCTTCACGACTCCGCTCGCAAGCCACCTACTGCTCGTTCACCTGCACACGAACAGCTCGATTAATACTTCTTCCTCTCTTTCCAATCTCGAAATAGAAGTGCAAGTCAATGAACGAAAACAATGAAACCCATCGAAACCGTTCAAGGAAAACAAGCAAATCCCAAAATCAACTCAAAGCACGAAGGCAACAAGCGACATCGAATACCGAGGCAATAAAAGATAGCAGCGGAGAGGTCCCTCCTGACTCTGCCTCTAAGCCGATCCTTGGGGCGCAGTCCACTGAATATGGGAATCGATTCCGAAGAAACAAATCCATAACGAGGACGAGTTCTTAATTTAATCTATCCCGATCGAACGATACCGTCTTGTGTTTCTTAGCCGCGATCTCCGCACCGGGAGAACGGGGCGCTACAACTGCAGCAAGGTAGGACATATTGAAAAAGAATGTCGACGCAAGCTGGGACTTTGCCTGGTTTGCGGATCTGGACAACACTTCTCAAAGGACTGCTCGAAACGTCGAGAGGGAGTTCCAAATCGACCAGCTCCACCTGCAGCTCTTCCAGCTGGGGGAGCAACTCAGACAGGGCCTGGAGGAGCCAGGCCACCTCTACCACATCAGGCAGCATTGTTCCAACAAGCTCGTCAGCAAAGGGGTCACGCTCAGGGACGAGGTCAGGCATATGCACTAGCAGTCACTGAGAAAGCTACTGCAGGCGAAGTGATAGCAGGTACCATATTAGTAGCTTCAATTCCTGCTGTAGCATTATTTGATTCTGGAGCCTCGCATTCATTTATTGCTGCTAGCTTCGTAGCCACACATAGAATAGCTACCGCACCTCTCTCGAAGATGAAGAGAATTCTAACGGGAGGTGGAATTATCCCGGTTAGTGATACTTGTAGATCATGTTCGGTAGTAGTCTGTGGCCGAGAGATGCGAGCCCAATTCCTGATCTTTTCTATGCCTGATTACGATATTGTACTTGGTATGGACTGGTTAAGTCAGTACCATGCGACACTGGATTGCCGGCTTGGAAAAGTGATATTTAGACCCCCTAGCCTTCCTGAGTTTGAATTTCTACGAGGAGCTGTAGAACAAGGGGTCAAGTCAACTCTTAGGGTATTGACTGTAGAAGAAGATTCAAGTTACCAAGAGTCATAACCGAATTTGTGGATGTGTTTTCCGACGATCTTCCAGGTTTACCACCTGATCGGGAGATAGAATTCACAATAGACCTAACTCCAGGAGCCGAACCTATTACCTCATCGGTATATCGGCTAGCACCTAAGGAGTTAGTGGAGCTGAAAACACAAGTTGACGACCTTCTGGAGAAAGGATTTATCCGGCCCAGTGTTTCACCATGGGGAGCACCTATACTTTTCGTACCCAAGAAGGACGGATCTGTACGGTTGTGCATTGATTACAGAGCCCTTAATACTGTAACTATTAAGAACCGGTACCCACTACCACGCATTGATGATTTGTTTGACCAATTGAGTGGTGCTAAGGTATTCTCAAATATTGACCTTAGATCCGGTTATCACCAGATTAGGGTGAAGAAGGAAGATATCCCAAAGACGGCCTTCAGAACTAAGTATGGACATTATGAGTTCCTAGTTATGTCGTTTGGTTTAACCAACGCACCCGCCGTATTTATGAGTTTGATGAACGGGGTCTTCCATCAGTACTTGGATAAGTTCGTGGTGGTGTTCATTGATGATATCCTAGTCTACTCCAAGAACCACGAAGAGCACGAGGAACACCTTAGAATTGTGCTAGAAACCTTGAGAAGGGAGAAGCTGTATGCCAAGCTCAGCAAATGTGAGTTCTGTATGGACAAGGTGCCATTCTTAGGACATATTATCTCGGGTGAAGGACTGTCTGTGGACCCAGAAAAAGTCACTGCTATAGAAACTTGGCCTACCCCTACCTCTGTTGCGGAAGTGAGAAGTTTTCTTGGACTTGCTGGGTATTACCGGCGGTTCGTAGAAAATTTTTCAAGGATCGCAGAGCCGATGACTAAGCTGACACGGAAGGATCAGGAGTTCATATGGACGGAAGAATGCCAGAATGCCTTTGAAGAATTAAAGAGGCGTCTAACAACAGCACCAGTCTTGACTCTTCCCTCAGGGTCAGGAGGTTTTGTTGTTTATAGAGATGCGTCCGGTAGTGGACTAGGTTGTGTCTTGATGCAACATGGCAAGGTTATCGCTTATGCATCAAGGCAGCTGAAGGTCCACGAGAAGAACTACCCAACGCACGACCTGGAGCTAGCTGCAGTGATTTTTGCATTGAAGATCTGGAGACATTATCTGTATGGAGAGAAGGTCGAGATATTCACTGATCATAAGAGCTTGAAGTATGTTTATACACAGAAGAAGCTCAACATGAGGCAAAGGCGTTGGCTTGAGTTGATGGTGGACTATGACATCGATCTGCAGTACCACCCGGGGAAAGCAAATGTTGTAGCCGACACCCTCAGCAGAAAACCCTCGGCTTATTTCTTAACGGAGCAGCCTCAACTATTACAAGACTTGCAAGATCTTCAGATAGAGGTTGTTCTACCTGGACAAAATGGTTTGCTGGCTAACCTCGAAGTGAAGTCATCGCTGGTGGAGAAAATCAAGGAAGCTTTGCCTAATGATGCCAGATTCCGAAGGTTGAGAGAAAGAACAGAAGCAGGCCTACAGACGGGACTTCGCATCCACGAGGACGGAACATTAAGGTGCAAAAATCGCCTATGTGTTCCAAATGGAGAATTAAGGCAGGAATTGATGACAGAAGCCCATAGCTCCCTCTACTCGGTTCATCCAGGAGGAACCAAGATGTACCGGGACCTAAGACAATATTACTGGTGGCATGGAATGAAAAGAGAGATTGCCCGCTTTGTGGCAAAATGCTTAGTCTGCCAGCAGGTGAAGGCCGAGCACCAAAGGACTGCAGGTATGTTGCAGCCACTTCCCATCCCTGAATGGAAGTGGGAGCATATTACCATGGACTTCGTCACTGGATTCCCAAGAAGCCCTAGTGGTAAGGATGCAGTATGGGTCATCGTGGATCGGCTCACTAAGTCGGCTCACTTCTTGCCGTTCAGAGTTGGACAATCCACGGAAGTACTAGCCGACATGTATATGCGTCAGATCGTAAAATTACATGGAGTGCCGGTTAGTATTGTATCAGATCGAGACTCGAGATTTACGTCTCACTTCTGGCGAAGCATGCAAGAGAGTCTCGGCACCAGGCTCAAGTTCAGTACTGCCTATCATCCTCAGACAGACGGACAGTCAGAGCGCACAATTCAGATCCTAGAAGATATGCTGCGATCTTGTATACTGGACTTTGGAGGATCTTGGGAAGATCATCTGCACTTAGTGGAGTTCTCTTACAACAACAGCTATCAGGCAAGCATTCAGATGGCACCTTTCGAGGCGTTGTACGGAAGGAAGTGCAGATCGCCAATATGCTGGAGCGACGTTGGTGAACGTCAAATACTGGGTCCAGAGTTGGTAACGGAGACAGTGGAGAAAGTAAAACAGATTCAGAACCATCTCCGTGCAGCCCAGGATAGACAGAAGCATTGGGCCGATGCACACAGACGATCCCTGGAGTTCAAGGAAGGAGAGCACGTATTTTTGAGGATCTCGCCCACTAGAGGTACTATCAGATTCGGCAGCAGAGGCAAGTTAAGCCCAAGGTACATTGGGCCATTTGATATCCTGGAGCGCATCGGTGAGGTGGCTTACCGTCTTGCATTACCTCCATCCTTAGAGGGAGTGTATGACGTATTCCACGTCTCACAACTGAGGAGATATGTGACGGACCCAAGCCACATAGTTGATCATTCTGAGATTTCAGTGGGACCTAGCCTGAGATACGAGGAGCAGCCAGTGGGTATACTCGACACCAGCGAGAAGACACTGCGAGGGCAGACAATCAGGCTGGTTCGAGTAGCTTGGAAACAGCACTCTCCTGGCGAATCAACATGGGAGCGAGAAGATGTTATGCGGCAGCGTTATCCCCACCTATTTGCAGAATCAGGTAGAACCTAAGCATTCTTTAATTCTGTAAATCTTGCCTTTATAGTTTACCCTTCGATTGCGAGGACGCAATCCTCTTAAGGGGGGTAGATTGTAAACACCCAAAAATTTTCAGATTTTTTTAAATCAATTTTGGGATTTAAAATACATTTTTCAGGAATTTGCATAGGACCTGTATTGAGTTTGTAATTTTTAATTACCAATAACTAACATTAAAATGAATTGAAAATATGATTTTATGGTGTAAAATAGAAAACCGGACTTAGGGTAATTTTTTGAGATTTTATTGGGCCTCAGACCTATTTTTAAAAGCCTAAAAACTATTTTTTATAATTAATTAATTATTTCTGTTATTTATTTATTATTATTATTATTATTATTATTATTATTATTATTATTATTTATTTGTTTATATTTTTCGGTTTTCTTGGGCCGGTCCGGCCCAGTGGGCCGAGCCCGTTAGCAGCCTGACCCAGCCCCCTTGGCTTAACGGGTCGGGCGGGTCCGCTCACCCGGAGCCCGCCGCCCGACCCGACCCGCTACTTCATCCCTTCCCCCCCACGTCGCCTGTGCCCGCCCGAATTTTTTGCCGCCCGCCGGAAAAGACGCCGCCACGACCGCCTCCCTCTCCGAGCCCCTCTCCCACGACGCCCGGCCAACCCTCGCCCCAGCCCCCTATAAGTACCCCTCGTCTCCGCCTCCTTTCCCCCCCCCAAAACCCGAACCCTAACCCTAACCACCCTACTCCGGCCACCCCCTCACCGGAGCCCGCCCCAGCGCCACCCCGACCTCGCTCCAGCGCCGACCCCGGCGACCCTTCTTCTTCCTCCTCCTCCTCCAGCAAGCAAACCCCCCCCCTTTCCAGGCCGAGCCGACCCTCCCAGGCGGACCCGACGCCGGCCGACCCCCTCGTCGCCGCCCGAGCCGGCCGACGATGCCTCGACCGTCCAGCGCTCCTTCAGCGCAGCCCCGGACAGCGGACACAGCCCAGCCCTAGGCCGGACACAGCGGACACGGCTGATACAACCCAGGACACGAACTCACGTGTCGGACACAGTTTAAGCTTGGTTTCTCGGGTCCCCTTCAGGTACTCGTAACTTGCACCTCGGATCTCTGTTTTCGATTTCGTAAATTTCTACGCGAAGCCTGTATGACCCTCTCGGTGCCCGGATAAACCGCTCGGGGCATCGCGTCCTGTGGTGATCGCACACCGCGATCCAAAAACAGGAAAAACCAGACCCTGTTTCACCCCGGAACTGAGTGCGCCCCGCCAAACGGGACGACTTGGTCGCGTGCGGTCTTCACAGATGCGTGCGCCCCGTCGATATGGACGTGTGGAATTTCGCGGAAGCTAATTCGGGTGTGCGTGCACACCGGAATCAACGCGTATCCGCGGACATCGCCCCGTATCCGCCTTTTCTGCATTTCACCCTAACTTCGTGCACACACGTCGGATCGAGACGAAACTTGCGCCATCGGACTCGTAGCGATACGCTGGTCCTGTGGGTCAAGTTTGGTCCAATTCTGAGAACGTTGACGAAATCGCGTGTCGTGGGCCCCACAGGCCCCGCTCGACGGGCGATTTTGTGATCGGCTCATCGGAATTCAAATCTGAAAGTTCCGTTGGGTTCGTATCAGTGTTCCTGACTTGTTGACACTAAGTTTGGTGAATTTGGAGACCTTTGACCCTGACACATTTTTCGGTGCAAAGCGGGCCCACCGGTGGACCCCGTTTTGGGCCGAAATTGTCGTTTTTGCCCTTGTCTCCAAATTGGACCCAAGGACAGGCGATCCTAGCTGTTTGACATCTTCTGAGCATGATGGTACTATTTATTTCAGCTTTCGGAGACATCTCTGGAAATTTCCGAAACCAGGACCTAAGTGGAATCCAAACCTCAGGCAAGTGCACCTTGCCAAACTTGCAGTCATTATTTTCATATTTTCTGTAAAAATACTCTGCTGGATTTCTTGTGCAAATTCATATAAACTGATTTAAACTGCTTAACCTAGGGAACGTATGACGTACCTAGTGTCCGATCATAGTCGGGTACCGACACCGTACGCGGTGTTGGGTTCGTCATTTAGAGATGGATTTACGATTCCCTTACTTTGTACTTGACCTATCAAGTACCCTACAACCCAGGACACTTGGCTCTATCATGGACAGAATCCTCCTGAGATATTCGTGGTAATTCTGTATAGGATACAGGACTTGATAGAGACATTTATTATAGACAGTATGACTTGTTGCATTAGTTATAATCCCGCTGACATGGACATGAGACATTATGGTCATGGCTTGCGTGATTACATTGGGTGGGGAGAGACACACAGGCTACAGGCTGTTCTATATATATATCTACTATTATTGTGAGGTTGTAGACTCTCCAGCAGAGCTAGACCCTTTACGTGTTATTACTGCTACCGGCTCCCCGACACGGAGCTTGTAGCGGTCTCAGCCTGAGTACTAGTGTTGCTCTCATTTACATATCACATAGATGGTTACTTAGTATACCCTGCTCTTCATTTATTTATTGCACTGCTTATTCAGTTGGCTTATTTTATCTTGTGCCTTGCTATGTCCACTGAGGACCTGGAATGGATTATGTCCCCAGGTTTAGCTGAGGAGCAGTATCCCGAGATATACGGGACCGGAGCTGAAGCTATTGCTGGAGCTGAACCGAACACTGAAGATGAGGTGACTGCCGAGGACTTCTCCTGAGTGCCTGTTCCAGTACTCATTTATTTCATGTTATCTCTTTTGTTCCTGGCCTATAGAGCCAGTTTATTCAGACTTAAGTCGGATTGTTCCTCCGACTGACTTGCTGTGATTTGTTGTTG
The DNA here is from genome assembly GCA_036927795.1 of Iris macrosiphon. NCBI lineage: Eukaryota > Viridiplantae > Streptophyta > Magnoliopsida > Asparagales > Iridaceae > Iris > Iris macrosiphon. The sequence goes on from JAYESA010000016.1 coordinate 146,460,849, forward strand.
CTACTTATTTCCATTCAGTATGCAGTTTATTTCTTTATCTTTATGGATGAGATTAGTGTGACTTGTGTAGTAGACCTTATTTACAGCTTAAGTACGCCCTGATGGTTCCATTAAATTGGGTTATCCATCGGTGCGTGCTGCTGGCCATTGCCACGCATCTCCAGTCCCTCGGCATTTTGGGACTGGGGCGTGACATTAGGCGATGATGAGGACCTTGCCCCTACATATTATGGTCCCTATGAGGGGACTGATGATACCTATGAGGAGCCAGAACCCACCCAGGAGACCCCTGCTGCAGAGTAGCTAGTAGTAGCTATCTTTAATTTCTATTTCTTATCTTATTAATCGGGTTTGTCCCCGATTTCACTTTGAATTCCTGTACTAAAACATTTGAATCTGTTGTCACATTTATTTCAGTCGCAATCTTAAGTTTCTGTTCTCATTATTATCTTGCCTATGTTAATTGTGAATGAGCTAGTTTAGTTTAGATGGATTTGACCTAGACAGCGTACTACCGCCGACTCTGCGGCGTAGGCTGGACGTACCCACGCACTCGTACCCGAATTTCCGGGTGCGGGTCGTGACACCACTCATGACACTCACTCCAAATATAGGTTACCTGACCCTTTGACCGAGGAGGAGGGTCGGGGTTGAGGGGAGCCGAGGGGGGTCATCGGGGCCGAGGGGGACGTTGTGTCCTTGGTTACGCGATACATATACCAATGCCGTGCCGCAACCACCCGAACACGAACTCTTGTGTCAAGGATATGTTTGACACTGCTCTAAACCAAGTTGGATACGAGTTCTAGAAGAAGTCAATACCGTGCCGTGTCTCGGCTTTGAAGAGTCATTCCCGTGTCCATGTATATGACTCTTCTTGAGTCAAAATCTGCATCGTATTGTATATGATGCCGATACGCTAGGTTGCGTCTAAACTCAGACCGCTAACTAGAAGAGAGTTAGGGTTAGAGTCTGTGTTATATTCCGTGTCGTGTCAATGTATGTCTGTGTCGTATCCTATGTCGTGTTTATGTCTGTGTCGTGTTCGTGTCCGTGTCGTATTATGTCTTGTATGTTTGTGTGTGTCCGTGTTCGTATTAGAATTAGTGTCCGCGTGTGTTAGTGTGTCCGCGCATGTGTGTGTGTCCGAGTTAGGATTAGTGTTAGTGTGTGTGTCATGTCGTGTCGTGTCGTATCGTGTCAGAGAGAGAGACAGAGAGAGGAGCTCAATGAGTGAGGAGGAGGGGAGCCGAAGGGGGGAGCCGGAGGGAGGAGGGAAGCCGGAGGGAGGAGGAGCCGACGGAGGGAGAAGCACGCCGGAGGAAGGGGTTTCACCGGACGGAGGAGGAGGGGAGCCGGAGGGGGGTCGTCGTGGTGGGGCACCGGGATAGGAGACAGGGTTTAAAATTTTCGAAAAAAAAAAAAAAAAATGGGGGGAAGTGAAATTCGTCAACCCTATATGAAATAAATTAGCGACGTCTAATAATATACTACGACTTAAATACAAAAACGTCGGTAAATGTCGCTAAAATTAAAATATTTGTGATATTTAGCGACTACCTAGCGACGTTTTTTATTATAGTAATTGTAGTCGATAAACGTTGTATCACTAACGTATTGCGACGTTTTATATGAACGTCGCTAAATACTTATAATTCAGCGACATTTTATTTTGACGTCGCTAAAACCGTCGCTATTTGGACAATACTTATTAGTGTTCGATGTCGGTATCGATCGGTATTGGAACATACCAAATCATATCGATAGTGTTTGGATTGATCAAATATCGGCCGATACCATGCAAAGTATGCTATAAACCATGTGTTAATACAAAGGTAATCAATGAAAACAAAAGAACCAAGAGAAGCTCCCTTACCATTGACTCTAAAATAAGATATCAACAAAAAAGGTATCAAAAACAGAACTAAATTTGGTTGGGATGTCCTAAATTTAACTAGGAATTCAGGGCCAGCTTAGCGGGTTGGAATGTCAGCTAAATTTGGTTGTTCTTTACCATTGACTCTAAAATAAGATATCAAAAAATTGATGGTGAGTGGGCTTGGCAGCGACGTCGTTGAAGTCTCCGATTTTGACTATCTTGTGAAGTTCGGACTCCGAGTCCCTCTCCTTGAGCTATTCGAGACTTTTTTAGTGGGAACTTAAAATATGAGCACAGTGGATTGCTAGTTCAACTGACATAGAGGAGTTGGGGAGGACTGCTAATGCTCTATTCGTGGAAAGGTGAGGACTTAAGGGTCTGGGGGAGGAGGGGGTTGGGTTGTCCTAACCACAAGGGTTGTGCAAGTCAGATGCCTTGTTTGTTGGACGAGCGGAAGCGTTGCCAACCCACCTGAGATAACCAATCAATCTAGCGAACAATTAAGTACATATCGAAGACAACGTATATGGCAGTGACTACGTCACATAAACAAATCACAATCTATATAACTCAGATGAAACTACAAGATGATTGACAAAAACCAATGTTAAACCCTTTGTCCTACTAGGTTCACCCCATCACCACATTCAAGAAGAAAATAAAGGGATTACAATTGAAATCACTCACCAAACCCCGTAGGAATTTTTCTGAACGAATGCGACGACCTCTCGATCAGATCTCCTCTTCTTTCTGTCTTGGATGACGAGCCCTAAGAGCAATTCACAGACTTTTTTACTTAGATTTTCTGTGGACGAACACCTCTCGAATCTCTACATTTCTGCTATATTTTTTGTGCCTCCATCTCATCTATGATCAAATTAAATATTTAATATAAATTTAAAATTTAACCAAATTAATATAGAAATCTTTTATTATATTTAGGCTTCCAAAATTTACTCCACCAATTAAGACTGACCGTCATTGCAACCCACAGATCCGGCATTTGAAGGTACGTGGATGGCATGCATGCAATGCTTAAACGGGAAGGAATTGCTTTATTTTCGCCGATCGATGTAGGGGAAGGCATGATGTTGACCCTCCTATTAATAGTAAGAGTATATAGATAGCTAGTAGGAGTGAAGGCGGTGGGGGATCTTAGAGGAGTGAGAGGGAGGCCATTAGTGCTGGTCCATTACCATGCAATTATAATTTAAGGACATGCGACCGCAAGAGGGCAAGGAAAGGCGCAGAAAGGCTACTAAAGAAAGAAAGTAAACTTTTGCCTCCCTCTACTCCTCAACCCATCACTAATTCTAGTAAAGTTACTTCCGCTTACTTCATTGGAGGGCTAGAGCTTATATATATATTTCCTTTGTTCGATGAATACGTACGTGCATGCATGCATGACGCACTTAGAAAGCTCTATATGTAGAAAGAATTCATGCACTATGCGGCCGGTGCATGCGCACAGACCTCATCTTTGGTCCCGGCCGGCCCATCTGTCACGTATATAAATAATGTTTAAATTCTTTCCAAGTATTCTTTTCTTTACGTAGCAGCCAAAATAACAGTTAGTGTAACACTCACAAAAGCTAAAGTGAATGTTCACCGTTTTATTCAAAGTTGTCATGTGTCATTTTTATCTAACCTAAAACTACTTTAGATCGTATGAACATCCACATTATTTTTATCCCTAATTTGATATTTGACAAGTTTTGAGCAGAACGGTGAACATTTATTCTTGTTTTAACGGGTGAATATAAAGAAAATAGAGAGGGAATTAAGCTAACCGAGGGCATCATGAGTGTAACAAGCCGAATGTCGGCTACAGAAGACGGGACCAACATATATAGCCCCGGATCTCTCCCTCAACATTGGCGCGTGCATGCATGGTCCGCACTAGATTTAGGTAGCGCCAAGCCAAAGACATCACCATCACATCACTAAACGTCTAAACTATTGGTTGAAGTTTGGAGGACTCGATCTTGGATACATGCATGCATGATTGAACGTATTTTATGTGGTTGACGACAAGAAGAAGCCTACAGAAATAAAACTAGACACAATGAAAAGTATAAAGTGGCAATAAAACAACTAAGCATCATTAAGACCTTTGTTATTCATAGGTTTCTTTTCCAAGTATCTCATTCTTCTTCCACCAGGCTCATAGCCCCACCCAATGGGATTTGTTTTCTTGTTGTTGTTGTTATTCTATTTCCATCTTTGTGATACTCTTTTCTTGTTTTGTTTATGAGATTTAGTGAGGGGACTAATTAATTAATGCTTGTTTTTGTTCGGAGTATTCTCTCTTGGTGCTCAATATTAATTGCAGATAAAACATCTAAACTACTATGTTATTGCTCTTTTTTTCACCTAAGCATCTATATTTGTTCATGTAATCTAAGTAAACGCACTAATAAGGCATATGTGTTGATAGTTGATGACCTAGATCAACAACCAAGAGAAGCAAGAAGAATGGTCGAATCTGTTGGATTGTATCTCGTTTTCAGCTGAGCGTTCAAAGGAGATAACAATGGAGTTAATAAATTAATCCCACATTGGATTGAGAATTTGTTCAGACTTTTACATGAGAATTCTCTTTTAAAGAATATGAATACAGTCCAATATCATATCTTATGGGCCAACTTCGATTCAGGACCATACCGCGTTTCCAACAAGTGGTATCATATTTCCAGACTACGAGTTGCACGCGGGTGCTTCCGCAGACGCTACGCGTGGGCGGAGATAATAGTTAATAATCGTTCCTTATCCCGTGAGGATTATCTCCCCTGTATATATATATATATATATATATATATATATATATATATATATATATATATATATATATATTCTCATTAAACGAGAGAGAGAAAATATACTGCCTAGATGAAAATGGTCGAATCTTCCTTTGAGCAACGGTGATATTCATCACCCTTGCAAGAGGTTCTTTCTTCTTCGAGTTTTCTGTTTGTATTCATTGTAGCAACTGCGTTTGCAAGTTTCTTTTATTTTCTGACTTCAGCAACTTGTTATTGCTAGTTATTCTCTTTTAAAAAATAGTCAGTTTTGTAATCCTTTCATTTATACAAGATGTACTCATAACTGAAGTTATAATCTGATTGCACAAGTCCATAATGCCGCAATCTAATATTATAATTTTCGATTTTCACAAATATCTGTATCATCTTTGTAATCCGACAATAACAGTCTTTACATTATTGTATCTTGAACGCTCAATCTTGAATCCTAAGCTATATGTCTTGAGATGTCACATTGGCCGAAATTGTCGAATAATGATCAAACCTAATAATATACATAGCCATTACCCGGTGAGGAATCTAAGGATCTATTCTCTCATCTAGGCATTGGACTATACAGAAAATATACGTCAATGCTAAAATGTGGTTTATGATTAAGCACTTTAATCACAATATGCTCTTAGGTCCATAGGTGGAGGAAATCTAAACTATATAAACGTTGAGTTGACGAATAGGTTGAACGTTGAGTTTACTTTGTCATGATTACATGATTGAACATATTGTATATGACGAGTTGACTTGAAGCGCCTACCAAATTTAATTAATAATTAAACACACAATGAGAAGTGCTCACGCACAATCAAAGGGAGGCATAATATGCCATCAGTACTACGTAGGACCTTAATTTGTTATTCATGAGTACTACAGAAAGGATTCGGTGTATGTTTTTGGAGTATCTAATTTTCTTCCATTCGGCCTCTATGGGATGATATCATCGGTTTTCCATTTCCATCCTTTTCGTCTTTTTCTGTTCAAAAATGTTGTTTGGCATGCCCGCGATCGAAAATGTCCAAACGCCGCCACCTTCCTTCCCCTTCGATCTTTCCTTTCTGCTCCGCCGTCACTGTCGTCTCCTCCTATGCCGCCGCCAACGTCTTCCTCCCTACTGTTCCGACGTCCTCCGCCGCCGTCGCCTCCGGCTCCTCCCTCCTCCGTACCGCTCCGTCCTCCCTTCGCCTACCGTTCCGTCATTTTAGGTCAAGCGCGTGACAAATGGCAAAGTTGTTTTCGGATATGTTTGGATAGATTTTCAGAAATTTTGATTTTAAAACAATTTTTAAAAAAGAAGTTATAAAATTAGTTTTATAGTTTTATAAATTTTGATTTTGTGTTTAGTTAGTTACATCAAAAATTAATTTTAAGAAACAAAAATTTTAAGATTTTGCATGATAAAATATTTACAAAAAAAAAAAAACTAAAATAAAAGTTTGGATGGTCTTTATAATTGTTACGGGTAGAGATTAGAAAAAATGGTTTAAGAATCATTCGTAGTTGTGTGAAAAAAATATATCCAAATTTAAGAAAAAAAAAAAACTTTTTTTTTAACTTTCTCAAAGCTAAACTTAAGCACCTGTTTTGTATGTCCGTCTCAAGTTCAAGCCATACATCACTAGTACATTGGTGCGTGCATTCCAAGCTAACTCAAATGAAGATCAAAGATTCTAGTCAAGCGGTTTCAAGTAATGAGACTAATAATATATGTTGTGTATTACTTGCACAATGTAGAGACTACTTTTTCTGACCATAGCCGACATCTAGTTGTGCTATTAGCATTGATATTCATGAGCATATATTATGTCATGTTCCAATTTTTCGCAGGAATCGGTCATCCCCGTTAGACGCGAATCATCGCGTCAGATCTTCCGCAGGACGATCGTTTCCATCGGGACGTGATGCCGTACTAGCCTGAAATTACGTCCACGCAAGGCAAATACCGAAACGGTTGTTGATAACTAGTTCACAAAGTCGTCATAACGGAAATATAAACACTACTAGAATAAGCGGGATTAGCGACGTTTTTTAGCGACTCCAGGTAAAAACGTCGCTAATTTAGCGACTCCATGTAAAACGTCGGTAGACGTCGCTAATTGGCGACATTTAACGACGTTTAGCGACTTATGTTCAGTTTTTATAAGATTAGTGTCACTACCCAATTCTAGAAATAGGGTATATTTTTTTTTATTTGATAAATAGTGTATTGTATTTAATTATTTATATTTATATTTAATTAGTGCTTGTCTTATTTTTATTTTGATTGTTTTAGGGTTTTGGCTAGCCTGGACCCATGTCCGACCCTAGTGGACCCATGTCCGACCCAGCCCACACCCTTGTGAGAATTATTTTGGGGCCTAGAATTATTATTTTATTTTTAGGAGGTTAGTTGGAGAGTTTTGGAACTAGTTTGAGTGCATTTGGAGACCCGGAACCCAAAACCGAGTGAGTAGGGGCGTTTTGGGAATTTGGAAAGTTGTAAATCCCTTTAATAGCATGTGGCCGGCCTACCTACCCCCCCCACCCGTGAGGAAATCAGCAGCCCCTCCCCTTTGTTTTGTGTTCTCCACTTCTTCTTCTTCTTCTTCTTCACTTCTTCTTCTTCTCCACTTCTTCTTTCTTCTTCCTTCTTCCCCAAGGTGAGTTTCTTCCACTTTTCTTCTTTCTTTCTTTCATTTCTTCTTCCTTAAGCTAACCCTCACCTTGCATTTTCTCTAACCTAGGTGTGAGAAGCCTAGATCTAGTGTGGGAGATAGATTTGGAAGCTTGGAGCTTGAGGGAGTTGATTTGGAGGGAATTTGAGACTTTGGCCTTGGGATTCCAACTCCCAAGAGGTAAAACCTAACTTTCCCCTTCCTAATTATTTTTGTGTAGTGTAATTAGTGTTGTAGAACCCTCCTAGACCCTAACCCTACCCGTAGGAGGAAGTTGGAACTAGTTTGGGTGAGTTTAGAGACTTTGACATTAGGTTTTGTGTCGAATTCGGGTGGAATCCGAATTTGGCCCAATTTTGGGTGATGCCCTAGGTTAGATGGACCTAGGTAGACGTTGTCGGGTGTCTAGAGGGTGAGTGCGTGTCTCCGTTTGGACACGGGAAGCCGCGTCGCGGAGAAACGGGCGTTTCGGGCGAAATTGGGGCTTTTCGTCGTCGCCGATTCTAAGTGCGTGTGCGTTTCCGCCACGGGCCTAGAATCGACGTGGGAGCGCATTTTCTAGGATCTAGACATCGTGTAGAGCCCGTGGGTAAATTTTGGGCCGATTCCGAGTTCGTTTGGTGTGCGTTTCAGGAGGTTTTCCGAGCCGCGCACCACGTGTTCGTCGAAATGACCGAACGGCCATTTCGACTTGGTTTCCTCGTTTCGGCTTTGTGCGCGCGTTGGGTTAGTATCGGGGAGTGTGTGCTAGAGTTTTCGGGCTATATTTTATATATTTTAGGGTATTGGTGAGTGTCGGGGTCGTTGGGCGTGAGTAGGGCGTGTGGTTTGAGTGTTGTGTGCGTAGTTGTGTTTGTTTTGATATGTGTATATATATATATATATATTTATATATATATGTATGTTTGTTTATGTATATATATTTATATATATATGAGTGTATTTATGTCTATGTGCTTATGTGTGTATATGTCTATGTGTATATATATATGTATATGTGTAAGTGTGCTCGTGTGTATATGTATATATATATTAATATGTGTGTGTGTGTATATATCTTAGAGTGTGTGTGTATTGATATATATATATATATTAATATGTGTGTTTATATATATATTTGTAGCTATGTATATATATATTTATGTGTGTGTGTGTTTTAGTGTGTGAGTGTGCTAGTGTGTGTGTGTTAGAATGTGTAGTTAAGTGTGTGTATATATATATGTATCTAGTTATATATATATAGATATATATGTATGTATATATATATATAGATAGTGATATATATATATGTATATATATGGGTGTGTGTGTGTGTGTATGTGTGAGGAAGGGGGAGGCAGCAGCCAGCGTGCGGGGGCAGAACCTGCACAGCAGCAGCAGCGTGCAGTGCGCTGCGCACTGCACTGTGCAGCAGCCCAGCTGCAGCAGCAAGCAGCAATGCCAGCAGCAGCAAGCAGCAATGTAGCTGCAGCAGCAGCTCCAGCAGCAACAAGAGCAGCAGTAACAGCAGCCAAGAGCAGTAGCAGCAGCATATAGAGCCAGCACAGCAGCAGCAATGCGAAGTATGGAGCAGCAGCAGCAGGAATAAGGAGCTCCAGCAGTAGCAGCGGGTAGTAGCTAGCGAGGGAGGAAGAGAGTTTGATATATAGATATATATATATGTTAGATAGATAATATAATAGATAGATGGTTAGGTAATTAGTTAGATAGTTAGATAAGTAGATAGCTAGTTAGTATTATAGATTATATACATAGATAGTTAGATATATCTATGGATTGATAGATAGTTAGAATTAATAGATAGATAGTTAGTTTATTAGATAGATAGCTAAGTAGTTAAATAGATTAGATAGATACTAGATAGATAGGTAATTGGTAGATAGGTAGTTTTATCTATCTAGGAGATAGATATCTATATACCTATAGTTAGTTATATATATATAGATATCTTGATAGGTAATATATATATATATGTTATGATTAGGTAAGGTAATGGGTAATCGGGTAAATGTGTGTGGATATCTAAATACATAGGTATATACATACTTAGATGTATATATATATGGTAGATATATATATTACCTAGCCTAGATTAATAACTAGGTATATAATTAATAGCTAGGTAGCTAGTTAGAGGGTTTTAGGGCGAAACTTCAATACCTTGAGATACCGAGGTATCTCGATACCTTGAGATATTCAAGGTATTGAGTTTCGAGCGGGGTATTTGAGCATTAGCCTAGGAAATGCTTGTGAATGATTTTTATATGTTTATATGTATATATTTACGCGTGCTAGCATAGGTTTTAGCGGGTTTAGGCGGGGTGCGTGGCCTAGGGCGAGGTATCGGATACCGAGGGTATCCCGGTATCTCGATTAGGCGAGTTTGAGAGTTTAGTAGCTTAATGAGCTCGGTTTGACCTAGAATTTCAGGGGCACCCTAGTTTGACCTAGCTTTGACCATAATTGTCCCCGTTGACCGTAAAAGTCAACGTTTGACCTAGTTTTGACCTAGAGTTGACTTTTTGGACCCCGGGTTGACTTTTTGACCCGATTTTCACCGGTTTGACCCGTTCGACCTAGAATAGCCCTAGAAGCCTGTTTTTAATTATTTTATATCAGTTTAAATGCTTAGAACCCTGTTTAATCCTTGTTTTTCGCATTAGGTCCTTGCGACACCGGTCCGGACCTCGATCCTCATCAGTTGCTCAGGACATCAGGCGAGTACCTACCTCTGATAGTTTCCATTTCATGATAGCGTTTATATCACCTGTTCTAGAACTGTAATACTTGATTCTGACACTTTATTACACGAGCTGGTACTAGTGGATCCCGTCATGAGGTGCTATCCCCCTTACCGTGTTCAGCGGGTACTCTATCACGTGTATTTCATCATGTGCTTCAGGTATTGATTATCATGTGCTATCATGTGCTTCTTGTGCTCTCGCCTTCGTGTGCGCGAGCTACTATCATGTGCGTAGCGTGTTGTGGTTGGATCCAATGGTATTAGTGGGGGAGGGGAGTAGTGAGTTGGTTATATGATCAAAGCCAAACAGTATTCATGTGTATGTCGGTTATGCAACTCACGCATAACGGAGTTATCGTAGTGTTCTTCATGTGCAACCTAAGCCGATCATATAACGAACTTGTGCTCAAGGCACTTAGCTAGTATTCATGTTTCTCACCTGCAGTTACTTTTCCACTACTTGTATTGTTCTCCAGTTTACATTGCAGCTATTTATTGTGCTCCAGCATATATTTATTTCCTGTGCATCTTGATTACTTTTCTATTGCTCGTCATATACACCTTACCATGCATTTGGAGTTGCTTTCAGAGTTATGTACTTCGCTCCAGTCCTGACTGGGCATATTTTTTCCAGAGGATCCTGAGGACTATTGCCCTACGTTCTACGGGCCTGGTGTTGACGACTGTTGTGACCCCGAGGAGGAGTGCGCCGAGGAGACGCCGATAGCACCCTAGTTAGCTAGGTGGGTTTCCTGGGTTTTCCAGTGGTTGTATTTTGGATGACTGTACTTATTTTTTTGTGCTTCTGTGAGATGTTGTAGCTTTTAGACTTGGACTGTATTATTTGGATTGTCTTGCTCTCTTGGTTCTGGTTTTCTTTGTTTATATCATATCGTGCTTATTTCTTTCCCTAGATTTTGTGATTGAGATTCATATATATATTGCGTGGTTGCCCTCCTTCGGGAGAAGATTATTTGATATATATATTGCGTGGTTTTGCCCTCCTTTTGGAGAGGTCATGCCGGATTTTTCAGTGAGATATAGATAGATATGGTTGACCTAGAACGGACCTTTACAGCGTTCTACCGCCGATTCTGCGGCGTAGGCTGGACGTACCCACGGCTCATGCCCGATTTTCGGGTGCGGGTCGTGACAATTAGTCGCTATAAGTTCAATTTTGGTCGCTAAACGTCGCTAATATATCTAAGTTAGCGACGTTTAGCGACGCAAATAGCGACGTTTATATTAGAAATATTTAGCAACGTGTTTAGCGACGACCGTAACGTCGCTATAATTTAATTTAGCGACGTCCTTATTTGACGTCGCTAAACGTCGCTAAAATTTGGTTAATTGGGGCTCGGTTTCGTTTTTCCCCATGTGTTGAAATTTCGAAACGAAACAAAATTTCCCCCGCCCCCCCCGCTCCGTCGACCGCCTGCTCCGTCGACCTCCCCCGCGGCTACTCCGGCATCCCCCTCCTCTTCCTCGAGCTCTAGGTAAAGCCTAACTCTCTCTCTCTCTCTCTCTCTCTCTCTCTCTCTCTCTCTCTCTCTCTCTCTCTCTCAGAACACATGTGATACTGACACAGACCCGACACACACACACAGATGGTGACACAGACACGACACGACACACACACACACTGACACAGACACTGATAAGGACCTAGGGTTAGGATTAAGTTTTTTGACATGGACACAGACACTAATATCACATGGACACAGACAGACACTAATATCACATGGACACAGACACTAATATCACATGGACACAGACACTAATATCACATGGACACAGACTTGGGGCTCTGGCATGGGGCACTGCAGCAGTGCACCCAAATGGTGCCTGTCAGTTAGGCTTGGGGGCAGTCCCTAGGCAGTACAGAGGCATGTCTTAGTGCATCTCAGTTTCAGTTTGGTATCAGTCATCAGTACTTATACACTGATACGTATCAGGGACTGTGTGAGATATCAGTACAGGCAATTGTAGGAGTTGATGCAGGCAAGGTATAAAGTCAAGTGTTAATAGGGTATATATAGATATGTAGGTTAGTGATGTTTAGAGATGTTAGATAGGAGTGTACTAAGATGGTATCTAGAATAAGCGGGATGGCATGCTCGAGCCTTGTAGTGGACAGTGAGAAGGAGGTCTGCAACAGTGAGCAGGCAACCGAAGAGGAAAACCATCAGCACTGTGTCATTTCAGCAACCATGTATCAGTAAGTATCAACAAGTCTCACTGTATCAGTATCCGTTTTCAGTTGCATTTAGTGAGCTATGTATACTAGTTTTAGTTAGCTTAGTGTCCAGGTATTGGTTAGTTGGTTTAAGATGGGTTAGCATGAATATTGCTTATTTTAGACTTTGATAAATGAAAGTATGTATTATATCAGATATGATTTTTATAGTACGGTTAAGTTATGAAGCTAGGTGATAAACCACTGTATGTAATGATTTATATGATACATACTGTCATTTTTGCAGAAGTATCTAGAAATGGATATGAATTACTATCTGCGTCATCGTTCGTGGATGTACAACCGTCATCCTGATGACATGTGCGGTGTGCGGGATGAATTCATTGAGGGTGTACAGCAGTTCCTGCAGTTCGCCAAGGCGTTCCCTCAGTACATGGACGGTACCAAAATTAAGTGTCCGTGTGTGAGATGTCGCAACAGGAAATATCATCCAGAAGTGGAAGTTACGTATCATTTATACTCGAAGGGCTTTACGCCGAATTACTATCAGTGGACCGCGCACGGAGAACTTGTATCTCTAGCATCGGAGTCGGAGCCCTATGTGGAGCCGTATATGGATGTCCAAGACCACGATGCTTACGACGACGGGTTGGTGAACATGGTTTATGATGCGGAGGGGCCTAGTTTCAATCCTGACAATTATGATGCGGCGGGACCGAGTTTCAATTCGGACAATTATGATGCAGCTGAGGAGGCACCGAATGCCGATGCTGCAAAGTTTATGGAGTTGCTTGAGAATGCAAGGACTCCACTATATCCTGGTTGTGAGGATCATTCACCGTTGGAGGTGGTTACAAGATTATTGAGCATCAAGTCCGATTTTAACATGTCGCAAGAATGCTATAATCGACTGCTCGATTTGATTATAGAGATCTTGCCCGAGGGTGCAAAGTTGCCTAAAGACTTCTATCGATCTAAGAGGATGGTGAGATCTCTTTGGATGGGATACGAGAAAATTGATGCATGTCGCAACGGGTGCATGTTGTACTACAAAGACGACAAGGATGAAGATGCGTGCAGATTCTGTGGTGCTGATCGCTACAAGGCCACTGTTAGAGGAAAGTCTGTCGGTGCAAGGAAGCCTACCGATTCGATGCACTACTTGCCTTTGACACCGCGGTTGCAGCGGTTGTTTATGGTTAAGGAGACTGCAGAAAACATGAGTTGGCACAGGCAAAAACAGATCGAAAGAGTATTGGATCATCCATCCGATGGAGAAGCATGGAAGCACTTTGATCGAGAGTATCCACATTTTGCCGAGGAAGCACGTAATGTCAGATTGGGGCTCTGCTCTGACGATTTTACCCCATTCGGACTTTCGGGCTCCCAGTATTCGTGTTGGCCTGTGATCGTCACTCCGTACAATCTACCGCCTTGGATGTGCATGAAGACTCCGTATATGTTCCTAACCGTTATTATCCCGGGTCCGAACAATCCGAAGAGGAACATCGATGTGTATTTACAGCCTTTGATAGATGAGTTGAATCAGCTGTGGGAAGTAGGTGCCAACACGTACGATGTTTCTAGGAAGCAAAATTTTCAGATGAGGGCAGCACTTATGTGGACCATCAACGACTTTCCGGCCTATGGAATGTTATCGGGATGGAGCACCCATGGTCGTCTCTCATGTCCGTATTGCATGGACCGTTCTCAGGCTTTCCGTTTGAAACACGGAGGCAAACCGTGCTTCTTCGATTGTCATCGACAATTTTTGCCGAAGGATCATCCGTACCGGAGGAATCGGAATGCTTTTCGTGCGGGAGTTGTGGAGAAGGCCAATCCACCGCCAAGGTGGCCCGGATGCACGATATGGGAAGAGGTAAAAGATTTACCAAGTACTATCGAAGAGCCTGCTAAGGGGTACAAGTGTGACGGATTTGGTCGCACCCATAACTGGACGAAGAGGAGTATATTCTGGGATCTGCCATATTGGAGCACCAATCTGATCAGACATAACCTTGATGTTATGCATATCGAGAAGAATGTGTTTGATAACATAATTAATACTGTAATGGATGTAAAGGGGAAGACGAAAGATAATCCGAAGGCCAGGTTGGACTTAGAAGACATATGTAGACGTCCTGCATTGCATTTGATAGAGGAGGGGAATGGAAAGTTAAAGCAACCTAAGTCAGTTTTCTCACTGGATAAAGAGGATAAAGGTAGACTTTGTAGGTGGATTCAGGGTCTTAAGTTTCCAGACGGGTATGTGTCGAACTTGAAAAGATGCGTCGACCTCAAGGAGAACAAACTAGTAGGTATGAAGAGCCACGATTGTCACGTATTCATGGAGAGGTTAATTCCGATTGCATTTCAGGAATTCTTACCGCAGGTCATTTGGGACCCATTGACAGAGCTGAGCATATTCTTCAGAGATCTTTGTTGTACTAAGTTGCTCGTCGATCGTCTAGAAAAGCAAGAGAGGGACATTGCGGTAACACTATGTAAGCTCGAGAAGGTGTTTTCTCCTGGATTCTTCGACTCTATGGAGCATTTGCCAATTCATCTTTCCTATGAGGCACGTGTTGGTGGTCCTGTCGGTTATCGGTGGATGTACCCCTTCGAGCGCCATCTGAATCACCTAAAGAGAAAGGTGAAAAATAAGACACGGGTTGAAGGCTCTATTTGTGAAGCTTATGTTCTCGAGGAGATTATAAACTTTTGCTCGACGTATTTCAAACCGCATGTTGCTACTAATAGGACGAAAGCTCCCAGAAACGACGACGCATATCAGGAATCTAATGATGCAATACTCAAAGTATTCAATGCATCCGTAAAGCCCTCAGGAAAAATGAAGAAGAGATATTTGAATGATGATGAGCTAAGGGCTGCTCAATTGTATATATTACTCAATTGCGACGAGGATGAAGTGGAGAAGCTAGAGGGGTAAGTAATTAATACGTCCACGTTTACATCATCTCAATGTAATAGTATAAGATACTATTATGCTACTAATCAGCAGTTGCTTCATTGTTTTTCAGCACATATAATGATGAGTTGAGGTCGGTTATACCCTACATAACAGACGAAGAAGTAGAACAAGATATGAGATACCATTTTTCTTCTTGGTTGAGCGCATATGTAAGATGCTTGGTAATTACTTTTTATTTCTGCACTTGCAAAACAAATAACTTACTATCGCTACTTTGGTATTTAGGTCGATCGTCTAATATCACCCGAGACTGAATCTATTAGGACTCTAGCCAAGGGACCAATTACTGCCGTAAAAATATGGCCAAGTTTTTGTGTGAATGGGTTCAGGTTCAAGTCAACAAATGCTCCTATCAGAGACAGCTTTCTGGATCTTGATTCCACGAAAAACAGTGGTTTGTGTATCAAATTTACAAACTACAAAGACGTCAATCCGGGCAATAATTTTTTTGGCATCTTACGAGAGATTGTGGAGTTGACATATAATTATGGCCCAGAACCTGCTAATATCGTGCTATTCAGGTGTGAATGGTTCGATCCGATTCAAGATCAAGGTTGGAAAATTAACAAGCATGGCCTTGTGGATATAAACTACAAGCGTAGATATCAAGGCTACGAACCATTTGTCCTATCAAGTTAGGCTCAGCTCGTGTACTTCACAACTTATCCTCGACGGGGGACAGCGAGGTCGGATTGGTGGGCAGTATGCAAGACTAAAGCTAGAAATACCTTTGACATTGACGAAATAGCTTATCAGGAGGACGATCTACCTCTTGTAACAAATATTGTAGATGTGGACTCAACGAAAGTTACTCATTACACGAGTAATAATGTAGAAGATGTAGAATTATCCGAAGAGGACGACGAAGTAGATGAAAGTGAAGACGAGGAAGAGGAAGAGCAGGACGAGGAAGGCGAACAAGATAAATTTTCTGAAGATGATTAAAAATATAAAATATTCTATGTAGAATGTAACTGTATTTGGACTATAAATATTGCATGTAGAAGTAGATGTTGACATTAACGAATATATGTATTATATTTTGACTGTATAATGCTTTGAGATATGTTTCACATTTTGACTGTAGAATGTAGTATATATTTGTGTTTCTCTATATTCATCATATGTTGTTATCAGATATGACAGGACGACACGGAGGATTCGGCAGGTCCCGAGGTAGACAGAGTGCCACTCCGGTACTGCCTACTGTTGGTTCCGGATCATCGTCGCCCAGTACTCCAGTATATCGATCAGCCACATCTCCGACTGCGACGACGTTGCGTGGCATCACTCCTGGGACGAGTAGTTCCAGGCGTGATAGTACTCCCTCGTCCAGCGTTCCTCCTGCTGACGGAACCATGGAGACAGATGAGCATGTAGAGGAGGTCGTGCCGACGTTGTCCCAGCATCAGCAAGATCCTCCATGCGCACCACCGGAGGAGACGAGGACAGAGATTTGGGCCGACGGTACAAAGTAAGTCAATTAGATGGTTTAGTATATATTTGTGTTTCTCTTTATTCATCGTATATTGACTTTTTCAGTAATCGACGGACGACCTGTGGGTGACCGCAGCTGGTGGTCTCCAGAGGGGTACGTACTACGGTACGGGCTCCTATGGCGCCCTGGTTGCGACGCAGTCATCTAGGGCCTCCCCGACAGCTGTGCATTCCACACACCCCTCGCAGTCGCAGCCCTCGCAGTCGTCGGCCAGAGTCCAGGAGGCCGTCCAGGAGGCCGTTGACCGTCAGATTGCGTCTCTCCGTGACGACTTGCTGCAAAGTATGGAGGACCAGTCCCGGTCCCAGCCGCAGGCGGACGATCCGATGCTTATCGCACGATTGGATATGCTCGACCGCAGCATGACGGAGCTACGAGAATTGATAAATGATATTAGAGCCTCCAATGATCGCAACATCATGGAGCTGCAGGCGTCACACCTATCGATGGGCGAGAAGCTGACGAGGATGCATGCGTCACAGCTATCGATGGGCGAGAACCTGACGAGGATGCAGGATTCAATGGGTGATAGCAGTACGAGGCTGTTATCTACCCTGGATTCTTACAACCAGCGACTCGCATACTTGGAGCGGGCACGGCCTCCACCGACGTCATTGCCTTCTCCATCGACATCGGTGTCGATTCCACAGGACGAGTATGAGGAGTTGTTATCCTTCAAGCGCGCCGCTGGTCAGTCTCCTGCAGATCCGTAGTAGTATAGTTATTTTTATTATTATTTATGAATTATTGATACTTCAACAATAGACATGATGTATGAAGCTTCTTGTGGTCTTTAATTTTTTAGTTAATTTAATTGGATTATATAGTTATCCATATTTAATTAGATTGATACTTCTTGTGGTCTTTAATTTAATTGGATTATATAGTTTACTAGATTGAATCATGTTGGTGTGTATGATGAAGATGATGTAAAACTGCAGGGAATCACCAATATTTGCTTCTGCACATTATTTTTTTTTATTTTTTTTAAAAATTAGCGACGTTATTAGCGACGTTTAGCGACGTTTAGCGACGTTAATTTACGTCGCTAATTACGTCGCTACTTAGCGACGCTGTAAAACGTCGCTAAGGACGTCGCTAATAACGTCGCTAATTACGTCGCTAAACGTCGCCAATTGCTGACATGGCAGTATAGCCAGGTCATTAAAGACGTCGGTGTAACGTCGCGATAGATGTCGCTAATCAGCGACGTTTAGCGACTTTTCTAAACGTCGCTTTTTAGTGACTTGGCGTCGCAAAACGTCGCTAAATTTAGCGACACATTAAAGTCGCTAAAAAACGTCGGCATAGCGACGTTTAGCGACGTTTTTTTGTTTTAGCGACTTGGTGTTTTCCGACTGCTTTGAAACGTCGCTAATTACGTCGCTAAACCTAATTAGCGACGATTTTTGGTTATTTAGCGACGTTTTTAGACGTCGCTAATTTGACTTTTTCTGGTAGTAAAAATAAACACAAGTATTGAATCCAAAATAAGCTCTTTATTGATATGAAGTAAAGATTACAAGCGGCGCTAGGCCGAGATTACAAGTCGCTCGTGCTCTCTCTCTCTCTCTCTCTCTTTACAATGAATATGCCCTTAGGCTTACAACTGAATCAAACACTCTGGATGATAATGTTCCCATACATTATGTCTCATAAATGTGAGCTCTAGGTCCGCGTGCCATGTTCCAAGACGCCAAGTGCAGTTGTCACGACCCGTACCCGGATATTCGGACACGAGTACGTGGGTACGTCCAGCCTACGCCGTAGTGTCGGCGGTAGTTCGTTGTCTAGATCATATTCACAGGTAATTTAAAATCTATCTCATCCACAAGAATAAACAGGCAAGGATAATCACAGGAAATAGGAATGCTAAGATTTTATAATATTTAATTTGTGACAACCAAATCCACAGTTAATACAAAACCAGAAGATAAATCGGGGACAAACCCGAGTATTGTGCTGAAAGAAAATACTAGCTAACTGGCTGACTACTCCTCAAAAGTAGTCTCCTGAGTAGGAACCGGCTCCTCAAATGTACCATCTGCTACGTCATATGGGCCATAAAAGGTGGGGGCATAGTCCTCATCATCGCCTAATATGTCAACGGATCCAGTCAGGAAAGGAGCAAAGTACCAAATGCACAACAAAGATTAAACTAAATATTTATGACAAGTAGAAAAGAACTAACTAAGTATCATGATAAGATATGCATAATAAGTAGTAAAATTAATTAAGGATTGAGCACTAAAAATCAGGAATATAAGTAAAACAGGATTAATTGCTATAAACCAGGGACATGAGTAAAACAGGAATATATTGAGACAAGAAAAAGGAACTGCAACAAGACAAGAAACTATGTGTGTGAAATTATGTATTTAGAATACATAGTTGGCATGTAGGGGCTTATAAGGCTAATCAGGCCGTCATAGACGACTATCAAACAAGAATAATCGAGATCCGGCTGATGGTACAGTCGTGTACCAACAACTATTAGTCACGACAGGGGGAAGGGTAAACTACATGCCTCCTAGTATTCTCCTACCCGACACGAAAAGCAAGACATGAACTCCAAATTTTAACACTAAGTGTAATCATACAATGGTACTAGTAGAGCAAGGAACTAATTATCATAATATAAAGAATAAACTTGAAGTGCAGGTACTTGCCTGATGTTTGGATCCCAACTAGAGTTCTATCCTCGGAAAATTTCCAGAAATATCTCCGGATGCTGAAATAAATATTACCATCATGCTCAGAAGATATCAAATAGCTAAAAACGCCTGTCCTTGAGTCCAATTTGGAGATAAGGGCAAAAACGGCAATTTCAGGTCAAAACGGGGTCCGCATGTGGGCCCGCTTTGCACCGAAAAATGGGTCAGGGTCAAAGGTCTCCAAATTCACCAAACTTAGTGTCAACAGGTCAGAAACGATGATACGAACCCAACGGAACTTCCAGAATTGGATTTCGATGAGCCGATCACAAAATCGCTCGTCGAGTGGCGCTTGTGGGGCCCACGACACGCGAATTTGTCAACGTTCTCAGAATTGAACCAAACTTGGGTCACAGGACCAGCGTATCGCTACGAGTCCGATGGCATAAGTTTCGTTTCAATCCGACGTGTGTACACAAAGTTAGGGCACGATTCAGAAAAGTCGGATACGGGGCGTTGTCCGCGGATACGCGTTGATCCCGGTGTGCATGCACACCCGAATCGACTTCCGCGAAATCCCACACGTCCGTATCAACGACGCGCACGTATCTGTGAAGACCGCGCGCGACCAAGTCGTCCCGTTTGGCGGGGCGTACCCAGTTTCGGGGTAAATTGGGTCATTATTTTTCCTGTTTTTGGATCGCGGTGTGCGATCACCACAGGACGCGATGCCTCGAGCGGATTGTACGGGCACCGAGAGGGTCATGCAGGCTTCGTAACGCAATAGACGGAATCAAAAATGGGGCAGCGAGGAGAAAGTTACACGTACCTGAACAGGGCTCGAGAAATTAGAATTTCTCGTGTCCGTGTCGTGTCCGACACGAGCCGACACGAGGGGAGAACTAGGGTTAGGGTTTGAGTCTGCTTGGCCGGAGGTGGCGTCTCGGCCGGTGCTGAGGCGGAGGGAGGTCGGGGACAGCGTCGCCGGGGGCTCGGGGTGCGGGGCGGCGTCGCCGGGGAGGAGTAGGGGCCGTCGGTGGCGCCGGAGCGGAGGATGAAGGAGAGGGGAGAAGGAGGAGGGAGCTGCGGGTCTCGACAGCGCGGCGAGGAGGAGGGGGACAGAGCTGGAGGAGAGGAGGAGGGCTGCGGGTCTCGGGCGGTCGTCGGAGGAGCGGCGGGTGGCGGCGAGGTGGCACGGGCGGTGGCGGAGCGTGGTCGGTGGTCGGGGCAGCTGCAGGAGAGGGGGTTTATAGGGTGGGGAGAGGAGAGAGGGAGCCGGGCGAGGCGGCGGGTGACGCGGGGAACGGGAGGTCGTGGAGAGCAGCGTGGAGGTCGGCCGGCGGTTGCTGCGGAGGAATCGGGCGCCGGAGCGAGGTCGTGCGGGGGCTGGGAGCTGGGTCGTTAGCGGGTCGGGCCCGTGACGGGTCGGGCTCGCGGGTGGACCCGACCCGACCCGCTAGGCGGGTGGGCTGGGCCGCGGTTGGGCCAGGGTATTGGGCCAGGGTTTACGGGCTGGGCCGGTTGGAATTAATAATATATAAATAACTAAATAAATAAATATTAATTAAATAAATAAATAAATAAATATTTTTAGGAGATTAAAAATAGGTCCGGGGTCCAATAAATTCCAGAAAAATTATCCTAAGTCCAGTTTTTTCATTTTACACCCAAAAATATTATTTTCATAATATTTCAATGTTATCTATTATCAATTAAAAATCATTTAATAATTAAAATCATGATTTTAATTACAGAAAATTCCCAGAAAATTCCAGAAAATTGTGAAAAAATCCAATTTGTTCCCATACATTATCTCTCTCTCTCTCTCTCTCTCTCTCTCTTTACAATGAATATGCCCTTAGGCTTACAACTGAATCTAATACTCTGGATGATAATATTTTCATACATTATGTCTCATAAATGTGAGCTCTAGGTCCGCGTGCCATGTTCCAAGACGCCAAGTGCGGTCCAGGGCCTCAATGCGTTAAGCGGTCTCCGAATCCGTACGAGTTCTCCCTGCACCCTGCATACAATCTGGTTGGGTATCAGTACATTTAATGCACTGGTGGGGAGGCCTCTCGCCCACGCCACAAAACAAGCACGTTCATTATTTATGCGCACCGACTGATTATATTGTCTTTCTAGTCTTTGCCTTAGGATCAGTTTCATGGCAATATAATGAAAGTAATACTCGTATCTGAGGAAAGAGTGTCGTACTATCATCAATTGAGTTCGTTCTTACCCTTTTCTTACCCTTTGGCCTTCCCTGTCATTCGCAAAAAATAAAATCAGTACTAAGTAATGAAGAACATCTATGCAATTCAAGTGTTATGACTATGTCTTTGTCTCAGACATGTTTTACTCGAACTATGTTATATACCGTGCATCCATTCTAAATGTGCAAAGTTTCGTGCATTCTGCTTTTTTATGTTACTCCTCTTCTGGATGCGGATAGCCACTATGCATGCATGACTTATCTATATGAAGGTCGCTGGCTCTGTTAGCCATATTGGACAAGATCTGGGATGGAACGACTGCCTTTCCAGCTCAGTTGTGAGCCTTACTGGGCTTCCCGAATCATCCGACGAGTCGGCTGTCTTTCCAGGTCAGTAGCAAGCCTTGTTGTATGTCCCGCACTCGCCCACTAGTACTACAGCTAGCGTATTACCATGACTACACTGGTATTGTTCTTCCGGCCCGACATGATTCGGATGCCTCAACAATCGTGTCGAGGACTCTTCTCTACCTGGGGTGCAACCAGTTGTCCGTGACCATGCAACTATACTTTTTCACTTCCAATCCTAGCCGAGAATTTCTTGCTCGGTTTCTCTTATCCGTGGACATTAGCTTGGTTCAATCTTGCCGAGGACTACACTCGAATCTTTCTTTCTTGTGCAGCTCCCTGATTAGAGACTATCTCGGTGATCTGGATATCCTGAGTACTTTCTTTTCTTTTCTTCTTCTGACTCGAAAATACTACTTGATAGTCTTTCTCGTCTATGTATGCAATATGATTATACTCTATTCCGTGTCATATTCTGTCCGGTGCAGTGCCTTGATATGAACTCAAAACTACTTTTGTGGCACATATAAGAAACTACTATATTTTAACTCAATAAGCCCGATTACGCAAATAGCAAGTAAGATCTCCATATTCTATAAAATGATAAGGCAGAGTTATCCCCTTAGCTATGTGCGTTCATCTCTTTTTATTATCATGCAAATGTTATTGCTTGAAACTAGCATGTATCATTCCTTTTCTTATGTGTGCAGCTAAGCAGGGACAGGTTCACCGGGGCCACCCACCTTCGCGATGAATCGCATCTGCCGAGCGAGACTCCGAACGCGCCTCTGAAAAGTATAAGTCTGAACTACATTCAAAGGTCCAAGTCTGAATGCCTTTGCATCGAACGAGTCTTCTCGCTGAGCAAGGCGGGTCAGGTCGTTGCACTTATGTCGTTTGAATCGGCTATCTGTATTGAAGTGGAGCGGGTCGTTACATTTTACACCACTCAGAACAAGTCTCGTCCTCGAGACTTCCTAAGCGGAACTCGTATTATCGCACAACTTCTTAAACCAAACTCTATACTTCTCGTCTAACTTTCAAAGATTGTTTCAACACTACATTCATTTATTTGCTCGCCTCGCGATACGCACGTGCTTAGCCAATCTTATCGAACAACTCTATCGTTTAATGCTATCGAACTATACTCAACTTAATCGTTGCACTCCCCGACTCAAACTCTATTGCGCCTGGCACATGGCTGTATTACTCAAACATGAGGTATTCTATAACTCAATGCGCACTAGAAAACTTATACTTTGGGTGAACTTGTCCAATTGTTATACACTATCCATGCGAACCCAAAACATATTCAACTGATTACTCAACGTCGCCTATCAAAATCCTTCGTTACGCCTAAACCCAAAAGTTCGAATCTCAGCTAATCTTCCAATCTCGTTTTGCATCAATATCTATCTGAGTTACCGTCCATTCACGCTAAGTAAATTTACTATCACCCAAGGTCGTTGCATCAAATTGCCTATATTTTCTGACTGTCTTTATTGCGCCTTAGCGCAGAGCTAAATTGCCCAATACGGGGTACGTTCTAATCCTTCATGTCTTAGGTCCGATCGAACCTAACTTCTTATTCGTTTCGCACGTGTGCTTAATCATTTTGTCAAATGATTCTATCGTTCAATTATTGCGTTCCCAGACTCAGTCTTTTACTGCGTCTTAGCACAGAACTATCTCGATCGCATGGGGCACATTACACTCTTCCACTTATGAAAGTCTAGACTGCCACGCCCTAATCCCGCAGGGCCGTTCGTCCTCGCTTGGGTCATTGCGGGACCGACCGTCCTCGCACGGGCATGATGCTGTGCAAGCCTAAGTTGCACTTGCATAAGGCCAAAGCTTGAATAAGGGCAAGTAAGCTATTCAAGACGGAAGAGCAACATATTTTGCAGAAAAGTAAAGAACACAATGGCATAAGAAAACAAGCATCTTTATTGATATTCAAAAGTGTTACAAGCAGCGCTAAGCCGAAGTTTCAAGTCGCTCAAGCACTCTCCTGAATACAATGACATCATTCCATACATTACATCCATTTATACAAAAGCAGCTCAAAATATAACTCGATACAGCTCAAGGCATGGACTCCAGATTTCCGGGTCCTAGGAATGAGGCACGACTATCGCTTCCTCGGACGATCCAGTACCTGCGAACAAGCAAACTGTTGGTGGGTCAGCACTTTGGAGAAAGTACTAGTTAGTATAAAATCAACGAACAGAAGCAACACTTCCTGAAACCAACACTAAGTAAGCATGTGGCAAAATATTACATTACTAGTTATCTTGCTACTTTTACCTAGGTTCATTTCATGCAACACATGGTTAGAGTCAGTTTACTTCTTTCAAAAATGTAGATTTGGAAAGTGCATATTCAAATAATTAAGCATACAATCGGGACAGTGTTCTATCGTGCAGTGCGCAGCATGTATCGTGTACCATATTTACTAACTCTTTAGGAACACAAGTTACTTTAGTGGACTGATCAATTCATTATTAAGGGTAGCAGCGGAACATCAAGTGAAACATACAAGTCTAGGGGCAAAACGAGATTCGAAGCATAATCGAAAATTAATGCTTCACTTATTTGGTGATTCTTATCCTTCGCCGAATGGTTATCCCTACAGCAGACATACAAGTTAGCAACAATTTGCATAAACATATATGTTCTATTTCATGTCTGTCTCTACATCAAATAATTAGGTATGCAAGAAGGCTAACCTAGCATGCGCCCTAACTAGATGATGGTCCATGGGTAGCCCCATGATTAGCAGCGGTGACTCAAGGTTCAGCTCTGCACTAGCACGCACATGTGTCGGGAGCTGTGACTTAAGGTTCAGCTCTTCACCAACACACACGAATACTAGCAGCTATGATATCATGGGTTCCGCACAATACTAATAGATAAAATACCCCACTAGATCCCGTAGGACCGTATCCTCAAGATGCAATAAAATCTCTTCCGGACCGACCGATTCCTAGTGTCCCAGGAACCGTTCGAGAGATGACCCTTGTGCACAAGTTGTCCGAGACCAATGCATGACATGAAACATCTATAATGCAAACAAAACAATGATCAAGCAAAACATATCTTTTCTTCTTTTTAAAAGGAGCGATAGGTTCAATCTTCTTTCATACAACTAATAGCACACCCCACTAGATCACAAGGACCGTACCTTAGGGTGTACTATTATTCTCTGCTTATACGAATCAATAACTTATAGCAGTTTGATATAAGAAAACAGGCAAGCGAAACATATATTAGCAAGCACGATAACAATTTTCATAACAACTAGCATGCAATATCTATCTTTTTCAGTACGATAGGAAACAGGCGAGAAAACTCTATGTATGCAAGCATGATAGTAGTTCTTCTCTCTCTTTTTACTAAAGCATACAATTTTACTCTTTCTTAACATATGACAAAGGGACTTATTCAAGCATGATTGTCCTGCAGCTCTTCGGCAGGGACAATCGTTCTCATCGAGACGTGATGTCATGCTAGTCTGAAGTTGCGCTCGCACAAGGCGATGTTGTCAAACATCAAAGTTATCATCGAAATGACCAACTTGCAGCGAAAGTCAAATATTGTGTACCAAGCACACATCAGAGTATATGCAGCGAATCTCTCGATAGCGTCCAAATGAAAATGCTACAAAGAAGAATGCCACAAAGGTGGTGCAACACTCTTGCTTTCTATTGCCCACAAAGGTACTTACCGTTCCATACATCATGTCTCGTATATCCAAGCATCGCCACTACACCTGCGTACCAGAAATAATGCCCACAAACGTGGGTCAGTACACAGTTGTACTGGTGAGCGGGGTAACACAGTCGTCTAAACCGACACTAAGTAGAATAGTGAATGCAAACAATTATATGGTGATCTTTATAATTGAATTCTAGATTCATTTCATGGCAAAGATATGACATGTTAAGAAAAACTGTAGAGCAGGTTAAACATGTAAGCATTCAACTCAAGCAAATATACAAGTAGATATATCCAACTCAAAAGAAAACTAGCATGCAAACCGTTCTACTCAAACCCAAGTAACATGTGAACCTATCGAACCACAATCCAAGCCTCAATATCCATCCACAAACTATGCCACAATCCAAGCCTTACTAATCCAATCATCGATATGCACACTGTTGCATGAGGCAAGTAGGCCGCCGCCTACACGAAAAGCACAAACCAAACCAAAGCAAAGAAAACCAACTCTTATCTATATGAAGTCATTTGCCAAGCCATAAAGGACTAATCAACTGCAGTTCTACCCAATCCAGACTGAGTAGCTAGCCCGCTTGGTCGTATCGAACTGCCGACACCGCGCCTAAGGTACGTTACCATTGTCTCCTCCATGGCCGAACGGTCCCAGTGCCCCAGAGCCTATCCCGTTCGAGGAAACCAAACCCTGTGCGCAACAGGTTGTCCGTGACCAATGCAGACACCAAGTAGGTATGACGAGAGAATCGAGCATTTTTGCCCCACCAAACGATCCTAGCCTCAATCCAACCAACTGTCCATAACCATTCTCCAACTTATATCCCAAGGCACCATCTCAAGTTATCCCCATAGGCACTATGCAGACACAGTGTTCTAATTGGTGCAACACCCCTCGCTCTGAAAGCTCTGTGGCATAATGCCCCAACAGTGGCACAATGCCCTCACCGATGCAGTTGTCCGATTTTAAACATCAACTGCACACTTTGCTTGATAAAGAGCCCAACTGATACTCATGTACGGATGCACACTCGCCCGCCCGAAGTGCCTCATTGTTCCAACCAAGATGATCCACTCAAGCTTCAACTGTCCAACGCAAAACCAACTCAAGCAACAAATCATATCCAACCAAACCATGCACACTTTATGCACGCCACAGTACGATGATTCCAATGTTCCAGTCCAAGTGTTCAAGCTATTACGTGTGTTCCATATTATTAGGCATGAAGGAGTAGAGGAGAAGGGACAGAGCCCACTCACCAAGACGACATTATCGCTGGCGTGACATGGTTTTTGTGGTGGCCCATACAGGTCTAAGATTAAATTGTTCGGTTTCAACTTAGGAACCGAACAGGCCTGCAATAAGATATGATAAGTTATAGGATCTCATCCATTGATTGAATCATTTTTGGACTCTATGTCGAATTCAATTTAATTGCTTGAATTGTATCCTGTTTGATTCCTCTGTGCGTTCTCATTGTTTTCTTTTAATGCAGAGTAATGGATCCCAGAAGTGGTGACGAGAACCCCTTGGGTACACCGCCCAAAGTTGTGGTTACCTGTGAAACTGGGATGACGCCAGATACCAGAGGACAATCCTCTCAGAGCAACCAATCTGGCCAGCCAAGTTCCAGGTTCAGGCGTGATGACATCCCGTCTCTACCACAGTTCCCTCCATCGATGCCTGTCTTTCCCCCAGGGCAGGCAATGGACGGACAGCAAATATTCCAAATGTTCTACGCCATGATGCAGGCCCAACAACAGATCCAACAAGAGGCCCAGCGTCATGAGGCCGAGTACTTAAGGAACAGCCTAGTCGCAGCATTGGAGCAGGCAAATCCACCAACTAGGCGACCAGCGACGGGATCCATCACAGATTTTCGTCAACTCAAACCCCGTACCTTCTCGGGCAAGGAAGGACCAACTGAAGTTCATGAATGGCTTACGAACACGCAGCATCAGTTGGAGGCCGCTGAACTTCCAAGGAAAAAGTGGATGACTGCCGTCAGGATGCAACTGACGGACAACGCGCACCATTGGTGGCTATCCGAAGAAAGGAGGCTCGGACATGATCAAGTCACCTGGGAGGAGTTCTCCAGACTCTTCCAGGAAATGTACATCCCTGCTGTTGCTCGGTCAGAACTCTGAGACAAGTTCAACCGTCTGATCCAGGGCAATATGTCGGTGGAGGAATACAACGCCGAATTTATTCGGTTGAGCCGCTTCGCCCCTTCTCTAATTCCTACCGAAGAAGAGAAGGCGGAGAAGTTCTTTGATGGACTCAGGTTCGAGCTCCAGAGGTTAATCGGATATGTCGCGCCCACATCATATACCGACGTCCTTGCTGCAGCACGTCGTATGGAGCGCGTGACTCGGAGGGAGTCAAGTCTGAAACGTCCATTCTCCTCAGCCCCGTCCAAGGCATCACAGGGGGATTCTGCCAAACGACCCCAGAAGAGCCTGCCTCAGAGAACCGTGTCCCTACTTGTCATTTCTGCGACAAAGTAGGTCACATTGAAAGAGAATGTAGACGCAAGCTGGGACTCTGCCTGATTTGCGGATCCGGACAACACTTCTCAAAGGACTGCTCGGAGCGTCGAGAGGGAGCTCCAAATCGACCAGCTCTACCTGCACCAAGGCCAGCTCTTCCAGCTGTGGGAGCAACACAAACAGGAGCTGGAGGAGCCAGGCCACCACTACCACCTCAGGCAGCATTATTTCAGCAGGCTCGTCAACAGAGAGGACCAGCTCAGGGACGAGGACAGGCATATGCACTAGCAGTCGCGGAGGAAGCTACTGCAGGCGAGGTTATAGCAGGTACCATATTAGTAGCTTCATTACCTGCTGTAGCTTTATTTGATTCTGGAGCCTCGCATTCATTCATAGCTACTAGCTTCGTAGCCACACATAGAGTAGCTACCGCACCTCTCTTAAAGATGAAGAGAATTCTTACGGAAGGTGGTATTATCCCAGTTAGTGATATCTGTAGATCATGTTCGGTAGTAGTCTGTGGCAGAGAGATGCGAGCCCAATTTCTGATCTTTTCTATGCCTGATTATGATGTAGTACTTGGTATGGACTGGTTAAGTCAGTACCATGCGACACTTGATTGCCGGCTTGGAAAAGTGATATTTAGACCCCCTAGCCTTCCTGAGTTTGAATTTCTTCGGGGAGCTGTAGAGCAAGGTGTCCAGCCAACTCTTAGGGTATTATCTGTAGAGGAGGAGTCAGGTTACCCAAGAGTCATATCGGAGTTTGTGGATGTATTTCCTGATGATCTTCCAGGTTTACCACCTGATCGGGAGATAGAATTCACAATAGACCTAACTCCAGGAGCCAAACCTATCACTTCATCGGTATATCGGCTAGCACCTAAGGAGTTAGTGGAGTTGAAAGAGCAAGTTGACGATCTTCTGGAGAAAGGATTTATCCGGCCCAGTGTTTCACCTTGGGGAGCACCTATACTTTTTGTACCAAAGAAGGATGGAACTGTACGCTTGTACATTGATTACAGAGCTCTAAATGCTGTAACCATTAAGAACCGGTATCCCTTACCACGCATTGATGACTTATTTGACCAATTGAGTGGTGCTAGGGTATTCTCAAAGATTGACCTTAGATCCGGTTATCACCAGATTAGGGTGAAGAAGGAAGATATACCGAAGACGGCCTTCAGAACTAAGTATGGACACTATGAATTCCTAGTAATGCTGTTTGGTTTAACCAACACGCCAGCCGTATTTATGAGTTTGATGAACGGAGTCTTCCATCAGTACTTGGATAAATTTGTGGTTGTATTTATTGATGATATTCTAGTCTATTCCAAGGACCACGAAGAGCACGAGGAGCACCTCAGAATTGTGCTAGAAACATGGACACGTGGTGAAACACCGAGTCGTTCAACCATTGGCGGATGAATCCAACAGCTTTTTGATCCAGTCGTTTCCAGTCATCAGAACCTTTGTCCGTCGGCTTTGCGCTGTCGCCCTCCAATGGACCATGCAAGTCTTTGCACCAGAGTAGATCCTCCATCCTTGGCTTCCAAATCGCCCAGTTCTCTCCTATGAGAGTGATCATACGAGTGTTCATCTGCTCCGTAGACACAGTTGCACCTTCCCTCTCGAGAAGAACCTGGCTCTGATACCACGTGTTGCGCGCGATGCGGAAGCGTTTGCTAACCCACCTGAGATGACAAACCAATCTACGAATACCAAGCACAAATGAAGACAAGTATATGGCGGTGACTACGTTACCTGGACAAATCCCAACCTTTATAACTCAGATGAAATTACAAGATTGTAAAAAACTAATGTATGCACAGCGCCGGCATACAGATGAAATTACAAGATTGCGGCGCCACGAACTGCTGGAAAGGACGGCAGAACGAGCGATTCGCCTCGTCGTGCTCGGCGGAGCACCCGGTGCTGCTGCGAAGCCGACCCGATCCGTATCTCCCGCGGGTCGAGCCCTTGCGGCTCCTTGCGGGGGTACGATTCGGGCGGCGTGCGGCAGCCTCGGGTGCGGCCGTGTCGGCACGTGAGTGGTTTTAGACCCGCTAGCCTCGGCAGGCTCCCTGCTTCCGTGCAGCCAACTGCCGACGCTACGGTCCCGTCAGTAGGTTCCCGGCCTCGCCGGCGACACCCTCGGTTGCCTGTGCATCAAACCCGGTCGCATCTGGGAAATGCCACGTTGCGGATGTTCCGAGCCGTCCCTTCCGCCTCGTGCGGTAACGGGAGGGCACCCGAACTCGTGCCACTCGATGCCCCCGAGTCACAGCCCTACGTCGGCTTGTTTGGACCGGCTGGGCACTCGGTGCGCGCGTGTGTAGGGCCTGCGGATGCGGTGGACGCGGAGGGGCGCGGGGGGGCGAAAAAGTCCCCCGGCCCCGGACCCGAACGGTTGCAAATGTGCCGCTCTCGATGACACGACCGCCGGCCCCGCCGCGGTCCCTCGCCCCGTGCGAGCGGACCACTAGATCACAAGGACCGTACCTTAGGGTGTACTATTATTCTCTGCTTATACGAATCAATAACTTATAGCAGTTTGATATAAGAAAACAGGCAAGCGAAACATATATTAGCAAGCACGATAACAATTTTCATAACAACTAGCATGCAATATCTATCTTTTTCAGTACGATAGGAAACAGGCGAGAAAACTCTATGTATGCAAGCATGATAGTAGTTCTTCTCTCTCTTTTTACTAAAGCATACAATTTTACTCTTTCTTAACATATGACAAAGGGACTTATTCAAGCATGATTGTCCTGCAGCTCTTCGGCAGGGACAATCGTTCTCATCGAGACGTGATGTCATGCTAGTCTGAAGTTGCGCTCGCACAAGGCGATGTTGTCAAACATCAAAGTTATCATCGAAATGACCAACTTGCAGCGAAAGTCAAATATTGTGTACCAAGCACACATCAGAGTATATGCAGCGAATCTCTCGATAGCGTCCAAATGAAAATGCTACAAAGAAGAATGCCACAAAGGTGGTGCAACACTCTTGCTTTCTATTGCCCACAAAGGTACTTACCGTTCCATACATCATGTCTCGTATATCCAAGCATCGCCACTACACCTGCGTACCAGAAATAATGCCCACAAACGTGGGTCAGTACACAGTTGTACTGGTGAGCGGGGTAACACAGTCGTCTAAACCGACACTAAGTAGAATAGTGAATGCAAACAATTATATGGTGATCTTTATAATTGAATTCTAGATTCATTTCATGGCAAAGATATGACATGTTAAGAAAAACTGTAGAGCAGGTTAAACATGTAAGCATTCAACTCAAGCAAATATACAAGTAGATATATCCAACTCAAAAGAAAACTAGCATGCAAACCGTTCTACTCAAACCCAAGTAACATGTGAACCTATCGAACCACAATCCAAGCCTCAATATCCATCCACAAACTATGCCACAATCCAAGCCTTACTAATCCAATCATCGATATGCACACTGTTGCATGAGGCAAGTAGGCCGCCGCCTACACGAAAAGCACAAACCAAACCAAAGCAAAGAAAACCAACTCTTATCTATATGAAGTCATTTGCCAAGCCATAAAGGACTAATCAACTGCAGTTCTACCCAATCCAGACTGAGTAGCTAGCCCGCTTGGTCGTATCGAACTGCCGACACCGCGCCTAAGGTACGTTACCATTGTCTCCTCCATGGCCGAACGGTCCCAGTGCCCCAGAGCCTATCCCGTTCGAGGAAACCAAACCCTGTGCGCAACAGGTTGTCCGTGACCAATGCAGACACCAAGTAGGTATGACGAGAGAATCGAGCATTTTTGCCCCACCAAACGATCCTAGCCTCAATCCAACCAACTGTCCATAACCATTCTCCAACTTATATCCCAAGGCACCATCTCAAGTTATCCCCATAGGCACTATGCAGACACAGTGTTCTAATTGGTGCAACACCCCTCGCTCTGAAAGCTCTGTGGCATAATGCCCCAACAGTGGCACAATGCCCTCACCGATGCAGTTGTCCGATTTTAAACATCAACTGCACACTTTGCTTGATAAAGAGCCCAACTGATACTCATGTACGGATGCACACTCGCCCGCCCGAAGTGCCTCATTGTTCCAACCAAGATGATCCACTCAAGCTTCAACTGTCCAACGCAAAACCAACTCAAGCAACAAATCATATCCAACCAAACCATGCACACTTTATGCACGCCACAGTACGATGATTCCAATGTTCCAGTCCAAGTGTTCAAGCTATTACGTGTGTTCCATATTATTAGGCATGAAGGAGTAGAGGAGAAGGGACAGAGCCCACTCACCAAGACGACATTATCGCTCCAATCCAGCTATACCATACTGCTCTGAACGAACACCTGATTCTATCGAACTTCGTTTGCGATCTGCACATGAAACCAACTCAAATCAATACTTGTTTCCAAATCCAAAAAATCAAAATGTATCCAGCTATTGCCTCATTCAATCCGACTCAGCGTAATGTACAATGCGGTTTGCGGGACATTACATCCTACCCTTTGGCCTTCCCTGTCATTCGCAATAATAAAATCAGTACTAAGTAATGAAGAACATCTATGCAATTCATGTGTTATGACTGTGTCTTTGTCTCAGACATGTTCCACTTGAACTATGTTATATACCATGCATTCCTTCTAAATGTGCAAAGTTTCGTACATTTTGCTCTTCCATGTTACTCCTCTTTTGGATGCGGATAGCCGCTATGCATGCATGACTTATCTATATGAAGGTCACTAGCTCTGTTAGCCATATTTGACATGATCTGGGATGGAACGGTTGTCTTTCCAGCTCGGTTGCAAGCATTACTGGGCGTCCCGTACCATCCAACGAGTCGGCTCTCTTTCCAGGTCGCTAGCAAGCCTTGTTGGACGTCCCGTACTCGCCCGCTAGTACTTCAGGTAGCGTATTACCAGGACTACACTGGCATTGTCCTCCCGGGCCGACTCGATTCAGATGCCTCAACAATCGTGTCGATGACTCTTCTCTACCTGGTGCGCAACCAGTTGTCCGTGACCATGCAACTACTCCCCCACTTCCAATCCTAGCTGATAACTTTCTCCTCGGTTTCTCTTATCCGAGGACATCAACTCGGTTTAATCTTGTCGAGGACTACACTCGGATCTTTCTTTCTTGCGCAGCTCCCTGATTAGATAATGGCTCGGTGATCTGGATATCCCGAGTACTTTCTTTTCTTCTCCTGACTCGGAACGACTACTTGATAGTCTTTCTCGTCTATGTATGCAATATGATTATACTCTATCATGTGTCACATTCCGTGCGGTGCGTTGCCTTGATATGAACTCAAAACTACTTTTGTGGCACATATAGGAAACTACTACATTTTAACTCAATAAGTCCAATTACGCAAATAGCAAGTAAAATCTCCATGTTCTATACAATGATAAGGCGGGGTTATTTCCTTAGCTATGTGCGTTCATCTCTTTTTATTAGCATGCAAAGGTTATCGCTTGAAACTAGCATATATCATTCATTTTCTTAACTGTGCAGCTAAGCAGGAACAGGTTCACCGGGGCCACCCACGTTAGAGATGAATCGCATCGGCCGAGCGAGACTCCGAGCGCGTCTCTGAAAAGTCTAAGTCTGAACTCCTTTCGAAGGTCCAAATCTGAATGTCTTTGTATCGAACGAGTCTTCTCGTTGAGCAAGACGGATCGGATCGTTACACTTATGTCGTTTGAATCGATTATCCGCATTGATGCGGAACGGATTGTTAGATATTATGACTAGGACTTGAATTAATATATAGATTGGCCCTAATTTGAATTCAAATATCCACCATATATTCTCTAGTTCAAAACCACTATTTTCATATTCATTGTATTAGATTTTAAGAGACGTGACTACTTAATGATCAGGCGATCGAGAGAGACTGACTACTTGCTTGCAATCTTACTCGTTGTCTTGGTTTGGCTAGAACGATAATTCCGAAAGGAGGCGACGTTGTGCATTGTCATTTACGGGAGCATCAGAAGCTTCTGAAAGTGGTTCTCTCGAGAATCGGGGTGAGTGGAGCAGGAAATCTTGGAGAACTTTTCTAAGATTGGTTGAGAGGCGTAATGGGTCGGCCATTGGACAGATCAGCAGGACCATCGTCTAGAGACCACGGATCAAAAGAAACCAAAAGATCAGTTTATATAATATATATATATATATATATATATATATATATATATATATATATATATATGACAGTGCTATATGGACCGTAATTTTTGGGCCGTACTTCAATCCACAGTCATGTGTCACCCTCCATTGAAGGGAGAGCCATTTTTTTCGAAAATGGGCCCAGAAGTCTGCAAAAGGGAGAAGGCAGATCCAATAGGGAGGTGCCACGTCAGCAGTCATCCCCTTGCGGTTCAGTTAGTACATTTTATATCAATAATCTTGTATCTCAAATAGAAATAGTACGTACTATGAACTTATTTGTATTCAAAACAATTGTGGTGTACTGGTTAATATGCTAGACTTGTGTACTAAAGGTCCTTGGTTCAAGTTTTGGTGGCAATTTTTTTTAAAATTTACTTTTTTTTTTTTACTTTATATATGAGGCCTCATTTTATACTCAGGGCCGGTCCTGGCGGTGTTTGTATTTTTTAAGCTTAATTGGTGCGTAATCAGGATAAGTTTTAGTCGAAACTCATTATTACATAATAGTAACTTGCACCTGCATTACATGTACATACAAAATTTGTTACCAAATTTATTATATATAACGTTGTGCCAACAAATTGAACACAACCAACTAAGAAAAATGTCTTCCACCTTAACCACATAAGTTTGAGACGTTTGGCTACAGTTAGATAATATTAGATAATTTAACAATTAGTTAAAATTTATTTATTTTTTATTTTTTTTAATTATGTGAAGATATAAATACAACTTATTTTGAGCTGTTTTCAAATATCTTTATGTATAATACGGCTTAGAAACGGCTCGAAAATGGGCCGTCTAAGCCGTATGCATATCATCATTTAAGTAAATTTTAAAAATTAACAAGAAGATAACTAAATAACTATCTAAATACTCCACTAATTATTTAAAAAAATAACCAAGCATTTAACTACATAATATGATATATTTATTACTAAATAACTCTAACTCAAGTGGTTAAGGTGGAAGATATTTTCTTTAATTGCTTGAGTTCAATTTCTAGAAATAACATTTTTTTTAATAAATTTATGTATAATTTTTTATAAAAAATTTGCGCACGTGCTAGGCATACTAGTAATGCACGTGCACGTGCACATTACTAGTATTCTTATAATGAGGTTTGAAAATGACTAAGAATTGAGTTATCTAAGCCGTTTGTAAATCCTCCATTATTTATTAAAAAATTACGGTAAAAATTTAACTTTCTCTTCTTCTTTTTTTCTCTATAAATATATATTTAAAAACTAAGTTTAAAATGGTTTAAAAATTAAATTAAATTTTTTTTAATTATCTAACAAATTTTATTTTAAATATTTGAACTATTTTTTGATAATATTATAAAAATATTTATTTTACGTGTGTACGTAAATTTTATTAGTATATATAAGACTTTCATCATAATTGTAATATCAATTTTCTCGTGGAAAATTCATCGAATTGCAATAACACCACTAATATGCTATGCGATGGCTTGGCTTCCACGTGTGCCGTATAGGTGACATGTACAAAGACTAAATTTTCAATGGCATACATGATAATCATTCCCCAATTAATAGTGATGGAGATATTGTGGTTTATGAAATATATATTCTATACATATAAAGTTTGGAAGCAGAGCAAAAAAACAGAGTGATGGTTGTGGAAAGAGTGTATACAGTAGTGGCGGCTGGGCCCCTGGTTCCTGGAGGAGAGGAGAGGAGAGGCCTTTCATCCCCTGCCTACAAATACCACCCCCTCCCCGCACTCCGATTTCCCATCACATCAGACCACAGCTCGAAATTAGAACACCCAAAGTCTCAAAGAGTGCAACGTAGAAATTAAGAAGTTTTTGCGACATGTCAGTGGCCATCTGCAGCAGCTGGAGCTCCACTGCTTCCTTCCCTCTCGAGAGGGAGAAGAAGCTGCAGGAAGTAGTGCTTGGCTCAGTCCTCGTGCCCGTTCCTACCAGAGACGATGTCGCGGCGGCGGCGGTGATGAAGAACGATGAAGAAAAAGAAGTAGAGAGGCGTCCTGCTGGCCAATTCGACCTATGGACCTCAATCCAAGCGCAGCAGATCAAGGCCAAAGAATCGAAACTCGGCGAGCCGTACGTGCATCCTCTGACGAAGCATTCGTCGAGGAGCCTCATGAGCCAGAAGAGCCTGGAAATCTGCACCGAGAGGCTCGGTTCCGAGACCGGCTCCGACAACTACTACGACGACATGGACTATTCCATGTCCTCTGCCCACCGTCCCACGAAACGAGTGGTAGTAGCTCAGCAACAAGAGCAGGAAGAATTGGCTGTTGACGAGTATATTGCTGCCGGAGTGATTAAGAGGAAGGAGCATGCCTCCGCCAGCTCGGTGAACTACCACTGCTCCTCCTCCATAGGCAGCAGCAGGCGTCGGTCGCCGAGCCGGTCCTTCCCTCCGCCGCTCCCCTCCATTTCGTGCCGCGACGGCCCGTGCGTGCAGATGAGGCCGCGCCGGAAGGACGGGCGCCTCGTGGTCCAGGCCGTCCCCGTCCCCTCGCAGAACTACCTCCACGCCGAGCGCCAAGGCGGCCGCCTCCTCCTCTCCTTCATCAACAACAACGTTACACTAGTCCCCAAGAGGAACGCCAACACTGAACAAACACATGAAGAAGTGGTGGACGAAGACCAAGAATCAGAGGAGGAGGAGGTGGAGGTCGTCGACCGCGGAACCGTGGTGGAGGTGAAGGTGAGCACGCAGCCGCAGAAGCAGAGCGGCGGCGGCGGCGGCGGCGGCGCGGGGAAGGTGCACAGGTCATCGATCGTGATCAACAAATTCGTCAGCTGCAGCCACGTCGACAAAGAAACCGTAATCGTCAGCAGCAGCAGCAGCAGCTGCTCCACGAGTAGTACTCTGCGACGGACGTCGACGACCAGCACTACGACGGCGGCGGCGGCGACGGTGGCGGCGTCTTCGATCGGGGCGTTCCCGGCGGCAGACGACGGCGTTAGCCTGCAGCCCTGCTTCTCCTCCGACGACGACGACGACAAGAAGCTGGTGCTGTTCACGACGTCGAAGAGGAGGAACAGGGAGGAGCTGCTCACCGACATGAAGAGGTGCAGCCAGCTCAGGAAGCCGCTCTTCATCTGGGAGACATCTTGCATTGCTACATCAAGCTCGTGATGGAGCTCTGCTCGCTCGTCACTAATTAGTACTACTATTTACCATCATAATTGGCCATTGGTGTCAACCCCATAATAATAATCTCATCTATTGCTACTACTGGCTTCCTGTCTGTGTCATGACCAGATTATAGTGCCTGCTATTCTAACTGTTTTTTTTCTTCTTATTTTTCATTTTCATTTTTATTGAGTGATTATTTATGTAATTCAAGATTGAGATGGTCATGTTATTTATGATCATTACTAATACTGCATGTTTCTTGAGATTTCACCTTCCTTTATCATTGGTGTACCCATTCTTGCAGTACTACTTTTATTTGGGCAGAATATTATTACAGACCTCCCTTGTCTCTAATTCAATAATACGGCTTAAAAATTACTCAAAATTAAACCATCCAATCGTATGTATATTCTCCATTTAACTAAGTATTTGGTCTAACGAACGGAACTTTGTGCACATTCTCCTCAATTTTCAAGCACACACACACATATCTCCCCCGCAATTCGATCCCAAGACCGTCCGTCTAGCCAGAGAGGTCATACCTATCCTCGCTGACCACAAGAGTCAGCTAAGTTCAGTCTCAAGTGATTAAGTTTGAAGTATTTTTCTTGGTTGCTTGAGTTCAATTATTAGGAATGACCGTTTTTATAATAAATTTTTATTTATTTATTTTTCAACAATTGTTTTACGCACCTGCATATTACTAGTTTTAAAATTAATTACAAGGACCTCCCTTTTTATGTTTTATATAAAAGATTATTACACTAATCATCTTTATTTTGAAAATAAAACATAAAAAATAGGGAAGATCTGTGTAATTATTTACAAAATAAGAAAAGTCGGTGTAATAAACATTCTAATAACACACTATTTATTTTTTATTTGTAAATAACCCAATAATATATATATATATATATATATATATATATATATATATATATATATATATAACCAAATTAATTTTAATTACTAGAAAAAAATTATAATTTAATAGAGGTGTAAGTTACAAAACTTATTTTTTGACTTATTATCTTTAGACAAGTGGTATACAGGTGAAGCATGTAGTATATCTATCTACTCTTATAAAGAGACTTGAAAACGGTTCAAAATTGAGCAGTCTAAGTCGTATATAAATACTCCACTTTTTAAAAAAAATAGCTAACTATTTAACTATCTAATATTATTTATTTATAATTAAGCAATTCTAACTTAAGTCATTAAGGTGGAAAGTAATTTTTTTTTTATTTACTTGAGTTCGATTACTAGGAACGATAATATTTATAATACTTTTATTTTTAATTTTTTTAACAATTTTTTTGCGCATGTGCACATTACTAGTTATAATTAATGGAATTGTTAAATATAAGATATAGATTGATAAAAAAAGAGAAATTTAGTTTCAAAACATTTGTACAAGTATTTATGTAATGTTGGGAATATAACCGTTTATAATGTGAAGTTTATTCTCATTTATAATTTTTGAACAATTTTTTTTTGACTTTATAGAGATTATTCTTACACTATAAAAAGGGTTTCTTACTGTAGAAGTACACAAATTTTATAAGATTTTGGTACTCCACTAGAATCTCGAGCATCATAATCATTTTCCTACTTGTTTTCCTTTGTGCTTGAATGATACGTGGATCAAGTACAATACATGCATACTAAAGCTTTGAGTTAGCAGTATAATAAGAGCAAGAGCATTGCATGTCAAGAGTTTTGTCTTCCCCCAGACCTAGAAGAGGAGATTTATGAAAAGGA
Organism: Iris macrosiphon; assembly: GCA_036927795.1. Classification (NCBI taxonomy): domain Eukaryota; kingdom Viridiplantae; phylum Streptophyta; class Magnoliopsida; order Asparagales; family Iridaceae; genus Iris; species Iris macrosiphon. The sequence goes on from JAYESA010000016.1 coordinate 146,500,153, forward strand.
TTAAGGTGCTGACGGCCCGCTGACGGCCCGCTAACAGCTCCGACAAGACCAGTCGGTTCTAACAAAATTTTGTAAGCTCTTGTGCTAGAAATCTAACTGGCCATGTATGTCTCAAATTGAGGATTGGGTCGTTGTGTGCTACATATATGGCATTATATTACATAACTCCGAAATTAAGGCGTTGTTGCGCAACCGGAACAGGAGCAGGAGCATTCCTCTCCCCCACCGTGATGGTTGACTCTTCCTCCCTTCTCCAGTGAGCTGACGTCACCTTGGATCCACACGTGCACCCGAACCCAGAGCCCGATCCCCGCTCGACGAGCACCAAAACATAGGGAGTCAGGACTACTACATCCCCTGTCTCTCTCTCTCTCTCTCTCTCTCTCTCTCTCTCTCTCTCTACTGCTTTGCCAGTTTATTTAATTTAAAAAAGAAAATAAAATTGGGTAGGTCAGCCCTATCCTTGGAAAAAAGAAAAAAAAAACATTTAATGTGGGATCAACAAAATTTGGCTAAGATAACACCCTTCCCTTTCTGCAGCAGTTCCAGATCAACCAAACAATCGATTTTGTTATTTTTTGGTACATATCCAAGTTTTCACCCACTTGTCCCACTACTGCGCGCGGACCAAAGGCCCTAAAGCTGTAGTCATATTTGTCCTTCCTTGTTGGGTGGAGGGAGGTCACTTTTAACAAACGTTTGTCATGCTAAATAAATAAATCCGAAAGATACTGAAAGCAATTAATTGGCGGAATTGTGGAGACCACAATTGGTACGTACATACATAGTCATCACTGATGGTGAGGCTCTATCTTCGCTAAAACCAATCAAAGGATTGTGGCAGTCGAATTTCTGGCCTCTATTATCTCATTCATAAAAACAAACGAATTAATTTCATTGAGGCCCGTGGGCCATAGAACCACCCTACTTCTATGGGCCGGCTCGAGATGGATCGGGTACACACCGACAATACAAGCCATAGAACAAACCATTCATAGATATGAGTCGTACCCACCATAGATACAGTACAAGCTTGCTAGATCTCGGCCGATAAGATTAGGGTCCACTGTACCTTACGAACTTAGACTGGTCCAATCTCCCTAGTAGTGTATGCATATTTATCTATTATATAAATAACTAAAATTTTATAATGCATTTACCAAAAAAAACTACTTTGTGAGTGGATACAAGATTTGTTCGAATAAGATTTATGTAGACCTGATCTTAATCGAAATGTTTCGAATATAGGATTCACGGTCTAAATCGAAGTCTGATTTCGATTCAAATCCAGTTCTAAGTATGGTGATCGATCGGGTCAAATAACATCGCTGTTGGGAATGGTCTGAAGTATTTGGTGTTAGGACTTGGAGACGCACCTACTACTACTACTACTACCACCACCACCACCACCACCAAGAGGTTCATTACCTTTTAAGACATCCAAGTCTGTGTCTGATTTAGGTTCAGTACCGAGTCAGGTGCTTGGGTCAAATAATACCCATGATCGTTTAAAAGTTTGTGGATGTCCGAAACAAAAATAAAAATGATGTCGATATAAAGTAGCCAAATATTTTTCTGGTATGAAGGCGTACAAATCCAGTTCGAAGGTCTTGCGCCGCAATCGCTCGCTCCTGGGTCGCACCTTTCCCTCCACGCATAATTTTTCAACAAAAAAATTAGTACGCTTTCTCCGTTGCCAGAACCTGCAACCTCTGGGAGGATGTGCCTCACTCTAGCCGTATGTATATCCTCCACTAAATAATAAAAAATTCATAAATCTTTCTATTTGTGTATATATCTTCTCAAGCAGTTAATTTTTTTTAAACCTTCTTATTACCTTAACATATATTCAATATTCCAATTATATTTAAACTAAGTATATGGTATTATCCAACTAAATACATATCCAAAATTATAAAAATATATTTATAACAAAATCATAATAAAAATATATTCAAATCATATTTAAAATATTTTAATATAATTTAAATTTTTATCTAATTATTAACAATATCATAGTTTTTTTTTGTTGACTAGTATATATAAGTTGCAAACTAAACTACCATCCTTGATACTCTTCTAGCCCTAAACATTAGTTTGGATTGTCATCCAAACCTACAACTGGTTAGCCCTACAACTAATTGGTAAATAGGTTGGGTCAATCTCTTGTGCTCTCACAGTAAGACCTAAATTAGTAGACTGCAGAATCCAACAAAAGTTCTTACGGGCCATCTGGTCCAGCTTTAAACCCATATTTAGGCCCAATTTCAAGTGTTGCAAATATCGGAAACACGAGTTTTTTCTTTCTTTTATTCAAAATAAAAAATAAAAAACTTATGATAAAAACATTAATTTGGACATCTGTACTTTCATGGAAGATGCAACAAATTTCTTTTTCTGCATATCAAGTATACATAGAACTATACTTGAGCGATACTCCCCAAGTGATTCACTAGTACACAAGGAATTCACAATACATCTCATTTTTCTCCTTTTTTTTTTTTTTTTCTCGGACACGTAATAATAAATATATAGTGGTTTTGTAGCATCGTTTTCACAGGACACAATTAAATTACGAAATTGATGTTTTAATTTGAAATTTTGTATGGGTGGCAGCTTCGGACAAATATTATATTGAAATGTTGGATTATGAAATATTTTGTATATTTATAATATGTGTTTGTACAGTTATTCATCCCATATTGAAATTACCATATTCACTCCATGTCAATACTAAAAATAAAAAAAAAGTTTAAATGGGTCTGGTGACCCACCTAAAATGGGTTGTGCTCTGGTTCGATATATCCATTTTTTCAATATTTTCAATAGATCGGACCTAAATGGATCAATTCCACATTTAGCCTAAATAGATTGAGTCGGACTTAAACCTACCGGAATCCAATCTAACCCAATTGTCACCCGCTGCTGCAGTAAATAGGAAAAAAATTTGATACAGTTTATCAAAATTTTGATACAAACTCTGTATGACATGTGCGCCCCCCCCCCCCCCCCCCCCTTTTTCATAAAGCTCCCAAACATAAGCTTTGTCGTGGGGCCCACATGTCATATACAGTCTTTATCAAATTTTTGATACAGACTGTTGTATCAAAGTTCACCTCCAGTAAATTGGCATGCTTAGGCTTGGTCGGCTTCAACTAGGGCGGATACCTCCGGGCAAGATAGAACGGACGTTCCTTCTGTTTTTAATTTTTCTATATATAGGTCGTTTACTTTGTTAAATATATATTCAACTTTATTTCTATATAGTTTAGATAGTTGGTTAGTCCATTTGGTTATGTAATTTAAGTTTTACTCAAGCGATTATGGATTTAAACTTTGTTACACACATTTCGAATACGCATGCGTAATCAAATGAAATAAAACAGCTCTATAAGTGTCGGGGATGGAGATATCTTTCACACACAAAGTGCGGAAGCAATATCTTGCAATCGAGCTTTGGAAGCTGTGGATTGACAAGTCAGTAGCAATAACTTGCAATCGAGCTCTCAAAGCTATCGATTGACAAGTGAGCAAAACAGAACACAAAAGAATTAACGAGGTTCGGCAATGTGCCTACGTCCTCGGACAATTATAATTCTTAACTTTCTTTCTCCACTAAGAATAGTGTGATTATAAGTTATAATCTCTCTCTTGGATTAACTCAAATGGCTCACAAACTCTCGTACACAAGTATGGACACACTTTATTGAAGAAGCACCCGAGGAGTGCACCATAAGAGGAACAACGCCAAGGAGCAAGAAGGAGCACAAAAGCTCAAGGAAGAATCATACCAACATCTCCCAAACATTCTCCTTATGAACCTTCTCCTCCAAGATTCGTTTCATCCAAGGTTCATTAACCTTGGGAACTCGAAAAGACAAAAGTCTTTCTACAAGGTGAATGAACCTTGGGAACATCAACCCTCTTCTCTCCACTTTTGGAGGGACACCTATCAATTTTCTCCTTTCCGACTTAAGTGGAAGGCTCCGTCATATCAGCTACACTTTTATAAAAGGTGTGCTTGTCTTTCGGTAAAGACTTAGTCATCATGTCTGAGCCGTTGTCATTGGTATAAATCTTCTCGATCTGAAGTTGTTTGGATTACACCACATTACGAATACAATGGTATCTCACATCAATATGCTTTGACTTTGAGTGAAAACTCGAATTCTTGCACAAATGGATAACACTCTGGCTATCACAATAAAGAACATATTCTCGTTGTTCTTGGCCCAACTCCTGTAGAAATCTTTTTACCCACAGTAGTTCCTTGCATGCTTCTATAGCTGCGATATATTCTGCTTCTGTAGTCGACAGAGCAACACACTTCTGTAACTTTGACTGCCAGGACACAGCTCCCCTGAAAGAGTAATTAAATAACCTGAAGTAGATTTTCTAGAGTCAAGATCTCTAGCCATATTTGCATATGTGTACCCAAGCAATTCAGGCTTATCATTTCCAAAATACAATATCATTTTTGAAGTACCTCTGAGATATCTCAAAATCTACTTCACCACTTTCCAATGCTCTTTATCCAGATTGGATAAGAATCTGCTGACGACACCAACTGCATGTGCCATGTCAGGTATGGTGCAACCATCATGTACATGGGACTGCCAACAGCTGAGGCGTATGGCACCGATGTTATCTCTTATTTTTCTTTGTTGCTTGTAGGACAGTGCCTTGAGCTGAGAAAAAAATGATTAGCAAGTGGAGTCGCTACATGCTTTGCCTTGTCCATGTTGAACTTTTTCAACACCTGTAAGCCCCTGTTTTTTTCAAAAATATTAAAATTAGGATTTTTCACAATTTTCTGGAATTTTCTGGGAATTTTCTGAAATTAAAATCAGGGTTTTGAATTATTACATGATTTTTAATTGATAATAAACAACATTAAAATATTATAAAAATAATATTTTTGGGTGTAAAATGAAAAACTGGACTTAGGGTAATTTTTCTGAAATTTATTGGACCCCGGACCTATTTTTAAAACACCTAAAAAGTATTTATTAATTATTTATTTAATTAACTGATTTTTTAATATTATTTATTATTATTATTATTATTAGTATTATTAATTTTTTTTTCTTTTAATTCCAGCCCAGCCCGCCCTGGCCCGTTGGGCCGCAGCCCAGCCCAAACCCTAACGGGTCGGGTCGGGTCCGCCCGAACCCGACCCGAACCCAAACCCGTGACCCAGCCCCCCCGCGTGACCCGCTCCGGCCCCCCCGCGTCCACCGGCTCCCCGCGCTTCCGCCGGACCCGCCGCCCGCCTCCGCGCAGCCCGCGGCCACGCGCTCCCGCGCTGGCCGCCGCCTCCCTCGGCCTACGCCACCGCCTCCCAGCCCTATAAATCCCTCCCCCTTTCTTCCCCGGCCACCGTCGACCACCCCAGCTCCGCCTCGCCGCCGGACGAACTCGCCCCGCCGTCCTCCTTCCCTCCAGCCCTCGCCACCGCCGTGAGCCGCCGTCCCCTTCTCCCCTGCTCCTTCTCTTCTTCCCAGCAGCTCCGCCGGCAGCCGACGAGCCGCCAGCGCCTCCGCCGGCAGACGACGCAGCCGCCAGCCCCCGGCCGGCCTCCCCCGCAGCGGCGCCGCCCTCAGCTCCGGCCGGACCGCCGCTCCCCTCGCCGGATTTCCCCTGAACCCTAAACCCTAATTTTTCCCAATTCATTGGACACGTGTCGGACACGTGTCGGACACGATCCAGACTCGATTTTCAGGTCCCCTTCAGGTACGTGTAACTTTCGCCTCGTAGCTCTGTTTTTAATTCCGCAAATTGCGTTGTGAAGCCTGTATGACCCTCTCGGTGTCCGGACAAACTGTTCGGGGCATCGCGTCCTGTGGTGATCGCACACCGCGATCCAAAAACAGGAAAAAACCAGACCCTGTTTCACCCCGGAACTGAGTCCGCCCCTCCAAACGGGACGACTTGGTCGTGTGCGGTCTTCACAGATACGTACGCATCGTCGATACGGACGTGTGAGATTTCATGGAAGCTGATTCGGGTGTGCGTGCACACCGGAATCAACGCGTATCCGCGGACATCGTCCCGTATCTGCCCTTTCTATAATTTGCCCTAACTTCGTGTACACTCGTCAGATCGAGACAAAACTTGCGCCATCGGACTCGTAGCGATACGTTGGTCCTGTGGGTCAAGTTTGGTTCGATTCTGAGAACGTTGACGAAATCGCGTATCGTGGGCCCCACAGGCCCCGCTCGACGGGCGATTTTGTGTTCGGCTCATCGGAATCCAAATCTGGAAGTTCCGTTGGGTTCGTATCAGCATTCCTGACCTGTTGACACTAAGTTTGGTGAATTTGGAGACCATTGACCCGGACACGTTTTTCGGTGCAAAGCGGGCCCCGTTTTGACCCGAAACTGTCGTTTTTGTCCTTGTCTCCAAATTGGACCCAAGGACAGGCGTTTCTAGCTATTTGACACCTTCTGAGCATGATGGTAATGTCTATTTCAGCTTTTGGACTCATCTCTGGAAACTTCCCCTAGAACAATTAATCGGATCCAAACAACAGGCAAGTACCTGCACTTCAAGTTTATTTTTTATATTGTGATAATTAATTCCTTGCTCTACTAGCATCATTGGATGATTACACGTAGTGTTAGAACACTGGATTTTCATGTCTTGAATACTGGAGTTCATGTCTTATTTTCGTGTCGGGTGGGAGAATACTAAGGAGGCATGTAGTTTACCCTTTCCCCTGGATTGTCTAATAGCTGTTGGTACACGACTGTCCATCAGTCGGATCTCGATTATAATGTCTAATAGCCGTTTATGACGGCCGGATTAGCCTTATAAACCCCTACATGCCAACTAAGTATTCTAAAAACAAACACAAGTTCACACAGATAGTTCTGGTCATGTCATATTCCTTGCTGGCTGTTGTAGTTTCATTTCCTGTTTCATTTATTTCTGTTTCTCATATTCCTGTTTACAGCTAACTCTGAGATAATAATGTTCTGCTAATGCTGTTTCTCAACATGATATCCAATATTTAATTGTCATAAAATATTTAGTTTAATCTTGTTGTGCACTGTGTACTTTGCTCCTTTCCTGACTGAATCTGTTGTTTAGGCGATGATGAGAACCTTGCCCCCACCTATTATGGCCCCTATGAGACAGCAGGTGATGCAGTTGCAGAGCCAGTTCCCGCACAGGAAGCTACTCCTGCTGAGTAGTTAGCAGTAGTTATCTTAGTTTTGCTCTTTATCTTAGCAATCGGATTTGTCCCCGATTTCATTCTGATTCCTGTACTAAAATATTTGAATCTGTTGTCACATTTATTTCAGTTGCAATCTTAAGTTTCATTTCTCATTATTATCTTGCCTATGTTATTTGTGAATGAGCTAGTTAGTAAATCTAGATTTGACCTAGACAGCGTACTACCGCCGATTCTGCGGCGTAGGCTGGACGTACCCACGCACTCGTGCCCGAATTTCCGGGTGCGGGTCGTGACAACACCTTCTTGATATAGCGCTCTTGTGATAACCACTACTTCCCATTCTTTCGATCACAGAAGATATGCATACCGAGAATCTGCTTTGCAGGATCCAAGTCCTTCATTGCAAAGGACTTGTTGAGCTCTTTCTTTAGATTGTTGATCTTGTCACTATTACGACCTACGATCAACATATCATCAACATATAACAAGAGTATAATCAGTTCACAATCAGAGTACATTTTGACAAACACACAATGATCATAAGTGGTCATATGGTATCCTTGCTTAGTTATAAAGAGATCAAACTTCTTATACCATTGACGTGGTGCCTGTTTCAGTCCATAAATGCTATTCTTTAGTCGACAGACTAGATCTTCTTCTTTTTTTACTTTGAAACCCTTTGGCTGCTCCATGTAGATTTTATCTTCAAGCTCTCCGTGAAGGAATGTAGTCTTCACATCTAGTTGTTCAACTTCTAGATTTAGACTTGCAGCCAAGCTAAGCACTATTTCGATAGATGTTATCTTCACCACTGGTGAGAAAATATCTTCATAGTCAATGTTCGCTATTAAATTGGAAAGTTCTAAGAGATCTTGATTTAATTAACAAACGAAAGAAAGTACAAAGAGGTCCTGGACGGATAATCTAAGTACAATATTTTTTTATCTGGTGTGTAGCGATGGACAAGGAATGCTATGGCGTCTCCGTTACTACGTGGACGATCAGATACAGGGTGAGAAAGTTTACATTCTCTCTTCGCTCATCTTGGTATGCTCTCTCTTCCTGTATTGGCCGGGGGTGGTATGCTCTCTCTCTCTGAAGCAGAAGAAAAATAAGCCTGCCCTTAGAACGTTCAAGTTGCTCATGTTTTATCTATACATTGTATGTGCCTTGGACCAAAAAAGTTACTCAGCGTCCGGGTCATATCCGGGTGCAGACGTTCGTCGGTATCGTCTAGTAACAATTGTTAGATATTTTTTCGATACCTTAGATGTACCTACTTTGTTACATCGGAATCATATGACACATTCAGACACTGTCATCTTGCTAGACTTTCTATATCTTGATAGTGTCAGCGTGACCGAAACCTGTGATGATTATATGATCGTGATTGGTTTTAGCTACTTCGGTATGACCAGACCGTATAGATAGAGGTTCAGGCCCAACGACCTGCAAATGCGTCTCGTTTGACCGTATTGGGAGAGGAGGACAGTTACTAGACGCTTGGACTACTACGCACACTTTATATTACCAGATATATCCGTGACTGGAGTTACATACCTATGATTTATATACCGGGAGATTTCGTTCCCGGAGCTGCGAATTTATATTTGGACAGCCCACGTGTCGAATATTGTTTTCGGGTTGTGTCTCACTTAGGCGGATATTCTAGATTACACATGGCGTATCATATGGTTCATTTCTGCTATACCTTGACATGCTATTTTTGTACCTTGTTACGTCCTTCTGAGGACCTGGTTCCCTGCCATATTGTAGGGTCGATTTATGACGGGAGACTGGAGCTGCTGATGAGTATCATACCGGTATGCAGGTATTGTTACTTGATATTTGTATCACTCATTGTTCTGCTATTATGATATTTTTTTACTTATTTTTTGCTAATATAGCCCAGTATTTTTAGACTCAGATTATTTTCTTTGAGTCTATTCAGACAAGTATAGTGTGGGGTGCGCACCATGATACATGTTGTCCTTTCTTTATTATATATTCTTGTGGATTGAGACATAGACATATATACCGTGTTATCTAGATAGTGACCCTCATTTACAGCTTATACGTATTAGAGTCGGACTGGAGTCCCCTTGGTACGTAGCTGGCCATTGCCACGTGGCCTAGTTTCGTGTATTTTGGGACTGGAGCGTGACATCCACCCTACACACGGGTCCTGACCCGGGTCCATGGCAATGCTAATGGATATTCTACTGGTCTTAGGTAGTCTCTCTAGACAACATGAATAAATATAAATGACAGAAAACATCATGCAAATACAACAAAAATACATTATCAGAAAATAAATTTAAATATCATAAGTTTAAGAAATACAAAATCTGAAATCGGGTATGACAACAGCTTATAATGAAATAAAACTCTTTGTTGTTTTCCAGCCAGACAATTAGTGCATGGTTCAAGAGGTGTACCTTTCGATTTCAACCCGGACAATACCTCTCTTTTGGCTAGAATTTACAATCCCTTCCCACTCATATGACCCAGTCGCTTGTGCCATAACGCAATCGTTGATCCTGATTGGTTTATTGTGGCATTAACATGCTGATTACTAATGTAAGCATATGTCATATAGAGTGTGTTCTCCTTCTTTCCTCTAGCTAGCACCATAGAGCCTTTGCTGAGCTTTCATTTGCCTCCACCAAATACATTGGTGTAGCCTTCATCATCCAGCATGTTGGTGGATATCAAGTTGAGACGCATGTCTGGAATATGTCTCATATTCTTGAGAATCAAGGGACAGTCAATGTTGATCTCAAGAGCTATTTCTCCTTTTCTCACTATCTTGGAAACTTTTTTGTTTTCGATCCTTACGTTTTACAAAGTCTCTGCTTGTGTAGGATGTGATTTTTTTTCTAGAAGTAACATGGAATGATGCGCCATAGTCTACAATCCAACATGAATCTTGAGAGGTTAGATTAATAAGACCATCATCACAAATGATGATTATCTCATCGCCTTTTGAAGCAATAGTGGTTGTGTCTTTGACTTTATTTTTCTCATTTGATTCGTTTCTCTTTTCTCTTTTGAGTTTTCTGCATTCTCTTTTTATATGACCCTTAAGGCCACAATGAAAATATTTTATCTCCTTTCTTGGTTAGAAGTGCCTCTGGAATGATCTCTAGGCCTGCCTTTGGAGTAGTCACGGTTGTGAGATTTTCTTTGATGGTTTCTTCCACCATTCTCAAAAACAAGGGCCTCGGACTCGGTTGATATGTCTTGTTCTTTTCGCTTCGCTTCTTCATTCAAAAACTGTCATTTACTAAGGTTGATGTAATAACGCCTTGAGGAGCGGAGTTGCTTAAGGAAACCACAAGTGTATTCCAACTATCTAGCAACGAGATGACTAGCAAAAGTGTCAATAGTTCATCTTCCAGCATCAGCTTCATGGTTGAGAGTTGATTTACCAATTCTTGGAAATCACTCAAGTATTCAGAAATACTTCGACCATCTCTATATTTCAGGTTCACCAAACGTCGAATAAGTGACACTTTATTTTGAGGAGTCTCTCGCTCATACATCGATGCTAGTTTTATCAATATTTGATGAGCATCGATTTCTTTGGAAACACGATGAAAAACGCTTTGGTCGATCCATGGACGGATCTCTCCAATATCTTTACGATTTAGAATGGTCCAATCTTTGTCAGATGTCTTTTGGTTTCTGTCCATTGCAGAGTAACACTTCGTACAAATCCTTGCAATAGAGGATATCTTCCATCCGTGGCCTCCATATGAAATAGTTTGAAGATGTGAGCTTGATCATGGTTGAGGAGGTGGAAGACGATGATTCCGCCATCACGATCAACAATCTTATATGGCTTTGATACCACTTGTTGTGGATGGAGATGTCTTTCACACATAAATTTTGGAAGCAATATCAATCGAGCTCTGAAAGCTATGGATTGACAAGTGAGCAAAATAAAACACAAAAGAATTAACGAGGTTCGACAATGTGCCTACGTCCTCGGACAATTATAATTTTTTACTTTCTTCCTCCACTAAAAATAGTGGGATTAGAAGTTACAATATCTCTCTTGGATTCACTCAAGAGGCTCACAAACTCTCATACACAAGTATGGACACACTTAGTTGAAGAGGCACCCGAGGAGAGCACCATAAGAGGAGCAACACCAAGGAGCAAGGAGCACAAGAGCTCAAGGAAGAATCACACAAACATCTTGTAGGAACCCTAGAGGGGGGGGGGTTGAATATGGTTAAGCTAATAAATCAAGCACAAATAATTTATAATAGGTAATTTAAAATTAAGTGTGCAAGGAGTAAAACAATAAGAATACCGACACCCGATGTAGCCTGGTATCCTCTTCGAGGCACTCCAGTCCCGGAATCTCTTGTCCGGCTTGAATCCACTATTGTCAAAATAGTTACACCACGAGCTTTGATCCGAAGGCTCGTTGACTTCTTACACAAGAGCTGATCCGAAAGTTCTCTAACTTCTCACAAGCTTTGATCCGAAGGCTCATACACTTCACTATTTTACATGATGGTTTTGATCTTCTTACAACAAATATAAAGATCTAACTTTTACAACTCAAGAACACTCTAACACAATTTATGGATAGACAAATGAAAGCTTTGGTGGAGTGTTTGTGGATGACCTTTAGCAGATTAGAAATTTTAGGCTAAAAATGATCAACCTTGAATAAAGGAGTTCAAGGCTTCATATAGGCCACCACAAAGAAAGGGCATTAAAGCACCTTTCAGCCCACGGTCGAAAGATCCGTCGATATTCCATTGAATACCGTCGGATGATCCGACCCCGAGTACTAACGGCTATAAAAATAGCCGTTGGGATCATCGATGGGACAAATAAGACCGTTGGATTTGTAACGATTATAATTCGGATGATCCGACGGTGATTCACGGATTGCCGACGGATGATCCGAATGTTCACAAAAAAACTTGTTGTGACAAAACGGATGATCCGACGGTGATCCACGGAGATCCGACGGATCTTGTGAATTCTTTCCCAACTTGATCTTGGGTTATTTTCTACCCTAGCTTTCGATTTTGCCATCCATTTTTTTTGTTTTCAATTATTCATAAGACTCATTACAGACTATAGACAGACTAAAGCAGATGCAGGCTTCTTCAGAGTCTAGAAATGATGATGGCATAACTTGGCTTCTTTCCTTGATAAATGGTGGCTTTTTTTCTTGACGATAGTTGTCCTCAGATACCCAGATTGTGAAATCTGAATACCTTTTGGGGACTTCGTCCCTGAATCCCACGGGGGACGTTACCCCCTCGACACCCGTCCGCTAACCTGTCAACGGACCTCCCGGGTGCGTGGCTCCAGAGATGTCGTAGGCGGTTCGGATAAATCTTCTGGGATGATGTCGTCTTTGACCCATCATGATTTCTTAATTGCATAAGTCCACATTTTGATCTTGCTTATTGCTTTTCAGCAAATATATGTTAGGCGAACAAAACAATGTACATAGTAGCAAGTATTGTACATTTAATACACATTTGGACTATGATAAGTTTAAGCACTAATAATGTAGTGACAGAATAATTATTAGTAATATTAAAATATTAAACTTAATCGAATAACCATATTCAAAAACATGGTTAGATTATTGGACTAACACATCTCTCAAACCTTCTCCTTATATAGTCACAAGAGGATGAACCTTCTCTCCAAGATTCATTTCATCCAAGGTTCATTAATCTTAGTAATTCCAAAAGACAAAAGTATTTTTCCAAGGTGAATGAATCTTGGAAACATTAACCCTCTTCTCTCCACTTATGAAGGGACCACCTATCAATAAGAACCTATACCTAGAGCTAATATAACATAATCCTATTGAGACATTATAGAATAAGCTAAAAAAATATTAATGTATCATTGAGCAACAGCCAAAGTAACTCCTAATATAGTATTATTATGCATACTAGTATATATGCACGTGCTTTGCACGTATATTGGAGTGAATGATGTTGATGAGTTAGTTTATTTCTACTGCTTTTAATTATATAGGTTAATGGTTCATCCCTTCGAATTCTTTGGTAACAATTTAAAAGACTTAGCAAGTAGCATGAACCCTTTGATTTCCGTAAATGATTGTCATTATTGCATCTCTTAAATGGTTGTCAGTGGAATTTATTGTAGGTATTCTTTTTAATTACTAAATATGTTTAAGGGTATTTTTGGAACGAAATTTTTTTACGGTGAAACCTAGTTTTGACATTATATAGAGGAGATTATATAGAGGAGATTATTGAAATAAAATTTATTATAAGGTAAAATTACGAAAAGAGGAAGAATTCGATCTATAAAAAAAAAAATTGTATAACCATAGTGGTTGCGTGTATAGAAGCCGAAATGAGTGTAGGTCACCATTAGCTAACCATATGTGAAGGAAAAATTATGTGAATTTTGCAACTGCGCCAAGAAATAAAAACAAAGAATTGATTCCATTATTTCGTAGGTACTGTCATTTTTTTCCTACAAAGCTTTCAATTAGTGCGTGCCAAATTCATCATATAGTCCATGAAAGTCGCATAGAAAGTGGAGGAGAAAAAAAAACTGCACACCCACTTCAAATATGTTTCGATATGTACTGTAATTTATCATAATTTGTAATGTATATTTTTTTTATTAAGGAGTATTGGTTTAGACGACTGAATTCGTTTTGCTTACCAGTGTATTTTCAAGTGTATCGATTTTCAATTTTTCAGATGTCGAAAACGTTGAGGGTTCACAACTAAGCTAAAGTTGAAGTTCGGAAAGACGATTTGAAGCTCTTCCTATTTTGAAGTACAATTGAAGTCCGTTCATTTTGTAGACATTTTGGTGTCAATCTATACGAGAATGTAATATTTTGGTGTCAATCTATACATTTTGGTGTATAGATTGTTAGTTTTTTCATTATTTCAAAAAATGTGGCCGAGCTGGCATATCAAATGTATTCAATATCAATATAATTTTTTTACTGCAAATTATTAATAAAAAAATTGGTTTTCTTTTTATACTCTTTGTTTAACTTTCTGCTACAATGTGATGTATATTTTGTGTTCAAAAAAATTATAAACTGCACGTTCTTGTCCAGTGTTGTGCGCAACTTAGACATGTATGATATCGTGTCCGGAAGACGATTAGCGACTTTACGGAATCGTACGTGACAGAAACTATCTTTTATTATCTTTCAGAATATCTCTCACGAGTACTACGTGGAGCCAGGAGTAACATATAATATTGGTTAGTTAAAGTGCAAACTTCGCAATTAAAACACAAATTTGCACTCGAGTCCGTGCTATCAGACAGGTTATAAAAATTCTTTCTAAGAAATAAAAAATAAATATAATTGGATATGAGATTTGATCCTTGCATATTTGAAAAATTACAGAATCTATTTTTTTCATCCACAAATACTAGAATATTTGTTCACCCTCCAACAGAAAATTCACACATGACATCTTCATCCAAACGAAATCATCTTGCAAGTGATTTTGTTCACCAACCAAGATGATTTTGTTCACCAATCAAGATAATTTTGACTTTGAAAATGTCACGTGTATATTTTCTATTAGAGGGTGAACAAACACCATATTATTTATGGGTGAACAAAAATGGACTCAAAAATTACACACACACACACACACACACACACACATATATATATATATATATATATATATATATATATATATATATTTCGAAGAAGATAATTTTTTACCACATTCCTTCGAGAGGCTACAACTCAGTCGGAAGATTTATAATCAATCCAGTCCAAAGGTCTATATATACAAACACTAGCCCGAAGGTCTCATCCAATCCGAAGGCACCACGACTGAAGACACCACGTCCGAAGGCTCCATCCGGCCCGAAGGCCTCACGCAGCCGTAGCTGCACCGCACCAGATCCACCAGCACCACACCTGAACCCACATCGCATCCATGCACCGACCGGACCATACCGCACCGCTCCGCACGCCTGCTAATTCTCCCAAGGAGGAATTAAATGGCGCTGGGAAGTCACGATCTCGATACCTTTCCGTGTCCAGGTGCATTAGTCTTAACCGTTAGACTATATATATATATATATATATATATATATATATATACTAGTATATATACACGTGCTTTGCACGTATGTTGATGAGTTAGTTTATTTCTACTGATTTTAATTATATAGGTTAATGGTTTAACCCTTCGAATTCTTTGGTAACAATTTAAAAGACTTAGCAAGTAGCATGAACCCTTTGATTTCCGTAAATGGTTGTCATTATTGCATCTCTTAAATGGTTGTCAGTGGAATTTATTGTAGGTATTCTTTTTAATTACTAAATATGTTGAAGGGTATTTTTGGAACGAAATTTTTTCACGGTGAAGCCTAGTTTTGGCATTATATAGAGGAGAAATATGTTGAAGGGTATTTTTGGAACGAAATTTTTTCACGGTGAAGCCTAGTTTTGGCATTATATAGAGGAGATATATATATGAAAAAAATGTTATTTAGGAAAAAAAAAGGATATGAACTATAGGCTCATATTTCTACATGAACCAATACACATATAGGTCAATAGAAATAAAGTGTACTAGTGCACATAGATATACATAGAATGTAAAAATCTATTTCTATTTGTCTATATGTGTATTGACTCATGTAAAAATATGAACCTATGGCTCATATTCCTATATCCGAAATCATCGAACCCATCCAAAATAATGTCCATACCATTTTATCTTCTTATAAATCTTCAAATTAGTTATTATTTTTGTTGGGAAAATATGGAATACTATGTAGCTAGTATGCGGTAACGGAGAGAATTACTGGAAATAATAATTTGTCTTGAGTCCTCTGTTAATTATTCCCAAAAAACTATTACAAAAGACAAACGCTCAAGTCAATTCCCGTCGCTTTGAGGAGTGTGACGGGTGGCGATGGAAGGAACTTCACTTAGGAAGAGGCAACACTCAACATAACACTACCATCATTTAGGAGACAGTTGGTCTCTTGCTGGTCGTCCAACTTGAATTAAATGGACTTTTTGTGTATAAATTCCTTAAATCTAGTTTTCTTTTATATGAGCCCCTCCCCAAACGAACTTTTTTTATGTCCCACTAAGGAAATAAATATTATTGAGATAATTTTTCAAAATATTTATGATAATAATATGCTATTAACAAATTTTAGGACTTCTCTTCAAAGAAAACTTGGAAAAAAACAACAACCATGGTAAGCAATCCCAATTAATGTGAACCGCGTCATTTCTCTATATTACAATGTTCATGTTTCGTGCTACATTTGTTTTTTTTTCTTTCATTTTTTTTCTTTACTTTCCCACTTTAGAACTCATTCTCTCTCTTTTCTCATCATCTATCCATTTATCTCTTTTTTTTCACCACCCCCTTATCTCTCTCTCATATTTGATGTTATCAGAAATACCTCAAGTTATTGCTAATTTTTTTTTACATTACCATTACATTTTAAACCTCGTCCAGATTGAAGGAGGTCTCAAACCGAAAAATCATTCTTACGTAAGCACCTTTGTTTCAGGTTGAAATGGTATATAGACGTTCTCAGATTCCAGTTGCCCCCACAATCTTACCAAGACCTACTGGATTGTATATCGATAGGGGAAGGATAAGTAAAAAATGGCAAGAACACTTTTGCTCCTCTTAATGATTTATAGATAATGTTTCTGCTTTTACACGACTTAATAATAAGTGGATCAAAAGAAAAAAATAATCCAATTTCTTATTAGAAATTTATCCAAATTGTCATCATATATAAATAGGATAGATGTAAGGGATGTATATACAAAAACACCAGATGATTAGATGCGGGGCAGTTCCGTCATCCCTTCCTCACAGCACTACACTACACTACACTGCTGTTATAGCCGCGGCGGATACTGCAATGTTCCCTAGGCTAGGCTAGGCTAGGCCAATGTCCATAAAGTAGCCAACTGCACAAATAAAAATCAAAAGCAACAGCAGCAGCAGCTAAATTTTTATTCTTCTTTCCTCCATCATCATCATCAATCAGCAGCAGATGGATCTCGAGAACTAGAATCAAACCATCCACCATCACACGGTCGATCAACCAGCCACTAATCCGTCGGTCAGCAATGCGCGACGAGAGCAGCAGCAACGAGGACGAACTAGAAGCCGGCGTTTCCAAAGTCTCCGGCAGCTCGAGGAGCAGCCGACGAGTGAATCCCCTCCATCCGCCGCCGCCGGCGGCGGCGTCCGCCGTCGTCGAGAAGCTCCTCCCCAATGGCGACCTCTACATCGGCTCCTTCTCCCACAGCCGCCCCGACGGCCACGGCAAGTACCTCTGGCGCGACGGCTGCATGTACGAGGGCCACTGGCTCCGCGGCCGAGCCACCGGCGCCGGCCGCTTCTCCTGGCCCTCCGGCGCCACCTACGAGGGCTCCTTCCGCGCCGGCCGGATGGAGGGCCTCGGCACCTTCACCGGCCCCGACGGCGCCACCTACCTTGGCTCCTGGTCCGCCGGCCGCAAGGACGGCCGCGGCTCCAAGTCCTACGCCAACGGCGACCTCTACGAGGGCACGTGGCGCCGCGACCTCCAGCACGGCCTCGGCCGCTACGTGTGGAGGAACGGGAACCAGTACGTCGGCGAGTGGCGCGGCGCCGCCATCGCCGGCCGCGGCGTGCTCTTATGGTCCGACGGGAGGCGGTACGACGGGAGCTGGGAGAACGGCGCTCCCAGGGGGGACGGCGTTTTCACGTGGCCCGACGGGAGCTGCTATGTCGGGAACTGGAGCAAGAACCACCTCTCCACGGGGACGTTCTATCCCCCCGTGGCGCCGGTGCTCCTCGACGGAAGGAGGAGCTCCGGGGAGAAGAAGAGCTTCCCGCGGATATGCATTTGGGAGTCCGACGGCGATGCCGGGGATATCACTTGCGACATTATCGACAATTCGGTGGCGTCGATGCTCTACCGCAACAGCAGTGTCAGGGTTTCCGACACGCCCACGCCGACACGGAGGGAGGTGAAGAAGCCGGGACAGGCCATTTCGAAGGGGCACAAGAATTACGATCTCATGATCAATCTCCAATTGGGCATTGCGTAGGGATCTCGACCGGCGTCTTTGATTTGGGGGGAGGTTGGGATTTCACTGATTGTTTGGTTTTAATTTGCTGCAGGAACTCCGTGGGCAGGGCTACGGGTGCTCAGATGAGGGGGCTGAGGCCCCGGGATTTCGACCCGAGGGAGAAGTACTGGACCAGGTTCCCTCCCGAGGGGTCGAAGACCACGCCGCCCCACCAGTCGGTCGATTTCTGGTGGAAGGACTACTGTCCGATCGTGTTCAGGTAGACTAATTTCTAGTAGAGATGTTTGTGCATTGTATGTTGTTTAAGTGTTAATTTTTGTTAGGTTTAATTGTCAATGATCAGACATTTGAGGAAATTGTTTGCGGTTGATCCGGGGGACTATATGATGGCCATATGTGGGAGTGATGCTCTGAGGGAGCTATCGTCCCCTGGGAAGAGTGGGAGTTTCTTCTATCTGACCCAGGATGACCGGTTCATGATAAAGACGGTGAAGAAGTCGGAAGTCAAGGTTGGTGGAGTATCTAGCTCTGTACTTTTTCACACTGCAAATGACAGATTACATTGTTGCCGTCGTGATTATAAATGAACGATTTTGATATAATGCATACACCCTTGGTGATCTAGTAGCCGAAATTGTTTGATGAATAGGAATGTTGGTCTGCACTCTTGATGATACAATGCAGCTTTTTTGTTTTCATAGATATCAGCTTTTATATATGCAGCCCATGTCGTAATTGCTGTTACTAGTCAAATAGAGTTTTTTTGAATCCTTCTGAATGGTGGTGAACAAACGATAATTTAAGCTATCTTTAGTAATGAATATAGGGATTCTATATTTTTTTTTATTGTCAATTTTCTTTCAGTATTATGATTATAATGTTTGGAAGAGTGAGCTATTTTGACAAATACTTTTATGTTGGTTATATATGTATACTTCAGAAACAAGTACAAACTAGTTCACCCATGTAATTTGTGATTCTTTTCCAGGTGCTTATTAGGATGTTGCCCTGTTACTACAAACACATGTCTCTCTACGAGAACTCACTAGTAACCAAGTTCTTTGGCGTGCATTGTGTGAAACCCTTTGGTGGGCAGAAGGTATATAAGATTCTTTTTGTAGCTTTGCTCAATTGTAATGGTGATGATTTCCATGATTGTTCTTATAGTGCTCATTATGATTTGTGATAATTAGGTCCGTTTCATTGTAATGGGCAATTTGTTCTGCTCAGAGCACCGAATCCATAGGCGATTTGACCTCAAAGGATCGTCCTATGGCCGGACAACCAACAAGCCTGAGGAAGAAATTGATGAGACCACCACCCTCAAGGATCTCGACCTCAATTTCGTGTTTCGCCTACAAAGACCATTGTTCCTAGAGCTTCTTCGGTACTTCACCTGCCTATTATTTGATTCATTTATTTATGACTTCGTGTTTTCTGTTTTGGCTCGAGTTCTTACCTTCTGTTTTGTGATGCAATTCATGAATGACCAGGCAAATTGACCGAGATTGTGAGTTCTTGGAAGCAGTGGGCATAATGGATTACAGTCTCTTGGTTGGGCTCCATTTCCGTGACGATATTTCAGCTTCTAAGCTACAGATGTCACCTTATGCTGCTTCTCCAAGTAAGTAGATTATGATAAAAATGTCTGTTCAATATGTAACAATACTGTCTAGTCTGACCCATGCAAGTATGTTTACATATTAGGAGATTGTGGCAAGAGAGACTCATTCCATGGGGGGAACATCACCTCGGAATATAGTTTCATAGAGGCAGGGAGGAAAGATTCTAGTGTTTTGGACAGCAGGTATGTCTTGTCTTTTATGTCCCTTCAACATTCACTAAATTATGCCTCCTTGAGATTGTGATATATATGGAAAGGCTGAACCAATTCAACATGCCATGAGATTGTGCTAAATTACAACTGCAAGCAACCAATTGACTTGCAACAATTTTAGTTTTCTAATGCATTGTCCACCGTCATGCCAGCAACAAATCTCTTGTTTCTGCTCCTCTTTGTTTTGCCTAATTTGTGATCATTGAATTTAGCTTTAATATATATATATATATATAGCAAAAGAAAAGGGAACAAAAGATCCTGTTACCATCTTAAATTCGTGTCTTGGATTAATATTATTATGCACATTAGTGTATTTGGAAAGGATATATATTTTTCTTATATGATACTCTATTGGGATCATACACTAATTTACTGTATCACAGTCATTTGAACTAACAGTGCATTGCTATTCATAGTTTTGTTCCTATGAGAAGATTTGTTAGATTCACCAAAGAGACTAGCCTAAATGGGTGGCTTCCCAACTACATGTAGGGGTGAGCATCGGTTCGGTTCGGTTCAAAACCGAACCGAATGAGGAAAACCGAATTCGTCCGAAAACCGAATAAGCAAAAACCGAAACCGAACCGAATTAGATCATAACCGAACCAAACCGAACCGAATTAAATCGGTTCGGTTTTCGGTTTATTCGGTTTTTCGATTTTTCGGTTTATTTGTGTTTTTTTTAATATATATAGTAAATCAATATTCCTAGATATATTTAGTTTTTATATATATATATATATATATATATATATATATATATATATATATATATATATAAACTAAATTTTTTTATTCGGTTTTCGGTTTTGAACCGAAACCAAAACTGAAACCAAATAAGAAAATTTAGTATTTTCAAAACCCGAACCGAATCTCTTATTCGGTTCGGTTCGGTTCGGTTTTCGGTCCAAAACCGTATAATGCTCACCCCTAACTACATGTCCAGGTCCCCCACAAATTGTTTTCAAACCTAATGCTACACTTCTGCCATCATTGTGCAACACCATTGTGCCCTCTCTGCCTGGCCAGCAAGGATCAAGTGTTCCATCATATCTGGCCCTAGTTGTTAGCTCCAACTGCAGACCATGGAGCAATAACATGATTTCTTAATTATTTCTTTCACACTTGTAGTATTATCCATGTTCACATGTTTCTGTCTTGTAAAGCAGTAATGATAGCCGAAACGTTTTATTTTCTTTATCAGGAAGCTGATCAATAGGTTGGGCTCAAACATGCTGGCGAGGGCCGAACACATGTCCAGAAAGAGCGGCTTCGACCCCCATCCTTTCATGGTTTGTGGGGGTAGTGGTGGAGGGTTGTGGTTGCCGTTGCACAGCAGCGAGATGTATGATGTGGTCCTCTATTGTGGGATCATCGACATCCTCCAGGACTACGACATTAGCAAGAAGCTCGAACACGCCTACAAGTCGTTGCAGGTGGATCCCTCCTCCATCTCCGCGGTGGACCCGAAGCTCTACTCCAGGAGGTTTCGGGATTTCATTGGCAGGGTCTTTGTAGAAGACAGTGTCAAATGTGTTACAGATGGAAATTCATTATTTCTTTACGAGGGAGGAGAATGTCCCTGAGGCTGAATTTTGGAAGCTCAGCCCGTGGAGGGGATTTGTACATGTTTGTCGGAGGAGGGAGATTTTTTTTTTAAATCATTTTAATGAGGAAGGAAAAGAGGAGAGGAATGGTTTTAAGTTGTTGAAAGTTTATGAATAAAAACATGTACAGATAGATTAGTAAGAGAGCAAATCTGCTTTCCAATATTCTGTCCTATATTTGTGTTCCTTCTCTCTCTTCCTCCTTTTTTATTATCGGTTGGGGTTGGGGTTCACATGTAATAGAAATGGAACATAATATGCAGGACAGCTGATTTGCTTCCGATTAGTAATGGATATATATATATAATATTTATTTTGAAAGTCTTTACTCAGTGGTCCCTTTGTGTTTATGTAAACATTATTTGTTGGTCCAAGTGATGTTCCCTTTTACTTGTATCTTCTTCTTCTTCCAGAATGTGCAGCAGTGGTAGCTGCTCTTCATTACTTGGCTTGTGAAGGTGGTGGGGGTGCTGGAAGTGAAAAAAGTGTTTTGAGAGAGCGTCCCATCAAAAGAAGAGAATGCAAATGTTATTAATACTTCCTTTCTCTCTTTGGTGTGGGTTATTTTCTCATTCATTCCTGCTTCCTCTTTTTATTCCTACTTTGGATACTTTCCTCTTTTTGCTTTGCCAGACTATGTTTGACCCAGTTTGAATTGCCATTCCTACCCAAGGATGCTTTCTGCATACAAGTCCATTAGTTTTGTTTTATTTTTATGTAAAGTCCTCTAAGTATTTCATTGGATCCTTTATAAATTTATACAAAATTAGTCGTGAAAACTATACAAAATCTCGACAATTGCGATTTGTTATTAGGGTCTGTTTGGTTCGGCAAGTTGCGACTAAGGTATGTTTTGGTTCGAGAATCGAAGTAAAAAATTATGAAATCGATATTTTGTAATGCATTGCCTGCATACATCATGTGTACGCGCAACTTTCTATTTTCGTCGTTTGGATGCTTTGAAAAAATGGAGTTTATAAGTGAAAAATTCAAAGGTTTGGTGATTGGATGTTTGTTGAAATAATTTAATAAGTGAAACTTTTTGTAGTTTCTATGTTTAGTTTGTAAAGAAGTGGTAGTAGAAAAATAATATAATTTTTCTCTTTTAAAATGTGTGAGGTTACTGTTGAGGTCCAGTCTGGATTTGGTAAATTTTGTAGCCCAAATATGGTCAAAGATTTGATTTGATATAATATGGAAACCTACATTAAATGTATGATTTGATTAGATTTTAAATTTGTATCAAATATTTAATCTGCCATATTTGACGTCCATAATTGGTGTTGGAGGAGGGTGGAGGCACAAAGAATAAACACAAGTTGGAGATTCTGGGTGCTCGTCCACAGAAAATCTAAGAGAAAATTCGTGCTTTGACGACTTCGGTTAGAGAGATTGTTACGGGTTGGTGAGTGATTTTAATTGTAATATTCTGCTTTTCTTCTTGAGTGTGGTGAGGGGGGGGGGGGGGGGGGGGGGGGGGGGGGTGAACCTATTAGGGCAAAGGGTTTCAACATTAGTTTTTTACAATCTTGTAATTTTATCTGAGTTATAAATGTTGTAATTTGTCCAGGTGACGTAGTCACCACCATATACTTGTCTTCATCTGTGCTTGGTGTTCGTAGATTTGTTGGTCATCTCAGGTGGGTTGGTAAAACGCTTCCGCGACGCGCCTAACACGTGGTATCAGAGCGCACGTGTTTTCAATAGTTACCCTCCCAACGAATTGTTTATTCATTTTTACAATTCTTCTTGATTTCTATTAATCACACAATTAATAAGACAATAAATTAGCAAAAAAAAAAAAAACTAACAATTTAATAAAACATAAACAAACATATGTTATGCTTACCAATTGCATACATACAACATAACAAACATAAAATACAAAAAAAATACGTTTAAAGCATCCGAGTTTATGTTTATTTCATAAAGGACATAAAATCTATAATATTTGTCTATAACGCACCGTCCTATTTTAGTGCGTAAGTGAAAAAAAATCTACCAACTTACGCCCTATAATAGGACGTAAGTTCATAATTTTTTTTTTAAATAACTTATTAACTGACGTCCTATAATAGGACGTAAATAACAAAAATATTTATATTTAGCATTAATCGCCGTTAATTAAAAAGTGGCGGGATTTTTAATGGATTTTTAATAGTTACACCGAATTATAGAACGCAAGTCAGGGACTTATGTCATATTTTAGTGCGTTAGTAATTATTTATTTGATTTTTTTCCGGCAGGTTGTTTAGTTTGTTGGGTGTTGGATAGATATACATATTACTGAAATAAATGTTGATGGTTATATATAGATGGTTGGGAGTAAAAAAAAATTACAAGAGAGAGAAGAAGAAGGCAACGAAGGAGGAGACAAAGTAGAAATAGAAGAATTCAGAAGTAAACGACATTGAGGTGAGTAAATAGTTAATATATATATATATATATATATATATATATATATATATATATATATATATATATATATATAATTTTAATTGTTTAATTTTAAATTATAAAAAATAATTAGGAAAATCTGAAATTATATATATATATATATATATATATAAATTGAAATGGAAAAGGTCCCACACATCTCGACCCGTAGGTCCGCACCTGCCCCGCAACCTCCTGGATAATATGCATCGGTCTTTACCACTAGGCTAGACGTCTTTCGCTATATATATATATATATATATATATATATATATATAACTTTGAAAAAAGCAAAATAAATAAATAAATAAATAAATAATATATATATATATATATATATATATATATATATATATATATATATATATATATATATATATATATAAAATTGTGGAATACAAAATACAAATTTTGCTTTAACAGCGAATATAAAATAAAAAAATTGCTTTGACAGATGGCGGGTCGAAATGACGGTCGCATACCAGAGGTGAACAATGAAAGGCGTGTAGTAAACATATTTTGGGGATGTAAAACATGTTTTGGAAATGTTAATTATAAAATTTACTTCTATGGTTCTTGTTTGTCTATATTAGCCTACATTGCTTAAATGTTCAGTGAATTCATACTAAATATTTAAACAATTCCAATTACAATAACAAAAATACATACAACAACATTTACTATGTCGGTTGTCTTGTACATTTTCTTCTGTTGTGTTCAAGTCCGCCACAATTGCTGCAATGAAGATCTCTGGTTGCCAGGTCCCTTGTCATAAAATGATTCTTTTTAGGTCTGCCAGCTCTCTGTCGAACATCTGGTACATCAATTTTACCTCTTACCAATTCACCTTGAGGAGTGTATGGGGATGGAATTGGTTCCATACATGGCGTATATACACTTTTAAGTATTTCAACAGAAAATTGAGCAAGATAATAATTTTTAATTTGTAAGTTATAAGAGTCACAAGAAAAGTAAGCATGTACACATGGTAAAAGAGTGTTGCCAATGAAAACATGTACAAGTTTTATTTTCTAAATCTACCATATAACGTCTACTAGTTTCATGATCCATTATTTCAAATTTATATCCTTCAACATGCAGCATCTTAAAATGAGTGTCTCTCTTTTGAGAAGTGCCATAATCTTAAGCATCCTTGGACAAAAGTCTCTATCTATATTTTCAGCATTTTGTCGATGCTTATCATGAATTGTTATAATTTTGGCTCTAATACCATCAAGCAATGTTGTTATTGGTTTATCACGCAAATTTTTAATCCAATAATTAAACTCTCTGCAATTTTTGATGTGTTAATATCGAATCTAGAACATGGTGCATAAGCTGTTATCCAATGGAAAAGATTATGATTTTCATCGTTTGTACCAACAATCCAATTGAAAATCCTAATATCTGTCGATTTAATCTTTTCAAACCATTCTGTCGCATCATCAACATTATACGACCGAACAAGTTTATCTAACCATTCTTGATATTTTTTTGTACTACTATATTGATTTCTCATATTTTGTTTAAAATGCTGAATACAAAAAAATGTGGAGAGTATGGAAAAGTATCGCGCATTCCAAGAATTAATCCTTTTTGCTTATCTGGTATAAATGAAATACTATTCCAACGATCAAAATAACTTTCAAAGATAGTTTTCAAATTGTTTAAAAACCATGTCCAGGATTCATTATTCTTATTTCCAGCAATACAATAAGCAATATGATATAATTGATAGTTAGGATCATGAGAACAAGCCACAAATATAGTACCTTGATATCTAGATGTCAGAAAAGTTGTATCAGTACTAATTATAGTTAAAAAACCACGTAAAAAATCATCGATACATGCCTTAAAATAAATAATATTCTTTGAAATATATTATTTCCTACCGTTTTTAAAAATATCTGCTACCAGTGTAACGATCTGTTCCGTTCAAGCGGAGTGCTGATTCAAACGGCGCAAGTGCAATGACTCGACCCATTTTGTTCAGCGAGAAGACTCATTTGAGGTAAAAGATTTCCAGACTTAGCCCTTCAGGAGTTCAGGCTTAGACTTTCAAATGCTCGCTCGAAGTATCGTTCGACCGAGACGAATCATCGCTAAGGTGTGTGGCTACGATGAACTTGTCTTTGCTTAGCTAGCACACTTAAAATATGGACGATACATGTTAGTCGCTAGGTGAATCACCCCTTGCATGCTAATAAACAATATAACACACCTAGCTAAGGGAATAATCTCATCTTGTATTGCTTGTGTTAGAACATAAAAATAAAATTTGGCTTAGAACTTGGACCCTCGCATGCTAACTTAGTTTCGTGCAAGTAGACCCTGCTATGCCTCAAGTAGATCATTATATACTATTCGTAGTGCACTCTTTCACTTGTTTACACTGCTTATCCCATAGATTATGTCGCTCGATATGTCCCTGTACGTCTTCACTCCTCGCACTACCCCTTAGACCCGTACAAACTTAAAGGCTTATCTTCTAAAGTAGACTTACCGTTCGTTTCCTTATGCTTATGTTCACACAAATGCAATGCTTGTCTGCTTATATGCTAACTTGTACTCGTTGCCTCGATTTAATGCTTATCACTAATATGTATGCCATAATTCATCGCACTTCACTATCTGTGATTCGTTCAGTTGAGGAAGGAAGGGTATCAAGATAGTTGTTCCGAGCCAAGTATAGAATATTGAAAGTATTCGGGACCGTAAGGTCGCCAAGGTGTGGTGCCCCGTTCCCCCTATTCGGGGAGCACGGCTAAGAAATACTAGACGGTATCGTTCGATCGAGATAGATTGAAACAAGAACCCATCCTCTTTATGGATTTGCTTCTTCGGAATCGATTCCCATATTCAGTGGACCATGCCCCTGGGGTCGGCTTAGCGGCAGAGTCAGGAGGGACCTCTCCCCTGCATCTTTTGTTGCCTCAGATTTCGCTGTCGCTTGTTGCTTTCGTGCCTTGAGTTGGTTTTCGGATTTGCTTGAGTTTTCTTGAACGGTTTCGATGAATTTTATTGTTTTCGTTTTGCACTTCAATTTCGATAATGGAAAGAGTGGAAGAGTTATTGATCAGTTGTTCGTGACAATGCAGGTGAATGAACAGTAGGCGACGCTAGAGCGGAGTCTTAAAGCATCTCTTTCCTTCTCCCTTCCAACAAACTAAGTGAGTGGCTATCATCCCAATTAGCTAGCCCTGCTTACAAGTCTTCACACCTAAAAATCTTGCATTCTTGTTGTCCCGATCAGACGATACCAAGTAATAACTAAAAGACTTCAAGATAATAAGGGAATAGACTTGGGTTATATTGCTTGTCAATCAACTTGTGAACGGTTACTCATTTACATGCTTGTTCATTTGGAATGTTCATCATATGCATAAATACAAGTTAGAAGGTATACTCTTCTCAAAATTGTTCAATGTATAGAACTCATCCTGAATACAATAAACTGAACAGGAAGACTATGCAAAAGTAGATCTTGTCCTGTTATTGCCCTGCGCCTGATATTGCCCTGATTTGCCTCAAATTCTAACTTAGTGTACTACGTTGATCACGGACAACTTGTGCACAAGGTCTTAGTTCCTGCGGACGGTCGCTGGGGCACTGGCACTGATCCGATCCGGACGAAACTTCTGATAGTCTCCTGCATCGGACGGAATGGCCTGCGATGCCCTGATCCTTGCGTTGCAAGTCATTCCGCCCCAGACTAGAACCGTCCCTTATGGCATCAAGCCAGTGATCCCTTCATATATTTAAAACTGTTGCAAGCTAACTTGTGTCTTCTTGGCAGGGAAGGACATGGTAAGTATTTTGCAGGTGGTTCAGACGGGAAGGTAAATATCACCGAGCGGCGGCAAAGTATTTTATTGATTTCTATATCTATTGCTTGTTGTAAAATGAAATAAGGCAAGATAGAAAGACCACAAATAATATGCATGCTTCATCTAAACAACGTGTTGATTGGTATAGTTGGGTTAGCTTGCCTTCACCAGTACATTTTGATGTACTGACCCTCGTTGAAACAGGTTCCCCGCGCTAAGGAGAATCGAGCGAGGAACAGAAGTTAATCCCCTAATCCAGTCCATCTGTAGGCACGCCTTGATCCGTGCCATATTTTGAAGCATTTTGAAGAAAGAATCTAGCAACCCAAGCAAACATGCAGCTTCGTGGGAAGGCCGTCATTCCACCAGGAGGTCTTATATTTTGAGTTTTAGTAAGGGATGTAATGTACAGGACTGCTATCTCATTTTGTGTCAACACTTTTTTAAGCCCATAGGGGCAACCTTTTGACTCAGTTCAAGGAGTTTGTAATAGATGTTCATATTATCAATAAAAGAGAACTTTTCTATGCTTAAATCTGTATTTCAATTTATCTGCGTACTCTGAATATGTGCTCGCTATGCGAAAATAAAATACAAAGCCTTGTGCGGTGCGCAACCTAGGCCCGCACGGCGGTCATGCCCGGGGGACGACTATTGATTCCACGAAATCGGGACGTGACATGTTGGTATCAGAGCACAGCTTCAAAGTTCCTTTGACCCTCGTATAGGAAAAGTTCCTTTAACGATAAATCCCTGTACGAACTCTTGAACTCGTTAGGCCAAAATGAGATGCGTTCATACAATAAGTCCATAATACGTTATGATCCTGATGTAATTTACCTTCTTTTGAAGGAATGGCTCAAGCACAATCCTCAGCGCTAGCACCGGGCGAGACACAGGCTCAGGAGAGTAGCTCTAGCACTTCGGGCAGTTCATGGAGCCAGCGAGCCATGTCTCAAGCCGATCTGCTTCAGCAAATGATACGAATGTTGGAAGCCAGCCAACAAAGGGATGAAGCTAGTTATGAACGGGCTGAAAAATGAGCAGATGAGAGACTCCTCAAGTTTTAAGACAATATAGAGGCAAGATTCTCAGTCCAACACAAGCAGGTAGATACCCTGCAACAGATTGTTCAGACTTTGGCCTCCAACTATTCTGCAGCAATAGCGGCTACACCGGTGGAACAACCAGTGCTTGAAGTCAAAACACCGCCAACACCAAGGACGAGGAAAGTGACTGCCTTCGACTTTGGCGACTTCAAGAAAGTCTACAACACAGCGTTCAAGGGGACTGAGGATCCGATAGTGGCTCTAGATTGGCTCGCCGAACTTGAGGATCATTTCTCACTCCTAGAAGTACCCGAAGAAAAGTGTGTCGCATGTGCTCAACTTTAGCTTCGCCTCAATGCGCACGATTAGTGGGACATGCATCGACGCTCTCTTCCAGTCAAAAATGGAGGGGAGGCGATCGCATGGGCCACCTTTCATGGCGCGTTTGAGGAGGAGTTTATACCCTCGCCTGTACGACGTCAGAAGGAAAATGAGTTTGTACAACTACGACAGGGCAGCATGACAGTTAAGCAATACTCTGCCGAATTCAACAAACTTGCCAAATTTGTCAGTTCCTATCTACCTGATGCTGCGAGTCGTGTAAGACGATTCGAAGGAGGTCTACGTCATGCTATCCACATACACGTAGTCGTTCCACAGTACCAGACAATACGTGAAGTTTTGAATCACGCCCTTTCTCTTGAACCGCTGTAAAACCCCCTTCCTAAAAAAATCGTATATACCATTTATTTATTAATTATTAATTAAATTATAGTAATTAGGTCTAAATAGGAGAAATAGATTTTTTAATAATTTTTATGTTAGGTGTTCGGGCACTTAGAGGACTTATGGGACCATCAGGAATTTTTCGGAATTTATTCTATGTAGGCGACCCCTTGAGCTATTGCTAGCCTAATGATGTGCATTACCCTAATCTATAAATTTCTTATGAGTATATATATATATATATACATTTGTATATACAAATATATATATATGTATATATATATTTTAATTAGAAAAGAAAAGGAAAGAAAGAATAAGAATTTAATAAGAAGTATTAGTAATAATAATAACAATGCAACTTTACTTATCCCTCTTCAGCCACTTATCCCTCTGTCACGCCCCAGTTCTAAAATACGTAGGACTAGGACACGTAACACGCCAGCCGTATGTATACGAACTCCAATATATGGAAACCATATACATACGTACGCTGTACATGAATATCAATCCACAAGTGGTATGAAATATAATACAAGTCACAGGGTAAAATCTAAATCTCATCCACAAAATCAAATATAAATAAATAACCAGCATCTATGAAACTAGACCTCAATATATGTATCTAAGGATGATAGTTGGATGGAAACAAATCTACTACCAACTCGAATATAAGAGCAAATACAATATGAGTACAACACCACAACACAATATAAGAATACCAGCTATCCATCACAGCTCGAAGAGAAGATATCCTCGGATCACATGTAACCATCCAAATCTGCGCTCCTGCAAATACTCAAGAAAAGATACACCTGGCAGCGGACCAGGTCCTCAGAGGGACGTAACAAGATACAGAAAATACGAGCCAATTTGAATACAGTAAACATGCATATGGTTTGAAAATAAATAAGTACGCTGTACAAGACAATCTATATGAATGCAAATAAGGACAACTTTTCGACGTATGGGCAAGGGTAGTCTACTCGATCTAAGCCTCACAACTCATGCACTCGTCCATGAACATCATCAGCCGGCATACCTCGGGGGTAGCGACCCTCGGACTCCATCAATCGACATACCTCGGGGGTAGCGACCATCGGACACGACCCACCATAGTGCGTGCTAGTGACTACGGTGTTACCAGAGTGGTTAAAGCCCATACGCCTAATGATTGTCCTCTATGATACTAAGTGCCATGTGTGTGTCAACATATCTAATACATAGTAATGACTGAAAGAAAACTACACATGCAAGAATAAACAGAAATGCAATAAATATAAAGAAATATAAATAGCATGTAAAGGTACTGTAATAATTTGGCAAGGTATCTTGCCTGGGGTCCTGCTGCTGGTATGAATCAGAGTCCAAGTCACAGTCCAAATAGCCTATGTATTACAAATTTATCACGTCAAAGATAATTTATTTTAATTTATTTAATTCTGGAATAATTACTCTAAAATTCTATTTTAATCTTATTATTCTGATTTTTATGTTAATTCCTAAATTTTGTCCAAAAAAACTGAATTTTATCAACTCGAGACTCATGGCACGCAAATCGAGGCGATCTGTTGACCGAAAAGTCAACCGACACAAACTCAACTTTCATGCATGATTTCCTGTAGATTTCAGCTTAAAACAATATGCTGGAATTTACGGCTCGTCCGAATTCAAATTCGTTTGGGAATTATGGCACATACAAATTTTGTATTGTGCACCGATGGTTAAATTCTAACCTAGAAGTTCTACAGAATTAACAGTATGTAAATACTTCGAAATAAATTCTAGAAAAAATATATGTCGATGATCTCGACATTAGCTTTCCGAAACTTTAAACGGTTCATGATTCTGATTCCTGGTTCTCCCGGAATCGCGAAAACATCAAAACATGTCTATTTTTGGACATGCTGTACTCTACGAATTTTCCAGAATTTAATACTAATAATTTAGAAAAATAATTTATATAATCAGAAAGCTAATCTCATTATCGTTCTAACAAAAAAAACTAGAGCACATTTGGAGTCCGGAGCTAGGAGATATCGTCTTTTTAATTCGTCATAACTAGTAGAAAATGAGGCTGGATTTATGACGAATTTTGACTATTTTTGGACGAAAAAGAGAGGAATTTGGGGAAGAAAAATATTAAGGATGAGGTATTTATAATGGTGGATACTACTTAATTAAATATGACTAGGATTTGTTAATTTGGATAGGATTATGATGAATTTAAATAAGGATAGGATATACATGAAGTTGATTTCCTAGTAGGTTCAGGATTTGAATTAATTTAAAATAGAGTTTGAATTTATCTCAATAATTTATAATCTTAAATATAATTAAAGATAATACAAATAATTTATAAAATCTTATTAATATCTATTAACACTAAATTAGCATCTATCTAATATTAAGACTATATATATCCAAATAAAACCTAAATAATTTAAAAAATCTAAATAAATTTCTTAAATTTCTAAATAAATTACAAAAAATATAATTAAATATTTTAAACTAAAATAAATATTTGGTAGGAACGACATGCAAGTATGGTCGTATAGTAAATCATAGAAGTCCTAGAAATTTATGTTTTCTAAGTTTTAACTACCAAAAATTCTAGAAAAATCTCCAAAAATCTAAAATTCCTAAAATAATTCTAAATGAATATTTATATAAGTAAATATACTAATTTAATTATTTTCTAATTAACTAAGAGAATACTCTAAATAAATTCAACATCTATAATAAATATAATAATATAAAATATACGCATACCTATTTTGGGTGAGGGAGTTTACAATCTACCAAACTTAAAATAATTTCGTCCTCGAAATTAAAGTAAGACATAATTTGTGAAATCCTTCACATTCGTACACAAGGTATGTCAATCGCAATCTCTTCCAAAAATTTAAATAATAAAATCTATTCGAATCTATTGCGATCACTTCAAAATTAATATAACCACTGTTTAAATCAAAATTCAACCTGTCGTAGTCTCTTCTCGATTTTTAAATAATCAACATCCAAATCTAACTCAAGTCTATATGACATCCCACATCAAAATTTATATCATAATTTTCAAATATCATAATCTCCTCTAGACTTTGAACAATAAACAATTCTAATCAAATCTTATTCCTATTCTCAAATTAAGAATTTTGTACTCTTCAAATATTTAAACTCAATTTTCATCCTCAATATTTCAAATAGGTGACCCAACAATCAAAATTAAACTTTTAATTCAAATCATCAAATTGTAAAATTTAAATCTAATTCACCAGTTGTTCAAGTCTAAAATTCTATATTTATCCTAAAAATTTAAATCGATGATTCATCCTTCAATATTCAAAATTTAAATCATGTGCTCAAAGTATAAATATTGGGTCCTCAATATCAAGATTTTTAAAATTTTATTAAATCCTCATTATCTTAATCCTTCTTTTAAAATTTCTCAAAATTAAAATGACTTAATCTCTCAATCTAATCCTACTTGATCACAATCTAAAAGAATTCTCCTCAAGTTTAATAATGCAATTTCTACCCAACTTAGAATTTACCCATATATCACATAAGGCTCTTACACTTAAGAAAAATATTTCTCAATTTATTTTTCATGTCATTCAATCCTCAAAACTTTAACACCAACTATACCATATGTGATATGCCCTTAATCAATTATGAAAGATAGTCACCAAATAATATGATTGGCCTATGGAGTATATCTTGTACTATCCGTGTATCACTTATATCCAAGCACGAGATTTCGTCTTTCCGAAACAAGGGAAGACGGAAAGCAACGAAAAAGAGTTCAAGGAGGGGTAATAGAATGGAAGTATGGGAATCA
This sequence comes from Iris macrosiphon, assembly GCA_036927795.1. Classification (NCBI taxonomy): domain Eukaryota; kingdom Viridiplantae; phylum Streptophyta; class Magnoliopsida; order Asparagales; family Iridaceae; genus Iris; species Iris macrosiphon. Next base: position 146,533,730 of record JAYESA010000016.1, read on the forward strand.
AAGCGTTTAAAGAATTCAAATAGGAATTGTCAAGACAGTTGTGGATTAAAATCTTAATTTGGTAATTTCCTATTCGCATGCTCACATCGGTGCAGTTATATACTTGATATGATATGCTTTGTCGTATCTAGAGGGTAAGTATATTTGTCTACTGGTCCACTATACATTTCAATCCACGTAAAATATTATTGCGAAGGGCGAATCAAGCGCATTATGGCTAGCTAGACCATAATACACTGATTTTGATTAGACAATTTGTATTAGTGTGGTTGATCAGGCCCCAATAACACATATGTCGTGAACAAGCTCGATATAAGATTAAGCTTGCAAAAACTAGGCTATAATAGCAGCATAATTCAAGGTAGCACAGAAAATATAACGCTGGATTATGATGAGAGAATGTACAAAATAATTCGAGTTCGCAAAAGCAAAAATAACATAAGCAATAATAATAAAAGACTCTACAATCTCTACAGTTATCATACAACCTCCTTATCTAAGTCGCTAGACGACCAAATAGGGCAAGGACCTCTAAATTCTATGGTCTGAATAAACACTGTTGTCTTTTGCTACATGCGATAAATATCATTCGGTTACACTTCAATTAATAGGTCAAAAGACTATGTGATACTAGGTGTCAAACATTATGGTAAAACTTCTAATTAACTCTAGTAGTGTCTATACTACTCTCAAGTCTTCTTAATACATCAAGGGGTAATGGTATAACAATCTAAAGATAAGGAATTCTAGGTTCACTAGATATTCTAAACTTAGTGGTGTGTCTATATTCTCGTTGTATTCTTAATAGGTGTGCTACTCTAATTATCATCCTAATAACAGGGGTTCCTATATTCTAGCAGAAGACTATACTCAAGGAACTATTAGGGAAGCTCATGAATCAAGCAGGATACAATTGTTCAAAATAGAACAGATAGGAGGAGATGAATCACAGTCAATTATGGATGAGATCCTATACTCTAGTCCTAGGGGCAGGCTTGTTCGGTACAGTAACGTAACCGAGACAATATGCTCTCGACCTGCATGGGCCACCACAAAAATATGTCACGCCCCAGTCCCAAAATACGTAGGACTAGGACACGTAACACGCCAGCCGTATGTATACAAACTCTAATATATGGAAACCATATACACACGTACGCTGTACATGAATATCAATCCACAAGTGGTATGAAATATAATACAAGTCACAGGGTAAAATTTAAATCTCATCCACAAAATCAAATATAAATAAATAACCAGCATCTATGAAACTAGACCTCAATATAGGTATCTAAGGATGATAGTTGGATGGAAACAAATCCACTACCAACTCGAATATAAGAGCAAATACAATATGAGTACAACACCACAACACAATATAAGAATACCAGCTATCCATCACAGCTCGAAGAGAAGACATCCTCGGATCACATGTAACCATCCAAATCTGTGCTCCTGCAAATACTCAAGAAAAGATACACCTGGCAGCGGACCAGGTCCTCAGAGGGACGTAACAAGATACAGAAAATACGAGCCAATTTGAATACAGTAAACATGCATATGGTTTGAAAATAAATAAGTACGCTGTACAAGACAATCTATATGAATACAAATGAGGACAACTTTTCGACGTATGGGCAAGGGTAGTCTACTCGATCTAAGCCTCATAACTCATGCACTCGTCCATGAACATCATCAGCCGGCATACCTCGGGGGTAGCGACCCTCGGACTCCATCAATCGACATACCTCGGGGGTAGCGACCATCGAACACGATCCACCATAGTGCGTGCTAGTGACTACGGTATTACCAGAGTGGTTAAAGCCCATACGCCTAATGATTATCCTCTATGATACTAAGTGCCATGTGTGTGTCAACATATCTAATACATAGTAATGACTGAAAGAAAACTACACATGCAAGAATAAACAGAAATGCAATAAATATAAAGAAATATAAATAGCATGTAAAGGTACTGTAACAATTTGGTAATGTATCTTGCCTGGGGTCCTGCTGCTGGTATGAATCAGAGTCCAAGTCACAGTCCAAATAGCCTATGTATTACAAATTTATCACGTCAAAGATAATTTATTTTAATTTATTTAATTCTGGAATAATTACTCTAAAATCCTATTTTAATCTTATTATTCTAATTTTTATATTAATTCCTAAATTTTGTCCAAAGAAACTGAATTTTATCAACTCGAGACTCATGGCACGCAAATCGAGACGATCTGTTGACCGAAAAGTCAACCGACACAAACTCAACTTTTATGCATGATTTCCTGTAGATTTCAGCTTAAAAAAATATGCTGGAATTTACGGCTCGTCCGAATTCAAATTCGTTTGGGAATTATGGCACATACAAATTTTGTATTGTGCACCGATAGTTAAATTCTAACCTAGAAGTTCTACAGAATTAACAGTATGTAAATACTTCGAAATAAATTCTGAGAAAAATATATGTCGATGATCTTGACATTAGCTTTCCGAAACTTTAAACGGTTCGTGATTCTGATTCCTGGTTCTCCCGAAATCGCGAAAACATCAAAACACGTCTATTTTCGGACATGCTGTGCTCTACGAATTTTCCAGAATTTAATACTAATAATTTAGAAAAATAATTTATATAATCAGAAAGCTAACCTCATTATCGTTCTAACAAAAAAAATTAGAGCACGTTTGGAGTCCGGAGCTAGGAGATATCGTCTTTTTAATTCGTCATAACTAGTAGAAAATGAGGCTGAATTTATGACGAATTTTGACTATTTTTGGACGAAAAAGAGAGGAATTTGGGGAAGAAAAATATGAAGGATAAGGTATTTATAATGGTGGATACTACTTAATTAAATATGACTAGGATTGGTTAATTTGGATAGGATTATGATAAATTTAAATAAGGATAGGATATACATGAAGTTGATTTCCTAGTAGGTTCAGGATTTGAATTAATTTAAAATAGAGTTTGAATTTATCTCAATAATTTATAATCTTAAATATAATTAAAGATAATACAAATAATTTATAAAATCTTATTAATATTTATTAACACTAAATTAGCATCTATCTAATATTAAGACTATATATATCCAAATAAAACCTAAATAATTTAAAAAAATCTAAATAAATTTCTTAAATTTCTAAATAAATTACAAAAAATATAATTAAATATTTTAAACTAAAATAAATATTTGGTAGGAACGACATGCAAGTATGGTCGTATAGTAAATCATAGAAGTCCTAGAAATTTATGTTTTCTAAGTTTTAATTACCAAAAATTCTAGAAAAATCTCAAAAAATCTAAAATAACCTAAAATAATTCTAAATGAATATTTATATAAGTAAATATACTAATTTAATTATTTTCTAATTAACTAAGAGAATATTCTAAATAAATTCAACATCTATAATAAATATAATAATATAAAATATACACAAATACCTATTTTGGGTGAGGGAGTTTACACCCTCTTCAGCCACTTGTTGTTCCTAGGAACCCCTTCAATTCAGCGGCTAAACCACAGAGAAGCCCGCCCTATTCAATTCAGCCTATTTGCATAAGACCCGACCCTTTCCTTCACGCGATCCATCCAACCCGCCTCCATCTCCCTCTCTCTTTCCCTAGTGTGTATATATATATATATATATATATATATATATATATATATATATATATAGTTAGTTAGCTCTCATAAAACCCTAACCTAATTTCCAGACCTCCTCTTCCCATCTAGAGCCGTCACCGCAGCCAGAGAAGCCCCACCAAGCCATCCAACCATCCCGTCGACGCCGACCTCGCGAACTGCAGTTTCCCACTCGAGGCACCTTCGCTCCGGCGTAATTTTTCGTCGACTCGCTCGACCAAACGCTGTTCCGTTTTCTTCGGTATGATCACCCCTTAACCCTCTCCAATATTTATTTTATAGCCAACCTCGGAAAACGTGTGCCCCTAGGTGAAAAATAGCGCCCAAGTTGCCCCGGACAGACCCAATTCTGGGATCGCAGAATTCCAGAATGACCACCCATATTGCCGAGTTCGTATCTCCCACCACAGAGATCCGAATTCGATGATTCTTTTTGATACCTGTAGAATTCTTAACCTAGTTTATTTTCTGTTAAATAACCCTGTGCTATTAATTGCTGTGGACATAATTATATTCGTCGCAAAACTGCACGCACCCACTTTTTCCGGTTTTCCAAAAGTTGGAGATCGGAGCGCGCCCCGCCAAACGGGACCGCCCCGCCGTATGCCAAGTGTACCGAATGGTGCACGCAGCATAACGGGACACGTGAAAATTTGTGGGGACTGATTCGGACGCGTGTGCGCGCCGGAATCAAGCGGTATCCGCGGACATATTTCGTATCATAACTTTTGTGGAACTCGCACGTATTTTGTGCACGTTTGTCAGATTGCGATGAAACTTGTGCCACTGGACTCGTGGTAACGCGCTGGTTCTGTGACCCGATTTTCACGCATTTCTGAGATAGTTGACCAGATCGCCAATTGGCAGGCCCCACAGTTGACTTTTTGGACAAAATAGTGTTCGGCTCATCGGAATCCATATTTGGACATACCGTTGGGTTCGTATTGACATTTAGAGTTGTTTGACCCATAGTTTATCCCATTTAGAGACTGTTACCCTCGGTACGCTTTTCGGTGCAAAGTGGGCCACACGTGGACCCCACTTTTGCCCGAAATTACGATTTTGCCCCTGTGTCCAAATTGGACGAAAGGGAAGTACTTTCTAGCTATTTTGCTTATTTTGGGAATGTTGGTGATATCTATTCCATCATCCGGAGACATTTGTTCTGAGGCCATAGCTTCTGGTCCTGTGTATTGGACATCTGGACATGATATTTTTGCAGCTTCTTGCCAGGCAAGTATACCTTGCCATTGTACTGTTACTTATATTCCATATGTTGCATGCATCTTTATTTCTATCCTTAGTTCATATATTTTAATTGTTATATAAAATGCTTGCGACGGTGACGTCGCGATATGTTTTTATTTATGTATTGCATTGACCTTGTTCATGAGACTACCCCATTATCATGTAGCACCATTAGGTTTTATTTGACTGTGACACATATTTTTACACGAGTTGTGAGTCTCATATAGATCACGGACGCACGTATTGACTGATCATCGGTACGTGTGGGACGTGCGTTAGGAATAACTGCTGATAGAAACTTTGCATGCTAGAAGACTTAGCAGTTATTAGAGGTCTATGGACATAGTCTATTGTAGTACGGTGGTCCCATCCTTGTCCTTGTTTGGTTGCAGGATTGGGCTAGGGTACTAAGGGTAGGCTATGGACCAAATCGTGTCATGGATGTGACATGCTTAGAGCATTGGGTGGGGAGAACAACAAGTAAGGCATTTGGGCTCCTTTGCACTTTCCTTGTGTAACCCGTACCCTCCGCCGGAGATACGCGGTCATGATGACCCCTATATATTATCATGGCGGGCCTCCGGTGTTCGAAAGACGCCGTGCCTTTGTAGGCCCCTGGATCTCCAAGAGAACTATGCCAATCCCATTTATGGCCAGATAGCCCACTTGTTAGAAAGTTGTTCTTAACTGCATTCACTTTAGACGGTTAGGCGACCCATTGGATATTTATTTCAGTACTTTATTGGCATGTGTTTAAGTATACTTGTTATGTCCCTCTGAGGACCTGGTCCGCTGCCAGGTGTACCTGTTCTTGAGTATTTGCAGGAGCGCAGATTTGGAAGGATATAGATGCTTCGTGGATGTCTTCTCTTCGAGCCGTGATTGGTAGCTGGTACTTATATTGTTTGAGTGAGTTGTACTTATATTGTATTTACTTTTCCATTCGAGTTGGTAGTGGATTTGTTTCTATCCAACTATTATCTTTAGATCCTTTTTATTGAGATCTAGTTTCATAGATAGTGGTTATTTATTTCTATATAATTTTGGTGGATGAGATGTAGATTTTCCCCTGTGACTTGTATTACATTTATACCACTTGTGGATTTGATATTCATATTACAGCGTACGTGTGGATTTGGTTTCCATATATTGGAGTTGCCATATCCATGCGGCTGGCATGCTTACGTGTCCTAGTCCTATGTATTTGGGACTGGGGCGTGACAACCGCAGTATCCTCATGTTGCTGTCGGCGCTGTGTGTACCTCCAATCACAAACGCCATAGCAACGATAGAGGAAACACCGTTGCAAAGCGTCCAAATAACGGCGGTAATCAAAGAGGAAATACAGTGCCGCGATGCCACTACTGCAACAAATAGGGGCACACTGAAAAATAATGTCACAAGAAGCTGGGTACATGCCTCCGCTGTGGTAATGCAACATATCAGATTGATGCCTGCTCGCTTTCGGACCACCGTCCCCAACAACAAAATCAGGCACCTGCACCCCAGGCCAACAGAGCTGCGCCTCAGCAAGGGCGTAACCAGGCTCAAGGCCGGGTCTATACCATGACACGGGAAGAAGCTCTAGCTTCAGATACCGTCGTGTCAGGTACTTTGCTTTTCAATAACATACCTGCTCGTGTTCTATTGATTCTGGTACAACGCATAGTTTTATTTCCACAAATTTTGCCGTGGAGAATAATATAAAAATGACTCCGTTGTACCTAGACTTAAGTGTTAGCACCCCCTCCGGCATGAAAATACATGTCCGTTCAGTATGCCAAGGTAGATTCATCTGTATAGGAGAAAGAAAGCTATCGCTTGATGTTTTAGTTCTAGATGTTCGGAACTACGATATCATTTTGGGAATGGATTGGCTCAGCGCGTGCATGACAACTATTGAATGTACAGAAAAGCGAGTCGTCTTTCGCCTGTCCGGAGAAGCCGAATTCTGTTACACTAGTAGTCCAGCAACTAATGCGACCAGGGTCTGCATGGTGATTTTTGCAACATCTGATCGGCGAATGCTACACTCAGGCTGCGAGGGATTTCTAGCGTCGGTTGGGGACACACGGCAGGACTACGCAAACGTCGAATCTTCTTCCGTTGAGGCGGAGTTCCCCGATGTGTTTCCGAGCGAACTACCCGGCATGCCACCAGACCGAGAGATTGAATTCACCATAGACACCTTCCCGAATACACAGCCAATCTCTAAGCCTCCGTACATGATGGCCCCTGCTGAACTAAAAGAATTAAAATGCCAACTTCAGGAGTTACTGGATCGTGGATTCATCCGACCGAGCGTGTCTCCTTGGGGCGCGCATGTGCTCTTCGTGAAGAAGAAAGACGGGACACTACGCCTCTGTATTGATTATCGAGAGCTGAACAAGGTCACAATCAGAAACAAATATGCTCTGCCATGGATAGATGACTTGTTTGATCAGCTACAAGGGGCAACGGTGTTTTCAAAAGTTGATCTTCGCTCGGGCTACCACCAGCTGAAGATTAAGTCGGAAGACATGCCGAAGATCGCCTTCCGAACCCGATACGGGCATTATGAGTTTTTGGTGATGCCGTTTGGACTGATGATGAATGCACCTGCTGCATTCAAGGACTTAATGAATCATGTATTCTGTCCCTTCATCGATAAATTTGTGGTGGTTTTTATCGATGACATCTTGGTGTACTCAAAGACTAGGGATGAGCACGCAGGACACCTGCGGATGGTGCTGCAAACCCTTCGAGATAACAAGTTGTATGCCAAGCAAAGTAAATATGAGTTTTGGCTGAAAAATATATCCTTTTTGGGGCATATCATCTCTGCGCAAGGCATCTCAGTAGACCCACGAAAGGTAGAAGCTATTATGCAGTGGAAACGGCCGGAATCAGCTAGCGATATTAGAATTTTCCTTGGACTGGCAGGCTACTACCGCAGATTTATACAAGACTTTGCTAAAGTTGCATCGCCCCTGACTCATCTCACTTGGAAGGGAATAAAGTTTACTTGGACGAACGACTGTGAAGCTTCGTTTACGGAGTTAAAGCAGCGCCTCGTCTCTGCTCCAATCCTAACCCTTCCGGATGGGCCTGATGACTTCAAAATATACAATGATGCATCAGGTAAGGGTCTGGGATGTGTCCTGATGCAAAGGAACAAAGTCATAGCCTTCGCGTCGAGGCAACTAAAGCCTCACGAGAAGAATTACCCAACGCATGACTTAGAACTGGCGGCGGTAGTCTTCGCGCTAAAACTTTGGCGCCACTACCTCTATGGCGTGCCGTGTGAGATCTATACGGACCATAAGAGTTTAAAATATCTGTATACACAAAAGAATTTGAATCTTCGCCAACGGCGCTGGCTGGAACTTCTTAGCGACTTTGACTTAATGATCAGATACACGCCTGGCAAGGGAAACGTCGTAGCTGATGCACTGAGTCGAGTGTTCGTTGGAAGTTTGGCTATTGATGACAGGCTGCGCCGAGATCTGGAATCCTTGGGCATTACACTACTAATCAGATACAAAAAAGGGGCGCAAGTGGCACAACTGCGCCTCGAGCCCGACTTGTTACAAAAGGTCAAGGCCGCTCAGAAGGATGACATGTTCCTACAAAAGATGCATGCTCTTATCTCAGCAGGAAAGGCATCCGACTTTGCGGTAGGTACGGATGGAATGATCCGGGTGAAGGGAAGACTGTGCGTTACATATGATGCGGCCCTCAGAAAAGAGATACTCACTGAAGCACATTATGCTAGTTATACTTCTCATCCGGGTAGTACTAAGATGTATCAGGATTTCCGTACGACATTCTGGTGGCACGACATAAAACGAGATATGGCGTTGTTCGTGTCGCATTGCATGGCTTATCAGAGGGTAAAAGTCGAGCACCAGAAATAAGGCGGAGAGCTGCAGAATCTCGATATTCTGGAGTAGAAATGAGAACATATAACAATGGATTTCATTGTTGGCTTGCTAAGGACTCAACGGGGACATGATGTTGTTTGGGTTATTATCGATCGCCTCACCAAGTCTGCTCACTTTCTGCCTATCAAGTCTACATGGAGCGCCGATCGCTTGGCTCAAATCTACCTCAACGAAATCGTTCGGCTCTATGGCGTGCCCGTATCCATAGTCTCCGATAGAGATGGTCGATTCATATCGCGTTCTGGGAAAGCCTGCAGTCAGCAATGGGGACGAAGTTGAAGTTCAGCTCTGCCTACCATCCGCAGACCGACGACCAAACGAAATATGTCAACCAGATCCTCGAAGACATGCTACGACTTTGCGCCTTGGACTTGAAGACTAGTTGGGACCTGCATCTACCTTTAGCTGAATTTGCATACAACAACAGTTTCCAATCTAGCATTCAGATGACGCCGTATAAAGCATTGTATGGGCAAAAGTGCAGATCTTCGATCTGTTGGGACAAAGTTGGTGAACGGCAGATCCTTGGCCCTGAGCTCGTCGAACAGACTGTCCAAAAGATTCGCTTGATCCGAAAAAGACTAAAGATAGCTCAAAGCCACCAAAAGAGCTATGCTGATACACACCGGCGATCCCTTGAATTTTCAGAAGGCGATAGGGTATTTCTCAAAGTCTCGCCCATGCGAGAAGTTACCAGATTCAGAGCAAAGGGGAAGCTAAGTTCGAGATTTATCGGTCCATTCGAAATACTAAAGCGAGTTGCATACCAGATTGCTCTACCGCCGTCCCTATCCGATGTACACGATATTTTCTATGTTTTCCAACTTAGAAAGTATGTGTACGACCCAAGTCATGTAGTAGATCTGGATCAGCTGAACCTTCAGGCAGACTTGACGTATGTAGAACAACCTGTGCAAATTTTGGATAGGAAAGAAAAGTTGCTCCGAAGTCATTCGGTTCCTCTCGTACGCGTACTTTGGCGCAATCACTCCGTCGAAGAATTTACTTGGAAACTTGAATCAAAGATGGGGGAAAGGTTCCCCTCATTATTTTCTAGTGGTAGGTTCTATTCTTAAGTTTCGGGACGAAACTTCCAATTAGTTGGGTAGGATGTGGTGCCTCGTTCCTCCTATTCGGGGAGCGCGTCTAAGAATTACTAGACGATATCGTTCGATCGGGATAGATTGAAACAAGAACCCATCCTCTTTATGGATTTGCTTCTTCGGAATCGATTCCCATATTCAGTGGACCGTGCCCCTGGGATCGACTTAGCGGCAGAGTCAGGAGGGACCTCTCCGTTGCATCTTTTGTTGCCTCAAATTTTGTTGTCGCTTGTTACTTTCGTGCCTTGAGTTGATTTTCGGATTTGCTTGAGTTTTCTTGAACGGTTTTGATGGATTTCATTATTTTCGTTCGTTGAATTGCACTTTAATTCCGATAATGGAAAGAGTGGAAGAGTTATTGATCAGCTGTTCGTGTCAATGCAGGTGAACGAACAGTAGGCGACCCTAGAGCAGAGTCTTAAAGCATCTCTTTCCTTCTCCCTTCCAACAAACTAAGTGAGTGGCTACCATCCCGATTATCTAGCCCTGCTTCCAAGTCTTCACACCTAAAAATCTTGTATTCTTGTTGTCCCGATCAGACGATACCAAGTAATAACTAAAAGACTTCAAGATAATAAGGGAATATACTTGGGTTATATTGCTTGTCAATCAACTTGTGAACGGTTACTCATTTACATGCTTGTTCATTTGGAATATTCATCATATGCATAAATACAAGTTAGAAGGTACTCTTCTCAAAATTGTGCTATGTATAGAACTCATCATGAATGCAATAAACTGAACAGAAAGACTATGCAAAAGTAGATATTGCCCTGTTATTGCCATGTGCCTGATATTGCCCTGATTTGCCTCAAATGCTAACTTAGTGTACTACGTTGATCACGGACAACTTGTGCACAAGGTCTTAGTTCCTGCGGACGGTCGCTGAGGCACTGGCACCGATCTGATCCGGACGGAACTCCTGATAGTCTCCTGCATCGGACGAAATGGCCTGCGATGCCCTGATCCTTGCGTTGCAAGTCATTCTGCCCCAGACTAGAACCATCCCTTATGGCATCAAGCCAGTGATCCTTTCGTATATTTAAACCTGTTGCAAGCTAATTTGTGTCTTCTTGGCAGGGAAGGACATGGTAAGTATTGTGCAGGTGGTTCAGACGGGAAGGTAAATGTCACCGAGTGGCGGCAAAGTATTTCATTGATTTCTATATATATTGCTTGCTATAAAATAAATTAAGGCAAGATAGAAAGACCACAAATAATATGCATACTTCATCTAAACACTGTGTTGATTGGTATAGTTGGGTTAGCTTGCCTTCACCAATACGTTTTGATGTACCGACCCTCGTTGAAACAGGTTCCCCGTGCTAAGGCGAATCGAGCGAGGAGCAAAAGTCAATCCCCCAATCCAGTCCAGCTGTAGGCACGCCTTGATCCGTGCCACCTTTTGAAGCATTTTGAAGAAAGAAGCTAGCAACCCAAGAAAATATGCAGCTTCGTGGGAAGGCCGTCATTCCACCAGGAGGTCTTATATTTTGAGTTTTAGTAAGGGATGTAATGTACATGATTGTTATCTCATTTTGTGGCAACACTTTTGTAAGCCCATAGGGGCAACCTTATGACTCAGTTCAAGGAGTTCGTAATAGATGTTCATATTATCAATAAAAGAGAACTTTTCCATGCTTAAATCTGTATTTCAATTTATCTGCGTACTCTGAATATGTGCTCGCTATACGAAAATAAAATACAAAGCCTTGTGCGGTGCGCAACCTAGGCCCGCACGGCGGTCACGCCCGGGGGACGACTATCGATTCCACGGAATCGGGACATGACACAAGGCATTTACCAAACTAGGGGATCGAATCAATGGACAGTTAAGCAATATAACATTACAATATCTCTGAAAATCAATACTCGTCCTGTACTGAATCTGACGGCTCGGGGGAGTCGATACTGTACTGACTGAATCTAAATCTGTAACTGTATATGTACCTACAAGAATCTGAAAAACTTGAGGATACGCATGGTCACGGACAACTTGTGCACAAGGTGGGTTTTCAAATCCAGTTTCGCGGACGATCGTCGGGGCATTGAGGCCAATCCGATCTAGACGGAACCAACTAGTAGTCGTCTGTTATCGACGGGATGGGTACAATGCCAACCGTATTATATTTTGCTTGTACACCATCTTCGTCTCGAGACTACACCGTCCATTATGGAAGTCATGCTAGTGACCTTCTGTCATATAGATTAAGTTGACTCGATTACGGTAATCCGCATGCGAGTCATTGCATTGTAGGTGACTGCTCTGAGTAACACATTTGTATCTATAAATGCATCTTAAACACCTGAACGGATATGAGTATTAGATATTGTGCACACTTGTACATAATTGAACACTGGAACATCTTCTGCAACACTTCTGGATAATCCGTGTAACTCTTACACCTGAATTAGAATCTCGCTCATGACACTTGTGTTTGCTTATGCTATTGTCCTGGATTTTATTATATATATGCTCATGTTTGGTTTAACTTGGTTTGCCATGGACAGGGAAGGACAAATGGTAAGTTGGTAAGTCTCGCCGTGTTACTCTTATATCGTACGACGCACTGCCACACGAGTTAAGCTTTTCATAATGCCATAAAACTGATCATAAGCCAAGACTAGAAAGATAACTTAATAAATGGTGCACAGAACCTTTATAACATGTTTGGATTTATCGAGCGGACGAGAAGCCTCTCCACCAGTGCATTCATGTACTGATAACCCACCAGATTGCTTGCAGGGTGCGGGAGAACATCGTTTGATGCGGAAACCCCCTTCGTGCGTGCTAAGACGTGGAGTTCACTCTGGAGCCTTGGAGCATTGCATCCGGAACTGAAGCACATATACAAGACATAATGTTAGAACATCGCCTATGTTTCATTCCATAAATGTAGCCACTTGGCACACTTTTTCTGTTTTGAGAGAGAGGGCTTGAATGACTTATAATCTCGGCCTAGCGCCGCTTGTAACACTTTTTCAATATCAATAAAGATCTTGTTTTACTTCTATACTTGTGTCATTTAATGCTTCCGCTATTGACGACTTTGTGAACTTGTTACCAATCGCCTGTTCGTTTATTATTTTGCTGCATTCGGACTATCTGTGCGACTATGTGGCTTAGTCATTTTACCGCCTGCTCGGATCCTGGCCTTACACGTGCGCAGCTTATGCTCGTGCGGCATCACGTCCAGATGGGAAAGATCATCCCAAGGGAGCGCTGGCGAGGTGATTCTCGCCTAGCGGAGACGACCGATTACCTGCAGAAGATCGGGAAGTGATATATTGGTATCAGAGCATGACTTTACGCCTTTGGACTTCGTATCAATTTTCTCAGTTTTGAAAGCTCGTTCGTGGGTTATGTGCATACACTCTCTCTCAATGTCCCAACGAAATATTTTATACAATAACTCTAAATACTTTTAAAAAGTGCATGTGAATGATATGATTACTTGAACTGTATAGTAATGCAAAGGCCTTTATGCCGACCTGTGTTAGACTTGTGGGAATAGACTCGTGCTAGAATTTATAAGTTATATGTGAACCTAAATACCTATACATGATTACCTAGCTGGTTAGTGTGCGAATAGAATATCATTCGGGCGGTTAGCTATGCACACAGCCTTTCGACTAGGTTGTATAGAGTATCGTGCGCCAAGACCCTTTTGGTGCTAGCAAGTTTGTAAGCGAGATTGGGATATCGTTCAGATAAGGATAAGTCAGAATTAGAATGGCAACCAATAGAAACAATATCAGATTATCTCTAAGGCAAATATAGAGAATCGTGCTTAGATTTTGAGAAATAGCTCGGACGGTATTTCGTGTCGGCAGATACAAATCATATATGGTTTACTTGGATGACTATAAATAGGATATATACAAGACTAAGATTTATCAGGCGATGCTTAGGTATCGTGCAGGAATTCTAAGGAACGACTTGGTGAATATGAGAGCGAGTGATGCGAACACGACTAAGAATTTAATTGGGTGACTCGATTCCTGAGTGTTTATGGATCATTGTGGAAATGTTCAAACGAATTCATAGGTCTCGTGCGATAGTTGGTTTGAATGATTTGAGAATGTCTTGAACAAGTGATAAGGCTTATATTGAATAGGGACTCAAAATAATGAAATCGATAACTTGATCAAGAAAACTTGTTAGAAACTTGGAGGATCGTGCGAGCGGTTTCAAATTGAATCAAACGGATTGAAACTTGAGTAAGATATCGTTCGAATAGGAGTTAGCCCGAGAATGAATATTGTGGATCGAGGAAAGAGGTAAACGATAACGGATTTGATCTGGAGTTTGGAAGAAAGATCTTGAATCTAGTTCAAAAGATAACCCTTGACAATCAATTCCAGCGAGAATGATTATCCTGCGGAAGCGCCGGCGTGGTGATCTCACACCGGAAGAAATTATCGAACTCACGGGAACATGCTCGTTGATTATTCCAAACAAACTCGATGAATAGAACGTGTCAAAAGTGGATAGACTTTGGCTTGAGTATTGAACTTAGTTGCTTGAGGAATGATAGAAGTAAGACTATGGATTTATCAAACGGTAATATTTAAGTTGGACAATTTTGCTACACGAATTATAATCACGGCATGAACAGACATGACTTGATAGACTTTATATATATCTTGGATGGATCAAAGTGAAATGATAAGGTGTCTTGATTATTTCGATAATAACCATAACATTCGACGTTCTTGTCTTGTGCGAGCGTAACTCCATGCTCGTACATGCATCACGTCCGGATTAGAACGATTATCCAGCGGGAGCGTTGGCAAGGTGACCTCATGTCTAACGAGGATGATCGAACTTATGGAAGACCGGAGCGTGACAACTGATTTATCGTCTTGACTTGTGGTTCAACACGATAAGACGAATTTGTGAATGCAAGTCAATCGAAAGTATTTCAAGGATAAGTTAGTCTAGAACCTGGAGTAAGTCACGCTTGATAGTTACATGAACGGATACATAAATTTTGTTGGACGACTTGGAGTTATGATCAGAGATTTAGAATTGAATTATGGCTTGGTGGTCTAGACTTGGAATGGATATATGAATTCTATCAAAACATGTTTGAAGGAGATAGACTATATAAATCACTAGGCTTGTCATGCGACATGGATACATCATGGACTTGACTGAACAGACTCAAACCCTGTGCAACGAACATGTTAATGTGAGTAGGATGATCTGTGCTCGATGTTTAAAAATTTGAGTAAAACGAGCTTGGGTAGAATATTTCGTGCAAACGAACAATGATTTGACCTTAGGAATTGGGGCGAGCATCGTGCGACGAATTTGCACGATGAATCGTGTGCTTGAACTTGTACCTATGACCTTGTGAGCTGACCTAGTAATTAGGTAGACGATCCTGTGCCGAGTAAAAGAACTTGTGTAACCAACTTTAGAGTATTGCCTGAACAAGCCATATAACTGGGACAACAAGACTTAGTGTTAGACTGGGAATGATAAATGTGTGCTATGTTTGACACAAACGGAATATACAATAGGACATGGACGCTAGTCGGTTGATCGAATAGATTGCGCTTGACGGTAGTGCAATGCTTGATTTGAATGGGATTGGAAATAACTTGGATTTTATTGACCATGTTGGAGGTATCATCGTGATTCATAAGACGAGAACCTTTGAGATTTTTGCAAGTAGCTTGTCCGATTTTACTATCGCTATGTTTGGTTGAATGCATATGTTTGAGGGACACCTTGAACGTGTGCATGATCCAAGACTCAATGATATATTAAACTCGAGTGCAAAGACTTCGCTATCGTTAAGTTGGTTGACATGCATATGTTTGAGGGACGCTTTGAATATGTGAATGATTGAGACTCGCGATATGCTGATCTCGAATGCTAGTGCAAGTGAATATGTTAGACTCGCATGGATGAGTATATCGATTTGGATAAGTTTACCTCAGCTTTATATCATCATTCAAGATGGATCATACCCTACCCCGCGTTATGCGATATGTTCCGCGCTAAGGCGCAGTTGAGACCGAGTAAGAGCTTGGATTGAATGATAGAGTCATTCAATGAGACAGACCCAGTATACACGCGACACGATATAAGGAACGAGTAGAAAGTTATGTTCGAACGGATCTAGTGGTACCGATTGCTATGCTTGAGATAGATTTGATAGTGCGATAGAACGGTTTGTGCTCAGGAAGTCTCGAGGACGAGACTTTTTCTGAGTTGTGTATAATCTAATGACCCATTCCGTTCAAGCGGAGTGCCAATTCAAACGGCACAAGTGCAATGACCAGGCCCATTTTGCTCAGCGAGAAGACTCGTTTGAGGTAAATGATTTCTAGACTTGGCCCTTCAGGAGTTCATGCTTAGACTTTCAAAGGCTCGTTCGGAGTATCGTTCGACCGAGGCGAATCATCGCTAAGGTGTGTGGCTACGATGAAGTTATCTTTGATTAGCCAACACACTTAAAATATGGACAATTGTAAACACCCTGATTTTTAAAATTTAATTTTAAAATTCATTATTTATTATTTTGGAATATTTTTATTATTTTTAGTTAATTATAATAAATATTCTTCATGAATTTATATTTTTGTGCATTAATTAATTATTAAATTATGCAAAAATTATATTTTTGGGTGTATAACTAATAATAGAGTATTGTATAATTTTTCTAAAATTTATTGTGACCCAAAACTAAAATTTTATAGCAAATTATATTATTTTTAAATAAACCAACCTAAACCAAACGAACCAAACTAAACAAAACCGAACCATCCTAGACCAACCCAACCCTAATCGGACCCGAATCCTACCCAAACCCGACCCGAGACCCAAACCCGACCCGAACCCGACCCGCTGCTACAGTAGACACCAAACCCCACCCCCAGCAGCCTGCGCGACCCCTCCCCTCCTCTTCCAAAACCGCCGCAACCCCTCCTCTTCGTCTCTCCGTAACTCCCATCCCGACATCTTATAAAACTCCCAGACCAACCCCCTCATTCACCATCAAACCCTTTCTTATTACCGATGAGCCACCTTCGACGACAACGCCGGACTGCCGCGCACCACCGCCGCAAAGTAGTCGTCGCACAGTCGCCCAATTCCGAGCTAACAGTAGTAACGAGGTATGCTACTTCCCACTGTCGTATCTCCCAGCACAAAAATCCAAATATTGATCTGTCAAATCCTATGCGAAGACCACATGACCCTCTTGAATCATGTATAATTAGTTTGGGGTATCGTGTCCTGTATCGGTCGCAATTCGCGACGCAAAACATGAAAACATAACCCAATTTATAGTTCAGAAAACTGTCCCAAACACCCATGTTCATGGCCGTTTTTCTTCCAACCTAGTTAATATTTTTAAATTCCACTTGAAAAGTGAATTATACAATATAATCAAAATTTAATCCCTTTAATTAGTTTATTTTAATTTATTGTATGCTGTATTTTATTCGTGGTTGAAGTTGACCAAAAACTTGATTTTCTAAACCCGAATTTTTTTAAAATATGGTGCGTCCCACTAAACGAGGCAGCTTCGTCGTGTGCAAATTGTATCAAAAGGCGCGTATCATCAACACGGATATGTAAGATTTCGTGAAAGTTGATTTGGATGTGCGTACACACCGGAACCAACGAGTACCCGCCAAAAAGTCCCGTATCGACATGTTCTGAAACTTGTCATAATTTCGTGTGTGCTTGTCGTTTCACAACGAAACTTGCGCCATCGAATTCGTAGCGTTACGCTGGTCCTGTGACCCAAGTTTGGTTTAATTCTGAGAACGTTGACGAAATACTATTTCGTGGGCCCCACAGTTCCAATTGACGGACGATTTCGTGACCGACTCATCGGAATCCAGTTCTGAAAATTCCATTGGGTTCGTATTATTTTGTGGAGAAATTTTTTATTTTGCACATTTTTCGGTGCGAAGTAGGCCACATGTGGACCCCGCTTTGACCAGAAACTGTCATTTTTGTCCCTGTGTCCAAATTGGACTTATGGGTAGTCAATACTAGCTATTTCAAGTATTCTGTGAGCAATGATAATATTTGTTTCAGCATCCGAAGGCGTACCTGAAGATTCCACTTTTATCGGAGCAACTGAAAGAGCTCAGAACACAGGCAAGTGTACCTTGCCAACTTTCACAGAAGATCCTGTACTATTATTTGCTTGTATTCTATATATACTTTTGTGATATAACTGTATGTGATATTACTGCTACCGGCTCCCCGACACAGAGCTTGTAGTGGTTTCAGCCTAAGTACTACTGATGCTCTAAAATTGTATTTCATATAGCTGGTTACATAGCTTGTCCTGAGAATCTATTTTTATTTACTGTATTTTATTTGGCTTGAGTTATTCTTTTACCTTGCTATGTCCCCTAAGGACCTGGATCCGGATTATGTCCCAGGTACAATAAAGGAGGAATACCCCGAGGTATACTGGATAAGAGCTGACGTTGGAGCAGTACTGGCACCAGAGGACGAGGTTGTGCCAGAGAATTTCTCATGAGTATTCTGTTACATACTCATTTATTTATGCTTCCAGTTATTTCATATCTTGACTCTTGGATTATTGTATTAACTTATTATCGGGTTGTTCCCCGAAACACTTTTTATTTGAACTTATTGATGGACTATATTTCTTTATCTTGATTAGTCTATCATATTGAATTGTGTTTACTTTCTGTGGATGGGATTAGAATTAAACTGTGACATGTATCTTAGACCATTGTATTTGTTTTACAGCTTAAGTGCACTCTAACGGGTCCAGTAAATTAGGTTTGTCCATTGGAGTTGTGCTGCTGGTCATTGCCTCGTGGCTAGTCCCTCGGTATTTTAGGACTAGGACGTGACAACGATACATGCTAGCCGCTAGGTGAATCACCCCTTGCATGCTAATAAAGAATTCAACGCACCTAGCTAAGGAAATAATCTCATATTGTATTGCTTGTGTTAGAACAGGAAAATAAAATTTGGCTTATAACTTGGACCCTCGCATGCTAACTTAGCTTCGTGCAAGTAGACCCCGCTATGCCTCCAGTAGATCATTATATACTATTCGTAGTGCACTCTTTCACTTGTTTACACTGCTTATCCAATAGATTATGTCGCTCGATATGTCCCTGTACGGCTTCACTCCTCGCACTACCCCTTAGACCCGTGCAAACTTAAAGGCTTATGTTCTAAAGTAGACTATACCGTTCGTTTTCTTATGCTTATGTTCACACAAATGCAATGCTTGCCTGCTTATATGCTAACTTATACTCGTTACCCCGATTTAATGCTTGTCACTTATATGCATGCCATAATTCATCGCACTTCACTATCTGTGATTCGTTCAGTTGAGGCGGGAAGACTATCAAGATAGTCGTTCTGAGCCAAGTATAGAACATTGAAAGTATTTGGGACCGTAAGGTCGCCAAGACATTTTCCGAATAGGGGACTGCATCACTGGACAGTTAAGCAAGATAACATTACAACATCTCAAAAAATCAATACTCGTCTTGTTCTGAATCTGACGGCTCGGGGAGTCGATACTGTACTGACTGAATCTGAATCTGTAACTGTATCTGTACCTGCAAGAATATGGAAAACTTGAGGATACGCATGGTCACAGACAACTTGTGCACAAGGTGGATTTTTGAATCCAGTTCCGCGGACGATCGTTGGGGCATTAGGGCCAATCCGATCTAGACGAAACCAACTGGTTGTTGTCTGTTATCAGTGGGATGTGTACAATGCCAACCGTATTATATTCTTCTTGCACACCATCTTCGTCTCGAGACTACACCGTCCACTATGGAAGTCATGCCAGTGACCTTCTGTCATATAGATTAAGTTGACTCGATTGCGGCAACCCGCATGCGAGTTATTACATTATAAGTGACTGCTATGAGTGACATATTTGTATCTATAATTGCATCTGAAACACCTGAACGGATATGAATATTAGACATTGTGCACACTTGTACATAATTGAACACTCGAACATCTTCTGCAACACTTCTGGATAATCCGTGTAACTCGTGCACCTGAATTAGAATCTCGCTCATGACACTTGTGTTTGCTTATGATATTGCCTTGGATTTCATTATATATATGCTCGTGCTTGGTTTAACTTGGTTTGCCTTGGACAGGAAAGGACAAATGGTAAGTTGGTAAGTCTCTCCGTGTTACTCTTATATCGCACGGCACACTGCCACATGAGTTAGGCTTTTCATTATGCCATAAAACTGATCATAAAACAAGACTAGAAAGATAACTTAATAGATGGTGCACGAAACCTTTATAACGTGTTAAGATTTGTTGAGTGGGCGAGAAGCCTCCCCGCTAGTGTATCTATGTACTGATAACCCACCAGATTGCTTGTAGGGTGAGGGAGAACCTCGTTCGGTGCGAAAATCCCATTCGTGCGTGCTAAGGCGTGGAGTTCACTCTGGAGCCTTGGAGCGTTGCGTCCGAAACTGAAGCACATATACAAGACATAATGTTGGAACATCGTCTATGTATCATTCCATAAATGTAGCCACTTGGCACGGTTTTACTGTTTTAAGAGAGATGGCTTGAGCGACTTGTAATCTCGGCCTAGCGCCGCTTGTAACACTTGTTCAATATCAATAAAGATAACACTTGTTCAATATCAATAAAGATCTTATTTTACTTATATACTTGTGTTATTCAATATTTTTGCTATTGACGACTCTGTGAACTTGTTACCAATTGCCTGTTCGTTTATTATTCCGTTGCATTCGTACTATCTATGCGACTCTGTGGCTTAGTCAATTTATCGCCTGCTCGGATCATTGCCTTGCACGGATGCAGCTTGTGCTCGTGCGGCATCACGTCCAGATGGGAAAGATCGTCCCGCGGAAGTGCTGGCGCGGTTATTCTCGCATAGCGGGGACGGCCGATTACCTGCGGGAGATCAGGATTTGTTTCCATAATTGTAATGTCATATTTTTAAAGACTACCATATGCATCAATAAAACTATCGTTAATTTTAGATAATGGAATTTCTTTTGCTCTCCAAGCTTTAGAATACGTAATATGTACTCGATAATCTCTAAGTATGTCATTCACAATACGTGATGCACTATAAGAGTGATTATCTCTAATTTTATCCATTATTTTTTACTAATCCATGCAGCAGTAGCCTGTCGATGACGTCCTCTTGGTAATACACCAGTACATGAATGTTGAGGTTTAAATATACGAATCTCAAACATTGCACTGTTACCAATTGCATGTGCGTACACTCTCCATCGATAATCTGGAGCGTCGTAAACATATACAATTCTTTGAGAATTGTTATGCGTAGCTCTACAACTAAAATTTCGAAGAATTGCTATATCACTAATAAAATTTTGAAATACATAAGAAGAAGGAAACTCTCTTCCATAAAATAATTTGGGGGTGCTACCATCTGAATTATCAACATTGGGTAAATAATAATCTAAATCTTCGACTAAGTCATCACTATCTTCATCATCAACGTTCTCTTCGACTAAATTTATTTGGTTTGAAGTAACATGCCCAACATGAAAACTTTGACTATTAAAAATAGTTTGACTAGTAGATGCTATATTTGTGCTAATATTTGGTAATAATGGATTAATATAGATCTTTATACAAGATGCACCTAAACTACTTTCAATAATAAATCTCCATGCTTCTTCACTATTTATTACTAAAGAAGTATCCGTAAAAAATCACATTATTATAAATTCATAAGTAATAGAACAACTTTCTATAATAATATTTCGTATAATTTCAAAAGAGACATTCTGATATGTAGAAATTAAATTTGTTGTACCTTTCTCATAAGATAATCAATTTAATGTACCTCCATGATAGCAAATCACTGTTAGAATTTGATCTATGGCTAAAAAAATTACTGAACAAAGTTACTAAGCTTCACTGGACGAAAGTTACTAAAATTCACTGTACGAGAGTAAGTAGGATGAATATGGGAAGAAAAAGTATATAAAATTTGAGAAGTGCTGGATAACATGTATATATAATCAACATGAATGTTAAAATTGTTACCGTTGAAATATGAACGTTTGAAATATGAACGTTTCAAATCGAGTCGTTGAAATTAATATTCAACAGCCTTAAAATATCATAATATCATAATTAAATAAAATTAATCCGTTCAAATTTTGTAGTAAAAAAAAAACTTACGCCAAATATTATGGCGTAAGTCCTTTAAAAAAACGCTTTAGGTTACGCCAAATAATAGGACGTAAGTTGGCTAAATAATAAAAATCTAAAACAAATATTAACTTAAATAACTCGAACCCGGTTATAAAAATCTTAATTAGGGATTTTGGGTTACTTAGCACTAAAATAGGACGTAAGTATGACTTACCTCCTATTTTTTGACGATACTATGCTCTGTGGAATTTTTCCAAACTTTATGCTTTTTTCGCAATAAACATAAAGTTTATTGCTCTAACTACAATTTTTCGCATAAAATATGAACTCAATTTTTTTTAATTGTCATTATTATTATTATTATTATTATTATTATTATTATTATTATTATTATTATTATTATTATTATTATTATTATTATATATCGATTCAAGAACGATTATCGATTACTAAAATTTTCTTTGTATATAGAAGATCCCGGCTTCTTTTGGTTGGTCAGAAACTACATAACTATTGATTGTTTGTTGAGAATCATTCTTTAGATTTAAACTTCAGAATAGATTCTATTTTTTGTTATTTTTTAGAAATATAATATTCTAACTAGTTTTATCTTTTTTCTTTCAGATAAAAAAAGGCAAAGCCCATTCTCTTTCCTGGATCATTTAGTAGGATCATGAAATATTTTGACTTATTTATCTCTTATTTTATACATAATGGATTTACCTGGACCAATACATGATATACTTGTAGTATTTCTAGGATCATTTCTTCTATTAGGAGGTCTGGGGGTAGTATTACTTACCAATCCAATTTATTCCGCCTTTTCATTAGGATTGGTTCTTGTTTGTATATCCTTATTCTATATTCTGTCGAACTACTATTTTGTAGCTGCCATGCAGCTCCTTATTTATGTGGGAGCCATAAATGTCTTAATTATATTTGTTGTTATGTTCATGAATGGTTCAGAATATTCCAATAATTCCTATCTTTGGACCGTTGGGGATGGGGTTACTTCACTAGTTTGTACAAGTACTTTTTTCCACTAATTATTACTATCTCAGATACGTCCTGGTACAGAATTATTTGGACTACAAAATCAAACCAGATTATCGAACATGACCGTGTAAGTAACGTTCAACAAATTGGAATTCATTTATCAACATATTTTTATCTTCCGTTTGAATTTATTTCTATAATTCTTTTAGTTTCTTTGATAGGTGCAATTACTATGGCCCGTCAATAATAAATACTTAGAATTCGAAATTCGCAAAATTATTAGAATTATATATTCTAAAATGAAAAAGGCTAAGGGTTTGATTTTAGTTAAATCTAATGCCAATACCCTCTTTTTTTTCTTCTGTAATTGCTCTATTTTAGTCAATTGAATCGATTGGCTTGTTATTCATGTTGAAATGAATCTAGATTGATGAGGAGTTCGTCAATGGTGTTCGAACATGTACTTTTTTTGAGTGTCTATTTATTCTCTATCGGTATCTATGGACTGATCACAAGTCGAAATATGGTTAGGGCGCTTATGTGTCTTGAGCTTATACTAAATTCGGTTAATATAAATCTCGTAACATTTTCTGATGTATTCGATAGTCGACAATTAAAAGGCTTTATTATAGCTATTGCGGCCGCTGAAGCAGCTATTGGGCTAGCTATTATTTCGTCGATCCATCGTAACAGAAAATTAATTCGTATCAATCAATCAAATTTATTGAATAATTAGTCAAAATTAGCATACCTATTAAATGGATTATATATATATATATATATATATATATATATATATATATATATATATATATATTATTTATATATGAATAGTTATAATATTATTTGTTTATTTATAGTAATTCATAGTAAGAAAATGAACCATTTGTTGGACAATTTGAATTAATATGTGTAACTCATATTAGCATGTTATTGAAACGAAAATCAAAGCCCCCGATCCTTTCTCATGAACATATTTTAAAATCTATTGATTATTAAGATGTTGATAAACCATTGATTCGTCTGGTGTCCGCAATATAAATAAACAAGTCTACTTATTTTACCAGATCGAAAAAAATATATGTCCAAAACTGGAATTTATAGATCCAATGTCACATTAAGTAAAAATTTGTGATACATGTATAGGGTGTACTCAATGTGTACGAGCTTGCCCCACATATGTATTGAAAATGATACCCTGGGACAGATGTAAAGCTAAGCAAATTGCTTCCGCCCCAAGAACCGAGGACTGCGTAGGTTGTAAGAGATGCGAATCCTCTTGTCCAACAGATTTTTTGAGTGTCCGTGTTTATTTATGGCATGAAACAACTAGCAGCATGTGTCTATCTTATTGATATGTTATAAAAAACTCCACTTGAATCATTTGATTCCTTTTTACCGACAAAAGCCCGTTGCTCGAGAAAATATATTACAGTAAGACCTACAGAAACACGTATGGGTACGGGGAAGGGATCCCCCGAATATTGGGTATCCGTTGTTAAACCAGGCCGAATACTTTATGAAATGGACGGAGTATCAGAAACTGTAGCCAGAGCAGTTATTTCAATATATGCGTGCAAAATGCCTATACGAACTCAATTTGTTATTTCAGGACAGAGATGTAAAACTAAACGAAAGGGAGGGGGGTATTAAGGATTAAAAAAATAACCGCACTTTACTTATTTCTTTTCTGGTTTCTAGACAAACACAATTTTTTCTCCTCATTCTTTGCATTGAAATAACGGATTCAAATACAAATGATATGATTCAACCTCAGTAAGCATGGCTTCCATTCTTTTCTAGTAAGCACGTCTTCCATTCTCTCGTAGTTTTTTTTATATCTCAAACTCTCTCCCTCACTCGAGTTGCTCTTGTGGTTATCGATGAGAGGTATAAGATCATGGCTGGGTAGCAGAAAATCAGTGGATCGAGCCACGGGAGCGTATTATTCCTTTCATTTATAAATGGTGGGAGTTGGAGGGCAGTGGACCCAAATGCATGCAATGCAGTGTGCACAAAGTTCGAGCATTATGTCGGACCCCGAGCTTTATGTCGAAAATTCAAAAAAAAAAAAAACTCTCTCTTACTCTGTTCTTCTGCTTTTTTTTTTTTTTAGAGTAGTGACAGTCCCGAACCCGTTCTCCGCCACCGCGTTTCCCCTGCCATCTCAGCCCCTCGACCTCCTCTTCCCCTACACCATCTTCACCATCTCATATTCTCCTCCGTCGTCGTCTCCTTTGCGGCCACTGCCAGACCCACCGTCAGCACCACCATCATCATCATCTCGTCCCTCCCTCCTCCATCCTTCTCCTCTGGACTTGGTGCCACGTCCTCTCTACTCTACTCCGTCGTCGTCGTCGAGTCGAGCTCCCTCGAACCTCTCCCAAAAGATATAATAGTCCAAAAGATATGGCCAAATACATGAGAAAAATCTAAAATGCATCCTAAATTTACATATTTAATTATTAAAAATATAAATTTTTATAAATTAATTACTTTTTCTTATATATACTTTTAGGCTTAGTTAAAATCTTGTCGGAAAAAACAGAATCCATTGAGACAAAACCCTGTAAAAGAAATTGATTCTTTTTTTTTTTTAATCAAATCAAATGTTTCTAGAATCTTTCAACTGTTTGGGAATCCTCTTGGTCCGTGAGTCCTGGACAATCGTCATGGTTATCCTATTTCAGAGCCGATCCTGCCAATTGATATAATGTTTTGTAATTATAGTTATTAATGAAAGTCTGGTTATGTAATCGTCAAGTGAGTCCTCACAATTATCTACCTAGATTAGTCGTCTAACAACAGCAGCAAAAACAATTTACTTTTTCTTTCTTTCGCAGTAAAATTGGATGAAAAAAAAAAAAGACTTTTAAGCTAACAAAATATTAACAAGGTAATCTTAACCCAATATATTTAGTCACCCCGAAAAGGCCAAAACTAGAAAGAGAAAATTATTAGATTCTGAGAATTATATAAAAATAATAATTAAATTTTCAAGGAAGTTGTACCAAATTCCCATAAAAAGGACAGGAGTGGGGCGCACAACAAGTGCACGTTGGAGGTCGTGCCATGTTCTTCTAACGTGTATTAATGTGGGTCAAAGGCTGTCCGTACCCACGTCTTTTTCTTCCACTTCGCTGTTTCTTTCATTATTATTACTCCCAAAAAAAAAAAAAACTATTTACGAGAAGAAGAAGAAGAAGAAGACAGTACACAACGTTTTAGAAAACGGAATGGAGTAGCACTTGGGACAGACAAAACGAATCCATGGATTGGAGATTCTATTGCCACAAAATCAAAATCAAAATCAAAATCAAAATCTTCCTTAGTAGAGATCTCGTGTCATGATTCAATAAACAAGGACGGTTATCAAGTGACTGACTATGTATGTTAATGTATACTAAAAGGGTTTCGTAGTACAGATTTCTTTGATAATTAAAAGACCTTAGAAAGGTTTCGTTGCGCTCGTCTAGATTTGTAACATGGTCCGGTTAACCGGGACCTACGCTCATTCGGCCGGCCAGAAAAACTGCCATCGGTCCGTCGGAGTCGGCCCAGGGTCTTATTAGCTGACCAAGAATTTGAACATAACTTGCAGCATCGATACAATTTGATATGTTCCGATTCGATACTAGCTGATACCGATACAGATATTGGAGATCTTTTTTTTAATACAAATTTTTTTTTTAAACAAAAAAAAGGCCAATCAGAAAGAAATATAAAACCATGTAAAAAAGAAAGAAAGAAAACTATCGTAGATAAACCAATCGACCAGAAACGGGGCCAAATAGTCCGTTCCGTGGAGGGCGATTTTTTTTTTTTTTTTTGGATATTGGGGACAGTTCTTCAGAAGAAATTATTTTTTCATACAACACAAAAGATATTGGAGCCTACCGTAGGACTGCTGTACGTGGATCCGTCCATGCAAACGACAATGATGACTAATATTTCACTCAATTTTAAAACTATTAAGCAACAACACATGAAATACTTAATAATATACCTAAATATATAAAAATATTTTTCCTAAATTTTTTATAATTTATTAGTAATTATTTACTTACCAATATAAAAAAAAATTCTGATATTCCGATCCGAAATTGTCGATATTGCCAACCCCGATACTCCCCATATATAAAATAAAAGTAAATTAAAAAAAAATGTCCCCACTAAGACTTGAACTAAGAAACTTTAGTGTGTAAGTCGAATATAATAACCACTGCACCACAATTATTTTATGTTAAAAAAGGACCATGATAAATACTATTTCTATTTTAGATACAAGATTATTAATATATATAAGTTTAAATTAATTTTTTTGGATCTTCTGATCCGTGGGTTCTGAACGGTCGTTCTAGTTGTTCTTCTGAGTCCGAACCGGCCTAGAAAGGATCTATACCAATTCTGATACTGCGACCCTTTGTTTCAAAAAGTTGAGCTAATATTGAGTAGAGTGGGTACTTGGTAACAAAAGAGATTTAAAGTCAGAATCTTTTGTTCTTATACTATTATGTAAGTTGATCAATATTTTTTTTTGACTTTCCGACATAACGTACCGAATCCGACATAACACTCGAAACTTTTGTGTAAACTGTATTGTATATCTTTGGGTCTACTGCCCCTCAACTTCTACCATTTATAAATGGAAGAAATAATGTGCCCCCGTGGTTCGATCCACTGACCTTCTACCACCCAGCCGGAAACTTATACCTCTTTTCGGTAACCACAAGAGTCACTCGAGTTCGGTAGTTAATTAATATTTTCAATGTTCCCAAAAGCTCAGGTCTAACTGACTAGAACCATCTGTAATTCCAACTGGATTCCATGTCCTAGGACCCAGGGGCCGGTCCTGAGCTCATGGGGGCCGAGACGAACTTTCAAAATGAGGGCATACATAATGTAAAAAGGAACGAAACAAAAGTAAAATAAAAAAATTATCTCCACCAAGATTTGAATTAAGAACTAAGAACCCCTTGTGTATAAGTCTGACATAATAACCATTATACCACAATTTCTTTGTTATAAGAAAGGCCAATGGTACATAATAGTTCTATTTTTGGTACAAAATTATTTATATATTTAAACTAATTTTTTTGGGCCCTCCCGACTCATGGAGTCCTTGACTGTCGTCCTGGTTGTCCTGGGCCAGGGTCGGCCCTGCTTGGACCCGACCGGGCTTATATACCAGGTCTGATTCGTTTTTTTTGTTTTATTTTGTTGATGTGTCTGATTTGTTAATATTGAATTGTTTAAAATGATATGTAAATTATGTTTTTACATTCCAATATACCATGATTCATCTCAAGTTTACTTTAAAGTTATTTTTGGCTTAGTGTTGACTTTGATTGACCAAAATCACTATTAAGGACATTTATAAGGCTAATAAGACAGATAATGGTATGGGTAATCCCTCCCCAAGGACACTCGAAATCTTAGTGAAGTTCGAACATGTGAAAGTTCGAAAATAAGGACAACAGTGCCTCTAAAATCCAATGATTCAAAACAATATTTTATCAATTTTTTATTTTCTGACCATATCTTTTGAGTCTATTTTTGTTCATCTGTAAAACTTGGATATATGATCCTCTTTTCACTTAAGTGTCGTGACTTATCATTCTTGTGCAACGAAAAATTACTTTATGAGTGGTTGTGTGAACACCCATAGTACTTTTGATCTCTAATTTAACATAAATTCTAGCTTTTATGGATACAAAAAATGTACTCATAACTTTAATATGTAATATGTGACACCAAATTTTTTTTTTTTGGCTATTTGATATGATCTCATCTTAGATTAGGTATGCTGATAAAAATATCCTCCTGAAAGTGTCGTTAAAAATTCTTTAATGACGCTTTTAGAAAATATATTTTTAACTTTTAATCTAATATAGAAATTAATATCAATATACCTAATCTAAGAAAAAAGTAATATCAAATAGTTTTTTTTTTTTTTTTTTTTCCACATTGCACACCATCAGTCGCGGGGACCACTCAGGAAACATACAATTCAATGCAATATATGTTTTGGTTTAAAGAGAAGGGAACAAAAGCTGATGACAAGAATATAGATCAAACCTACCACTAACCAAGAATTAATGGCACACTTATAATAAAGCTTAGCCAACAATTGATTGGATTAGCTTTGGAAATGCATACCACCATTAACTTGGCTTTGGTTAAGTAATTGGTTTGGGATGAGTGCTAAGCTAATTAAGTTCCACCCATTCAAGAATTTTGTGAGAGGCATCATACCCATGTTGATAATTGCTTTGATGCTATAATTATAGTGATAGTTAGATTTCTTAATTATTGTCATATCCAACTCGTTTGATGATACAAGTCCCTTAAATCAGTCGTTCCCCCAAAGTTTAACCCAATCCGTAGCTTAAACGGTGTGAAAGAACTACCCTCACCTTCCTTCCTTCCGTCTATAATAAAAACATGAAAGTTGAAATGTTATCGAACTCGGATAACTCTTGTGGTTATCGAGGAGAGGTATAAAATTTCGACTGGATGGCATAAAATCAATGGATCGAACCACGAAGGCATATTATTTCTTCCGTTTATAAATGATAGAAGTTAGGAGACAATAGGTCCAAAGACATACAATACAGTGTGCACAAAAATTTCGAACGTTACGTCGGATCCAGTACGTTATGTCGGAAAGTCAAAAAAAAAAAAAAAAAAAAGATAGTTGAAATGTTGAATGGCGTTAAAAGAATGGAAAATTAACTTTGGCTTAATTAGGAAGACTTTCCATAATAGAGCAAAAATTCATTCTGAGCGAGTTCTTCAACAAATGGAGCGTGAATCTTCTTGATCATGAACATTGACTACAAACAAGGTTGGATATATGAAGGTTGAGAAGAGTATTTTTTTTTTTAGATGTGAGAAGAGTATGTTGAGATATGGACACAAGAAAATAAAAAGACGATTCTTATACTGATCTAGAGCTAGTTTGTATTATAGTTAACGTTGCATCTCATATATTCATACATCAATTCTCAAAATGCTCGTTGGGATAGCATATAAAATAAAAAATAAAAAATGAAAAACCCATTTAATGGTAGATTATCATACAAAATAGTTCAGGTGTCTTCACTGCATACCCTCCTTATAGTCCAAGTGGTGTTTATGTAATGTATCCCAAAATGAATTAGAAAAGCTCTGTTTGCATAATGTACATTTCACTATTTATTGAATATGCATATATTTATAGAAATAAAATTAAAAATCATATTATATATAAAATTTCAGTATCCATTAAGGTTTAGTACATCATCATTTATTCATTTTTGAATAGACATGTTAACAAAAATGAGCAACATATATACTAATATATAAACCAAATATCAGAGGTATTACTATTATTTTTTTATGTAATACTTTCTTACCTAAAAATGTATTATGCATGGATAATTTTTTTTTAATTTACTCATCTACTATTTCAAATTTGAAAACTAATCAAAACTCGTTCGTAACCTCATCTTATCTTTTGCATATTCTTATTTTAAAATTAATCTAAAATTGTCCGTAATCTTCTTTTATCATCTCATCTTCTTAGACTTTTTCTTCCACTATAAAAATTGGGTCGTGCTAGGTTGCCAGCGCGCGGGCCAGCCCGCAAGCCACGGATCGGACAACCATTGGAGATGGGGGAGGGGGACGAATGGGGGGTGCCACGTCCACCCACCTACCCACCCACCCACCCACCCACCCACCCACCCACACGATCCATTTATCATTTTCGATAAAAATCAACCTTTCGCTTTTTTCCAAATTCATCATCACCGTCATCATCCAAAAGAAATCCTTATTTTTCTACCAAATCCTAATCATATTTTCCACCAAAGATGCAAACCAAGCAAACTGTTCACAAATCTACTAGCGGCAAGATCTTGCACAAACAATTGGCCACCAAATCCGCCTAGCGATCAACGACGTAAAAAGCTCCATCGCTTCCCTCCCAGTATCATCGCCCTCCACAAGGACCAGAAGTACCATAGAGTACCGAACTCCAAGGACATCAAGATCGCTCGCCGAATCAGTGGAGAGAGAGTCTGAGTTGAGTGATTATGTTACTATTCTATGCTACTTAATTGTTGATCTAGGTTTTACTTGTCTGATGTAGATTGTTGTGTAAGTTTGTAAAAGTGAATATTAGTCTAATAAAACTTGAATGTTTTTATGTCAAAAATACTCTCTTTTTGTCTTTAATAGTTGTTGCTGAGTTGTTGATTTAGAAAAGAAAGACGAGCGTTAGTAAGACGACCATTAGGGAGGAAGAATCCAAAAAGCAAAAAAGAACACTTTCCACCTGGACAGTCCAATTCTAGAAAACGACTTTGATGCCATGTTGTAGGAAACAACCCTCTTCTTTGCGACTCAAAAGAGGCTCCCTCTCACCTTGTCTTTTCTGTATCGTGATGGTCGATTCTTATGAAGGAGAGAACAAGCCTTGGTCTCATCAGACCATGTTCCCGAATGATGCCAATCCGGTCACACACAACTTGTTTGCTGATGACTTTGTGATGCTTATTACATTCTGGTGTGATTCTTTACCAAAAAAATTCTCAAGAGTGATAAATAATAATAGTAAAATTGAAATATATCTAAAGATATAAAGATCATGTTATATTAGAACTTCTCTTCTTCTTCTTCTTCTCCTTCTTCTTTTTTCCTATGTTCTCACTAGAAATTGCACACACAATGCGTGTCCCACTTCATCGTATACACGTAAGCGATTGAAGAGATTAGATTGGTTTAACCTTCCCGACATTTTATGGTCAATGGTAACTGGTAGCTGGGGCATTTTTGATGATAAACAAACTGTCTCAATTCTTAGTGTTGTAATGAACCCATTTCAAAATACAGTAGCGAAGTAGAAGAAATTAAAAGTGGATATCACCAAAGAAAATGATAAGAAATTCACAATATTGCTATGAATCGTTGAATATTGATGTATAACAGAGCTGTGAACTTTGGCGTGAGTAAAATATTTCCATATGTACATGTACAAGCTACTAGCAAAGCTGCAAGCCAAAAGAGTGAACAATGCAGAGTGCCAAGGAAGAAACAATAAAATGATATGAACAATGTTTCCACTATATAATCAAATCAATAGTTATATATAACAGAAATGTTATTAAAAAAAAACATTGATTCCGACCTCTTCCAGAGAATAAAATTTTGAAATATGTACCTGTAAATTTGCCCAAGAGACGATAACCATTCAGCTGTAAATAAAAATACATCAGAAGAATAGTCTGAGTAGAAACTGATTATGGTTTCCACCTTTCTGCTGCCTTGCTTTGGGGTGCTAAGTATAGCACAATGAAAGAATGATAATCCTTTGATTATGTTATATATTCTCTTTTCCCCCATATATCCTTACTGCACATTTCAGATATCACTCTCTAGGAGAATAAAAGGGCTGTCTTTATTCTCCGAGCTCGCAATACTAGAAACACCAGTTTCCCCTTGTCTACAGCAACACCACCTCTCGACTGCCCAAAAATGCCGATCATGGTGGAATGTACAAAGCACATCACCAAGGCTGAAGTATGAGGATGCAGGAAAAGTAAAGATGGAGGTTATGTAAAAGAATGGCGAAGGAGCTTCGCTACGATCTCAATGAAAAGATATGGTGTGAAGTCAGTCAATTAATCTGATCATTTGGAATTTGTATGGTGTGAAGTCAGTCAATTAATCTGATCATTTGGAATTTGGCCAAAGATATCGGGACAACCATCCCAGTTGCCGTTCTCCCTAGCTTCCCAATAACCACCCACATAGCGGTAGGTATCTGTGCCTTTATCTTTAGCAAACCACCGAGGCTTCCAACCACGTTCCTGTATATTTCTTGCCTACGTGACAAAAAATAATACTTCAGTCTGTCATTTAGATTGTTTATGGGCATTACTAATGGTACCCGTGCTAGAAAGAAAGGTCTTGCACCTCCTCTTTATCCTATCCCTCCTTTTTTCTCTTTGCATGAATTATCAACTTAGGGCATTTTATATCAAAACTAAAATGCATGTCAATTGATGAAGAACAGTAGATCCTTTTGTACAACATAGGAAGAACGATATTATACTGAAGTGAAGAACAGAAACTCTTGCGCTACTGTGGCATATATCACACATACAATAGAAATATAAGAAGAAACACTATGTGATAGTTTATTAGGTGTGGTGTGTTTGTGTCAGGCACAACAAAAATGTAGTCTATATAGACATGCCAAAATTGGTGTCATTATCTCTGACGTGTATGTATTATTTCATGTCCGTGTCTGCAGAAAAGGTGAAAAAGAGATATTTCACCTGACGCTGTCTCTGTTCAAGTCTCAATTTTTCAGCATTAGCCATTTCATACTCTCCATTCTCCAAGCACCTCTGGTCAGGTCTTAGTCTTGAGTCAGTCGGGGGAAGCTTCTCCTGCATATGGTATCATTGGTAGATACATATTATACGAGTGACATCTTTCATCTTTGAATTTTATAACAATTTTCATGACTGTAGGAGGACAAGAAATATTGGTAGGAGCCAAGCAAATTGCTTATCTAACCTTTAGTCCAGGAGTAAGCTCATTTAGAGTGATTGCAAAGCGTGTTAGGTTGTATCGAGTTGGGTACTGAGAAGGTTTATTACGTTTCCATAACAGTCGTGCCTCAGACAGTGATTCAGTCCCTTTGCCTTTACCAGAGAAGTCTCCATTCACATAATACATGCTCTCATCCCATTTTCCAAACAATGTAGCAACTGTCTTCCCACTTGAATCTTGCACTACTCCATGTACCTGAATATGCAAAGCTCCATATTCATGAAAAGTCTCTCCACTATCAAAATTTGAAACATCAGGGCCAAGGAAATTGTAAACAGCTAAACGAGTACTAGAGTTAGCTTGTAAAATATTCTAATTGCTACTTTCACCTTTTCTATACACTATTCCCCAAAAGTTTATGATACTGAAACAAATTGTTAGCTAAAGAAGCAACGGATAGGATGTTCACACAAAAAAGACAAAAACGCCTATGTATTGTCAGATTTATATAGCATGAATTTTCTCCTTGATACTGTCCAAAAAAATTACCCTTTAATAAGGACAAAGGATAAATCGATATACCATGGAAAGTGCCTGCCCGCCCGCCCAACATATGCTTACGTATTCATAAATGCATAACATACTAATACATGTGCGCAAGTAACGACAAACTTTAATTTATGCGTGACATATTTACATAAATATTAAGTCTTGATGTGGCCCCAGCTACACCAAGGACCCAACCCAGACTCACTCTGACCAATCATAAGCGGGTTACAATTAGACTTATTGGGTTAGGCAGGTCCTAACTAAACATTATCCAACCTAGATCTAGATCCGATCTGAGTATATAATGCGCCAGGATCAGTTAACAACTTCATTCTTCTCCATCCAGATCTGAAAAATAGTGTATTTCATATCAATTCTAAGATTTAGACTAGTAAGGTAGTACCTCTGAAAACTGGGATTGATGCCCATAAGCCAAAAACTATATTGTAAACATAAAGTTTACCAAAGTGAGCCACCCAAGTGAGTCAAAAAGAACTAAAGACTTGAGAGAACAAAAAGGTAAAACTTTGATCATTCCAATTTTCCATGACCTCCCATCTCGGGTGGTGCTGAGACAGTAGAAACATGATGCAAATACGACCCTCTCTCATCTTCTTGTTGCTGGAGGTATTCATGACTCTCTCTCTCTCTCTCTCTCTCTCTCTCTCATATTTACATTCTCTAATTTCAGCTAATCCTACTTTATATATTCCAAGATATGGGTTCCTCACATCATTCCAGGTTGACTGTGATCGCTTCGGATAAGTGCCCATATTTTTATGCAGGTTGAACCAACCTGTTCACATTTCAAGTCAAATGTCAGGACGAGGTTTAGGGTTAGTCAAACCCAGCCTTCCCTCTCCTATCTGTCTCATACTGAGGTACAGAGGTGGCAGCCTTGAAAATAAATCGAGGAAAAATAGTAGCTCTTGCAAAAATCAGAAACACAAACAACTGAAGGCACATCTATCTTCATTTACGTTGTTACCCTTGTTTTTCAACCTTTCTTTCTCTATTTCTTCCCATGATGGCTGCCAAATGGAGTCTAGCTAAAAAAACCTTGATGAAATTGAATTGTACTACTTAAGATTCGTCATTCTATTTTTCTAGAATATGGCCATGAGTACTGCAAGGAAATAGATTCATATCATTTTATCTAAATATAGCCGCAACTAAGTCACATAATAGGTAATAGCCTATGCCTATTAGACACAGCAACAAACTATAGCAGATTGGGCCGGATGGCACTGTGTAGCTGAAATTGAATTATATATATTGTTTAGTATTAGTCTATTAGTTCTTGGGCTTTAGTCCCACATTGGATATAACCAATAATGAGACGTGGACTCTCTTCTGTAAATATGTACTCACTTATATCAATAAATTCATCCTATTATTCTCTCCAACATGGTATCAAAACCATCTCTCTCTCTCTCTCTCTCTCTTTCTAAAACCCTAACCCTAGCCAAACCTCTCTTCCCCGCCACCCTCTCGTCCTCCTGCGACCATCCACGTTTCCAGCCCCTCAACACCCCCCCCAACCACACACACGAACCCCGCCTTCGGTCTGCCAGCACCCACGACCCCCTTGCTCCACGATTTCCTTGCTCCGCCAGCACCCCCATGACCCCCTCCAGCACCCCCCCCCCCCCGCCACCCACTTGCTCCACCAACACCCCCACAACACCTCCAGCACCCCCACAACACCTCCAACCGCCAAACCCTAACCTTACCATCTTCATGGCCACCCCCTCTTTTCCAGCATCCAAACCCTAATCCTAACCCTAAACCAGCCGCCAATCCCTAACCCAGGCTGTTACTGGTTCCAAAAAAATAATTGGCATTAAGATCTTCAGAGGACAAACTAAAGTTTGTGTGAACCTCTGAACCTCGACAACGACATTAGGAGTTAACAGAGAGCAAGCTTGATTGTTTGTGTGAATCTCTATTCCTGATCCGGTATCTACATCAAGATCTAACAGAGAGCAAACTAGTTTTGTGTGAATCTCGATCCTGGATTGTGTGATCCATCATCGATCTCTGCCACGAATGCGCGAGCCAGTTCTGGCACAGTTGATGTGAACATCGCGCATTAGCGAGATTGATGTGAATATCGGACCGCGACGATCAACAATAGTCGAATTGAGAACTTTTAGGGTTTCGAACACTGCGGTTAATGGCAGTGCCGGTAGCACCGGTATCAGAAACACTGAGGAAACACCGAACACTAGTACAACGACTTCTTTGATTCAATTTGTTGATCGGAGGCTAGATCGTACGAATGGCTACTCCACGTGGCGCAAGAAGATTAAAAAAAATGCTTCGGGGAATGCGGTTTGTTAAAACATCTCACTGTCAACCCTCCGAAGGAGAATAATCCCACATATGAGCAGTGAGAGACTAATAATAACAGACTGTTTACATAGTTGATGAATTCAATAGAACCATCGGTTGAGGATATGGTTCAGAACACGGATTCGGTGAAGGAGTTATAGGAGGTCCTAGCGGCTCCGTTTGTTGTAAAACGTGTTTTGTCTCCCGTTTATGACTCGGTTGTCGGCGTCTACCGAGGTGATCAAGGAGACAAGTCATATCAAGATCATTTCCGAACTTTTAAGGCATTGACTAATGAGGTTGATCGTGTCTTACCCCTAGCAACGGATCTCGATGAGACAATAACTCAACATCAATAGCTCTATGTCATGGTGTATCTCGCATTGGTTCGTCCTAATGCATATTCTGTACAGACTCAGATTATTGCTGGAGTTGATGTTCCATCTCTGATGGAAGCCTACTTTCGTGTCATACATACAACGAAAGAAAAGGAGACAGATAAGAACGATGCGCCTGCTGATCGATCTGTTTTGGGTGTTGTTCGTGGTGGATTCCGTGGGGGTCGACGTGGTGGCCGCAATGTCGACCGTGGTGGAGGACAAGGCAATGACAGACGTGATGGAGGACGAGGCAATGTCAGACGTGATGGAGGACGACCGCGCACATGCTTCAATTGTGGTCAACTTGGACATTTTTAGTGGTCAATGTCCTAAAGCTCCTACTGCCAATGTTACATCAGATGCTCATGATAATAAAGTACGATATGTGCAGATGGTTGCAGAGACATACAGAATTCACTGATTTTTAAGATCAACGACACAGTGGAGCCTCTACGTCTAGATCAACAGCCAGATACTCAGCGACGTGTGTAGTCAGACCAAAACAATGGGTGATATATTCGGATGCGTCTGATCACATGACAGGTGATCCGATATGTTGCATGATTATGAATTTGTGGGTCGTGTGACATATATTACTGTTGCGAATGGCAGTTCTCTGAAAGTTCGTAGAAGAGGAAGTACCCGTCTTTCTCCTACCCTGCCACTCATTTCAGTTTTGCATACACCTGGAAACCCATTCAGTTTATTATCCGTTAGTTGGATAACTCGAGACTTATAATGCTCGATAACATTCTTTCCTGATGGTTGTATTTTTCAGGACCTAAAAATAGGGAAGACTATTGATAGTGCCCTGATCCTGTTGTGGAGCACGGATTGGGCTAGCGACCGAATGGCCGAGTCGGAATCGAAGAATGGAAAAACTTTGCTGGTATCGATTGATCGGAACAAATAAACGACGAGCCTTTCTTCGTTATGGAATAAAAATCTTTAGAAGTTGCGCCCAAGATGCAGTGCATGGTGTCTTGGAGAGTGAACTCTATATAAGGATCTAAGCCTCAAGACCCGTGCGCTGTTGGTTTTCGCTGTTGGTTTTGTGATTGTTTTCGATGAACGGTTTTCATTGCATGCATTCACTGTCTCGCATTTCATATCGAATTACTGAGAGAAAGAGAAGAAGGATTCTGAACCCTTGTTGGTGCCAATGCAAGTGAATCTGTGAACCGAGCTTGAAGTCGCGTGGAAGGTCTATCTCTCAGCAATTCACCAACTTGTGAGTGACTTCGATCATTCAATGAATCATTTAGTCATCATACCTAACAAAACGATCAATGATACCTAGCAAAGAACTCAGAAAGATAAAGCAAGATAAATAATCACATTACTATGAACTTGACTGTTGTAGTATAATGGTTATGTGGCAAAGACTCTGTACTGGACGGTGAGTATGGTGGGCTGTGGCTAAGGCAATATAATAAGACCGTGGCATACTATATCAAGTTTATGTGCTTGCATGTTTTCCTCTATTAATTAGTTGCATTTCATGCATGGTCATAGACAAACTTGTGCACAAGGGGTAGGTTCCTAGAGGTGGTGCACCGGGGCCACGAGACCGCTTCGTCCTATGGAGAACATGGGTGCTAAATTATTTGCATCGAAAATTCAGGACCTTCTGTGAGGCTAGCTCCCTGCTCTGAACAGGACGCTGGACTTCCAAGAATGTCGTGATGGTTTGGCTAGTGACCTTCATATAGACATGGTTCATGCTAACATTGTCTTGTGCATGTAGTGTAAGTTATTATTTATAAACAGGAATGACTAAACGACCGTGGGTAAGAATCACCGAATATGGTGATAACTATATATGTTTTTCTTATGTTCTTATAATATGAATTGTTAATTGAACTTAAGGCAACATAGCAAGATCACAATATTAATAACTGTTGCTTTCACATATCTACTTAGTATTGACTTTTTAGGTGAGATTGGTTACAGCTGCTCACCAGTATAAATTGCGTACTGACCCACGTTTGTGGGCATCCTCAGGTGTTGAGGATATAAAACGCTGATCGTTGGAGTCCGACTCTTTAGAAGCCTTGCACTTGAAGTTTCCAAGTGGAGATAAGACTTCTGCTGAAGGTGGTCCATGAGTTTTAATATTT
Organism: Iris macrosiphon; assembly: GCA_036927795.1. Classification (NCBI taxonomy): domain Eukaryota; kingdom Viridiplantae; phylum Streptophyta; class Magnoliopsida; order Asparagales; family Iridaceae; genus Iris; species Iris macrosiphon. The sequence continues at coordinate 146,572,738 of JAYESA010000016.1, forward strand.
CAATAAGGGATATGATGTATGGAGCAACGTTGTATCTCATTTCAATAATTTTGCAAGTTGTAAGCCAAGTCTAGCATTATTATCTTGGTCGTTTGAGGGCATTATGTTTCATTTCAAAGAATTATCAATAAAGAGCTATTTCCATTTCAAATGCGTGTTCAATTTCTCTGTGAATGTTGCAAACTCCATCTTCAAATATTTGTTTTACAAAATAAGCACGAGTACGCCTTGTATAAGCGCAACCCCAGGCTTGTACGACATCACGTCAAGCGACGACGACGGCTCTGCAGACCGGAGTGTGGGAAGCCCAAGCGAGGATGTTCGGTTCTGCGGAACAGGGGCGTGACACTTGTGAGTCACACTCAGTCCTTGGTGGCTATCATTGATAGGATTCAGATTCCAAATTCTGCCGAGGAGGGACTCCAACATCTTGATTAGCGCGCCGCTATAGAAGAGGAGATGCGCGCTTCGGGAGAACCATACACTTGGTGGATATTTCTACTAGTAAGAAGGCGGTATGTGGCAAATGAGTGTTCACAATCAAGGTGAAACTGGATGGCACTCTTGATCGTCTGAAAACTCGTCTTGTGGCAAAAGAGTATTCTTAGATTTACGGTGAGATTATTTTGAGACATTCTACCCAGTTGCCAGGATGTCCTCTATACGATTGCTCCTATCATTGGTTGTCCGTTATGATTGGCCCTTATTTCAGTTGGATGTGAAGAATGCATTTCTCCATGGAGACCTTGAAAAAGAGGTATATATGGTTCAACGTGGACACACTCGCCACAATTCCTAGGTCGCACATAAAATAGTTCTTCGCGCTGCTTCCACTGCCTCAAAGTACATGATATCACCTTTGCCTTCTGTACGAGCACGCATCCTAGACTAAGTTCCGATGCATCTTGTAGATCTGAGGCACATCTGTTCCTTCCAGTATTGCAATGATTTGATCTGAACGAGCCCCTGCTTTAACTTCACAAGCTAGTTTCACAGTCGTCAATTCATATGAATGTTATTCTCTTACGGGGCACGAGTCAGATGCGATGTCATCTTCAAAAATCTGCGACTCCAAATCTCATCAGTTGACTTAGGTCATTTCCACCATCGTTTCGATCTTCCGGCTGCATCTCCAGCTGAAGGCTATTCCAAGGATCTTCAAATCCAATACTCAGTACTTAAACCTATCTCCAATATACACCACTCACATCCATGCTCGACGCATTCCCAAATGCGCCGCCGCAATAGTCGTCCTATGGGTCTACAATATTTATCCCTGATTTGGCGGTCAAGTAGCTAGAGGCAGCTGTCCCGAAGCTACGTTCGATAATTGTAAGTCATCACGATGGACAATTACTATAAACCGTGCTATATCTCCTCTGCAAATCTGAGCCATAATCCAACTATTCCATCTGAATGAACTTCTGACTCCAAGAACTTCATGTACTACCTCTGACGAATCTGTCAACCAAACGCCGCTTAACCATCTAAAGTCTATCTATCCAAGCCACAAATCGAGAACTGCGCTCGTTGAAACCGTCTTCCATCACTCCGTCGTTCTGTCCTGAATCCATCAAAATTTTCGAACTGCCATGTTCGACTTCTCGCACTACCACTTGCAATGATTCCCGAAACCATAGACTTGCTCCAATTCTTATCTGTATGTCATATTTCACAGTGCACGTCCAACCTGCTCGAGCAGCACAATAATTTGCTTCAACGTTGCTCTCTCGTTTAACTATCTTCAAAAGTCCATCCTCCACAATCCTTGTTCTTGTTCCGTTCCTTAGCCCGCCTTGATTTATCCATGTTCCGATCCATCCACACGCTCTCAATGACTCGTGCACTGTCACGCCCCGATTCCATGGAATCGATAGTCGTCCCCCGGACGTGACCGTCGTGCGGGCCTAGGTTGCGCACCACATAAGGCTAAGTTATTTTGCATATCGAGCACATATTCAGAGTACGCAGATAAATTGAAACACAGATTGGAAACATGAAAAAGTTCTCTTTATTGATATTTGAACATCTATTACAAACTCTTGAACGAGTCAGCTACTTGCCGCACGGGCTTACAAAAGTGTTGACACAAAATAAGATAACAGTCATGTATATTACATCCCTTTACTAAACTTCAAAATGTAAAGACCTCCTGGAGAGATGACGGCTTTCCCTCTGAGCTGCATTGCGTTTGGGTTGCAAGCTCTTTGCTTCAAAATGTTTCAAAGGGCGCGATCTGAACACGCCTACAGTTGGACTGGGTCGGGAAGACGACTTCAGCTCCTCGCTCGGATCTCCTTAGTACGGGGAACATGTTTCAACGAGGGTCAGTACATCAAAATATACTGGTGAAGGCGAGCTAACCCAACTATACCAATCAACACGTTGTTTTAATGAAACATGCATATTATTTGTGGTCTTTCTATCTTGCCTTAGTTCATTTTACAGCAAGCAATAGATATAAAAATTAATGAAATACTTGCCACCGTTCGGTGACATTTACCTGTCCGTCTGAACTACTTGCACGATACTTACCATGTCCTTCCCTGCTACGAAGACACAAGTTAGTTTGCAACAGGTTTAAATATACGAAGGGATCACTAGGATGATGCCACGAAGGACAGGTTATAGTCTCAAGGCAAAAATGATATACAACGCAGGTGGCGAGCCCCGCTGCATAACACTTTCCACGGTAACATACGTCTATACATACGCTCCGTCCGGATCGGTCCCAGTGCCCCGGCGACCGTCCGTGGAAACCATAAAACCTTGTGCACAAGTTGTCCGTGATCAAACGGCATTCATTTGGAATTTAGGAAATACTACTACGATACAAGTTCCATAGCATAAACGATTTTGCATAGTCTTTCTGATCAATATATCGCATAGCAAAGAGTGTTCTATATGCATAGCACAATTTATAGAAGAAGTATGTATTCTAACTAAAATTGAAGCATATGATGAACATTCTAAACAAACTAGCAGGCAATATAAGTAATCGCTTCCAAGTTGAATGACAAGCATAATAATCCAAGTCTATTCCCATTTTATCTTGACATCTTTTAGTTATTACTTGGTATCGTCTGATCGGGGCAAACAAGAATGCAAGATTTTTAGGTGTGAAGACTGGAAGAAGGGCCAACTGAATCGAATATAAGCCACTCACTATTTGGTTGGAAGGGAGAAGGAAAGCGGTGCTTCAGGACTCCGATCCGCGTCGTCTACTGCTCGTTCACCTGCATTGCCACGAACAGCTGATCAATACCTCTTCCACTCTTTCCTATCTCGGAATTGAAGTGCAGTTCAACGAATGATAACAATGAAATCCATCGAAACCGTTCAAGAAAACTCAAGCAAATCCGAAAACCAACTCAAGCACGAAAGCAACAAAGCGACAGCAAAAACTGAGGCAACAAAGATGCAGCGGAGAGGTCCCTCCTGACTCTGCCGCTAAGCCCATCCTCAGGACACGGTCCACTGAATATGGAAATCGATTCCGAAGAAGCAAATCCATAACGAGGACGAGTTCTTGTTTCAATCTATCCCGATCGAACGATACCGTCTTGTATTTCTTAGCCGCGTTCCCCGAATAGGGGGAACGAGGCACCACATGCACAAGTTCCAACACAATCTCAAATCATATCACCATCACTCGTTGCCTCAATCTGCCTCAATACTGCAAGTGTTAACTTCCAATCTGACTTAACATCAATTAGACTTGTCTCATGCCCGTTTACGTCTTCTGGAGAATTCGTCCACCATCGTTGCACAATTTTGCCAAATTATACTTTCGCTAAACCTTGAGTCAAACTTCTCGAGTGCAAATATCCAAAATCCTTCAAGTTCGTACGAATCTATCGCATTGTCCCTCCAAACTAGATCGTGTTTCATTGCTCAACCAACAGCTCCAATGTGTTGCCCAAATCCGTAGTCCGTGCTCGCTACTCTTCGATACACCAGTCGCTCGCTCAAGCATGCCCCAACTGTTTGTTCCTCATGCTCAACTCTCTTTGCATCAATGAATGCTCCACCGAACTTCCAAATCGTGCAAGCGAACTCTGATATTCAGATTTTCATCTGATCGATCTCAACTTGTTTCCAATACTTGGTCCGCATCAATCCTTCAAGTTCCAAACACCCATTCCCATTGCTTGTTCCGTTCTTGTCCAACAAAACTCCCATTTACACAAGTCCGTTCTTGATCACTCAAGTCCAACGATACTTCTATTTGCACAAGTCCATTCTTGATCGCTCAAGTATAACGTATCGAAGAATACCCGAGTCAAATTCTATTGCACCATATACCACTTGGAAATAGAGTCGCTCTCGCGCTTACTCTGCGTCGACGAACGTCTATTCCAAACCAACTATTCTGGGGTGATCCTGTCGATCGTAACTCAACATTCGTTTGTTCCATGTTCCATTTCCTAACTCAGCCGACATGCACCTACCAACTTACATTCCTGTTATCCGTGTCCATTGCGGCAATTCCATTAATGTATATCCGAAATATTCCAATGCCACGCTCACTATGTGGTATATCATATAGCACTCCGAATCAAGTCACTACTCGCATCACAATTCATTGCACTAATCCAAGATTCGTTCGCACCATCCATTATGCGTGATTCTACCATTCACAACTCAAGGTCTGACACAAAACTCAGCCAATGCATGAACCATCTAACTCTTCTGTCAATCTCGCTATGCAACTTGTGCCATGTACTTCCAACTATTTCTCAAACCGTTCGATACTTTTTGCTACACGCGCAATCTGTGCAACGATCTCTTCCACTAATCCAACCCAATACCCAAATGATCCATACATTCGCCGTTCGAGCAACTCGTGCAACACTCCCTTGATATTCCCAAGTCAAACTCAAACCTGCCCAACCAATGCGCCACACATGCTCAACCAATGCTCAACTCAAACCCGCTCAACCAATGCTCTGTGATATGCCTAGCCAAAAATTAAACTCCATCCAACACATTCGTTACACCAGCAACTCGTGCAACGATCCATTCTCGTCCAATATTTCTACTCACAACATGCCACATAACCAATCTAGTCTGCCAACCAACTGATCCACTGATGCAACCAGAATCTCCTGAACGACAAGCCAAACCAACGTAACGACACCTCTCAACTTGCTGCACAAATGCAACAACGCCAAACGATGCTACACGATAACCAACGAAAGCCAACGCAACGAAGAACAATATGAACCCACAACCAACAAATATATAGACTTATTGCATGAAACATCCAATGCGGTACCGAGTAGAGCCAAGTGCCAAACGATACGTGGAAGCTATTTAGAGTTTGTGATGAACCAAAGGACAAAGTCCGAGGAAATGAACCGGGCGCTCTGATACCAATTTGTCACGTCCCAGTTGCCAGGATGTCCTCTATACGATTGCTCCTATCATTGGTTGTCCGTTATGATTGGCCCTTATTTCAGTTGGATGTGAAGAATGCATTTCTCCATGGGGACCTTGAAAAAGAGGTATATATGGTTCAACGTGGACACACTCGCCACAATTCCTAGGTCGCACATAAAATAGTTCTTCGCGCTGCTTCCACTGCCTCAAAGTACATGATATCACCTTTGCCTTCTGTACGAGCACGCATCCTAGACTAAGTTCCGATGCATCTTGTAGATCTGAGGCACATCTGTTCCTTCCAGTATTGCAATGATTTGATCTGAACGAGCCCCTGCTTTAACTTCACAAGCTAGTTTCACAGTCGTCAATTCATATGAATGTTATTCTCTTACGGGGCACGAGTCAGATGCGATATCATCTTCAAAAATCTGCGACTCCAAATCTCATCAGTTGACTTAGGTCATTTCCACCATCGTTTCGATCTTCCGGCTGCATCTCCAGCTGAAGGCTATTCCAAGGATCTTCAAATCCAATACTCAGTCACTTAAACCTATCTCCAATATACACCACTCACATCCATGCTCGACGCATTCCCAAATGCGCCGCCGCAATGGTCGTCCTATGGGTCTACAATATTTATCCCTGATTTGGCGGTCAAGTAGCTAGAGGCAGCTGTCCCGAAGCTACGCTCGATAATTGTAAGTCATCACAATGGACAATTACTACGAACCGTGCTATATCTCCTCTGCAAATCTGAGCCATAATCCAACTATTCCATCTGAATGAACTTCTGACTCCAAGAACTTCATGCACTACCTCTGACGAATCTGTCAACCAAACGCCGCTTAACCATCTAAAGTCTATCTATCCAAGCCACAAATCGAGAACTGCGCTCGTTGAAACCGTCTTCCATCACTCCGTCGTTCTGTCCTGAATCCATCAAAATTTTCGAACTGCCATGTTCGACTTCTCGCACTACCACTTGCAATGATTCCCGAAACCATAGACTTGCTCCAATTCTTATCTGTATGTCATGTTTCACAGTGCACGTCCAACCTGCTCGAGCAGCATAATAATTTGCTTCAACGTTGCTCTCTCGTTTAACTATCTTCAAAAGTCCATCCTCCACAATCCTTGTTCTTGTTCCGTTCCTTAGCCCGCCTTGATTTATCCATGTTCCGATCCATCCACACGCTCTCAATGACTCGTGCACTGTCACGCCCCGATTCCATGGAATCGATAGTCGTCCCCCGGACGTGACCGTCGTGCGGGCCTAGGTTGCGCACCACATAAGGCTAAGTTATTTTGCATATCGAGCACATATTCAGAGTACGCAGATAAATTGAAACACAGATTGGAAACATGAAAAAGTTCTCTTTATTGATATTTGAACATCTATTACAAACTCTTGAACGAGTCAGCTACTTGCCGCACGGGCTTACAAAAGTGTTGACACAAAATAAGATAACAGTCATGTATATTACATCCCTTTACTAAACTTCAAAATGTAAAGACCTCCTGGAGGGATGACGGTTTCCCTCTAAGCTGCATTGCGTTTGGGTTGCAAGCTCTTTTGCTTCAAAATGCTTCAAAGGGCGCGATCTGAACACGCCTACAGTTGGACTGGGTCGGGAAGACGACTTCAGCTCCTCGCTCGGATCTCCTTAGTACGGGGAACATGTTTCAACGAGGGTCAGTACATCAAAATATACTGGTGAAGGCGAGCTAACCCAACTATACCAATCAACACGTTGTTTTAATGAAACATGCATATTATTTGTGGTCTTTCTATCTTGCCTTAGTTCATTTTACAGCAAGCAATAGATATAGAAATTAATGAAATACTTGCCACCGTTCGGTGACATTTACCTGTCCGTCTGAACTACTTGCACGATACTTACCATGTCCTTCCCTGCTACGAAGACACAAGTTAGTTTGCAACAGGTTTAAATATACGAAGGGATCACTAGGATGATGCCACGAAGGACAGGTTATAGTCTCAAGGCAAAAATGATATACAACGCAGGTGGGGAGCCCCGCTGCATAACACTTTCCACGGTAACATACGTCTATACATACGCTCCGTCCGGATCGGTCCCAGTGCCCCGGCGACCGTCCGTGGAAACCATAAAACCTTGTGCACAAGTTGTCCGTGATCAAACGGCATTCATTTGGAATTTAGGAAATACTACTACGATACAAGTTCCATAGCATAAACGATTTTGCATAGTCTTTCTGATCAATATATCGCATAGCAAAGAGTGTTCTATATGCATAGCACAATTTATAGAAGAAGTATGTATTCTAACTAAAATTGAAGCATATGATGAACATTCTAAACAAACTAGCAGGCAATATAAGTAATCGCTCCCAAGTTGAATGACAAGCATAATAATCCAAGTCTATTCCCATTTTATCTTGACATCTTTTAGTTATTACTTGGTATCGTCTGATCGGGGCAAACAAGAATGCAAGATTTTTAGGTGTGAAGACTGGAAGAAGGGCCAACTGAATCGAATATAAGCCACTCACTATTTGGTTGGAAGGGAGAAGGAAAGCGGTGCTTCAGGACTCCGATCCGCATCGTCTACTGCTCGTTCACCTGCATTGCCACGAACAGCTGATCAATACCTCTTCCACTCTTTCCTATCTCGGAATTGAAGTGCAGTTCAACGAATGATAACAATGAAATCCATCGAAACCGTTCAAGAAAACTCAAGCAAATCCGAAAACCAACTCAAGCACGAAAGCAACAAAGCGACAGCAAAAACTGAGGCAACAAAGATGCAGCGGAGAGGTCCCTCCTGACTCTGCCGCTAAGCCCATCCTCAGGACACGGTCCACTGAATATGGGAATCGATTCCGAAGAAGCAAATCCATAACGAGGACGAGTTCTTGTTTCAATCTATCCCGATCGAACGATACCGTCTTGTATTTCTTAGCCGCGTTCCCCGAATAGGGGGAACGAGGCACCACATGCACAAGTTCCAACACAATCTCAAATCATATCACCATCACTCGTTGCCTCAATCTACCTCAATACTGCAAGTGTTAACTTCCAATCTGACTTAACATCAATTAGACTTGTCTCAGCCCGTTTACGTCTTCCGGAGAATCCGTCCACCATCGTTGCACAATTTTGCCAAATTATACTTCCGCTAAACCTTGAGTCAAACTTCTCGAGTGCAAATATCCAAAATCCTTCAAGTTCGTACGAATCTATCGCATTGTCCCTCCAAACTAGATCGTGTTTCATTGCTCAACCAACAGCTCCAATGTGTTGCCCAAATCCGTAGTCCGTGCTCGCTACTCTTCGATACACCAGTCGCTCGCTCAAGCATGCCCCAACTGTTTGTTCCTCATGCTCAACTCTCCTTGCATCAATGAATGCTCCACCGAACTTCCAAATCGTGCAAGCGAACTCTGATATTCAGATTTTCATCTGATCGATCTCAACTTGTTTCCAATACTTGGTCCGCATCAATCCTTCAAGTTCCAAACACCCATTCCCATTGCTTGTTCCGTTCTTGTTCAACAAAACTCCCATTTACACAAGTCCGTTCTTGATCACTCAAGTCCAACGATACTTCTATTTGCACAAGTCCATTCTTGATCGCTCAAGTATAACGTATCGAAGAATACCCGAATCAAATTCTATTGCACCATATACCACTTGGAAATAGAGTCGCTCTCGCGCTTACTCTGCGTCGACGAACGTCTATTCCAAACCAACTATTCTGGGGTGATCCTGTCGATCGTAACTCAACATTCGTTTGTTCCATGTTCTATTTCCTAACTCAGCCGACATGCACCTACCAACTTACATTCCTGTTATCCGTGTCCATTGCGGCAATTCCATTAATGTATATCCGAAATATTCCAATGCCACGCTCACTATGTGGTATATCATATAGCACTCCGAATCAAGTCACTACTCGCATCACAATTCATTGCACTGATCCAAGATTCGTTCGCACCATCCATTATGCGTGATTCTACCATTCACAACTCAAGGTCTGACACAAAACTCAGCCAATGCATGAACCATCTAACTCTTCTGTCAATCTCGCTATGCAACTTGTGCCATGTTCCATTCTCAATACTTCCAACTATTTCTCAAACCGTTCGATACTTTTTGCTACACGCGCAATCTGTGCAACGATCTCTTCCACTAATCCAACCCAATACCCAAATGATCCATACATTCGCCGTTCGAGCAACTCGTGCAACACTCCCTTGATATTCCCAAGCCAAACTCAAACCTGCCCAACCAATGCGCCACACATGCTCAACCAATGCTCAACTCAAACCCGCTCAACCAATGCTCTGTGATATGCCTAGCCAAAAATTAAACTCCATCCAACACATTCGTTACACCAGCAACTCGTGCAACGATCCATTCTCGTCCAATATTTCTACTCACAACATGCCACATAACCAATCTAGTCTGCCAACCAACCGATCCACTGATGCAACCAGAATCTCCTGAACGACAAGCCAAACCAACGTAACGACACCTCTCAACTTGCTGCACAAATGCAACAACGCCAAACGATGCTACACGATAACCAACGAAAGCCAACGCAACGAAGAACAATATGAACCCACAACCAACAAATATATAGACTTATTGCATGAAACATCCAATGCGGTACCGAGTAGAGCCAAGAGCCAAACGATACGTGGAAGCTATTTAGAGTTTGTGATGAACCAAAGGACAAAGTCCGAGGAAATGAACCGGGCGCTCTGATACCAATTTGTCACGTCCCTATCTCCCGCAAGCTCGATCATCCCCGCTAAACGTGAATCACCACATTGCAGCACTCCCGCAGGACAATCGTTCTCATCGGGACGTGATGCCGTGCGAGCTTGGAATTGCGCTCGCACAAGGCGATGATGTCAATCAAAGTTATCATCGAAACGACCAAGTTGCAGCAAAAGTCAAGTATTGTGTACCAAGCACACATCAGAGTACATGCAACGAAGCTCTCGATAGGGTCTAAATGAAAATACCACGAAGGCGATGCAACACTCATGCTCTTTCTCTTGCCCACAAATGTACTTATCGTTCCATACATTATCTCCCGTATATCCAAGCAGCGCCACTACACCTGCGTACCTGAAATAATGTCCACAAGCGTGGGTCAGTACACAGCTGTACTGGTGAGCGGGGTAACCCACTCGTCTAAACCGACACTAAGTAGAAAAGTGAATGCAAACAGTTATATGGTAATCTTTCTACTTGAATCCTAAATTCATTTTATGGCAGAGGTATCACATGTTAAGGAAAACTGTAAGCAGATTAAACATGGAAGCATTCAACTCAAGCAAATATACAAGCAGATTTATCCAACTCAAAGTAAACTAGCATGCAAATCGTTCTACACAAACCCAAGCAACACGTGAACCTATCGAACCACAATCCAAGCCTCAATATCCATCCTCAAACTATACCACAATCCAAGTCTTACTAATCCAATCATCGATATGCACACTCTTGTCCGAGGTAAGGTGGCCGCCGCCTACACGAAAAGCACAAACCAAACCAAACCAACTCTTATCTATATTAAGTCATTGGCCAAGCCATAAAGGACTAATCAACTGCAGTTCTACCCGATCCAGCGCTGAGTAGCTAGCCCGCTTGGTCGTATCGAACTACCGGCACCGCGCCCAAGGCACGTTACCATTTGTCTCCTCCATGGCCAAACGGTCCCGGTGCCCCGGAGCATATCCTGTTCGAGGAAACCAAACCCCGTGCGCAACAGGTTGTCCGTGACCAATGCAAACACCAAGTAGGTATGACGAGAGAATCGAGCATTCTCGTCCTACCAAACGATACTCGCCTCAATCCAACCAACTATCCATAACCATTCTCCAACAATAGCCCAAGGCACCATCTCAAGTTATCCCCATAGGCACTATGCCGCTTCTCGACACAGTGTTCCAATTGGTGCAACACCCCTTCGTTCAGAAAACTCCATGGCACAATGTCCCAACAGTGGCACAATGCCCTCACTTATGCAGTTGTCCGATTTCGAACCACAACCGTGTACAAACAAGTGGGATATGGGTGGAGTAAATTAGAGTATGGTATCCTAAGATGTATCAAGGTATTTAGAATACCAAGACACCAAAATATTAGAACTAGTATGAGGTAATACTAGAATACTAAGGTAAAGTTCTGATATTAGGTATTGGATTAAGATACCATGGTAATGGTATTGTCTAGTTTGGATAATGGGCTAGGTATCAAGGTATGAGTTAAGGTATTGGATATTGGTCAAGGTAATCGTATTAACTAAGGTATTAGTCTAGAAACTAGGATACGGGATAATATGTTAAGGTATTGGTTAAGGTAATGAGGTAATACTAAGGTAATAGCTAGGTAATGAGGTAGTACTAAGATATTGGCTATGTATTAAGTGTTAGACTAAGTTATTGTATATATTAGTATATCTATATAGTATATATGATATTATTATATCATAGCTAACTAGTATGACTTTAAAACCTAGTTTAGCCAAAGTATTGAACCTAGAACTAAGGTATTGCCTAATAGTTAAGGTATTTGAGATACGGACTAAGGTATTAGGTAAATGTGTGATACGGGGTAAGGTAAATAGCCATAGGCCAAGGTATTGCTAGAAATTATAGGTAGAAGTATATATTAGGGTAATATATGCTAGTAACTTATTAGTATAGCCTAGAAACCTAGTATTGGCCTAGTATTAACTAGTATTGACTAGTTTGACTTAGTGAGCACCTAAAAACCAAATAGTGACTTGTTAAAGACCTATTATAACTTTATAAACCTTGTAAATAGGTAAAATCCACCTAGAAACTAGGAAATGATCTAGTTTGGCTATGTTGACCTAGATTTAATCTAGTTTGACCAAATTTGACATAGTTTAACTTAGTCGGACCTAGTGTTGATTTAGAGACCTAGTTTCAAGCTAGTATAGCATGTTTATGATTCCAAAACACTGTAATGACATGGAATTTCATATATAGGTCTGTGAGGCACCAATACGGACACAATTTGATATTCATTGCTCCGGACTCCAGGCGAGTACATTATCTGATTGTTTTTCGTTTATGATATCTTCTATGTTTCTTGTATCTAGTGTAGTTATACTTGATTCCTGACACGATGGTACACGGATTGATATATTATAGATCCCGTCATAAGATGTTATTTTCCTGTGATTCATGTGCATGTCATGTGATTCCTATGCATGGATGAGATATTGTTCCTGAGAAGGTTGGCCCCCTGCTCTGTGATTCATGTGTCATAGCGTGTCATGGTTGGATCCAATATACTGGCCGGGGGCGGGGAGTGTTAGATATGCGATCATACCCCTTCCTGTGCATGTCCCTGTGAGTGTTAATCATACACCTCACGTATGATTAACCAGGCCATATTCATGTCCAAGTTCCCAAGCCGATCACATGTTAAAGTTAATACTCACTCACTTAGGTAGTTGGATTCTTGATTCTTGTATATGATACTCATTGCTCTTGTATTTATTAACAGTATTACATATCTTGTATATTTCTTGCTCTTGTTCTATTTATCTTGTATTTTTCTCTATTTACTGTTACATAGTCTTTATCATTTATTGGAACTGCTGTTAGAGGTGTGCTTCGCTCCATTCCTGATTGGATAATATTTTTCAGTGACTGTTATACTCTCCGTTCCGGAATTTCAGAGTGATGCTATAGACATGACTGCTCTTACACTGTGGACTTGAGGTGACATTTGTAGAGATCTAGACTAGTGTTTCTTTTCCAGATCATGTCTAGTTTTATTTCTTTAGAATGTTATCTGGATTATCTTCTTATTCATTCTTCCTTTAGATTATTGTGATTGAGTATTCATATTGATATAGAGATGACCCTATATTGTGAATCATTATTGTTAGATAGCATAGTGGACCTAGACAGCGTTCTACCGCCGATGCTGCGACGTAGGCTGGACGTACCCACGGTCCATGCCCGATTATTCGGGGACGGATCGTGACACGTTTTTACGGTGGCCCATGCAGGTCAGACTTCGCAACTAATACGATATCGTGGTAGTGCAACGGCTTAGTTGTACTATTGCGAGCCTGCGATATGATATAGGATATATGATATAGGATGAGAGAATACTCAATCACAAATTTGGATTCCCTGAGAGATTCCTAAGACGACCCTTGAGAATCTTACTATAAACTCTACTTCAAAATCTGTTTTCACTAGTTTCCGTTCTCTCACTTGTTGTTAAATTTGATTCTTGAAGTTCGTTGTTGACTTTGATTCTTATATCGAGATAAATTTTATAGACTGAATTAGGGTATATTCTGATGACATATTTTGATGAGGACAGTGAAAAAGGTAAACGTCTGCTTTAGTTATGGAGTCTAGAGTTTATCATAGTCATATTAGCTGGTATCGCAAAAACATAGAGCCGATTTTGGGATATACTTATCTTAGTTATGGAATCTAGAGATCTCGCAGCCATGCTAGCTAGCAACGCGAGAATTTAGATAACATAATTTGAGAGGTATGTACATTGGTTATGGACTTTATAGTTTATCGCAGCTATGCTTAGTGGCGTGACGAGGATTCTGGGTAACATAATTTCAGATAGACGTATATGATTATCAGATTGTATCTTAAATTGGTTCTTAACATATCATCTCTATCATTCCACTCATGTTATTATAGAATTTTGCTCCATCACCTTTCCTAGCTCAGGAATAGAGATATCCTTAGTTCCTCTAGTCCAGTTCCTCATAGAGCTTCATTTCAATAGTTTTCGAGGTTCCTTGGATAGTGCAGTGGTTTGGTAACTTGCAAATAGGTTGTGTCAAGTTGAATATTGGTGTTGGTTGTAGAGAATGTAGCTTGTGAGTTTGAGAGTGATTCTTAGTTGGGTATATGAGCATAAGGTATCAGTGTATAAGCCTAGAAGTAACTCAAAGCGTAGTACATTTGTAACAATGGATCTAAGGTTTGTGTCAGAGTATAATTAGTGATTGGTACCTTAGTATTAGAAATAAGAGAGTTGTGAGAGGGAGTAGCATACTCATTTGTGATTCTAGGTATTGGTATTATGTCATCATACATGTTTTAGATGGATATAGGGTCATATAGTTGAGTGCTCCAAGTAGAAATTGAATATCATGAAATTGTTTTAGGAATCAATAGAGCCTCGCTATTCTATTGGTGCTTGATACTTGGTTGTGTAGAGATGTGTATCCATGAGATGTATTAGAGAGTGGGTCATGGTAGAGTGATACCCATAAGTGTATAGGTGAGTGTGATAGTATTAGAATGTATTATGCTAGGTAGTAGGACTTGAGCTACATATGGAAGTTGTGCATTAGTATGGGTAGTAGTGTGTGTGATGAGCTGTTGTGAGTGCTAAGAAGTTAGTGTCTGTATACCAAGAGTGCCTAGAGAGTGCAAGTATTCAGGGTGTACCAAGATTTGGATAAGTAACATGTGATATGTGTCAATCTGATTTCAGTAAGTATTATTGTGGGTGATAATATTAGCTAGGTGTATCAGTGCGATATTGAGACAGAAGATATAAGGGATGAGTCATGGAACGTAAGGTGTAGGTATATTAGGCAATGAGATGAGAAGTAACCTATATAGGAGTAAGTTTCAGTAGTGTGAACCTTAGAAGCCAGAAGCGGGAGCGGGGGCAGGGAAGCGCGACTACTTAGAAGATTCTAAATTTGGGAGCGTGATGGGAGCGTGCGCTAATAATTTTTTATTGTTTATTAATTATTGTTATCAAAACTTATAAATATCTTAAAATTTATTAGAATTTATAAAGTTCAGTTCAAAGTTACAGAGAGATCTTTCGCATGTTAATTTTTTATGACGTCAAAGTATGAAATCTTTAGTTTCTTGGTCCTTTGATAAATGTGTATTGAAAATATTCCAATTTCTCTCACAAAATTTATGTCATCTTCTTATGGTCATATTATGTGAAGCGATCATGTCGTCGGAGAAACGAGCTTCCGTCCCCGGAGAAACGAAGCTCCCGTCATCGGGGAAACGAGCTCCAAACGAGCTCCCAAGTAAGAAACGCCGAATCGAAGGTTCTTACTGAGATTCGTTGACCTCCTAGGAGTTTCTGGCTTCTAAGGTGTGAACACCTTGCTAGCGTATTGGAAGTGAGGGAGTAGTTATGTATCAGTGAACCGTATGATGGGTATGATGGTACCAATAAAATATTATAGTGCCATAGTGGGTAGGAGGTATATTTAAGTATGTGGATTGATAACATATACATGTAAATAACCTAGGGTGATTGTTAGATGTAAGATATGAGTTTGCACCAGATGCCAAGATAGGAGGAGTGTCTTAGTGTTAAGATGCAGAGTACCTCAAATATTAAAATAATTTATGGTACAAACATTCTAGTGGCTAGTGTACTAAGTATAGATGAGAGACATGAGTAACCTGGTATGAGAGTATCTAAGTGCCACATATAGGAGCTAGTGTCTTATGTAGATGGTGTCAAGACTGGGGTAGGCACACTATATAGAGTATTCTAGATTGGTAAGGGTGTACCAATAGGGTACATGAGCGTGAGTGTATACAAGTGTTCATTTACAAGAAGAATGGTTAAGCGGTGTGCAGGTGACTGCAAGAAATTGACAGATAGAAGACTGTATGTGTATTAGAGGGTGAGCTAGAATAAGAATCGACATACTAGTGAATGCGTTCATGTGTCTCACAAGGACGTAGAAAATTTGAGTAAATTTGAGTGTTGGTAGAGTACCTTCTAGTATCAGAATATAGTATCCTATAAGTGTTAGTATAGTATCCTGGGTAGTGTGTGCTAGTGTGATCATGGCCTAGAACCATAGTATATCATTAATATTAGAAGTGGTATCCCTTGATATTAAGTATTATGACTAGATTGATGTTTAGTGAATAATTAGTGTAAGTATTTAATATAGGTAAAGGTCCAGCTAGGCCACATGTGGCACAGCAAATTGCCCTGCAACCGCAGAGGGATACACCCCAGCATTACATGATTTTTGCGATGATGGTTGAGAAACCGATGCTACAGGTGCTGAGTTAGCAGGTTATGTTATATTCTTGACCTTCATTTCCTTATCATCTATTGATCTACTTGATTCTCTAGTATCTTATAGCTTATATTAGTAAATCCTTGATAGAGACTACAATATCATGATAGATAGAGACCATAACCGTGCTTTTAAAAATGTATAGTGTGGCTATCAAACTTGTATGCTGGTATGATTTTTAGAAGAGATTTTCTTAGACCATGACTAGATGGAGGCTTGACTATAGTGAGGTTTATGAGTATGTTATGACCGTAGAAGAAAGGAGACGAGATTATCTTTATCCTTTCAGTTTGTGTCTACTTCCATCCTTAAATTTCGAGGACGAAATTTTTCTAAGGGGGTAGGATTGTAACTACCACTTTCCACCATAGGAATATTTTGGTAATTTTGCATGTTATTAACTTTTTTATTATTATTTTATATTAGTGATTGTCTAGAATTATATTAGTGTTAGTGTTAGTTAGTAGCTAACCAATTAGAATTTGCAAGTGTTAGTTAGTGCTAATTATTGTTAGTCATGACTTTAGTAATTAAAATTAATTAAGTTTAGTTGTCATGAAGAGAATATTCCTTTAAGTTGTAGAGATTCCTTCCTTTAGTTAATTAGATTACATTCATGACAAATGGAGAGGGACAAATTTGATATTTTGGTATGGCCAAACCTTACTATAAAAGATAAGTTCAATTTAGGGCTCATCCATTTATTTCATTATACTCATTAGCTCATTTTTTCCAAAGCTGCTTCTTCCCCAAGCAAACCCAATTCTCTACCAATTTCACTCAATCAACTTTCAATTCCACTCATTCTCACCATCATGAAGACTTAGAGCATTAGAGCACTAGGAGATCCATAGGAGAGGTGCTTGCTAGGAGATTGTGTCCGACTCATCTCTTCCGTGTCCAAATTCGGAATTCTACAAAAAAGCTACCAAAACACTAGGTAATTCTCTCAATTTCATTAAATTTATGGTTAGGAATACCCCTTGGTCATGTAGGAACCTTCCCATGGTTAGATTTGACTTTCCAATGGTAGATCTAGGCTAAAATCTCTTAATTTGGTAGATCTAAGTTGGTGTCATGATTTTGGGACTTAATTTGGGAAAAATCCAATTGTGTCCATTGAGTGTGTATTGCGTTCTAATGGGGACTATTGATGTTTATTTGATGGTGTGAAGGTGTTCTTGTGTCCAAAATTAGACACGTAGAGTCTGTATCATGATACGCCATGATACGTATAGGTAAAATTGGTAAATTTGGTGTATGCATGTGTTCTTTTGTCCAAAACAGCCCAAATTCGTCATAGTATTCAGCCTCGTTTTTAGCAACCATAGCAACTTAGAAATATCATAACTCCTAACTCATGACTCCGATTAATCTTTCGTTTTTTAAAAGAACCGTATCGAAGTTAGCTTTCCAAATATATAAATTAATAGGCCAAATTCGTTCTGAAATTTTCTATAAAACTGTTTGAGTGTCAGGTGTCCGAAAGACGAACACGTTTCGATGTTTTCGCGATTTCGGGAGCTTCCGGACACGAAAATACGATCAGTTTAAAGTTTCAGAAAGCTAATATGAAGGGATACAACATACTTTAATCCTAGAATTTATTGAATAGGTCTAATAGGTACAGTATTGGTTACAAGTAGAGAACTGACAATACGACATATGCATTTTGTGTATTATCCTATGAGCCTAGGTAGTATGTATATCAAGTGCGTATATGTATCATAGGTTGCCAAGCATATGTATGTTATATATATATATATATATATATATATATATATATATATATATATATATATATATGTGTGTGTTAGGTAATAGGTGTTAGTTAGTGTGTGGGTTAGTGTTGATACAAGTGGTTATCAAGTGAGCCAAGTATAGGTAAGTTATGTGTCAAGGTATTAGAGTTTGGGGCAAGGTACTAGTGTGATACTTGGGTACCATGAGAATATTGGTATCATGAAATTCAAGTATCATGAGTGAGGGTAAGTGAGTATTGGGGGTTGAGTAAGGTATCCTATTTGGTATCAAGTATTAGTATTAGAGTTAGTTGTGTAAGTATCTACGAGGATAAGATATTAGGTATTAGAAGTTTAGAACTAGATAATAGGTAATATTAGGATGTTAAGTGCCAAGAATAGAGTGAGTATCTTGGATATAAGATAAGTGTAGGTTAGGGTCATGGGTTACTATCTTGGGGGTTGGTATCATATGATATCTAATGTGATACCATGGTACCGTGTACAAACAAGTGGGATATGTGTGGAGTAAATTAGAGTATGGTATCCTAAGATGTATCAAGATATTTAGAATACCAAGACACAAAAATATTAGAACTATTATGAGGTAATACTATGATACTAAGGTAAGGTTGTGATATTAGGTAATTGTAAAGGTAGTGTCTAGTTTGGGTACTGGGTTAGGTACCAAGGTATGAGTTAAGGTATTGGGTGTTGGTCAAAGTAATGGTATTAACTAAGGTATTAGTCTAGAAACTAGGATACGGGATAATATGTTAAGGTATTGGTTAAGGTAATGAGGTAATGCTAAGGTAATAGCTAGGTAATGAGGTAGAACTAAGATATTGGCTAGGTATTAAGTGTTAAACTAAGTTATTGTATATATTAGTATATCTATATAGTATATATGATTATATTATAGCTAACTAGTATGACTTTAAAACCTAGTTTAGCCAAAGTATTGACCCTAGAACTAAGATATTGACTAATAGTCAAGGTATTTAAGATACGGGCTAAGGTATTAGGTAAATGTGTGATACGAGGTAAGGTAAATAGCTATAGGCCAAGGTATTACTAGAAATTATATGTAGAAGTATATATTAGGGTAATATATGCTAGTAACTTATTAGTATTGCCTAGAAACCTAGTATTGGCCTAGTATTGACTAGTTTGGCCTAGTTAGCACCTAAAAACCAAATAGTGACTTGTTAAGACCTAATATAACTTTATAAAGCTTGTAAATAGGTAAAATCCACCTAGAAACTAGGAAATAATCTAGTTTGACTGTTAGAGTTATTTTATTTTATTATTTATCATATGAGGGTATAATAGTAATTATGGGTGTATTGCATATCAATATAAATAGACATGAGATGCAACCTAGGGTTTAAGGCCCTTGCAATCTCCTTTCTCATATTCTCTCTTCTCCTACTTCTCCTTCTCCTCTCCATCTCCAAACTTTACTTGGTATCAGAGCATATATTTGAATAATCTACTTTTCATTATTCGCCGGTTGTCGTTCGTTGTTCGTGGTTCGTTTATGAGATCTAGGGTTTCTACAGATCTTCGTTGGTTATTCGTCGTCGGTTGAGGTTCGTTGTGAGATCTAGGGTTTCAAAGATCTCGTCTTTCTGTTGCATCTGCAAGTATGGTGGGGACCGAATCTTCTAGCGAGATTAATAGTAGGGGTGGTAGCGGAGGTGGTTCTCCTTTTACTGTTATTCATAATGATGAATTGGGAAAGTCGATTACAGCGGTGAAACTCAATGGTGCGAACTACCTTGCCTGGTCCAAGTCTATCAAAGTGGTGTTAAAGGCGAAGAAGAAGTTGAAGTTTTTGACGGAAGAACCGCTGCCTGAAACGTCCGCTGAGTATGAAGATTGGATGAGTGCAGATGCATACGTTATGTCGTGGTTGTGGCATAGTATGGAATCACATATCGCTGCTAATGTTCAGTGGTGTGAATCAAGCAAACAGATTTGGGCATCTCTGGAAGAATCATATTCGCAGAAGCGAAACGTTGCCCGTATCTATGAGTTGTACGAGTTATTGTTCAATACAAAGCAAAATGGGAGGCATGTGAATGAATATCTGGCTTCAAAGAAGGCTTTGTGGGAGGAACTGCTTCAATATCATCCTGTTACTACTGATTTGAAGGAAGCTCGCAGACAGAAGGAAGAGTTTCATGTTTCACTTATCCTAGTCGGCTTGGATCCTGCGCTCGAACCTTATAAAGCTCAAATCCTTGCTGGAGAGCAGTTACCTACGGTGGCAGATATTTTCTCTCGTCTCAATCGTTCCTTTCTGGGACAGAGTTCTGTGGTGCCGAGCACTGACTCTTCTGCCCTAGTTTCTAGTGTTGTTGGTCGTGGTGGTGGACGTGGTAGTGGACGTGGCGGTAGAGATGGTGGTCGTAGTTTTGGTCGAGGAGGAGGCCGTGGTAGTAGAGACAATGGTCGTGGTGGTGGCCGCGGTGGTGGTGGTGGTCGTGGTCAACCACGAAAGTGTAACTATTGTGGAATGCTCGGTAATGTAGAAGACTACTGTTGGGACAAGTGGGGCAAACCAGAATATGCACATCAAGTGCATGCTGAAAATATGAAGTCCCAGGTCACCACTTCTGCTCCCAGAGATGATACTTCGGGTTTCAATCAGACTTCAACGTCCGATACCTCATCTCCATTTCAACAGATCCTCCAGAAGTTGGACGCGCTTGCTAGTACCACCTCCCAACCTACTGCAACCATGGCACATATAGGTAATCCTGCTTTTGTGGCAACCCAGTCACCATCCACCTCTTGGGTCATCGACTCAGGAGCAAGCTCTCACATGTCTGGTATAACATCTATCTTTCATAATCGTAGTTCCATGAAACATAATATTATCTTGGCTGATGGATCTACTCGTCATGTGCTTGGGAAAGGTGTCATTCACCCTACTCAATCATTATCATTATTTGATTCATTATATGTGCCTAATTTTCCATTTAATTTGTTATCTGTGAGCCAGTTAACCAAATCTCTTCAATGTTCTGTGACATTTTCTCCCAATTCGTGTGTTTTTCAGGACCTCAGGACGAAGAAGATGATTGGTTCGGAGCATGAAAAAGATGGACTGTACTACTTGGATCTACCTGGAAAAACCTTCACTTCTGTTTCTGTTTCTCCGTTGCAGTGGCATTATCGTTTGGGACATCCGTCTTTGGCTAAGTTGCGTCAAGTTGTTCCTAGTTTGAGTCATGTTTCTAGTCTTGAATGTGAGGCTTGTCAGTTAGGCAAGCATCACCGTAGTTCATTTCCTCGTCGTAGTGAGAGTCGTCAATTAGAGTCTTTTGATCTTGTTCATTCTGATATTTGGGATCCGTCTAGAGTCAAAAGTCCGAAAGAATTTCAGTATTTTGTTATTTTTATTGATGATTATTCCAGAATGACTTGGTGTTATTTAATGAAAGAAAGATCTGAGTTTCCAAATGTGTTATCTGCCTTTTATAATGAAGTCTATGTTCAGTTTAATAAACGTATCAAAATTCTGCGTTCTGATAATGCTTTGGAGTATACTCAATCTTCTGTGAACAGTTTCTGTGTTGATCGTGGTATGATTCATCAAACCAGTTGTGTCCACACATCTCAACAAAATGGTATAGCCGAACGCAAACATCGACACATTTTAGATGTGGCTCGAACTCTCATGTTCAATATGCATGTCCCTAAACAGTATTGGGCAGATGCCGTTCTTACTGCATGTTATCTTATTAATCGCATGCCATCATCTGTATTAGATAACAAAGTTCCATTTACCATATTACATACAGATGTCGCACCATTTTCCTTATCTCCTCGAGTATTTGGTTGTGTCGCTTTTATTCATAACTTGGAACCTAATCGAGATAAGTTGGCTCCTAGATCTCTGAAGTGTCTTTCTTGGTTATCCCCGTACTCAAAAAGGTTATCGTTGTTACAGTCCACAGTCACGCAAATATTATGTCAGTGCGGATATTACATTCTTTGAGTCTACCCCTTTCTTTCCTTCAGGAGACCGTTGTATTCCTTTTACAACATATTTGATATCTTCCATACCACTTCCGGTCATTCCTGAATCAATTTCTGTCTCCATTCCCCATTTACAGGTTTATCAGAGATCCAAGGACAGGCCAGTGGTTCTGCAAAATTCAGCCTTTAACCAATCATCTTCCTTGCCAGAGGTTTCTGCTCCCATCACCACAGATCCAGATGATCTTCCTATTGCTCTCAGAAAAAGACAACGCCTTTGTACCACAAAGAATAAGCATCCCATTTCTAACTATGTTTCATTACACCGTGCTTCATCATCTTTTCATGCATTTGTTGTTTCATTGTCTTCTACTTTTATTCCCAAAACTTACAAGCAGGCTATGTCATCTTCTGGTTGGAAAAGTGCAATGGATGAGGAGATGTATGCTTTACATCAAAATCAGACTTGGGAGCTTACATCACTTCCTGTTGGAAAACAAACAGTGGGTTGTAGATGGGTGTACACTGTTAAGTATCACCCTGATGGTTCTGTTGAGCGCATCAAGGCACGGTTGGTTGTCAAAGGGTATACTCAGACATATGGCGTGGATTATATGGAGACTTTCTCTCCAGTGGCTCGGTTGAATTCAGTTCGGATTCTTATTTCTGTGGCGGTTAATCACCAATGGCCTATATATCAGCTGGACATAAAGAATGCTTTCTTGCATGGTGACTTACAGGAGGAGGTTTATATGGATCAACCACCGGAATATGTTGTAGCAGGAAATAAAAGACTCGTATGTCGATTGAAGAAAGCATTATATGGACTGAAACAGTCACCTCGTGCTTGGTTTGACAAGTTCAGTTCAGTTCTCATTCAGTATGGCTTTCGGCGTACCACATCAGATCATTCAGTATTTTGCCATTCTTCCTCAGCAGGTATTATCGTGTTGATTGTTTATGTTGATGATATCATTATATCTGGGAGTGATCATGCTGGAATTGTGTACTTGAAGGCCTACCTTAGTCGTCAGTTTCATACTAAGGATTTGGGTCTTCTTCGATATTTTCTTGGAATCGAGGTTGCTCGATCTAAGAAAGGTGTATATCTGTCACAACGCAAGTATGTTCTAGACTTGCTCTCCGAGACTGGGATGTTAGAGTATCGGCCACTTGAGACTCCTATGGATTATCATGACAAGCTTGATGCTGACAGGGGAGAGTTATTTGAGGATGTTGGATATTATAGACGTTTGGTTGACAAACTTATATATCTTACTGTTACTCGACCAGACATCACATATGCAGTTGGAGTAGTTAGTCAGTTTATGCATGCCCCTCGGCAACCACATTGGGAGGCTATCTCTCGCATTCTTCGATACTTGAAGGGTGCACCTGGAAAGAGTTTGTTGTACAAACCTTCCCAGTTGCTTACGGTGACTGGATTCAGTGATGCTGATTGGGCAGGCAGTCGCAGTGATAGGAGGTCTACTTCTGGCTATTGTACGTTTGTGGGTGGCAATCTTGTCACGTGGCGTAGTAAGAAGCAGAATGTTGTGGCTCGTTCTAGTGCAGAGGCCGAGTACCGTGCGATGGCTCATACAGCTTCTGAGATGATGTGGGTGCAGTCTCTTCTTCATGAAATGGGAATCATGATTCCTATTCCGATGGAGATGTATTGTGATAATCAGTCGGCAATGTTTATCGCAAGTAATCCAGTGTTTCATGAGCGCACGAAGCATATCGAGGTGGATTGTCATTTAGTTCGTGATTTGTTGCTGAAGAAACAGATTGTCACTCCTTATGTTCGGTCAGAGGATCAATTAGGTGATATCCTCACCAAACCACTTGCTCGTGGTCCATTTTCTGATTTATGTAGCAAGCTGGGCATGTCTGATCTCTATGCTCCTGCTTGAGGGAGGGTGTTAGAGTTATTTTATTTTATTATTTATCATATGAGGGTATAATAGTAATTGTGGGTGTATTGCATATCAATATAAATAGACATGAGATGCAACCTAGGGTTTAAGGCCCTTGCAATCTCCTTTCTCATATTCTCTCTTCTCCTACTTCTCCTTCTCCTCTCCATCTCCAAACTTTACTACTGTGTTGACCTAGATTTAACCTAGTTTGACCAAATTTGACCTAGTTTGACTTAAGTCGGACCTAGTGTTGATTTAGAGACATAGTTTCAAGCTAGTATAGCATGTTTATGATTCCAAAATACTGTAATGACATGAAATTTCATATATAGGTATGTGAGGCACCGATACGGACACAGTTTGATATTCATTGCTCCGGACTCCAGGCGAGTACATTATCTGATTGTTTTTCGTTTATGATATCTTCTATGTTTCTTGTATCTAGTGTAGTTATACTTGATTCCTGACACGATGGTACACGGATTGATATATTATGGATTCCGTCATGAGAAATTATTTTTCTGTGATTCCTGTGCATGTCATGTGATTCCTGTGCATGGATGAGATATTGTTCCTGAGAAGGTTGGCCCCCTGCTTTGTGATTCATGTGTCGTAGCATGTCATGGTTGGATCCAATATACTAGTCGGGGGCGGGGAGTGTTAGTTAGATATGTGATCATACCCCTTCCTATGTATGTCTCTGTGAGTGTTAATCATACACCTCACGTATGATTAACCAAGCAATATTCTTGTGTAAGTTTCCAAGCCGATCACATGTTGAAGCTAGTACTCACTCACTTAGCTAGTTGTATTCTTGATTATTGCATATGATACTCATTGCTCTTGTATTTATTTACAGTATTACATATCTTGTATATTTCTTGCTCTTGTTCTATTTATCTTGTATTTTCCTCTATTTATTGTTACATAGTTTTTATCATTTATTGGAACTGCTGTTAGAGGTGTGCTTCGCTCCATTCCTGATTAGATAATATTTTTCAGTGACTATTGTGTTCGTCATTCCGGGATTTCAGAGTAATGCTATAGACATTACTGTTCTTACACTGTGGACTTGAGGTGACATTTGTAGAGATCTAGGCTAGTGTTTCTTTTCCAGTTATGTCTAGTTTCATTTATTTAGAATGTTATCTGGATTATCTTCTTATTCATTCTTCCTTTAGATTATTGTGATTGAGTATTCATATTGATATAGAGATGACACAATATTGTGTATCATTATTGTTAGATAGTATAATAGACCTAGACATCGTTCTATCGTCGATGCTGCAACGTAGGCTGGACGTACCCACGGTCCATGTCCGATTATTCGAGGAGAATCGTGACAGGCCGTGACAGCAAGATTCGTTGAATATTGCTGAACGAGCAACAAATTATGGTCGTTCGAACTTAGAAAAGCCACAGAAAGTCTAAATTCAGAAAGTTGTCTTTTTTCGAAAATTGAACAAAGTTTTAGCACAGATTAAATGGAAAATAAATTAAACTAATTATGGATATTGAAGTTTGTTATATAAGCTATGCATATATGAAATCAAAACTGAGTTTGATTGAGAGATTGCGAAGTTATTCGCTTTCCAATAGGGTGTCATGAACACAATTCTACATTTATCAAATCAATTGTTTTTCCTGATTTTGGAACTAGAATTTAATTAGGTTTTAATCAGAAGTTATTACTACAAATCACATCGAAACTAAGGGAGTTAACTAGGGTGTGCACATGAGAAGTTGGATCAAGATTTGGTTGATCGAGGAAGAACGAAGTCCTTGAAAATGGCTCCGCGTGGCACCGTTTCTGCAGCGCACTCGTCTATTCGGATGTGGTTGTCGGCTCTGTGTGTCGCGCACACACGTCGGGAACAACCGTGAGGGTGTCGAGTTGCTCAAAGGGGTCGAGGTACAGTCCGTGGGTGCTCGCGAACTCGTGTCGACGACGAACGATGCTTGAGGGTGGTATTTTGAGAGATTGTGGAAGGTTGGAAGAGGAAAATAATTTGGAGAGGAAGAGTAGTTAGAGAGAAGAAGAAAATGAGGAGATAGTGTCGCGCCCCAGAACCAAAATACTGGATAGCGGGGACAGACAAAGCCAACTACGTATATCAGAGTACTCTGTACCCCGAGATACGGTCACGACTTTCTAGACATGTGAGAGTTTACTCTATAATCCAACAGTCATTCCTAGGTCAAGAACCCTAGGTGTCTCAATCTCAAGCAAACAACAAGTTACAAGATGTATGATCACCAAACATATAATAGTAAGGCATCCCAAACTATACATACACAGATGATCATGAAGCTAGTTACAAAATAAAGAACTAGCAAGAGTACAATATTACATGATCAGCTCTAACTATAGTCTAGAATATGCTTTACATATAAGCCCTCAGGCAGGATATCAAGATCCAAAATACGAGCTAAACACGTGTTCAGTGGCTAAATGCCTCAAAAATATAATGTACAAGATCAGGTGGGAGATGAAGAAGAAACTCACTCATGTCCTTAGGTGCTCCTGGTGTTCATTATCTTGAGACGAAAAATACGGAAGATCCTGCGGTGTTGCTCCGAAATCTGGCCATACAAAACCAGTGGGGTCAGACCCCAAAACAGCAAAGTACCACAAGAGAACCAACTTAGGAACTAAAACCAGTATGCAAACAAATCAGTTAAGAAATAGCATAAGGAATTAGTAAATAGATGCAACAGGTAAGTCTAATAGTTAAACAATTCTGGAGTAAAATTAAGAATATCTGGAATCAGTACTCAAGCTCAGTTTCCGGATCAGTTGCTAGATAAATCAGGACAGGACTAGACTAGAAATCAAGCAATTATGGTCAATCATGTCCTATGGCTTACTACCATTAGCTAACTAGGGTTATCACAGCCCTAATTACTAACACATGCATGTTGAGATTACATACAGCCACATGCCATGTAGACTATCCGGATTATCTAGGCGTAAGGATACATAGCATAGAATTAAATCAGGTATAATATTCGACAGATAATTGCAACACTCGACGGCGTGCTGGAAGTGTTCCCCTCACGATGGAGAGCTCCAAATCCATCAGGTGTCGTTGGGATACCGGAATTGCATGTAGCCAAAAAATCTCCCTAGATGCTTTCTAGATCATTATTCTATTTATTAACTTAGACAAGTTATCAAGGATTCCTGACCGTGGTGTTCAGGAATCTGCCTTAGACATGATGCAAGACATGACAGTAGCTTGACGAGTACATTCAGGACAGGGACAAGCAATCAACCACGGAAAATCATCTTGTCGTTTCAAGCCATGCAGTTCAGAAAATTCTAGCATGTCAGGAGTGCGCCTCGTCGAGCCACTTATCAGGAGTATCCGTACAAGTCTGGTGTCGGAAGTTCATGATTAATAGTATAACTACAATCCATGTTCAGAAAAATTCCATGCTCATGTAAGTTATCACAATCGGGTTGTAATCATTTTTTTTTAGAAAACTAGCATCGACAGAAATTAACAACATAGGACACACAAGGGAAGCAATTAAAATACATACAATATAACAGAAGAAGTTATGCTACTACAAGTGCCATAGGGGCATGGAATAATCAGGTGCATACAAGAAGCTGACCGCATGCAAGGGGCTGGCTGCATGCAAGAAGCTGGCCGGATGCAAGGGGCTGGTTGGATGCTATGCACAAAGTCCACTCCTCGGTTAAAGTGTTTTGAGTGACGGGTCATAAATGCACATCGAGGAAATGACCAATGTAACTGGTCGTGTCAAGGAAGTGACCGACGTGACTGGCCAATAAATGAGTGTCAGAAGAAAACAGTCATGAAAAGGCGTTATGTGCCCAAGCGGTGCAAGGATATGCGCCTACAAGAAACAGGTGCATGCATCCGAGCCGCATACATACGTTGCCGCATAGATGTTTCATTCGTCCAAATGAGTTTGGACACAAGGAGTTCTGCCACCTGACTCTTTCAAGTACTTAGTTCCAGAACACTCAAGTGTAAATCAGTCAGGCACCCAACAAGATGGGTGCATGCTGCAAGTATATGCGACAAGAGTTCGTGTCGCATGGCCTCTCTGCCGCATAGAGGTTTGGCTGAATGAAATCTCCATTGTCCCAAACAGCAAGTTCAGCCATGAAAATTCTGAATTTTCATGAAAACTTATTTTCTCCATAGCATTCTCATTTTAAGTCCAAATCCAATGAAGTAAAGTTCTAAATCACTTGAAATTGAATGCTCTTCAACATAGAACAACTAGTTTTGAAAGACATTAAGTCTTAAGAGATCAAAACCAAGTAAAACCCATGGAAGCTCCAAACTAAAAACTTAGAGCTATTCCAACCAAGACTCCAAAACCGAAAATACCAAGAAGAAAATATGTAGAGAAGTTCATATAGCATATTATAGACTAATAAAATGCAAGAGAACTAATTAAGTGCAATAGTGCAAGTTCTTCCTCATTGGCAATATGTACTTGCCTAAACCCAGTACTACCACTACTTCCCAATGGTGCAAGCTGACGGCTGGGGGGGGAGCTCGGGTTCGGCCAAGGAAGAGGAGAGGGTAGAAGAAAATGAAAAAGAGAAGAAAAGTGAATGAATGAGGAAGAGAGAGAATGGATTTATATATAGCAAAGGAAGGGTGACTCATCATGCAAAATCAAAAATTACACAAAAGCAGCTAGAAAAATCCAAAAAATGTACAGGTAACAATATACATTAATAGTATACGTAGACCAGATTCGAATACGAAAAATAGTGAAACGAGTCTCACGGATAGAGGAGGAGAGCTATAAACGTTGAGGGTGAAATAGAGGAGGACGTGGGGTGTATGATGGTTCTCGCGGGGAGGAGTCGGGATCGTGATAGGGTGTTTGAATTAATCAAACGTTAGTGTGTGTGTGTTGGGGGGGAGTTGGGTTTTAGATGAAGTTGAGTAGTCACTAGTATAAGTTGTGGATTCGGGTTTAGAGGTTTGTGAACCCGTTAGAAATATATTGATGTTTGGCTCATTTGTTGAACTGTGGCTTTTGGGAACTTATATTTAGTACAAAGAAATGGTTAATTATTAGGAGAGAAAGAATATTTGGTTTTAGAGATTAACTAAGTATATATGTATATACGTATTTATGCATTTACATAAAATAAATACTCTTGTAGCATAATATCATATATAAAGAAAATGAGAGGGGTTTACAGGTCTCACGATCGAGTTCAGAAGCAGAATACCGAGTTATTGCTCATGGCACAGCAAATGTGTTATATCTGCAGAATCTTCTAAAAGAGTTGGAAGAAGAAGCACAATCGGAAGCAGCGGATATGTGATGTGATAACTAGTCAGTTATCCATATTGCGACCAATAATATTTCATGAAAAGACGAAACACATTGAGATCGACATCCACTTTGTCCGAGATGAATATCAAAAAGGGGTGAGAACATTTCATCACGTGAGAACCGGCGATCAGACAACAGATATATTTACGAAGTCCCTTTTAGACCTTCGTGTTCAGTTTTTTTGTAACAAGCTGAACATGATTGACATCTATGCTCCAACTTGAGGGAGGGTGTTAAATATTATTCTATTAGTTCTTGGGCTTTAGTCCCACATTGGGTAGAACCAATAATGAGGGGTTACTCTCTTTTATAAATATTTACTCACTAATATCAATGAATTCATCATATTATTCTCTCCAACACAAACATATATATATATATATATATATATATATATATATATATATATATATATATATATATATATTGAATAAATTGATTTCATGATTCAAAAAGTGACCAAGGAATTTCATTAAGAATGATACAATAAATAGGATCCCGGTCTAAATCAGGGACTTGTTACACCATCATTTCGGTCTAGCCAAGTCTTTAGTCTATGCACGCTGACTCTCGAATGTTTGTAATTGATACACCATTCCTCGATCAACCGTCGCTTGTATCGATCTCTATTACATGCTCTACCCGGGCTGACCGTTAGTACACCACGATCCTCTTGCGTGGATAGACTGTTCCTCTAGGTTCGGTTCTTAATCATCCGCTACCTAAATATTCTGATTCATTTACCCTCTAATATTTAATGGCATAACGTGCCCGAGGGGGGGGGGGAGGGGGTTTCGAAACTCCAATTTGATTCCGAGTTCTTATGTCTTCAAGTAATGACCACTTTAGCCAATATATATATATATATATATATATATATATAGGATAAACGGAATATGAGCCATAGTGCTCATTTTCTTAAATGAGTCATGCACATGTGGACCAATAGGAATAGAGTGTACTAGTGCACATGGGTGCACATGGGATGTAGGAATCCATTCCTATTGGTACACATGTGCATGACTCATTTAGAAAAATGAGCACTATGACTCATATCCTGTTTACCAATATATATATATATATATATATATATATATATATATATATATATATATATATAGTCCTATTGTTGGTCTCGGTTGGACCAATGACCAGGAGCCTTGTCTCGATCGAAGTTTGTTCCAAGTCTAATAAATACTTTAGGCTTGTTTGCAATTAAGTACCCTCAACTTTTTCCTATATTCACTTTCCTACCTGGAACAATTTTGTGTTCACATTTTTAACTTGAACTTCTTAGTTATCATTAATTTGTTATCTACTATCAGAATTCACATTTTTTTTACGATATTATCCTTAGCCCTAACCCTAATCCCTCATCATCTTGTTCCTCCTTCCTCATCCCCAAATTCGATCAGACCACCATCTTCTTACTCCTAAACTCTAGCTCATCATCTTCTCCACTTACCATCCCCTTCACCTCCCCCCTCCCGCGGTGCTAAGCAACCCCCCCCCCCCCCACCACCACCCCCACCCACACACAAAATATACCACCACCGTCTCCATCTTCCCCATGGCATCAAGGGTATAAACCTAATTTACCTTTTTTTGGGCAATTTCATAGACTCAATTGTATTTAAGTGATTAAACAAAGTTTCAAGTATAAATGTGAACCCAAAAAAAGTTCAAAGTAACAAAATGAACATAGGCCAAAGTTGAGAGTATTTAAGTGCAAATAGGCCAAAAGTTTAATTAAACTTAGCAACATATCCACCAAACATATGAATTTTACTACTTTCATAACAAGTGTAACATAAGTAATCTATGCTCAATATAGTCACTCTTCAAGAAGCATTTGTAAACTACATAGAAAGACAGTAAACAAATCACCTTCTAAGTTAGAATACAATAGTCTCACAAAATGATGAGAGAGTAAAACCTGGTGTGGATTACGGTCTATTAATGATTGTTCTTTGAACTTCAGCTTACATGAATACTCACGATTTCCCGGGACGTGCATTGTACCATAATGATCACAGTAGAGTTTTCCAAGTATAAGGTTATAAATGGAAGTTGTGACCTGAAACAAAATAATACAAATGTCATAATGCACAACAAGATAACATGCTTATATGATCTCTCAAACAAATCTCAGTTTATATAACAAGAAAACCAAAGTCTCATATCATTCAAACATATCTAATACCTTGCTCCACTGAAATACTTCACCATCATCGAACTCGAGGGTTAGAAGACCAACAGGATCAAGCTGTATAGAACGACCCCAGAACTTACTTTTCAAATTACTATCTCCCCAAAACTTCCATCCACTACCCTCACAGTGGCAGGCAACAACCATAGGGTGATGACTGACCTGCATAAAAAATTGACATGCAAGATAAAACATGCAACCCGTTAAAAAAACATAACTTTCATGCATAGTTTTGCCAAGAAAATCACAAAGTGCACAAAGAATTAAGAAATTGCCTATATATACCCTAGCTATGTGCAGGAAATTTCCATTGAAATAGTGTGACGTCTACTGAAAGTACAAGAAAGCAAAAGGTATAATACAAATCAAGTTTTAATATAGCAAGTAGATCTATGTACAGGCCATCCAGCTGTCTTATATGTATCCTATATTAGATGTTTCTTTTCCCTTCACAACATCATATTAGCATTATAATTTTTTCTAATGCCAAAAGATGTAGCGAGAGAACAACCTTCTTGTGTATGAAACTATGAACATGTTTCCAGGTTTTCATTTCCTTGTCTTGCATAAATTCTGTCAAAATTCATCTTAGATTTGCTAGAACTGAGATCAGATTCGAAAATGATATCGACTGAAACGAATCCAGTCCCGAACCCGGAACAAATTTTGGGTCATATTTGACTTAAATTCAAAATTTTGACAAATTCTGGGTCAGATTTAACCTCACCCCACCCCACCTTAAATCTTAACACCCAACTTCAATTCAATGGCGGAATAGAAAATTATGGGATTGACTGAGATCGATAAGAGAAGAGAAAGGAGAAGGGTGGATGGAAGCACTAACCTAGAAGTTATTGACACCTCTAAAACGTCCCCATCGCCATGACTATCATCTGGGATACCATCGCCTCCAATACTTTCAATAGATGATACTTGCCAAAAATGTTATGTATGTCCTCGCTTGAGATATTGAAGGAGAGGTTACAAGATAGTTGACCTGGATCAACTCTGGCTATAGCAGTGTGTTCGCTTCATTGATTTTGGGGATTTGCGATTTTAGGTAAGGGGACGATTTGCGGAGAGATGGGAATTTTAATTTGTGTGAGTGATGAAAATGAGCTAGTAGATATAACAAATTACCCCGAGAAGTTGGTAGTATTAACTTGTGAGTCCAATACGGAGTCAAAGTTTGTATAGCCTTGCTATGTTTGGTTTTAAATTTTAAATGGGGTTATGCTTTAATGGGACCTAGATTTGAAATGTTCTCTTCTATTAAAGATGGATTACAAATGACTTTTGGCTCAGAATGCACGCAAGGACACACACAAAGATACATACTAGGTAGCACTGACACTCACAAAAATTAGTGGCTTGTCCATATTGCATATTTTTCGGCACATATTGGATGCAACATAGACACTTCAAAATACACTAGGACACCAAAATATGTACAATGACCATGGAGTATTCATGTCCACGTAAGATACTTTGTTTGTCTGTTACAACACCGTACACGTAATGAATTGATTTTAAAAAATCTGCATATAAATATCATGTCCCGTCCATATCCTTATTCGTGCAAATAGCATATTAAATTTTGGAAAGTACTCATAGCATTAAAGAAGGAATCAATCTGTGACCTCAAAATTTCAATCAGACAGTTCATAAATCAATGTGATCCAAATATTGCAGGACTTTGCTTGACGATAACCCTAAGCATAAAACTATGGTATATTGAATGATAAATAAAGAATAAAACAACAAAAGGGAATGGATAATTAACAGTTCTGGTGACATAATGCAAAAAATACGTTTTAGTTGCAACTTAAAATTATTGGCAGAATTAAAAATAACAACGCAGATAACAGGTTAACAAGTCCTAAATATTTATGTCTGACCTTCTCCGAGAAGAAACGGAGGCATTTGTCAGGATAATCAGCTTCGTATGTTTCCCCCAGAAGAGGATTAAATGGTTTGCAGTTCCTACCTTCAGTTGCAGCATATCCAGAAACAGCAAATGCAGCAACATTAAGAATCCTCATAAGACCATTGCCCTTCAAGTTCAATAAAACTTAAGAATTAAATGAAAAATTACAGATCATAGTGTCTAATATACAATACTAGGAAAGATGCCCACACCAAGCACAAAAGTGAGAATATATTGCACCATAAAAATAAATACGAAGTGAAAAATTGAATCCATGGTGCTGCTCGGTCCTGGGGAACTATAAATGCATATGAGCTCAAAATTGACAATTTGCGGAAAGACAATAAAAGACGATCTCAACTATTTAAAGTACATGACACCTCAAGCATCCGACAAAAACATTCATTAATTTATGTGCAAAAGGATATAATATCAAATGTGCTAAATCTGTTTTCTGTAGTTTGACTCGATCAAGTTTACCGCTGATGTAGTTTAACAGATTAACATTCATTATTTGAGAAGAAAACTAGAGAGGGAAAAGGAGCAGGAGAGATGCCAAGTATAGCGAAAGGATCAGAACACTTGTAAAATCAAGATACAAATGATCCTGAAAGCAACTATTAAAAAGAGCTGGTAGCGCAAGAAATTACTAGCAGATGCTTTGCCCCAGATCATCTACTTCCAAAACTATATAATATTTTCTGATTCCTTTCACCAGTGTTTTAAATGAAACCTAGTATCATCGATTTCCATCGTTATTAAAGGAAATCATTTTCTGTAATAAAATGAGGGTTTTAAGAATGATTGTCCTTTAGTAAAACAGATCTGGTTTAAGTTCTGCTTCTACATAGGATATCCCACTCCTTATTGGGGGAGAACAGAAGATAAGATATAGACTTGACTTAGGGTATATCTGATTATTGAGCCTGTGGTAACTGTTGCCAACATCATGGAGTTCAAGCATAGTGACTTAAGGATTTCTGGCTCTTGAATATGAAATATCTGTTGCATAATTGTAACAAGCATAGTTCAGTTCAATATTGGCAGAACATATGTCCGTGATCATAACAACATCATGTAAACTTGAGGGATAAGGAAAAAGAAAAAGAAAATCTCAAGCACAACAGTCATATTTCAGTTTTCAATAGCCTAGAGATAACATTAAGCATTTGTTTACACACTCTTTTTACGGTTCTTTTTGATGAATTTAGTGCGGAAAAGGACATGATCCATAGTAAACATTAAAACAAAAAGATCGTATATCATGTGAAAGGTGTAGCAGATGGGAAGTGGTATGTTATGCGGTTAGAAGTACATTGTTACTATTGACTGAATTCTTCCAATAATAGCATGTCCAATTCTGAACTGACTCTACTCATTCGTACCAGGACATGACAAAAGCAAAACCCCAAGATTACATATCACAACCGTTAATTCAGCAATAGATGCTGTGTTAGTATGTGAAAAATAACCGATTGTAAAACCAGACTACAAAAAGTGGTGGAAGTAATCCATATTCAAACATTAAGAAGACAACTTTCACACCTACCATATGTACATTGACATACCAGGAAGGTAATTCGACGAAAGTGACAAAACTTTTTTTATAAAAGGTACTGGAGAGAGAAATGCTGAAGTAAGACAGCTTCTACAAGAAGCAATGTTACCTAACATCAACGCAATATTCAAATTAAACAATGATGATGAAAAGAATTAAGAAACAATTGTATCCGTGATTCCGTGGAGTGTAAAGAAATATTCTACAAGATTGCTATAAGGCAAGTCGTTCTTTATGAATCAGAGTGTTAGACAATTAAGAAACAACATGTCCATAATATTAATGTAGCCAAAATAAGAATACCAAAATGGATGAGTGACAATGCATTAGAATGATATGATAAAATATGAGTGTGTCCATGGGAAGTTAAAGGTGGCGTCTATTGAGGACAAGACGGGAGAAAATTGACTTAGATGGTCTGGACATGTGCAACACAGACCAATAGATTCTACCGTAAGGAGGAGTGATAACATACTAGTTGATGGAGTCGCTAGGACTAAAGGTAGGCTTAGACGAACATGGCTTGAAGTGTTAAAAGAAGGATATGTATTTTGTTAGTAATACGGAGGACATGACCCTTAACAGGGCCAAATGGAAGAAGATTCAAACAACTGACCCCATAAATTTGGGATAAAAGGATTCGCAATGAAAAATATTAAGTACACTAAGTTCACATCTATGGATCTACCATGTGTGTAAATTGACATTCCAGGAAGGTATTTTGACGAGAAGTGGAAAAAAAAAAAAAAAAACTTTGTACAAGGTACTGGACAGATAAATTGCTGTAATTAACAACAGCTGATACCTAACATCAACGTAATATTCAAATTACAGTAAGAAGAATGAAAAGGAACTCAAATGCATACCCTTTTACCCCATTCATATGCTCGGTCAAGAAGGTACGAATATTCCAGATCTTCGAAACATTTCTGCAAGGATGAAATTGGTTCATTGAAGTACACCGGAAGGCAAACTTTGGTAAGATCTTTCCCGATGTTATCTTTTATCATCGACCAGAGGCTCACTCCTTTCTCCTTTTCAACTGGATCAGGCAATTTCTTACGTCTTTTGATATATGGATAACTTGATCCCACAGATCTATTGGAGGAATCGACATCATCAACAGAACTAAATGAAAGTTGCTCATCTTCAGAACCAGTTTCAGATCTAAGAATGTCAGAGGAGCTGCTCTTAAAAGAACTTGATGAGAGAAAATCATGTGTATCAAAAAATGTGTTATCTTCTTCGTCAGTCTCTTCTTCTGCTGCATCTTGTCTGTCATTGTCATCATCTGTTTCACTTCCACTTCCTTCTACACAAATTAGATAAGTCTCAAAATATTCAAGCAAATATTGACCATAGAAGAAAAGGGAATCCTACGGAGGCTTTATGATGGGAAAAATAAAATTCAATAGGCGACATGAGCAGCTCGGTACATTAAAAGAATAGCAAAGATAAATCTACCATACCACTATATTTCTCATTTCTTTCTCTAGAAATAGATCCATACTCTTTTGACTGCCTTTGGCTCTCATCCACAAGAGTATTCTCCAAATCCACCTTTTCTGTCTACATAATAAAAATGAATAGTTTTTCAGTATATACCATTATGAGTAAAAATAAAATAAAAAAATGTTATAACACCTCCGCATTCTACCAGTGTTCAATGAAGTAATAAGCATGGCAATCACATACAATGCATCAAGGAAAAAATAGTCCTGTGGGAAGAGAAAGTTGCAATACGTGATGTATGTCCTTATCATATTCGTGTCCATGCACACATATTTGTACAGGAGTTTGAAATGTGCAGTTCCTATTTCTTATATGATTGCAAGGATTGTTCAATTCATGTTACAACTATAAGGTTTTGGTATTAGGATTTACGGTTTCTGTCTCTCCAGAACTATTCAATCATCAGATATAGAGTTCGGAACAAACCATTTCACATTGGGGAAAAAGGCAAGTGATACACATGTTCTGTTTTCTGGGAATCTGTACTAAACTACATGAATATAAACATGCTAGCTTTTCAGACCAAGTATAATTAATACAAAGGAACATGAAAAATTCTTGAAAACGTGATGAGAGAGTTAATTTTATCTTTCTACGAGCAGCCAAATTTCTTTTCCTGTACTAGGTAAAGGTCTCAGGTCTCAGAAAGTAACAAATTACTTGTTGCCATAGTCTTCAGAAGATAACACTTTCATTAATGGATAGTTTTGTTATTGTGTGGTCATTGGTTTGTGTGCATATATGCTTAATTTGTGTATAGTATAAGTGCATTTGATTCATTCACTGTTTTTGGAAAAGAATTTGAAAATTCATGTCGCTTATGTTTTTAGAAGAAGCCTATTATTTGCTTTTGTTAAAGGGTCAAGGGTCCATTTTTTGCATTTTAAAGTACCAATGACGATATAAGTTCTTTATACATTCTTCCTTGTGCATCAGCATTAAGTATTATAATGAAGGAAAAATATACAAAAATAGCATGAGACTGTAAAGCATATTTATTAAGTGAAACAAATATGTTGCTCAATCTAACATAAGAACTTATCAAATGATATTGAGTTTTCTAGCATGTACAGCTACGTCGATAAAGCATATGCCGTATTAAGCAAAAGCATCAAGGTAAGGAAGTATAACCACCTAAAATATTTTGCCGTGTCTTACTCTTTGACGAGCTTGCGAAGACGGTGTGAGGTGGCGAGGACTAAAAGGAGTACGCACTCTCAAGATAAAATCAGTAGTGTCTAGTAGGTAAGTTGAAGCAAGCTTTTGGTTTGTGACTGAGACTGTGTTGTGATTTCCTCCTAATTGCTATAATAATGTAAAATTTTAAAACTATAAATATCACATGCAAAGCTTATTGTGCATACTGCATACACAAGTTTGAGACTTGAACATCAAGTGACTACACTGTTGAATCAAGAAAAGTTGCTACGAGTATCACTAAGTTGTCATAGAAACAGGATCATAAACAAAAAGAGAGCCACTGTGAAAGAGCAAGTTATAACAAAAGATGAAAACTGAGAGACTCGCCTACTGGTTCCTTGCAGTGGACGTCGGAGTAGGAGATAAAGATGAGATTTGATGGTAGGACAAACACAAAAGAAAAAGAGTAGAGGGGGCAAAGGGGAAAGGCTATTGCTCCTTTCCTTCTTCTTTTTTTACATTTATATTACATTATTAATAATAACAATAACTTCAAGTTATTGGCCTTGGGCGAGGTTTCAAATTCAAAAGAAAAATGGCCTGGGTCGGGTCACATTTACTTAAGGACGGGTCTAGGCGTCCTCCTAAGGTGGTAAGGCAAGAACATCTGAAAGGCCTAAGCATTCGTCTAAGACGGCGAGACATCCGCCTTCAATAACAATGCTCTTTGACCTGAATGGCAAAAACAACTATTTAATCTTATTATTCTATACCTTAAGTAGATACTTTTGGAAATTAACTAGAATGCAACAACAACAACAACAAAGCCTTTACCAACAAATTAGGTCATATTTTTCCAATCCTTTCATTATGCTAAGCTACAAACTACATTACAACCTTAATCAAAATTCATTTAGGCTTACTCCTAGTTCCTATCACTCCCAAGTGGTGCAACTATTGGCCCCGTATTATGGTCGAAAATAGTTTTATAGGTTTTGTTTGATTCTGAGGTTGTTAGGATTGTTTTGAAGTCGAAGTTCGTTGTAGGGTTTTTGTTTTCCAAGTTGTTAAAGTGTGAAGTTATTCCTACTATGATACTATATTACTATCCAGTGGTTGTTTGTTGATAAGAATTGTGGATTGCATAAATGGAGATAAAATTATCTGAAAGACTTTAGCTTTTATTAAAGGATCTCTTGGTTCCCCTCGAAACAAACCATGAATGAAGGTGTTTGTGCGTTCCCCTCGAAACGAACCTATCCCTTCATAAAGAAGTTAGGAACGTACAATTGGTATCAGAGCTAAATCTGATAGGCTCACCCATATATTGGAAGTTGGATGGTGTAAATAGAAACTGCATAATTAATATCAACGAGTTCTAGAAAGAAATGAAGAAACCGTAAGTCTATTGATGCTCGTTTCATCAAAGTTGCAGATTTTTCCGTGGAAGAACTTGTGTAATTGTATCATAAGCCACCTTTCAACAATGAAGCACAAGTTACTCTTAGTAATAGCAATAGCACTACCAACATTCCAAAGTTAATGACTATCAACTACAAGAACAAGTTTTGCACAAAATTAATTGACTTGGCGAACTGCTGCAACTCTATTATTCCTACATCCAATAACAATGTTCATGCCGCAGCCCAATCTAAAAAATCAATGGCAACTTAATGTGGAAGAGAATTTTGGGAAGGCCATATATACAAGAACGGAAAGGAAATGGTTGTGAAGTGGTAATAGGACATCGACAACCAGCTTACAACAAACACTAGCGTACAGTAGAAGCCACATGCAAAGAATTAGACTATTATGTCTTAGTCAATGTCATTCTAGAACAAGCTTATTTTTATGTCAATTTTAGAATATGATGTCGCATCATGTATAACGCATTTCTGTGTAAGCCTTTGAGCACTTGCCTTATATAGGCTAGAGCTCAAAGGTTACCCTGGAATACCTTGTACATGATGACTGATGTGGCATCATTATTTTAAAATCAACATAAAGAGAAGTTTATTCTAGAATTGACATAAAGAAAACATCTAACTAAGACAGTATTTTAGTGGCCTCTACTATAATAAGCTAGTGTTGGTTGTTGTAGGTTGGATGGAAGTTGTTAGTCACCACCATGCATTTAAATCATCCCATATTAAACCTTGAGGACAAGGTTTATTTCAAGGGAGACGAAATATTATCTATGGGTTTGTTTTGATAGTTAGGTTGTTGAATTCTTTTGAAGTATGAGTTTATTGTAGTATTCTCTATCCAAGTTTTTAATGGGAAATTATCCCTACTATCTAGTGGTTGTTTGCAGATGAAGTTCTTGGAAGGTCTTTGTATAAATTCTTTCCACTATATGAAATAAGAAAGTATCAGATGAATATTGTTAAGAAAAGCTTTGGATTTTGTTAATTAAAGTCTTGGTTCCTCTCAAAGTGAACCACAAATATATGTATTATGGGTTCATTAGCAGATCGTGGATGACAGCTTTAAAATCTATGTTGCACGAATATGGACACGGATACGAATGAGGACACGATACGGATACAAGACATACATTTTCATATATGTACGATATAATCACCTCTACTTCACGAATACGGACACTATTTTACCGTGACCGTGCAACATGGCCTAAAACAAACTGAACTTTAAAACGAAATATTATCATAATAACCTAACTATCAAAATAAGCCATAGAAATCATGTAAAACCATTCCTTCCCCCCCTACAAAGACACTTCATCTTTAAACCATGATGATGACACCATTCTGTAGCTGTAACAGTTGCTTCAATGGTGCGTTCGACAACTTGAAACACAATGCAACCAAATGAAACTTGGTTTCAAGATGGTGCATGCAACCCAGTGAAATCATGAAACTAGAGGTTGCAAAAGTAATTAACTTGAATCCTGTGTTGACTATAATGAAAATAAGATGACTATATTGTTTCAACAAGATGACTACATTGTTTGGATGCCTAACTTTCCTTATTTATGGATAACTAAAATACTTAGAAACATTGAGTTCCATAAAATTTAAAGGTTTCATCCAAATTTTAGTGAAACTGGGAAGCCCAATTTTGTTGATGGGTCACCAAAGGACCCACTATTTTTGCAACCTACTGAAACTAGACTAAAGGAAATTCCAAAGTTCTAAAAGACAATACACACATGAAGTTTCGATGGGTTTCATGGTTTTATCCAGTGTTCTAAAAAGCGCTAGGCGGAATCGGTGCGCCAAAGGGCCGCCTAGCGCCTAGGCCGCCTAGGCGGGCGCCTAGGCGGGCGCCTGGGCCGCCTAGGCGGCCGAACAGAAAAAAAAAAAAAAAAAAAAAAAAAATTTTTTAAAATTTGAATTTTTAGTTTTAAATTTTTTTAAAAAAATGAATTTTTTTTAATATTTTGATTTTTTTCCTGATATTTTGAATTTTTATTGCATTTCTTTTAAATTTTTTTGAAATTTGAATTTTTTTTTGGAATTTGAAATTTTTTTGAATATTTTTTGCAATTTCAAATCTGAATTTCAAATTTCAAAATTTTGAAATTTTAAATTTTAAATTTTTTCCATAACCGAACTGGCCGAACTGGCCCGCCTAGGCCGCCTAGGCGGCCGAACTGGCCCGCCTAGCCCGCCTAGGCCCGAACAGGCCCGAACAGGCCCGCCTAGGCGCCGCCTAGGCCCGAACAGGCGCCTAGGAGGCCGAATTGGCCGATTTCGGTGCGGCGGGCGGCCGCCTAGCGCCTAGGCGCCGCCTAGGCGGCCGCCTAGCCCGATTTTTAGAACACTGGTTTTATCATGGTTTTCAAGATGCCAAATACACCCTAATATGAAAGATCGCCACACTAAATTGAATTACAAATCAGTTTTTACTTTCTTAGACAATTCCAAGTGATATATATATATATATATATATATATATATATATATATATATATATATATAGGATTCCATAAAATTTAAAGGTTTCATCCAAAGTTTAGTGAAACTAGGGAGCCCAATTTTGTTGATGGGTTATATATATATATATATATATATATATATATATATATATATATAGGATTCCAAAAAATTAAAGGTTTCATCCAAATTTTAGTGAAACTAGGGAGCCCAATTTTGTTGATGGGTCACCATAGGAGACACAATTTTTGCAACCTACTGAAACTAGACTAAAGGAAATTCAAAGTTCTAAAAGACAATACACACACACACACATGAAGTTTCGATGGGTTTCATGATAGTTTTCAAGATGCCAAACACACCCTAATATGAAAGAATCCCACACTAAATTGAATTACAAATCAGTTTTTACTTTCTTAGACAATTCGAAGTGATAAATTCATTTTGGGTTATATATACTAGTATATATGCACGTGTCTTGTACGTATTTCATACTATTTGATAAGAGCAAACAATAAATTTTTTTATTTTTTACTACTTGAGAAGAGCAAAACCCATTAATTCTTTACATCTTGGAAAGAGCAAACAACAATCCTCTTTAAAAAAAAATCACATATAATTACCTAACTACCCATGTTAAATTTAATAAACAATTTTAAGTAGTAAACATAGATAAGGATATTTTAGGAACAACAACTTCCACGGTGAAGCATCACTTTCCTTATTATATAGTAGTATAGATATATACATATTTTTATATATATACATGTTCCATATATATATATATATATATATATATATATATATATATAGAGAGAGAGAGAGAGAGAGAGAGAGATTGAGTTCATTTTGGGTATAGTGATGTGTGAATTTCTTGTTGTATTAGGAATTCGGTACCAACAATATGAAAGGTCTAATTTCCCATTTAGACTTTATTTGCATCGCTCCATTGTTTC
The DNA here is from genome assembly GCA_036927795.1 of Iris macrosiphon. Classification (NCBI taxonomy): domain Eukaryota; kingdom Viridiplantae; phylum Streptophyta; class Magnoliopsida; order Asparagales; family Iridaceae; genus Iris; species Iris macrosiphon. Next base: position 146,615,414 of record JAYESA010000016.1, read on the forward strand.
ACTTTCTTCTCAAACCTTTTCCACGAAATGATAAAGAAGATGGTCAACTTGAATTCTAATATTTAAGTTCTTATTGCTTGCCAATACTAAGAGCGTGCTGGTGATTTACTTTTGCTCGAGGGTTTTGTAAACTATTACTGTGTTTACTTATTTGCAAATTGTGTGTATAGTGATGTGTGAGTTTCTTGTTGTATTTTGGTTTTCTCTAGGAGTTTGGCACACCAGCATAGGGTTGACATTAGGTCTCACAGCCACTCCTAAAATCTTTGTTAAGGGTCTGCTTGGATTGAGGGTTAAGAGAGTTAAGTGAGGGGAAAAAAGAACCATGTTTGGTTTGAGGGTGGGAGTTTGGGAGGGAGAGTAATAGAGGGTTAAGTGGGGGTTTGTTTAACCCTCTTTTGTCCATTTTTTAACCTCCCAAATCGAAGGGTTAACGAGGAGGAAGTGAGGGATTTTGTTTAGAAAGTCATATTTACACCCCACTTAACTCGTTCCTCCACTCAAAACCTCCAATCCAAGTAAGAGTTATTAAACAAAGTCACTTAACTCTCCCTCCAATCCAAACAAGGTTATAAGTATCGACTTCCCTCTCCCTCACTTAACTCTACCTCACTTAACCCCACTTAACCCTGCTTATTTTTTTTCCCTCAATCCAAGCAGATCCTAAGTCTTTTAAGGAGCTTCTTTGTGCTCAATAGGGGACTTCATTCTGATAGGAAAAGGCTTGGAATTTGGATGGTGATGATGATGTTCTCAGTTATGCTGCAGTCACACAAAAACGACAATACAATAGATCCTCTGAGATGGATGCACCACCAATTTTGGAGTGATTAAGTCGGGTCTGATATGTGTGTTCAACACAATGCAACACAGAGATTCTCATCAATGAAACATGGTTGACTATGGTCATTTTTTACAATAAAACAAATATCCCTTATCGCAAAATCCACCAATATGCAACATTTCACACCAAATACAAGTTCATTGATGTTAACATCATAATATCAAACTAAAACCAGAAGAGATCCAACATTCATACCTCTAACTGTCTAAGAGTGTTGATAAGCAGAGCCTGCTTCTGCTGCAACAAAGCGAGCTGATTCTGCAACGTCGCAAACTCGCTTCTCATGATCTGCTCAATGTCCTGGATGGCTTCTTCAGTCACTCCTTCCTCCACGAGCCTCTGCCTCAGCTTCTCTGTCGTAACTGAGAGATTATCCACCGGAGCCATCAGCTCGCAGTTCGAGATCCTCGGGAACAGCTCCTTCACCGCCTGCAGAGCCTCGATCCACATTGTTCGGTCCTCCCTCGTCTCCGCCCTTAGGTGCAGCTTCTTCGTCCCCGTGAATATGCAGAACCTCTTGTCGTCCGATCGACTCTCACTGATCGACGAAACCTAAAAAAATCAACAAAATTCTAAAACATATACAAAATTCTAAAAACAATCCTAGAAAAAGGAAAATAGATTGTAAGATCCCAATTCTAGAAGGAAAAAAAAAATCCTTTCAAATTCAAAGAAAAAACTCTAAATTCCTAGGAAAAAAAAAAACCTAGAAAAGGAAGAATTGACTATATTATTACATTCAAAATGTTCAAGCAAATTAAGAAATTTCTAAAAAAAATCAAAAATCCTAGAAAAGAGAAGGAAGAATGGATTGTGTGCTGACATTCGTGCCTTGATATACAATCCAATTCAAAATCACCGAAAAAATCTCTAATAAGATTCAACCCAAAAAAAAAATTCACAAAATTCCCAAAAATAATCTAAAACTTCTAAACGATAAATCTTCAGAATTTCTACAAAATGTGCAACAAATTATGAAAATTCTAAAAAAAAAAAAAAATTTAATTCAAAAAAAATCCTAAAAAGGAAGGAAGGAAGGATTGTGTGCTCCCACTCTTGATTCTTGCCTTGAGATAAGATACATTGCAAAAACAAAAACAAAAAAAGATCTTGAAATTGGTTGATTGCCTTGAGGTGGACTTCGCCGAAGGGCTTGCGGCGGAGCAGCGAGTGTCCGCTGCGGTGGCGCGAGAGCCTCCGCATGGACTCCTCTCCGATGACCTTGGACTCCTTCTCGGTCTCCTGGTTCACCTCGATCCGGTCGGGCCCGTGGATCTTGTAGTACGACAGCACCCCATCCTGGAGCACGAACCACCGCCTCCGCCACCCCCTCCCGTAGTTGACCCACTTCTGGAGGATCCCGGAGATCCCGCCCCCGATCACACCGTCGACGAGACCGAGTCCGACTCCGCCGACGAGTCCCCTCTCGTGGAAGGAGGAGCGTAGGGCGGCGGAAGCGAAGGAGAGGTCGACGGAGCGGCGGGGGCGGTGGATGATGGCGGAGGCGGATCTGAACCCGTTGTTTTGGGGGTGCGGGTGGGAGGAGGAAGCGGATGCGGATGTGGATGTGGGTGTCGATGAGGGTTCGGGTCGCACTGGAGGGGGAGACATGGGAAGGAGCGGAGAGGCTGCGGTGGTTGGGGAGACGGGGATCGGGGAGGAGCAGCAGAACGGATGCATGCAGTTATGGGAAGATCCGATAAGCAACGCGTCGGGTCGGATCTTGGTTGTTTTGGTGGTCGAGTATTTGATCCGAGAGAGAGAATAGCGGAGGCGGAGGCGGAGCGGAGGCGGAGGGGAAGGGGGGAGAAAGAGAGAAGAGTGTGGTCGTGGCCGAGAAATTCGTCGGCTGCAGTTTCAGTTTTGAGTTTTATTACGGGTTATTTTAGTATAAGTCCCTGAATGCTTACAACGTATTTACTTAAATCCCTGTGATCTTGGATGTCCCCAAAAGTTTAGAAAATACATGGTTAATGACTTAAATGTTCCTAGAAAAGCCAAAATTAATCTCCATCTCAAATTTCATCATTTTCAAGGTTTCTACTCAGTCCTAATTTTGTTATAAAAAAAAAAAATCTTGCAGTTGTCAAAAAGTTGGACTAAGATATTGGGTTTGAGAAGAAAAATGTTGTGGATGCATAAGAAAAAAAATCTATAAAAAAAAATGAGAGAAGAAGAAATGAGAATAAGATAGAAAAAGAAAAAGATGATATCTAATTATGAAATAGGAGACAGGAACAAAAAAAATAAGAAGAAGAAGAGAGTTACAAAATAAGAGAAAGATTAGATTAATTATCGACAAAAATAATAAATATTTAATTTCAAAACAGAACCAAATATCAAATTATATATATTTATACTTAAGTAGTGAATGGGAAAGGTAAAACATTTAAAAATATTCATTATATCAAGTATAGAAATAATAGTTCCTTTAACAAAAGGAAAAGAACCCTTTAACCACATATATTCTCAATGATATATGCCAATTCAAGATTCAAAGTACCTCTATACAAATATTAATATTTAAAGGACAAAAATTGAAAAATGCAAAGATTTTGAGGGTTGTATCCAAAAGAAAATCGTCTTGTGCCTCCCACTTCAAATTGTTTGTTATTTATATTATTTAATACTTTTTATTATTATTATTATTATAAAGAGAGAGACAAAAAAATTACTGAAATAAATTTATATTAAATTTATGCAAATGAAATAAGTTTGGATAATTTTGAAATAGAGACAGAGGCGAAAAACAAAAAAAACTAACACGTAGGCAAAAAAGTCAAAAATGGACCCCACAAGCCCAAAAAAGTCAAAAAACTAACACGTAGGCAAACGAAATAAGTTTGGGTAACTTTGGCTTCTTAGCTGGACCTGTGCTGCTGCTGCCACCATAAACATCTCGGTCCCTCTTGTGCCTCCCACTCAGGTCTCTCTCGACCTTGCGAGCCTCCCTCAAGATGTCTGTATACGTCTCGTGGCTCGAAGAAATGAGAGCCTTCACTTCCCAGTTCAGACCCTCTCTGAATCTACTAGCCCGGTTCTCTGGGTCTCTCACCATATAGTCGGCATACCTGCTCAACCTACCAAACTCGGCAGCATACTCCTCCACCGACATGTTCCCCTGGTAGAGGTTCTGGAACTGTCGCTCCAGGTCAAGTCTCTCAGTAGGCAGGAAGAACTTCCTTCTGAACAAGTCCCTCAACTCTCCCCATGTCAATCATGGATCGACGATCTGTGGCTCATTCCGGAACCACGTGCTGGTAATGTCCATCATCTGCAATCCCGCTGCCTCTGTCACGCCCCAGTCCCAAAATACCGAGGGACTGGATGCGTGATTATGGCCAGCAGCATGCACCGATGGACAAACCCAATTTAATGGATCCATCGGGCATACTTAAGCTGTATTACATCAGTCAGGGTTTTACTATTCTCATCCACAGATATAAGATAGCAATAACATCAAAAGAAATACTAAACAACAACAGTCAAAGTAAATAAAATCGGAGAACAATCCGATATTAAGTCTGTTTACACAAGTTCTCAAAGACAGGAAATAAAGAGTTTAAATTAACAGGAATTAAAGTCTATTTGCCATAATACTGAGCAGGGCGAAGCAATTGTTCAGGAGAAGTCCTCAGCGATCACCTCGTCCTCAGGTTCAGGTACTGCTCCGAGTAGTGCCCCTGTTCCGTACACCTCAGGGTAGATCTCATCTGCTATAACTGGAGAACAAAACCAGGTCCTCAGAGGGACGTAACAAGGTACAGAAGAATACGAGCCATAATACAGTGAATGAACATGCAAGTCAACCAAGATGTTAAACTCAAGAGTAGCATCAGAAATTAATAAGTCTAAGACAGTGGCATGCCGATATTGCTATCAAACAAATCTGGGTAAATAATTAAACTAGCTAAGTGATCATGCAAGTGAGAGTTATTATTCATACTCAGGCTGAGACTACTACAGGATCAGTGACAAGAAACCATAGCAGTATTTTCTCGAAGGGCCAGTACAGGTGCCAAAGCTCTGTGTCAGAGACTAGGACACTTCTAGATAACAGTATATAATATATATTCAGCCTTGATATGGTAATACTCTCCCCACCCAATGAATCTCACGTCACAGATCTCAATGTTCATGTTACACAAGATTAAATTAATGCAATCGGTCATTTATTAAGTTCTAAGAAAATGAAGCTTAAATCATGAAATTATATCTTATGCAAACCCCCTTGAATAATCAGGAAGATTCTGTATCATGCTTTGTGTCAGGTGTCCTGGGTATAAAATACTTGATAGGGCAAGTACAACATTCACAGAAATTAAAGCAAGAGAATTAAAATGAATCAATAACTGCATTTTATGGCAAGGTACACTTGCCTGGATTTCCTGTTTCAGTTGTAGCTCGAGCTTCAGCTGGATTTCCAGGCAGTACTCCGGCTGCTGAAATAGACATCACCATCAGGTCCAGAACACTTCAATCAGCTAGGAACGCCTGTCCTTGAGTCCAATTTGGAGATAAGGGCAAAAACGTCATTTTCGGGTCAAGACGGGGTCCAATTGTGGGCCGCTTTGTACCGAAAAATGCGTCAAGGTCAAAGGTCTCAAAATTAGTCCAACTTAGTGTCAACAGGCCAGGAACGATGATACGAACCCAATGGAACTTCCAGAATTGGATTCCGATGAGCCGTTCTCAAAATCGCCTGTCGGTTGGAGCCTGTGGGGCCCACGACACACGATTTTGTCAACGTTCTCAGAATCGAACCAAACTTGGCTCATAGGACCAGCGTATTGCTACGAGTCCAATGGCGCAAGTTTCGTCTCGATCTGACTTGTGTACACTAAGTTACAGCTAGAAATAGAAAGTACGGATACGGGGTGTTGTCCGCGGATACGCACTGATTCCGGTGTGCACGCACATCCGAATCAGCTTCTGCGAAATCTCACACATCCGTATCAACGACGCGCACGTATCTGTGAAGACCGCACGCGACCAAGTCGTCCCGTTTGGCGGGGCGTACTCGATACCGGGGTGAAACAGGGTCTGGTTTTCCTGTTTTTGGATCGCGGTGTGCGATCACCACAGGACGCGATGCCCCGAGCGGTTTGTCCGGGCACCGAGAGGGTCATACAGGCTATGCGATACAATTTACGGAATCGAATTCCGAGCTACGAGTCAAAAGTTATGGATACCTGAAGTGGTCCGAGAAACCGAGTTTAAACCGTGTCTGACACACGATACACTGTGTCCGAGTACTGTTCACTAGGGTTAGGGTTTTCCGTGTCCAGTCTTCTGTGTCGGTGTCCTGCCTGTGTCCAGCTGAGTCTTCTGCGGTGTCTGGCCGAGGAGGGTGGAAGCAACTCCGACAGGTCGTCGACGAGCTCGGGGAGGTGGCGCTGGGCGGAGCAGCGGGTCCTGGACTCGGGTCGGCCGATTCTGCGGGCTGATCTCGGGCGGGGACGGCGAGGGTCACGCAGGCCGAGGGAAGAGAGGGGAGGGGTGGTTCTGGAGTCGTAGGGCGCTGGGGTGAGGAGGAACTGGGCGGAGGGAGTCTGCCGGAGATCGTCGGCGGCGATGTGGCAAGGCGGTGAGGGCTAGGGTTCGGCCGGTGATGGTTGGGGTTTATATAGCAGTCGAGAGGGAGAGGAGGAGTCGACCGGTGGGGGAGGAGAGGAAGAGGGTGCGGCTGAGGAAGAGGGGCCAGCGGCGGTTGAACGGAGACGAAGGGGAAGCGTCTCCGGCGGTTACACGGCGGCGGGGAGGAGTTCAGTCGGCTGAACGGTTGGGGAAGGGGAGAAGGGGTTGCGGGCCAGGTCGGGTGGACGGGTCGGGTCAGGCGGATCCGACCCGATCCGAAAATCAATTATGCAGGTCGGGTAATGGGTTAACGGGTCGGGTCTGGGTTGGACCCGGATCCGACCCAATAAGGAATTTGGTTTATAAATAAACCGGTTTGGTTTGGTTCAGTTTTATATGGTTTGGTTTATTTAATAAAAAACCTGGTTTATTTAATTAATAAATAAATTAGTATTTTGGGCTTTTAAAATTCATCCGGGGTCCAATAAATTCCCGGAAAATTACCCTATGTCTGGTTTTCTATTTTACACCATAAAATATTATTTTTATAATATTTTAATATGATTTAATAATAATTAAAAAAAATTTAATAATTAAAATATCTGATTTAAATTAGGGAAAATTGCCAGAAAATTTCAGAAATTCCAGAAAATGTAAAAATCCAAAAATTTAATTTTCTTAAAAATCAGGGGGATTACAATCTACCCCCCTTAAGAGGATTGCGTCCTCGCAATCAAAGATTAACCGGTCAACAGAGATGACACGGTTGCAACCATTGTTCGAAGCACATCAAAATCAAGGAGCACCTAGGAAAAATTTATTTTCCTAAGCATTAAAAGTTATGCAATTTCCCAAATGTGGAAAATCTAGAAAATTACAGTTTTAGAAAACCAGGTTATTTTCAAAACTTATCAGGTTAACAATTCTAGGTTATTATCAAGTTCAAAATTTCTAGGTTAACCCTAGGTTATCAATTATTAACAGGTTTAAAGTTATCAGGTTAAGGTTATCAGGTCAAGTCTGGGGTCACGAACCAGCAGGCACAACTAAAACAATGCTAGAAATGGAACAACTATAAAGACTTACTCGCATTAGCAACTCCATGGTTCTGCGCTTCTTCCACAGTCATCGTGAAAACTTGGCCGCGTCCTTGAGGTGGTGCTCTCTGATGTTGCTGGGCTTGCTGGTAGGGTGCTGCTTGATGTGCCAAGGGTGGCCTTGGTTGATGTCCTCCTGGTGCTGGTAGAGCTTGTGGGTTCGCTCTTGGTGCTTCTCTACGCTCAGGGCAATCCTTCACTGCATGCTGTCTGGATCCGCAACCTAAGCACAGTCCGTGTTTACGTCTACACTCCTTCTCAACATGGCCTATCTTGCCGCAGTAATAACAAGTAGGAAGAGTCAGGGTTTTGGATGCAGATCCCTGTGGTGCTTGATGCAGATGAGGTTTCTTGGCAGCTTCTCCATTGTTTGCTCTGGTTGGTACTGATGTGGAAGGCCTCTTCAGACTGGTTTCTCTCCTGGTGACGCGCTCCATGCGTCTAGCTGCAGCAAGGACGTCCGTGTACGAAGTTGGTGCGACAGATCCAATCAGTTTCTGTAGTTCGATGTTGAGTCCGTTGAAAAACTTCTCGGCCTTCTCTACTTCTGTCGGGATCAAGGTAGGAGCGAAGCGACTCAAACGAATGAATTCGGCGTTGTACTCTTCCACCGTCATAGCTTCCTGAGTGAGGCGATTAAACTTATCCCGAAGTTCAGATCGAGCGATAGCAGGTATGTACATCTCCTGGAAGAGTCTGGAGAACTCTTCCCAAGTAACTTGGTCTGGTCCGAGCCTGGTCTCTTCGGATAGCCACCAGTGATGAGCATTGTCCGTCAATTGCATTCTGACGGCGGTCATCCAACGTTCTCTTGGTAGTTCAGCTGCTTCTAATTGATGCCGAATATTGGTGAGCCATTCATGCACTTCTGTTGGTCCCTCCTTGCCAGAGAAAGTACGGGGCTTTAGCTGGCGGAAGTCTGTGATAGAGCCCGTCGGTTGCCTTCTAGCTGGTAGGTTGGCCTGTTCCAGTGCATTTACTAGGCTGTTCCTCAAGTACTCAGCCTCACGATGTTGGGCTTCGGTTTGAACTTGTTGCTGAGCTTGCATCATTGCATAGAACATCTGGAACATCTGCTGTCCGTCCATTGCTTGCCCTGGTTGAAAGGCAGGCATCTGTGGAGGAAACTGGGGTGGAGGTGGAATATCATCACGCCGAAATCTAGAAGATTGCGGATCTGCTTGTCTACTTCGGTGAGTAGAGGGATCTCCACTCAACAGTGTCACTTCATCTTCTCCGTAGGTGGTTTCAGCACCTATTGGTGTTCTTACTGGAGTTCCGTCGGTTTCTCGTGAATCCATTACTCTGCATCAACAATAAACTATAAGAGACGCACAGGAGTCAAGGCAAGATGCAATTCAAAAATTAGTTTGAATACGATACAGATATCAAGAACGTTTGCAAGCAAGTGGATGAGATCCTAAAAACTTATCCTATTCTTATTGCAGGCTTGTTCGGTCCCTAAGTTGAAACCGAACAATTTAGTCGTTGACCTGCATGGGCCACCACAAAAACTATGTCACGCCCCAGTCCCAAAATACCGAGGGACTGGATGCGTGATTATGGCCAGCAGCATGCACCGATGGACAAACCCAATTTAATGGATCCATCGGGCATACTTAAGCTGTATTACATCAGTCAGGGTTTTACTATTCTCATCCACAGATATAAGATAGCAATAACATCAAAAGAAATACTAAACAACAACAGTCAAAGTAAATAAAATCGGAGAACAATCCGATATTAAGTCTGTTTACACAAGTTCTCAAAGACAGGAAATAAAGAGTTTAAATTAACAGGAATTAAAGTCTATTTGCCATAATACTGAGCAGGGTGAAGCAATTGTTCAGGAGAAGTCCTCAGCGATCACCTCGTCCTCAGGTTCAGGTACTGCTCCGAGTAGTGCCCCTGTTCCGTACACCTCAGGGTAGATCTCATCTGCTATAACTGGAGAACAAAACCAGGTCCTCAGAGGGACGTAACAAGGTACAGAAGAATACGAGCCATAATACAGTGAATGAACATGCAAGTCAACCAAGATGTTAAACTCAAGAGTAGCATCAGAAATTAATAAGTCTAAGACAGTGGCATGCCGATATTGCTATCAAACAAATCTGGGTAAATAATTAAACTAGCTAAGTGATCATGCAAGTGAGAGTTATTATTCATACTCAGGCTGAGACTACTACAGGATCAGTGACAAGAAACCATAGCAGTATTTTCTCGAAGGGCCAGTACAGGTGCCAAAGCTCTGTGTCAGAGACTAGGACACTTCTAGATAACAGTATATAATATATATTCAGCCTTGATATGGTAATACTCTCCCCACCCAATGAATCTCACGTCACAGATCTCAATATTCATGTTACACAAGATTAAATTAATGCAATCGGTCATTTATTAAGTTCTAAGAAAATGAAGCTTAAATCATGAAATTATATCTTATGCAAACCCCCTTGAATAATCAGGAAGATTCTGTATCATGCTTTGTGTCAGGTGTCCTGGGTATAAAATACTTGATAGGGCAAGTACAACATTCACAGAAATTAAAGCAAGAGAATTAAAATGAATCAATAACTGCATTTTATGGCAAGGTACACTTGCCTGGATTTCCTGTTTCAGTTGTAGCTCGAGCTTCAGCTGGATTTCCAAGCAGTACTCCAGCTGCTAAAATAGACATCACCATCAGGTCCAGAACACTTCAATCAGCTAGGAATGCCTGTCCTTGAGTCCAATTTGGAGACAAAGGCAAAAACGTCATTTTCGGGTCAAGGCGGGGTCCAATTGTGGGCCGCTTTGTACCAAAAAATGCGTCAAGGTCAAAGGTCTCAAAATCAGTCCAACTTAGTGTCAACAGGCCAGGAACGATGATACGAACCCAACGGAACTTCCAGAATTGGATTCCGATGAGCCGTTCTCAAAATCGCCCGTCGGTTGGAGCCTATGGGGCCCACGACACACGATTTTGTCAACGTTCTCAGAATCGAACCAAACTTGGCTCACAGGACCAGCGTATTGCTACGAGTCCAATGGCACAAGTTTCGTCTCGATCTGACTTGTGTACACTAAGTTACAGCTAGAAACAGAAAGTACGAATACGGGGTGTTGTCCGCGGATACGTACTGATTCCGGTGTGCACGCACATCTGAATCAGCTTCTGCGAAATCCCACACATCCGTATCAACGACGCGCACGTATCTGTGAAGACCGTACGCGACCAAGTCGTCCCGTTTGGCGGGGCGTACTCGATACCGGGGTGAAACAGGGTCTGGTTTTCCTGTTTTTTGATCGCGGTGTGCGATCACCACAGGACGCGATGCCCCGAGCGGTTTGTCCGGACACCGAGAGGGTCATACAGGCTACGCGATACAATTTACGGAATCAAATTCCGAGCTACGAGTCAAAAGTTATGGATACCTGAAGTGGTCCGAGAAACCGAGTTTAAACCGTGTCTGACACACGATACACTGTGTCCGAGTACTGTTCACTAAGGTTAGGGTTTTCCGTGTCCAGTCTTCTGTGTCGGTATCCTGCCTGTGTCCAGCTGAGTCTTCTGCTGTGTCTGGCCGAGGAGGGTGGAAGCAACTCCGACAGGTCGTCGATGAGCTCGGGGAGGTGGCGCTGGGCGGAGCAGCGGGTCCTGGACTCGGGTCGGCCGGTTCTGCGGGCTGATCTCCGGCGGGGACGGCGAGGGTCACGCAGGCCGAGGGGAGAGAGGGGAGGGGTGGTTCTGGAGTCGTAGGGCGCTGGGGTGAGGAGGAACTGGGCGGAGGGAGTCTGCCGGAGATCGTCGGCGGCGATGTGGCAAGGCGATGAGGGCTAGGGTTCGGCCGGTGATGGTTGGGGTTTATATAGCAGTCGAGAGGGAGAGGAGGAGTCGACCGGTGGGGGAGGAGAGGAAGAGGGTGCGGCTGAGGAAGAGGGGCCAGCGGCGGTTGAACGGAGACGAAGGGGAAGCGTCTCCGGCGGTTACACGGCGGCGGGGAGGAGTTCAGTCGGCTGAACGATTGGGGAAGGGGAGAAGGGGTTGCGGGCCGGGTCGGGTGGACGGGTCGGGTCAGGCGGATCCGACCCGATCCGAAAATCAATTATGCAGGTCGGGTAATGGGTTAACGGGTCAGGTCTGGGTTGGACCCGGATCTGACCCAATAAGGAATTTGGTTTATAAATAAACCGGTTTGGTTTGGTTCAGTTTTATATGGTTTGGTTTATTTAATAAAAAACCTGGTTTATTTAATTAATAAATAAATTAGTATTTTGGGCTTTTAAAATTCATCCGGGGTCCAATAAATTCCCGAAAAATTACCCTATGTCTGGTTTTCTATTTTACACCATAAAATATTATTTTCATAATATTTTAATATGATTTAATAACAATTAAAAATCTTTTAATAATTAAAACACCTGATTTAAATTAGGGAAAATTGCCAGAAAATTCCAGAAATTCCAGAAAATGTAAAAATCCAAAAATTTAATTTTCTTGAAAATCAGGGGGATTACAGCCTCCACCATCAGGTCCTCCGCAAGACGGGATAAGCGCATGACGCGTTCCATGCTCTCCAACCAATTATTCCGCATAGATAATGCCCTCTGTCCCCTTGAAAGGTCGGGGATCCAACTTCTTGAAGTCTTGAATAGTGCCGGGCCTGGACTGTACCTCCCGTGGCTGTGGTGGTGCGGTCCTCTCTACGGCGGTGATGGCCACCTGGTGAGCACTCTCGATGCCCTGTCTCATCACCTCGGTCTGTCGGTGCTGCGCCTCGGCCTGGGCCCTTTGGGCCTCCATCATCATCTGGAAAAGTGCAAACAACTGTGTAGCATCAGCTGGTACTGGCGGTAGTGGCGGAAGATCCTCGGGAATAACTGGAGCAACCCTCTGAACCGGGGGAGGAGCACCCCCAAAAGCGGTTGCTGAGACTCCCACCTGGACCGGTGAGGCGATCCTCTCGACTGAAGATGAAACAGTAGCAGCTGCTACTCTATCCGTAGTAGGCTGGGAAGTAGCTGAGGAAGCTGTTGCTGCTGCTGAGCGATAAGTATGCATGTGTGGTTATATTTATATATATATATATGTGTGTGTGTGTGTGTGTGTGTGTGTGTGTGTGTGTGTGTGTGGTTATATATATATATATATATAACCACACATGCATACTTTCGGTAATTAGTGTAATGTCGTGGTAGTACAACTATTTAGTTGTACTGCTGCGAGCCTATAAACTCCCTGATTTTTCAAGAATTTTAAATTTGGATTTTCACAATTTTCTGTAATTTTTTGGGATTTTTTGTAATTAAAACCTAGCCATTTGGTAATTAAATAATTTTTAATTGATGTTAAATAATATTAAAATATTATGAATATAATATTTTATGGTGTAAAATGGAAAACCGGACATAGGGTAATATTCTGAAAATTTATTGGACTCCGAAAACATTTTTAAAGCCCTAAAAACTAATGTATAATTAAATCTAAATAAACCCTGAATTAAACCCGGTTTATTTGAAATAAACTGTCACGACCCGCACCCGGAAATTCGGGCACGAGTGCGTGGGTACGTCCAGCCTACGCCGCAGAGTCGGCGGTAGTACGCTGTCTAGGTCAAATCCACATTTGACTAATCTAGCTCATTCACAAATAACATAGGCAAGATAATAATGAGAAACAGATACTTAAGATTTCAGGTGAAATAAATGCGACAACAGATTCAAATGTTTAGTACAGAAATCAGAATAAAATCGGGGACAAACCTGATTACTAAGATAAGAAACAGAAATAAAATATAGCTACTGCTAGCTACTCTGCAGCAGGGGTCTCCTGGGTGGGATCTGGCTCCTCATAAGTATCATCTGTACCCTCATAGGGACCAAAATATGTAGGGGCAAGGTCCTTATCATCGCCTAAATCAACAGATCCAGTCAGGAAAGGAGCAAAGTACACAGTGCACAACAAGATTAAACCAAATATTTATGACAATTAAATTGAGTATCATATTGAGAAAATTGCATAAAAGAACATCAATATCTCAGAGTTAATGCTGTAAACAGGAATATGAGAAAACAGAAATAAATGAGACAGGAAATGAAACTACAACAGACAGCAAGAAATATAACAAGACCAGAAACTATCTGTGTGAACTTGTGTTTGTTTTAGAATACATAATTGGCATGTAGGGGTTTATAAGGCTAATTCGGTCGTCATAAACGGCTATTAAACAGGGAAAATTGAGATCCGGCTGAGGTACAGTCGCGTACCAACAGCTATTAAACATGACAGGGGGAAAGGGTAAACTACATGCCTTCTAGTATTCTCCCACCCGACATAAAAATAAGACATGAACTCCAATATTCAAGACATAAAATCCAGCATTTCTAACACTAGGTGTAAACATCAAGGGTACTAGTAAAGCAGGAAATTAATTATCACAATATAAAGATTTAACTTGAAGTGCAGGTACTTGCCTGTTGTTTGGATCGGATTAATTGTTCTTGGGGAAATTATCCAGAGATGAGTCCAAAAGCTAAAATAGACATTACCATCACGCTCAGAAGATGTCAAATAGCTAGAAACGCCTGTCCTTGGGTCCAATTTGGAGACAAGGGCAAAAACGGCAGTTTCGGGTCAAAACGGGGTCCGCCGGTGGGCCCGCTTTGCACCGAAAAACGTGTCCGGGTCAACGGTCTCCAAATTTACCAAACTTAGTGTCAACAGGTCAGGAACGCTGATACGAACCCAACGGAACTTCCAGATTTGGATTCCGATGAGCCGATCACAAAATCGCCCGTCGAGCGGGGGCCTGTGGGGCCCACGACACGTAATTTCGTCAACGTTCTCAGAATCGAACCAAACTTGACCCACAGGACCAGCGTATCGCTACGAGTCCGATGGCGCAAGTTTCGTCTCGATCTGACGAGTGTACAAGAAGTTAGGGCGAATTACAGAAAAGTCGGATACGGGGTGATGTCCGCGGATACGCGTTGATTTCGGTGTGCACGCACACCCGAATCAGCTTCCGTGAAATCTCACACGTCCGTATCGACGACGCGCACGTATCTGTGAAGACCGCACACGACCAAGTCGTCCCGTTTGGCAAGGCGTACTCAGTTCCGGGGTGAAACAGGGTTTGGTTTTTCCTGTTTTTGGATCGCGGTATGCGATCACCACAGGACGCGATGCCCCGAGCGGTTTGTCCGGGCACCGAGAGGGTCATACAGGCTTCGCAACGCAATTTGCGGAATCAAAAACAGAGCTACGAACAAAAAGTTACACGCACCTGAAGGGGACCCAAAAAACAGGGTCGAGTCGTGTCCGACTCGTGTCGGACACGCGGATCGAACTAGGGTTAGGGTTTTGGGGACGCTGCGGTGGCCGGAGGATCGTCGGAGAGGGCTGGGGGCAGTGGGGCTTCGTCGGAGATGGCGCTGGCGAGGTTGGGCGGAGGCGGCCGGAGCAGCGGCGGGGTTCGCCTCAGCTGCTGCTGCTGCTCAGCGCTGCGGGTAGGAGGAGGAGAAGGCCGGCTCGGGCGGCTCTCGGTGCGCTGGTCTGAGGGGGCGGCGGTTCTCGAAGGTCGTCGGAGGGGTACGGCGGAGAGTTAGGGTTAGGGTTCCGGTTAGGTGGCCGGAGTGAGGGAGAAGAAGAAGAGGGGGGGAGGTTTAAATAGGAGGAGGAAGGCCGGCCAAGGCGGGGCGAGGGGGGTCGTGGCCGCGGAGAGCGGGGCGAGCCGGCCGGAGCGAGCGGCACTGCGCGCGGAGGCCGGCGTGGGATGCGGGCGGCGTGGGGGTCGGGCGGCTAACGGGTCTGGGCAGACCCGCCCGACCCGCAAGGAAAGCGGGCTGGGGGCTGGCTGCTGGGCTCGGCCCACGGGCCGGGCCCAAAAGAAAAAGAAATAATAAATAATAATAATAATAATAAATAAACAGATAATTAATTAATTAATTATTAAAATAGTTTTTAGGCATTTTAAAAATAGGTCTGAGGCCCAGAAAAATCCAGAAAAATTATCCTTAGTCCGGTTTTTCATTTTACACCCAAAAATGTTATTTCCATGATATTTTAATATTATTTATTAACAATTAAAATTATTTAATAATTAAAAACCTTGATTTTAATTTCAAAAAATTCCCAGAAAATTCCAGAAAATTAGGAAAAATCCAAGTTTTAATAATTTTGAAAATTCAGGGGGTTTACAATCTACCCAACTTATAAAAATTTCGTCCTCAAAATTTAAGAATAACAATGGGACGAAAGGAAAGGGCCGGGAATAAAATATACCTCAAGGTTCAAAAAGATAAGGGTAGCGCTCTCTAATCTCGTCTTCTCGCTCCCAGGTGGATTCGCCGGGAGAATGGTGCTTCCAAGCTACGCGAACCAGGGAAATGACCTGGTTCCGTAGAACTTTCTCCGATCGATCCAGTATCTCCACGGGTTGCTCTTGGTAAGTCAAACTTGGGCCTACTTCGAGCTCTGAGTGATCCAAAATATGGCTGGGGTCTGACACGTACTTTCTCAGCTGCGACACGTGGAAGACGTTGTGGACTCCATCCAGAGAGGGTGGCAATGCCAGTCGGTATGCCACTTCTCCGATTTTCTCCTGAATGCCAAAAGGTCCAATAAATCTTGGGCTGAGTTTTCCACTCCTTCCGAACCTAATGGTGCCACGTGTCGGGGAAATCTTCAAGAATACCAGTTCTCCAACCTTTAATAAAGTCATAATCAAGTCCTAGTTCCATAATCAAAATGTTTAAAATGACTTGAATTTCATAAATTTAATTACCTTAAATTCTAAGGGCCTTCGGTGGCTATTTGCCCAATGTCGTTGCCTGTCTTGAGCCACTCGAAGTCTGTCCCTTATTTGTTTTACCTTCTCAGTTGAATCGATCACCATCTCTGGACCCAGTAGGGATCTTTCTCCAACGTCGTCCCATGATAGCGGGGTACGACATCTTCGGCCATACAGAGCTTCAAATGGAGTCATCTCAATGCTTGCTTGGTAACTGTTATTATAAGAGAACTCCACAAGATGTAGATAGTCTTCCCAGGATCCTCCAAAATCCAGAACACATGTACAAAGCATATCTTCAAGTGTCTGGATTGTACGTTTCGATTGTCCATCGGTTTGGGGATGATAAGATGTGCTGAATTTGAGTTGAGTCCCCAAGCTGGCTTGTAAGCTCTTCCAGAAGTGAGAGGTGAATCTTGAATCTCGGTCGGAGACAATACTTACTGGAACTCCATGCAACCTAACAATATGTCTGATATATAAATCTGCCAGCTTTTCTGTAGATAGCCCTACTTTGAAAGGTAGAAAATGTGCAGACTTGGTCAGTCTATCTACTATCACCCAAATTGCATCCTTTCCACTAGGTGTCCTTGGAAGTCCGAAAACAAAATCCATTGTGATATGTTCCCACTTTCACTCCGGAATGGAGAGTGGTTGAAGCAATCCTCCAGGTCTTTGTCTTTCTGCCTTAACTTGCTGGCACACTAAACAACGAGATACGAACCTGGCTACTTCTCTTTTCATGCCATGCCACCAAACATGCGTCCTCAGGTCCTTTTATATTTTGTTGGCTCCTGGATGTATAGAGTATTGCGATCTGTGCACCTCTTGCATAATTTTTTCCCTTATGTCTCCTTGAGGTACACATAATCTATCGCCATGCCTCAGTGATCCATCTTCATGAATTCTGAAATCTTCCACTAATCCAGCTTGCACTTGACCTCGAAGGCTTCGCAGGCCTTCGTCTTGAAACTGAGTCTCCTTGATCTTGTCTATTAAAGTAGACTGAATCTGCAAGTTCATCATTTGGCCTTCTTTTCCTGGGATAATTACTTCAATACCTAAACTTTCTAAGTCCTCGAGCAGGTGTCTGTCCATAGTCAAGTACATCGCCATAGGATACCTGCTTAGAGCATCAACAACTACATTGGCCTTCCCAGGATGATATTGAAGGGTGATATCAAAGTCTTTCATTAGTTTCAGCCACCTTCTTTGCCTCATGTTCAGCTCTTTCTGGGTGAAGATATATTTTAGACTTTTATGGTCTGTAAATATTTTCACCTTTTCTCCATAAAGATAATGCTTCCATAGTTTAAGAGCAAAAATGACAGCTGCCAATTCTAAATCATGAGTTGGATAGTTCTTTTCATGGGGTCGAAGCTGTCTAGAGGCATATGCTATAACCTTCTTGTTCTGCTCCAATACACAACCTAGACCTTTTCCAGAAGCATCACTATAAATAGCGAAACCTCCGGTTCCAGAAGGTAAGGTCAGAATAGGGGCGGTAGTCAGCCTTTTCTTCAATTCTTCAAAAGCATGCTGACATTCATCAGTCCAGGTGAACTCTTCATCCTTCCTTGTTAATTTTGTCATGGGCTCCGCAATTCTAGCAAAGTCCTTCACAAACTTCCGATAGTAGCCAGCTAGTCCCAGGAAACTTCTAATCTCTGCTACAGAGTCTGGAGTGGGCCAGGATTCTACTGCCGCTATCTTCTTAGGATCTACTGCTATTCCATCTCCAGTCACAATATGTCCCAAGAATTCTACTTTGTCTAGGAAGAAAGCACATTTAGATAATTTTCCATAAAGTTTTTCCTTCCTCAAAGTCTCCAATGCTAGCCTCAAATGTTCTTCATGTTCTTCGGGGGTCTTGGAGTAGATCAAAATATCATCAATAAAGACCACTACAAATTTGTCTAGATATTGCTGAAAGACTCTGTTCATCAAGTTCATAAAAACTGCTGGTGCATTCGTCAACCCGAAAGGCATTACTAAGAATTCGTAGTATCCGTTCCGGGTATTGAAAGCAGTTTTAGGGATGTCTTCCTTTCTCACCCTTACTTGGTGGTAACCAGACCTCAAATCAATCTTTGAAAATACCCGAGCTCCACTTAACTGATCAAATAAGTCATCTATCCTGGGCAGGGGATACTTATTTTTAATTGTTAAGGCATTCAAGGCCCTATAGTCAATACACATTCGGGATGTTCCGTCCTTCTTGGGCACAAATAATACTGGAGCTCCCCAGGGTGAGACACTAGACCTAATGAAACATTTGTCTTCTAGCTCTTTGATTTGCTCATTTAGTTCTATTATCTCCTTCTTGTTGATTCTGTAGGGATTTTGAGATACTGGTGCTGCTCCTGGCACTAAGTCAATAGAGAATTCAACTTCTCGGTCTGGGGGTAAGCCTGGGAGATCCTCAGGGAAGACATCAAGATATTCAGAGATGATAGGTAGTGGTAATTCTTCTGTTACTAGGGCTCCACAAATTTTGTTATTATCCATTTCTCTAGAACCTCTAGCAAATTCAAATTCTGGCTTGTCAGGGGGCCTGAAGATTACACTACCTCTGTGGCAGTCTATAGTGGCATGATGTTGACTCAACCAATCCATATCCAGTATAATATCAAAACTGGGAACTGGCATTACGAGTAGCCTAGCATACAGTTCTCTTCTACATAATGTAATAGGACAATTGTTACAGGCATCACTAACCGGGATAATTCCTCCACCGGTAATGATCTTATAACAATTCCTAAGGGGTTTAGTGATTAAGCTATGCTTCATAAGGAAATCTACTGACATGAATGAATGAGAAGCTCCAGAGTCAAATAAAGTAATAGCTGGTATTGAATTTATAAGCACAGAACCTGTGATCACGTCTGCTGTGGCTTCAGCTTCTTCCAGAGTCATTGCATAAGCACGGCCTTGCTGCGGTGCACCCCTCTGTTGCTGCTGTTGGTGCTGAGCAAAGCATTGTTTTTGTGTTGGAAGCGGGGGTCCCCTCTGTTGTGCTGCTGGGGCCCTGGCCTGGACTGGAGCCTTGGGTGCAGCGGTGCGTCCTTGAGCACCTGGACAGTCCCTCATTTGATGCGCTGCTGAGCCATAGTAGAGGCAGGCACCTAGCCTCTTCCTGCAGACTTGCCAAGTATGACCTGGTTTTTGGCAAAAGTTACAAGCAGCAGCTTGTTGGTTCTGTCCTTGAGCCTGGTGTTGGGGTGCTGGAGCTCGAGGGAGAGGACGCTGAGTTTGCTGCGGGGCCCTCTGCTGTTGTTGCTGTTGAAAAGGGTGTTTGTTGGGTCCCGCATTTCCGGTATCTCTCTCTCGCTTTAGTTTATGCCCCATGTCTCTCTCGACGCCTTGTGCCACGCTCAGGATTTCCTCATAGGTGCGAGCTCGGCTGGTGGTGACAGCAAGGCGAATATCCGGAGACAGCCCTTTCTTGAATCTACGGGCTCTGTCCTCCGGGGTACGAACCATGTACTCCGCAAAGTGGCTCAACCTGCTAAATTTAGCAGTATACTCATCAACAGACAGGTTACCTTGTTCCAGTCTCTCGAATTGGCTTTCGAGAGCTTCCCGAGCCACTTCGGGGTAGAATTTCTCCTTGAATAGCCTCTTAAAATCTTCCCAGGTGAGGTCAGGAGCAGATAGTTGGGGTTCATCTCTGAACCAGGTTCGAGCTATGTCGAACAGTTGCGGGCTTGCGGACTCCACTTTGAGATCATCAGGAACCCGAGCAGTCTTCAGGAGTCTCTCGACATTCTCTATCCACTCATCGGCATAGAGAATGCCCTCAGTTCCGTAGAATTCCAGGGGTCTAAGATTCTTGAAGTCTTTGGCACTCCCTGGCCTCTTGAGTGGCGACTCCTGGGACTTAAGAGCTTCTGAGAGGCTGGTCCGCAGAAGTGTAGTCTGTTCTTTTTGGGATTCCACTAGTCCCTGGAACACTCCAAGTAGCTGTGCCCCATCCAGAGTAACTGCCGAAATAGATGGAGGCGGCGGGAGTGCAAGAGTCTCGGGCACATTTTACTCAGCTGGTTCTGATGTGCCTCATACTATGTTCCTTATCTGGACCATTCTGAAAGATTAAGGGATAGGAAGATCAGAATAGATTACTTGAAAATCAAAGGCGATAGGAAAATTGAGCAGAAATGATATCAAGAATTGAAATAAGGACCCTATACTGTGAATGAGCTTTTTCCTAGAATCCTCAACCTTATTCCATACCCTGTCCTAGGGTATTACCCTATTTAAGGATAGGACCTGCATGGGCCACCACAAAAATGTGTCACGACCCGCACCCAAAAATTCGGGCACGAGTGCGTGGGTACGTCCAGCCTACGCCGCAGAGTCGCGGTAGTACGCTGTCTAGGTCAAATCCATATTTGACTAATCTAGCTCATTCACAAATAACATAGGCAAGATAATAATAAGAAACAGATACTTAAGATTTCAGGTGAAATAAATGCGACAACAGATTCAAATGTTTAGTACAAAAATCAGAATGAAATCGGGGACAAACCCGATTACTAAGATAAGAAACAGAAATAAAAGATAGCTACTGCTAGCTACTCTACAGCAGGGGTCTCCTGGGTGGGATCTGGCTCCTCATAAGTATCATCCGTACCCTCATAGGGACCATAATATGTAGGGGCAAGGTCCTCATCATCGCCTAAATCAACAGATCCAGTCAGGAAAGGAGCAAAGTACACAGTGCACAACAAGATTAAACCAAATATTTATGACAATTAAATTGAGTATCGTATTGAGAAAATTTCATAAAATAACATCAATATCTCAGAGTTAATGCTGTAAACAGAAATATGAGAAAACAGAAATAAATAAGACAGGAAATGAAACTACAACAGACAGCAAGAAATATAACAAGACCAGAAACTATCTGTGTGAACTTGTGTTTATTTTAGAATACATAGTTGGCATGTAGGGGTTTATAAGGCTAATCCGGCCGTCATAAACGGCTATTAAACAGGGAAAATCGAGATCCGGCTGAGGTACAGTCGCGTACCAACAGCTATTAAACATGACAGGGGGAAAGGGTAAACTACATGCCTTCTAGTATTCTCCCACCCGACATGAAAACAAGACATGAACTCCAATATTCAAGACATGAAATCCAGCATTTCTAACACTAGGTGTAAACATCAAGGGTACTAGTAAAGCAGGGAATTAATTATCACAATATAAAGATTTAACTTGAAGTGCAGGTACTTGCCTGTTGTTTGGATCGGATTAATTGTTCTTGGAGAAATTATCCAGAGATGAGTCCAAAAGCTAAAATAGACATTACCATCACGCTCAGAAGATGTCAAATATCTAGAAACGCCTGTCCTTGGGTCCAATTTAGAGACAAGGGCAAAAACGACAGTTTCGGGTCAAAACGAGGTCCGCCGGTGGGCCCGCTTTGCACCAAAAAACGTGTCTGGGTCAACGGTCTCCAAATTCACCAAACTTAGTGTCAACAGGTCAGGAACGCTGATACGAACCCAACGGAACTTCCAGATTTGGATTCCGATGAGCCGATCACAAAATCGCCCGTCGAGCGGGAGCCTGTGGGGCCCACGACACGCGATTACGTCAACGTTCTCAGAATTGAACCAAACTTGACCCACAGGACCAGCGTATCGCTACGAGTCTGATGGCGCAAGTTTCGTCTCGATCTGACGAGTGTACAAGAAGTTAGGGCAAATTACAGAAAAGTCGGATACGGGACGATGTCTGCGGATACGCGTTGATTCCGGTGTGCACGCACACCCGAATCAGCTTTCGCGAAATCTCACACGTCCGTATCGACGACGCGCACGTATCTGTGAAGACCGCACGCGACCAAGTCGTCCCGTTTGGCGGGGCGTACTCAGTTCCGGGGTGAAACAGGGTCTGGTTTTTCCTATTTTTGGATCGCGGTGTGCGATCACCACAGGACGCGATGCCCCAAGCGGTTTATCCGGGCACCGAGAGGGTCATACAGGCTTCGCAACGCAATTTGCGGAATCAAAAACAGAGCTACGAACAAAAAGTTACACGCACCTGAAGGGGACCCAAAAAACAGGGTCGAGTCGTGTCCGACTCGTGTCGGACACGCGGATCGAACTAGGGTTAGGGTATTGGGGACGCTGCGGTGGCCGGAGGATCGCCGGAGAGGGCTGGGGGCAGTGGGGCTTCGTCGGAGACGGCGCTGGCGAGGTTGGGAGGAGGCGGCCGGAGCAGCGGCGGGGTTCGCCTCAGCTGCTGCTGCTGCTCAGCGCTGCGGGAAGGAGGAGGAGGAGGCCGGCTCGGGCGGCTCTCGGCGCGCTGGTCTGAGGGGGCGGCGGTTCTCGAAGGTCGTCGGAGGGGTACGGCGGAGAGTTAGGGTTAGGGTTCCGGTTAGGTGGCCGGAGTGAGGGAGAAGAAGAAGAGGGGGGGAGGTTTAAATAGGAGGAGGAAGGCCGGCCAAGGCGGGGCGAGGGGGGGTCGTGGCCGCGGAGAGCGGGGCGAGCCGGCCGGAGTGAGCGGCGCTGCGCGCGGAGGCCGGCACGGGATGCGGGCGGCGTGGGGGCTGGGGAGAACGGGTCGTGCGGGTCGGGTCGGGCGGCTAACGGGTCCGGGCAGACCCGCCCGACCCGCAAGGAAAGCGGGCTGGGGGCTGGCTGCTGGGCTCGGCCCACTGGGCCGGGCAGGGCCCAAAAGAAAAAGAAATAATAAATAATAAATATAATAATAATAATAAATAAACAGTTAATTAATTAATTAATTATTAAAATAGTTTTTAGGCATTTTAAAAATAGGTCTGAGGCCCAGAAAAATTCAGAAAAATTACCCTAAGTCCGGTTTTTCATTTTGCACCCAAAAATGTTATTTTCATAATATTTTAATATTATTTATTAACAATTAAAAATTATTTAATAATTAAGAACCTTGATTTTAATTTCAGAAAATTCCCAGAAAAATCCAGAAAATTAGGAAAAATCCAAGTTTTAATAATTTTGAAAATTCAGGGGGTTTACATAAACCAAACCAACTGAACCAAACCGCTGAACCAAACCAAGCTAACCCAGCGTAACGGGTCGGGTCGGGTCGGATCCGAGTCAAACCCGACCCGGACCCGAAACCCAAACTGAACCCTAAGTCGGAATTTCCCTCGGAATCACTGTTCATCCCCTATTTATACCTCGGCGTTCATGCCCACAGCGCCGCCGCCTTTCTCCAGATCCTGCTCCGCCGCTCGCCTGAGCCCTAGCCACCCCCATCTCCTTCATCTCCACAGCGCCGCCGCACCCTTCCTCTCTCCTCTCCTCACCGCTCCGCCTCAGCCCCCTCGCCGCTCCGCTCGACCATCACCGCTCCACCACCTACGTCCCCGGTCACCCTCTCCGTCGCTGCTCGACTTCCTACCCGACTCATCCCCATCACCTACTCCCCCGACCAGAACACCCCACTCCTCACCGCCTCACAGCGACCCCCGCTCCCCTCCGCAGCAGCGGTCAGCCGAGCCGCCTCCGCCTCGTCGAGCTCAGTACAACCGTCGCCGGCCAGCCGTCGAACTGCCTCGCCGCAGCAGCAGCGCCCCTGCCTGACGACCTAACCCCGGCGAGCAGCTCCGGCAAACTCGGACAGAACCAAACCCTAACCCTAAATAGTACCCGGACACAGGACACGAACACGAGAATTCTCGCCCTACGGAGCCCTGTTCAGGTAACGTTTCCTCTCTCCTCGCTGACCCGTTTTCGGTTCCGTCAGTTGTGATGCGTAGACTGTGTGACCCTCTCGATGCCCGTACAACCCGTTCGGTGCGTCGCGTCCTGTGGTGATCGCAAACCGCGATCCAAAAAACAGGAAAACCCATGCCCTGTTTTACCCCAGAACTGAGTGTGCCCCGCCAAACGGGACGACTTGGTCGCGTGCGGTCTTCACTGATATGTGCGCGCCGTTGATACGGACGTGCAGGATTTCACAGAAGTTGATTTGGATGTGCGTGCACACCGGAATCAACGCGTATCCGCCGACAACTTTCCGTATCCGTCCGTTCTGGAATGCGTCATAACTTTGTGTACACACATCGGATCGAGACGAAACTTGTGCCATCGGACTCGTAGCAATATGCTGGTCCTATGACCCAAGTTTGGTTCAATTCTGAGAATGTTGACAAAATCGCGTATCGTGGACCCCACGGCTCCACTTGACGGGCGATTTTGTGAATGGCTCATCAGAATCCAATTCTGGAAATTTTGTTGGGTTCGTATCATCGTTCCTGACTTGTTGACACTAAGTTTGATAAATTTGGGGACCTTTGACCCTTACACGTTTTTCGGTACAAAATGGCCCACATGTGGACCCCGCGTTGACCCAGAAATGTCATTTTTGTCCTTGTGTCCAAATTGGACTTAAGGACAGACGTTTCTAGCTATTTGATATTTTCTGAGACTGTTGGTGATGTTTATTACAGCTTTTGGAGTAGTACCTGCAGGATCCACTGACACAGGGATAATTGTTGGTATTCGAATCCCAGGCAAGTATACCTTGCCAAATCCTGCAGTTTTGCTACTTATTTCCTTGACTTATTTATACATTATCGTGCAAGATACCTTGCCAACTCTTATACTTTATTTGCATGCTTCCCTTTTCAGTTGTTATTTTCTTGTCGTATATAGTTCTTGATGAGTTTTCATATTGATTTATTCCTGCTGCTCTAGTCTTATTTTCTCGTTTTACGTGCATGTACATTATTTGCTCTTTTCCATGGATCACTATTTGTTTTATAGTCATATTATGATGGTATATGTTTACTCTACGCTCTCTTGAGTTGACTCGACTGATTTCTTGAGATCCTAGATGATCGTTATTAGACATTGACTATACTGGAGCATTCTCGATTGTGAGTACCCATTGTGCTGCGATAGAGACTTGTTCATTTGACTACCTCATTCGTGAGCTCCCGTTGGATTACGAAAGAGCCATACTATAGATTGGGAGTCCCCATTGGCCTACTTTCTATAGGACCGTGATCTCCCATTGAGTTACGGTTATCCCGATTGCTTGTAGTCATGTTTGATAGCATCACTGGCATGCCACCGTCTTAGATGTAGTAATTTCTTGTATTTTATTTGCTTCTCTTGTGATTATTTTCTTGTCTATCTTGCATGTTCATTTACTGTACTTTTGGCTCGTATTCTTTTGTATCTTGTTATATCCCGCTGAAGACCTGGTTTTGTTCTCCAGATTAGCAGACGAGGAGTACCCGCGACTTTACGGACCGACACCAGACGAGGGTACAATAGCAGTTGATGGCCCTGCTTATACATAGTTACTTTCTAGCATATTTTATTTATATTTTCTTGTCTCTATTTTTCCATTTATCGGTAGTGGATTTGTCTCCACCCGACTTAGTATTATTTCTTGCTGGATATTCGACAGTATCTTTACTTTCAGCATTTATTCTAGTTTTGCTATTTAGTTCATATACTGTTCTGTTGTGGATGAGATTAGTATAGACTGTGACTGGTATCATTGGACCTACTTATTATTATATTACAGCTTAAGCATGCCCCGATGGATCCATTAAATTGGGTTTGTCCATCGGTGTATGTTGTTGGCCATTGCCACGTGTCTAGTCCCTCAGTATTTTGGGATTGGGGCGTGACAGAGCCTGCTCTAGGATATAAGATCTAGGATGAGAGTGTACTCAATCACGACTAGGAATAATTCTAATCTAATTATTCTAAAATTGTTTTTTTTTGAAATATTATTGTCCTTCCTTGATGATATCGTATCTTGCACCGTATTGACTTCTTTTGATCTGTGTTCAGGATGCCTCCGAAGACACGATCCCATCGTACCATCCCAGCAGTTACCACCGAGAGGTCTGCTACCTCTCGTCCAGCTCGTATTCAAGCAGCTGCTATAGCTCCACTCACCACTCCTGCGGTTGAGGGAGCATCTGTTTCTCTCGGGGATCCTCCTCTACCTGTCGATCTGAGGACTACCCCAGTCGTTCCGGTGGTGCCTCCACCACCTCCTACACCAGTAGACGCCGCGCAGTTGTTTGGGTTCTTCAAGGAGATGATGGACGCGCAGCACCGCCAGGTAGATGTGATGAGGCTGGACATTGAGAATGCCCACCAGGTGGCCATGACGGCAGTGGACAGAGTGGCACAGATCCAGCCACAGGCAGATCAGACTCAGCATCCGAGGCCGAGAAGCATCATTGACTTCCAGAGGATGCGGCCCAAGGAGTTCCGGGGTACAGAAGGGATCCTGTACGCGGATGACTGGATAGAGCAGATTGAGGGAATTTTTTGGCTGGCACAGATTCCAAACAGTATGCAGATAGAGGTAGCGGGTAGTCAGATGTTCGACCTTGCTTTGACGTGGTATCGCACTGATACGAGGATCGCGGCACTAGGACTTACTTGGGAGGCTTTCAAGAGGCTTTTTAAGGAGAAGTTTTTCCCAAATGTGGCGCTCAGTGCTTTGGAGAGCCAGTTTGAGGCACTCGTCCAAGGGAGCATGATGGTGGACGAGTATGCAGCAGAGTTCTGTCGTCTGGGCAGATTTGTGGAGGGCTTGAGTGAGACAGCAAAGGCAAGAAAGTTTCGCAAGGGCTTGGTCATGGCGGTCAAGTCTTTGACTAGGAGCGACCGCGAGGCGACTTTCGAGCAGATAGTAGGAGACGCTCAGAGAGCAGAGGATGACTTAGAGCTCAAGTCCAAGAGAGGCAGGGATGATTCAGGTAGTGCAAGTGGTAGTGCGGGACCGGCTAAGCGTCCTTATGTGCAGAAGACAGTGTAAACATCCTATATTTTTAGTTTTTTTTAAATCAATTTTTGGAATTAATATGCAATTTTTCAGGAATTTACATAGGCCCTGTAGTGAGTTTATAATTTTTAATTGCCAATAAATAACATTAAAATGAAATGAAAATATAATTTTATGGTGTAAAATAGAAAACCGGACTTAGGGTAATTTTCTGGGATTTTATTGGGTCTCGGACCTATTTTTAAAAAGCCTAAAACTATTTTTCTAATTAAATTAATTAATTAAATGATTTTTATTATTTTTATTTACTGTTATTATTTTTTATTTACTGTTTTGGGCCCGGCCCGGCCCAGTGGGCCGAGCCCGTTAGAACCCAGCCCAGCCCAGCCTCACACACCCTAGCGGGTCGGGCGGGTCCGCTCACCCGGAGCCCGCCGCCCGACCCGACCCGCATCCCCTCTCCCCTGTCACCCCCACGCCGCCCAAAATTTTCGTCGCCCGCCGCGTGCCCGTCGGCCATGACCTTCGCCCACGCTCCCCTCGGCCGGCTCCCTCGGCCCACGTCGTCCCCGACCTCACCCCGTCCCCAGCCTATAAAACCCTCTCCCCTCCGATCTCCTCCTCCCTCAAACCCCCGCCGGAGCCCTATTTCCTCCTCCCTAGCCGCCGACCACCACCCTCCAGCGCCACCCGGAGCTCCACCGTGAGCAGCCCCAGCGAGCACCCTCGCCGGCGAGCCCCACAGAATCGCCACCTCTCCCTTCCTCTTCTTCCTCCTCCTCCCGCAAGCGACCCCTCCGACGCTGCCTCCGGCCGCAACAGCCGGCCGCCTGTCCAGCGCCCGCTCCGGTGCGCCGCCGCCGACGACCTCGACCGCCTCCGCAGCCCCCAGCCCTCTCCGGCGGTCTTCCGGCCACCGCAGCGTGTCCTAGCCCTAGGCCGGATACAGCGTGGACACAGCGTCCAGGACACGAACTCGCGTGTCGGACACGAAAAACCCCGTTTTGTGAAGCCCTGTTCAGGTACTCCTAATTTCCTCCTCGTAGCTCAAAATTCGATTTCGTAAATTTCTACGCGAAGCCTGTATAACCCTCTCGGTGCCCGGACAAACCGCTCGGGGCATCGCGTCCTGTGGTGATCGCACACCGCGATCCAAAAACAGGAAAAATCAGACCCTGTTTCACCCCGGAACTGAGTACGCCCCGCCAAACGGGACGACTCGGTCGCATGCGGTCTTCACAGATACGTGCGCCTCGTCGATATGGACGTGTAGGATTTCGCGGAAGCTGATTCGGGTGTGCGTGCACACCGAAATCAACGCGTATCCGCGGACATCGCCCCGTATCCGCCTTTTCTGCAATTTACCCTAACTTCGTGCACACACGTCAGATCGAGACGAAACTTGGGCCATCGGACTCGTAGCGATACGCTGGTTCTGTGGGTCAAGTTTGGTCCGATTCTGAGAACGTTGACGAAATCGCGTGTCGTGGGCCCCACAGGCCCCGCTCGACGGGCGATTTCGTGATCGGCTCATCGGAATTCAAATCTGAAAGTTCCATTGGGTTCGTATCAGCGTTCCTGACCTGTTGACACTAAGTTTGGTGAATTTGGAGACCGTTGACCCTGACACGTTTTTCGGTGCAAAGCGGGCCCACCGGCGGACCCCGTTTTGGGCCAAAATTACCGTTTTTGCCCTTGTCTCCAAATTGGACCCAAGGACAGGCGATCCTAGCTGTTTGACACCTTCTGAGAGTGATGGTACTATTTATTTCAGCTTTCGGAGACATCTCTGGAAATTTCTGAAACCAGGACCTAAGTGGAATCCAAACTTCAGGCAAGTGCACCTTGCCAAACTTGCAGTCATTATTTTCATATTTTCTGTAAAAATACTCTGCTGGATTTCTTGTGCAATTCATATAAACGGATTTAAACTGCTTAACCTAGGGAACGTATGACGTACCTAGTGTCCGATCATAGTCGGGTGCCGACACCGTACGCGGTGTTGGGTTCGTCATTTAGAGATGGATTTACGATCCCCTTACTTTGTACTTGACCTATCAAGTACCCTACAATCCAGGACACTTGACACTATCATGGACAGAATTCTCCTGAGATATTCGTGGTGATTCTGTATAGGATACAGGACTTGATAGAGATATTTATTATAGACAGTATCACTTGTTGCATTAGTTATAATCCCGCTGACATGGACATGAGATGTTATGGTCATGGCTTACGTGATTACATTGGGTGGGGAGAGACACACAGGCTACAGACTGTTCTACATATATATCTACTATTATTGTGAGGTTGTAGACTCTCCAGCAGTGCTAGACCCTTTACGTGTTATTACTGCTACCGGCTCCCCGACACAGAGCTTGTAGCGGTCTCAGCCTGAGTACTAGTGTTGCTCTCATTTGCATATCACATAGATGGTTACTTAGTTTACCCTGCTATTCATTTATTTATTGTACTGCTTATTCATTTGGCTTGTATTATTTTGTGCCTTGCTATGTCCACCGAGGACCTGGAATGGATTATGTTCCCAGGTTTAGCTGAGGAGCAGTATCCCGAGGTATACGGGACCGGAGCTGAGACTATTGCTGGAGCAGAACCGAACACTGAAGACGAGGTGACTGCCGAGGACTTCTCCTGAGTGCCTGTTCCAGTACTCATTTATTTCATGTTATCTCTTTTGTTCCTGGCCTATAGAGCCAGTTTATTCATACTTAAGTCGGATTATTTCTCCGACTGACTTGCTGTGATTTGTTGTTGCCACTTATTTCCATTCAGTATGCAGTTTATTTCTTTATCTTTATGGATGAGATTAGTGTGACTTGTGTAGTAGACCTTATTTACAGCTTAAGTACGCCCTGATGGTTCTATTAAATTGGGTTATCCATCGGTGCGTGCTGCTGGCCATTGCCACGCATCTCCAGTCCCTCGGCATTTTAGGACTGGGGCATGACATGGTTTTTGTGGTGGCCCATGCAGGTCCAAATCTAAATAGTTCGGTTTCAACTTAGGGACCGGACAGGCCTGCAATAAGATAGGTTATAGGATCTCATCCATTGATTGAATCATTTTTGGACTCTATGTCGAATTTAATTTAATTGCTTGAATTGCATCCTGTTTTGATTCCTCTGTGCGTTCTCATTGTTTCCTTTTGGTGCAGAGTTATGGATCTCAGACGTGGTGACGAGACCCCCTTGGGTACACCGACTGAAGCAGGGTTTACCTGTGAAGCTGGAACGACGCCAGATACCAGAGGACAATCCTCTCAGAGCAATCAAACTGGCCAGCCAAGTTCCAGGTTCAGGCGTGATGACATCCCGCCTCCTCCCCAGTTCCCTCCTGCGATGCCTGTCTTTCCCCCAGGACAGGCAATGGACGGCCAACAAATGTTCCAGATGTTCTACGCCATGATGCAGGCACAACAACAGATTCAACAGGAGACCCAACGCCGAGAGGCCGAGAACCTAAGGAACAGCCTAGTCGCAGCATTGGAGCATGCAAATCCACCAAATAGGCGGCCAGCGACGGGATCTATTATAGATTCCGCCAACTCAAGCCCCGTACCTTCTCGGGCAAGGAAGGACCAACTGAAGTGCATGAATGGCTTACGAACACACAGCATCAGTTGGAGGCCGCCGAACTACCAAAGGACAAATGGATGATTGCCGTCAGGATGCAACTGACGGACAACGCGCATCATTGGTGGTTGTCCGAAGAAAGAAGGCTCGGACATGATCAGGTTACCTGGGAGGAGTTCTCCAGACTCTTCCAGGAAATGTACATCCCTGCTGTGGCTCGGTCAGAACTCCGAGACAGATTCAACCGCCTGATCCAGGACAACATGACGGTGGAGGAATATAACGTCGAATTCATTCGCCTGAGCCGCTTTGCCCCTTCGCTAATTCCTACCGAAGAGGAGAAGGCAGAAAAGTTCTTTGATGGGCTCAGGTTCGAGCTTCAGAAGTTAATCGGATCGGTCGCGCCCACCTCTTACACCGACGTCCTAGCTGCAGCACGTCGGCTAGAGCGCGTTACTCGGAGGAAATCAAGCCTGAAACGTCCCTTCTCCTCAGCACCGTCCAAGTCATCACCAGGGGAATCTGCTAAACGGCCCCAGAAGAGCCCGCCTCCAAGAGCAGCAACTAAGAACCTACCTACTTGCCATTACTGCAGCAAGGTAGGACATATTGAAAAGGAATGTCGACGTAAGCTGGGACTCTGCCTGGTTTGCGGATCTGGACAACACTTCTCAAAGGACTGCTCGGAACGTCGAGAGGGAGTTCCGAATCGACCAGCTCCACCTACAGCTCTTCCAACTGGGGGAGCAACACAGACAGGGCCTGGAGGAGCCAGGCCACCTCTACCACCTCAGGCAGCATTGTTCCAGCAAGCTCGTCAGCAAAGGGGTCCCGCTCAGGGACGAGGTCAGGCATATGCACTAGCAGTCACTGAGGAAGCTACTGCAGGTGAAGTGATAGCAGGTACCATATTAGTAGCTTCAATTCCTGCTGTAGCATTATTTGATTCTGGAGCTTCGCATTCATTTATTGCTGCTAGCTTCGTAGCCACACATAGAATAGCTACCGCACCTCTCTCGAAGATGAAGAGAATTCTAACGGGAGGTGGAATTATCCCGGTTAATGATACTTGTAGATCATGTTCGGTAGTAGTCTGTGGCCGAGAGATGCGAGCCCAATTCCTGATCTTTTCTATGCCTGATTACGATATTGTACTAGGTATGGACTGGTTAAGTCAGTACCATGCGACACTGGATTGCCGGCTTGGAAAAGTGATATTTAGACCCCCTAGCCTTCCTGAGTTTGAATTTCTACGAGGAGTTGTAGAACAAGGGGTCCAGCCAACTCTTAGGGTATTGACTGTAGAAGAAGATTCAAGTTACCCAAGAGTCATAACGGAATTTGTGGATGTGTTTCCCGACGATCTTCCAGGTTTACCACCTGATCGGGAGATAGAATTCACAATAGACCTAACTCCAGGAGCCGAACCTATCACTTCATCGGTATATCGGCTAGCACCTAAGGAGTTAGTGGAGCTGAAAACACAAGTTGACGACCTTCTGGAGAAAGGATTTATCCGGCCCAGTGTTTCACCATGGGGAGCACCTATACTTTTTGTACCCAAGAAGGACGGATCTGTACGGCTGTGCATTGATTACAGAGCCCTTAATGCTGTAACTATTAAGAACCGGTATCCATTACCACGCATTGATGATTTGTTTGACCAATTGAGTGGTGCTAAGGTATTCTCAAAGATTGACCTTAGATCCGGTTATCACCAGATTAGGGTGAAGAAGGAAGATATCCCAAAGACGGCCTTCAGAACTAAGTATGGACATTATGAGTTCCTAGTTATGCTGTTTGATTTAACCAACGCACCCGCCGTATTTATGAGTTTGATGAACGGGGTCTTCCATCAGTACTTGGATAAGTTTGTGGTGGTATTCATTGATGATATCCTAGTCTACTCCAAGAACCACGAAGAGCACGAAGAACACCTTAGAATTGTGCTAGAAACCTTGAGAAGGGAGAAGTTATATGCCAAACTCAGCAAATGTGAGTTCTGTATGGACAAGGTGCCATTCTTAGGGCATATTATCTCGGGTGAAGGACTGTCTGTGGAACCAGAGAAAGTCACTGCCATAGAAACCTGGCCTACCCCTACCTCTGTTGCGGAAGTGAGAAGTTTTCTTGGACTTGCTGGGTATTACCGGCGGTTCGTAGAAAATTTTTCAAGGATCGCAGAGCCGATGACTAAGCTGACACGGAAGGATCAGGAGTTCCTATGGACGGAAGAATGCCAGAATGCCTTTGAAGAGTTGAAGAGGCGACTAACAACAGCACCAGTCTTAACTCTTCCCTCAGGGTCAGGAGATTTTGTTGTATATAGTGATGCGTCCGGTAGTGGACTAGGTTGTATCTTGATGCAACATGGCAAGGTTATCGCTTATGCATCGAGGCAGCTGAAGGTCCACGAGAAGAACTATCCAACACACGACCTGGAGCTAGCTGCAGTGATTTTTGCATTGAAGATCTGGAGACATTATCTGTATGGAGAGAAGGTCAAGATATTCACTTATCATAAGAGCTTGAAGTATGTTTATATACAGAAGGAGCTCAACATGAGGCAAAGGCGTTGGCTTGAGTTGATGGTGGACTTTGACATCGATCTGCAGTACCACCCGGGGAAAGCAAATGTTGTAGCCGACGCCCTCAGCAGAAAACCCTCGGCTTATTTCTTGACGGAGCAGCCCCAGCTATTATAAGACTTGCAAGATCTTCAGATAGAGGTTGTTCTACCTGGACAAAATGGTTTGCTGGCTAACCTCGAAGTGAAGTCATCGCTAGTGGAGAGAATCAAGGAAGCTTTGCCTAATGATGCCAGATTCCGAAGGCTGAAAGAGAGAACAAAAGCAGGCCTGCAGACGGGACTTCGCATCCACGAGGACGGAACATTAAGGTGCGGAAATCGCCTATATGTTCCAAATGGAGAATTAAGGCAGGAGTTGATGACAGAAGCCCATAGCTCCCTATACTCGGTTCATCCAGGAGGAACCAAGATGTACCGAGACTTGAGACAATACTACTGGTGGCATAGAATGAAAAGGGAGATTGCCCGATTTGTGGCAAAATGCTTAGTCTGCCAGCAGGTGAAGGCCGAGCACCAAAGGACTGCAGGTATGTTGCAGCCACTTCCCATCCCTGAATGGAAGTGGGAGCATATTACCATGGACTTCGTCACTGGATTTCCAAGAAGCCCTAGTGGAAAGGATGCAGTATGGGTCATCGTGGATCGGCTCACTAAGTTGGCTCACTTCTTGCCGTTCAGAGTCGGACAATCCACGGAAGTACTAGCCGACATGTATATGCGACAGATCGTAAAATTACATGGAGTGCCGGTTAGTATTGTATCAGATCGAGACTCAAGATTTACATCTCACTTCTGGCGGAGCATGCAAGAGAGTCTCGGCACCAGGCTCAAATTCAGTACTGCCTATCATCCTCAGACAGACGGACAGTCAGAGCGCACAATTCAGATCCTAGAAGACATGCTGCGATCTTGTATACTGGACTTTGGAGGATCTTGGGAAGATCATCTGCACTTAGTGGAGTTCTCCTACAACAACAGCTATCAGGCAAGCATTCAGATGGCACCTTTCGAGGCGTTGTACGGAAGGAAGTGCAGATCGCCTGTATGCTGGAGCGACGTTGGCGAACGTCAAATACTGGGTCCAGAGTTGGTAACAGAGACAGTAGAGAAAGTAAAACAGATTCAGAACCATCTCCGTGTAGCCCAGGATAGACAGAAGCACTGGGCCGATGCACACCGACGACCCCTGGAGTTCAAGGAAGGAGAGCATGTATTTTTGAGGATCTCGCCCACTAGAGGTACTATCAGATTTGGCAGCAGAGGCAAGTTAAGCCCAAGGTACATTGGGCCATTTGATATCTTAGAGCGCATCGGTGAGGTGGCTTACCGTCTTGCATTACCTCCATCCTTAGAGGGAGTGCATGACGTATTCCACGTCTCACAACTGAGGAGGTATGTGACGGACCCAAGCCATATAGTTGATCATTCTGAGATTTCGGTGGGACCTAGCCTGAGATACGAGGAACAGCCAGTGGGTATACTCGACACCAGCGAGAAGACACTGCGAGGGCAGACAATCAGGCTGGTTCGAGTAGCTTGGAAGCAGCACTCTCCTAACGAATCGACTTGGGAGCGAGAAGATGTTATGCGGCAGCGTTATCCACACCTATTTGCAGAATCAGGTAGAACCTAAGCATTCTTTAATTCTGTAAATCTTGCCTTTATAGTTTATCCTTCGATTGCGAGGACGCAATCCTCTTAAGGGGGGTAGATTGTAAACACCCTATATTTTTAGTTTTTTTTAAATCAATTTTTAGAATTAATATGCAATTTTTCAGGAATTTACATAGGCCCTGTAGTGAGTTTATAATTTTTAATTGCCAATAAATAACATTAAAATGAAATAAAAATATGATTTTATGGTGTAAAATAGAAAACAGGACTTAGGGTAATTTTCGGGGTTTTATTGGGCCTCAGACCTATTTTTAAAAAGCCTAAAACTAATTTTCTAATTAAATTAATTAATTAAATGATTTTTATTATTTTTATTTACTGTTGTTATTTTTTATTTACTGTTTTGGGCCCGGCCCGGCCCAGTGGGTCGAGCCCGTTAGAACCCAGCCCAGCCCAGCCTCACACACCCTAGCGGGTCGGGCGGGTCCGCTCACCCGGAGCCCGCCGCCCGACCCGACCCGCATCCCCTCTCCCCTGTCACCCCCACGCCGCCCGAAATTTCCGCCGCCCGCCGCGTGCCCGTCGGCCACGACCTCCGCCCACGCTCCCCTCGGCCGGCTATCTCGGCCCACGTCGTCCCCGACCTCACCCCGTCCCCAGCCTATAAAACCCTCTCCCCTCCGATCTCCTCCTCCCTCAAACCCCCGCCGGAGCCCTATTTCCTCCTCCCTAGCCGCAGACCACCACCCTCCAACGCCGCCCGGAGCTCCACCGTGAGCCACCCCAGCGAGCACCCTCGTCGACGAGCCCCACAGAACCGCCACCTCTCCCTTCCTCTTCTTCCTCCTCCTCCCGCAAGCGACCCCTCCGACGCTGCCTCCGGCCGCAACAGCCGGCCGCCTGTCCAGCGCCCGCTCCGGTGCGCTGCCGCCGACGACCTCGACCGCCTCCGCTGCCCCCAGCCCTCTCCGGCGGTCCTCCGGCCACCGCAACGTTTTCTAGCCCTAGCCCTAGGCCGGACACAGCGTGGACACAGCGTCCAGGACACGAACTCGCGTGTCGGACACGAAAAACCCCGTTTTGTGAAGCCCTGTTCAGGTACTCTTAATTTCCTCCTCGTAGCTCGGAATTCGATTCCGTAAATTTCTACGCGAAGCCTGTATAACCCTCTCGGTGTCCGGAAAACCGCTCGGGGCATCGCGTCCTGTGGTGATCGCACACCGCGATCCAAAAACAGGAAAAACCAGACCCTATTTTACCCCGAAACTGAGTACGCTCCGCCAAACGGGATGACTCGGCCGCGTACGGTCTTCACAGATACGTGCGCCTGGTCGATACGAACGTGTAGGATTTTGCGGAAGCTAATTCGGGTGTGCGTGCACACCGGAATCAACGCGTATCCGCGGACATCGCCCCGTATCCGCCTTTTCTGCAATTTACCCTAACTTCGTGCACACACGTCAGATCGAGACGAAACTTGCGCCATCGGACTCGTAGCGATACGCTGGTTTTGTGGGTCAAGTTTGGTCCGATTCTGAGAACGTTGACGAAATCGCGTGTCGTGGGCCCCACAAGCCCCGCTCGACGGGCGATTTTGTGATCGGCTCATCGAAATTCAAATCTGAAAGTTCCGTTGGATTCGTATCAGCATTCCTGACCTGTTGATACTAAGTTTGGTGAATTTGGAGACCGTTGATCCTGACACAATTTTCGGTGCAAAGCGGGCCCACCGGCGGACCCCGTTTTGGGCCGAAATTGTCGTTTTTGTCCTTGTCTCCAAATTGGACCCAAGGACAGGCGATCCTAGCTGTTTGACACCTTCTGAGCGTGATGGTACTATTTATTTCAGCTTTCGGAGACATCTCTGGAAATTTCCGAAACCAGGCCTAAGTGGAATCCAAACCTCAGGCAAGTGCACATTGCCAAACTTGCAGTCATTATTTTCATAATTTCTTTAAAAATACTCTGTTGGATTTCTTGTGCAATTCATATAAACGAATTTAAACTGCTTAACCTAGGGAACGTATGACGTACCTAGTGTCCGATCATAGTCGGGTGCCGACACCGTACGCGGTGTTGGGTTCGTCATTTAGAGATGAATTTACGATCCCCTTACTTTGTACTTGACCTATCAAGTACCCTACAACCCAGGACACTTGACACTATCATGGACAGAATCCTCCTGAGATATTCGTGGTGATTCTGTATAGGATACAGGACTTGATAGAGACATTTATTATAGACAGTATGACTTGTTACATTAGTTATAATCCCGCTGACATGGACATGAGACGTTATGGTCATGGCTTGCGTGATTACATTGGGTGGGGAGAGACACACAGGCTACAGGCTGTTCTACATATATATCTACTATTATTGTGAGGTTGTAGACTCTCCAGCAGAGCTAGACCCTTTACGTGTTATTACTGCTACCGGCTCCCCGACACAGAGCTTGTAGCGGTCTCAGCCTGAGTACTAGTGTTGCTCTCATTTGCATATCACATAGATGGTTACTTAGTTTACCCTGCTGTTCATTTATTTATTGTACTGCTTATTCATTTGGCTTGTATTATTTTGTGCCTTGCTATGTCCACTGAGGACCTGGAATGGATTATGTCCCCGGGTTTAGCTGAGGAGCAGTATCCCGAGGTATACGGGACCGTAGCTGAGACTATTGCTGGAGCAGAACCCAACACTGAAGACGAGGTGACTGCCGAGGACTTCTCCTGAGTGCCTGTTCCAGTACTCATTTATTTTATGTTATCTCTTTTGTTCCTGGCCTATAGAGCCAGTTTATTCAGACTTAAGTCGGAATGTTTCTCCAACTGACTTGCTGTGATTTATTGTTGCCACTTATTTCCATTCAGTATGCAGTTTATTTCTTTATCTTTATGGATGAGATTAGTGTGACTTGTGTAGTAGACCTTATTTACAGCTTAAGTACGCCCTGATGGTTCCATTAAATTGGGTTATCCATCGGTGTGTGCTGCTGGCCATTGCCACGCATCTCCAGTCCCTCGGCATTTTGGGACTGGGGCATGACAGACAGCGCAGCAGGGTCAGGATCAGAGAGTGCCCACTTGTGCCTACTGCAGGAAGGCAGGACACACTTGGGATGTTTGTAGGAGGAGGCTGAAGGTGTGTTTGTTTTGTGGATCCGCTGCTCACCAGATGCGAGATTGCCCATTGCACCTCCATTTGGTGGAGCATAGGATCGGAGAGTTGGAGCTAGGCCATCTGTGGCACAGCATCATGCCCCGCACCAGCAGAAGGAGATACCCCAGCAGGGCAGGGCTTATGCGTTGACGGTCGAGAAGGCCGATACTACGGATGTCGGGTTAGCAGGTCTCTCTCTTTGTTCTTCTTCCTGTCCTTTTCTATTTCTTGTGGTGTGCTTCATTAGTACCTGTTAGACTTTCTTTGTGCTGTGGTAGATAGTGTAGTGACCCTGATTGAGACTGTGATAACACGACTAGTAGGACCATGATCTTGCATGTTGTTTAGGTAGAATTTTTTGACTATGATTGTTGGGGGTTTGACCTAGAAGAAGTGCGATTAACTTTAAATTTCGAGGACGAAATTTTCTAAGGAGGATAGGCTTGTCATTATCTCATTTCCAGAGCAGGGTATTTTTTATTTTATTTTAATTTGGCTAATTGTATATTTATCATAAATATTTGTATTAATATTTAATTGTTGGTTGTATTATTTTTTTTATTAGTTATTTTAGTGTTTTGGCTAGCCTGGACCCATGTCCGACCCAACTAACACCCTTGTTAGACTTATTTACTGGCTTAGAATAGTTATTTATATTCTAATTAGCTAGTTGGAGTGATTATGGATATATTTGGGTGCATTGGAACCCCAAACCCAAATCTCATTTAGGATTTGGAGGACATTTAGTCATCTCACTTAACCCAAACCTAACCCTTAACCCCCCTGGCCGGATACAACCAGTAGCCCTCCCTTTCATTTCTTCATTCCATTCTTCACTTCTTCTTCTTCTTCTTCTTCTTCTTCTTCACTCCTTTCTTCTTCTTTCTTCTTCCAAATTTCTCATTTCAAGTAAGTTTTTACATTTTTTTTCTCTTCCTTCACTTGCTTTTCTCTCTAATATAAATCCTAACCCTTTGTTTTTCTCTAACATAGGTGTGTAGAGCTTAGATTTGGTGTTGGAGGTTGGGTTGGAAGCTTGGAGGCTTTGTGTGGTGAATTTGGGGCTTTTTGGAGACTTTGGCTTGAGATTCCAACTCCCAAGACGTAAATCCTGAGTTTTTTTCCTTGTAATTACTCTAATATAGTGTAATTATTAGTTTAGAACCTTCCTAAACCTTAGGGCTACCCGTGGAAGAAAGTTGGAGCTTGTTTGAAAACTTTGACATTAGGTTTTGTGTCAATTTTGGGTGAAATCCCAGATTGGCCCAATTTTTGGTTTTGCCCTAGGTTAGACAGAACTAGGTAGACGTGCTTGGGTGTCTTGAGGATAAGTACGTGTCCCCGTTCGGACACGTGAGGTCGTATCGCGGAGATTTGGACGTTTCGGATAATTTGGGGATTTTCGTCGTCGTAGGTTCTATGTGCGTGCGCATTTTTGCCACGGACCTAGAATCAACGAGTTAGGATTTTTTTAGGATCTAGACATCGATTAGAACTCGTGGATAA
This sequence comes from Iris macrosiphon, assembly GCA_036927795.1. Classification (NCBI taxonomy): domain Eukaryota; kingdom Viridiplantae; phylum Streptophyta; class Magnoliopsida; order Asparagales; family Iridaceae; genus Iris; species Iris macrosiphon. Next base: position 146,654,920 of record JAYESA010000016.1, read on the forward strand.
ATTTTGGGCCGATTTCGAGTAGGTTTTGTGTGCGTTTCACGAGGTTTCGCCAACCGCACTCCACGTGTTCGTCGAAATGACTGAATGGCCATTTCGACTTGGTTTCTGGGTTCCGGGCTTGTGCGCGCGTTGGTTTAGCTTCGGGGAGTGTGTGTTAGAGTTTTTGAGTATATATTTTTATATATATATATATGTGTGTGTGTTTTTGTGTGTAGGGGTGAGTGTGGTTGAGTGTGGGTAGTGTGTTTGTGTGTGTGTTTGTGTAGTTGTGTGTGTGTTAGTTTATGTGAGTGTGGTTGTGTGTATATATATATATATATATGTATGAGTGTGTGTGTATATATATATGTGTGTGCTTGTATATATGTATGAGTGTGCTTGTATATATATATACATATGTGTGTTTATATTGATATGTGTGTGTGTGTACCTATATATATATGTGTATAAGTGTATCTATATATATATGGTAGTGTGTGTGTATATATATATATATATATATATATATATATATATATATATATATATATATATGTAAGTGTGTGTGCGTGTATAGGTTTCTGTATGTGTGTATAGATGTGTCTGTGTGTGTGTATAGATGTGTTTGTGTGTTAGTGTGTGTCGAGGTGTGAGAGGGAGAGAGATTAAGGAGAGTGAGCGAGAGGGCGAGCCGCAGCAGCAGCAGCAGCAGTTGCGTGCAGCAGCGGCAACAACAGGAGTTGCCTCGTTTAGTGTGACACAATCAGTTTAGGAAATTCCACACGTCCGTGATGACGATACGCGTCTTTCGATACAATTCTCACATGACGAAGTTGCCTCGTTTAGTGTGACACAATCAGTTTAGAAAAAAATTGGGTTTAAAAAAATTAAGTTTTTGGTCAACTTTAACCGCGAATAAAACTCAGCATACAACAAATTAAAATAAACTAATTAAAGGGATTAAAACTTGGTTATGTTGTTTAAATTACTATTTAAGTGGAATTTAAAAATATTAACTAGGTTGGAAGAAATATTGCCATGAACATGGGACTTTGGGACAGTTTTCTGAACTACAAATTTGGTCTTTTTTTTCTGTTTTGCGTCGCGATTTGCGACCGACACAGGACAAGGTACCCCAAGCTAATTATACAGGGTTCGAGAGGGTCATACTGTGAACACAATGCAATAGGCCGTTCGAGAATCGATACATCGTGGAGGAAGATAACTCTTAGTAAACAGAGGGGGTCGATCGCGGTGTGCTGCGCGTAGACGGTGGAGGCGGCGGTGCTCGATCGTCGGCGGCGGGTTGCTGTGGCTGCTGCCTGTCACCCGTGCGTCTAGTCGCGGTCGCTGTCGGAGCCAAAGTCGTCGAGGCCGGGGTCGTCGTCGCCGGAGTCGGAGAGGGTGAGAGAGGTTGTGATGGCGATGGCGGTGATCTGATGATGGTGGTGGGGGTTCGATATCACGGGATTTTATAGGGTGAGGTGCGGTGGTTGCGGGAAGGTGGACGGAGGGGTCGGCCGGCGTGTGGGGAGATGAACGGAGGAGTTGGGGAAGAGAAAGAATTTCGATTTCTGTAGAAAATGGGTTAGCGGGTCGGGTACGGGTCGAGTAGGATCCAATAGTGGTTTAGCTCGGTTTGGTTTGGTTTAGTTCAGTTTGTTTTGGTTCAGGTTGGTTTAAGTTGGTTTATTTAAAAACAATACTTTTTAGCTATTTAAAAATAGTTTTTGAGTCCAATAAATTCCAAAAAAATTACACAATATCCCACTACTAATTATACACTCAAAAATATTATTTTTGCAAAATTTTAATATTTAATACACAAAAATATAAATTCTTGAAGAACATTTATTATAATTAATTAAAATTACAGAAAAATCTTCAAAAACTCAAAAGTTCATAATTAAAATTCTAAAATTAAATTCTGAAAATCTAGGTGTTTACAGTCACCCTGACTACCATCAGCAGACTGATGATCAAGGTTGGGAGCAACTCCATGTACTGGCTCCCCCATAACTAGATCCTCTGCGATGTTCTCTGAAAATTGCTCGAAGCGAAATGCCTCGGGACTATAACCTTATGACTATAAATGAAAGATATAAATTATGTTAATATTGGTTATGTGAAAAATATATAACTAACATAATTAAATTTAGAAAAAATTAGAAATATTACATGTCCACCAAATATCAGACTAGATATGTGGTTCTCAGATTCCTGGATAATTATGTTAGTAATGAGTCCACCTGATATACGTTCGTCGCTTTGGTTAGTGTTTATCAAAGTACCATTGTTACGATTACAAAATATGTAGGAAATAATTTATGGTTTGGATTAGAGTTGGGGTTAGAGTTACGATTAGGTTCACGGTTAGAGTTGAGAGTAGGGTTGTGGTTAGGTCTGGGATTAGGATAAAAATTATATGATTGAAATTACAATCGAGATTAAGTTAGAACTAGGGTTAGGATTATGAAAATTAAACAAATAAGATCATTCTAATAAAACAATTTTTTGTCTAATAAAATAACTAAATTACTATTGATATTTTCTTTCTTGTTGCTTCTTCTTCTTTTTTATATAATTTGCTGCTTTTTCTTCTTTTTCATGATTTTCTTTTTTTTTCTCCCTCCTTTGTGGTATTCACTTTTCTCTTCTTCTTTTTTTTTCTATTTATAGCACCTCTTAAATTTAAACTCTCATAGCCTATCGCACAATAGCATAGCCAACCATATTGTTCTCTTCAAACTCAAACTCAAATCACAACACTATTCGGTTTTTTTTTTCAATATAAAAGAAATATCAAATGCCACCTCATCATGTATTTGTGCGAAACTGTAGTCGAGGGTAGCAAAAGTGACAGAAATGAAATGTCTGCATAAAACTAAAATATTAATAGTATTTAAAGTTTATTAATTTTTTTAAATCCAGTGTCATAAAATTAAAAATTTTAAACGCCGTCTGTGGGAATCGAACCCACGACCACATGGTTAAAAGCCATGCGCTCTACCAGCTGAGCTAAGACGGCTTAATTGCTATTTAATTATATTAATTTAATTTATGACTTGACTAATTCATATTTGGCACTAATTTATCACCACCCAAATTTAGTTGCTCAGACGGTTTCCGGGATTTTGAGCTCTGCTACTCCCTCCTCCTGTCCTTCGCTGCTTCTCCATATATGGTTATTAGCTAGCGAGAAAATAAAATAAAATCACCAGCTTGAGTACTTGAGCACAAACCTAATTAGTATTTAGTCATGATCAAGAATACATATATTAATTAATTTTGCTATATAAAACAAACCTATACACCAGGCACAAGCTAAGTCGTTTGCTAGGTAGAGCTAATAGCCCCCTTAAGACATCTCCAACCCTCTCGTGACTATGGAAACAAAAATTGTGACATAGGAAGGACAAAGTTATTATTTATTTTTTTAAATTAATGCAAATGTTAAATAAATTATGAAGATTACGTCGTAATAGTTATAGAAGATATTGAAAAATTAGTTGTCTAGTTCTAAACAATGCACTTAACAATGTCTTCATCTCTAATATTTGGGAAAATGAAGAAGATAAGTTGTATTGGGAGTTGGAAAAGAGTAAAGCATTGTGAAGAAGTGATAGGAGCTAATATTCTAGGTATTTCATTCATCATGATATTACATATATATACATCAACATATCAACTTGGGACCTAAGTCACATGACCAATCACCATAAATACAATTTAATCTCAATACCCCAATCACCATATATAGTCACCAAATATATAGCTAATCACCATAAATATAATTTAATGATACAATTTAATCCAATACTCCCCCCCCCCCCCCTCAAGTTGGAGCATGCAAGTCATAAATGTCCAACTTGCGCAAAAGAAACTCAAATTGTCGTTTGCCCAAAGCTTTGGTAATGTCACGCCCCAGTACCAAAATAACAAGGGACTGAACACGTGGCAATGGCCAGCAGCACGCACCGATGGACAAACCCAATTTAATGGATCCATCGGGGCGTACTTAAGCTGTAGTACAATAATAAATAGGTCCAATGATACAAGTCACAGTCTATTCTAATCTCATCCACAACAGATAATCACAGATCAAAAGCCAGAATAAATGCAAATAAATATAATATAATATATCTCAATAAAAGTGTCTCGGGGAACAATCCGAGAATAAGTCTGATACATCAATGCAATAGACAGAAAATAAAGGAATGACTAGAAACAGAAATAACTGAGTATATAAAGCCAATACTCAGGAGAAGTCCTCTGGCCCGATCTCGTCCTCAGGTTCTGGTACTGCTCCGAGAAGTGCTCATGTTTCGTACACCTCAGAATAGATATCCTCTGCTAACCCTGGGGACATAATCCAGATCCAGGTCCTCAGGGGACATAGCAAGGTACAAGATAACTCATGCCAAAATAATGCAGTGCAGCAATAAATGAACAATAGGGTAAACTATGTAACCAGCTTAGTGATATGCAAGTTGAGAGCATCACTAAAACTCAGGCTGAAACCACTACAAGCTCTGTGTCGGGGAGCCGGTAGCAGTGATAACACGTAATGGGCCAAGCTCGGGTTTAGAGTCTTGAGCCTCACAATAATAGGGGTTATATATATATATATATATATATATATATATATATATATATATATATATATATATATGATCAGCCTGTAGCCTGTGTGTCTCTCCCCACCCAATGTAATCACACGTCTCATGTCCACAAGGCCTCATGTACATGTCACGCAAGATCATTACTAATGCAGCAAGTCATATGATAACTATAGATATAATGTCTATGTCACAAATCCTGTAGCCTATGCAGAATCACCTTGAATATTTTAGGAAGATTATGTCTCATGCATAGTGTCAGGTATCCTGGGCATGACGTACTTGATAATGCAAGCACGAGAATGTATAGGGTCTCGGTATCCATGTCTAGTTGACGTTACACAACTCCGCGTACGGTGTTGGCACCCGACTATTAATCGGACGCTAAGTAAAGTCACACGGTCCTAGGTTGAACATTTATATCAAGATTATATATGTATGTACAAAGAACTCAAGCAAGTACTATAACCGGAATCACTGCTAGTTGGCAAGGTACACTTGCCTGGTGTTTGGTATCCAACTGTGGCTCTGGTATTTGAGAAATCTCCAGAAACATCTTCGGATGCTGAAACAAACATTACCATCAGGTTCAAAAAATATTAAATAGCTAGAAATGCCTGTCCTTGAGTCCAATTTGGAGACAAGGGCAAAAATAACAATTTTGGGTCAAAGCGAGGTCCACATGTGGCCCGCTTCGCACCGAAAAATGTGTCAGGGACAAAGTTCTCTAAATTCGTCAAACTTAGTGTCAACAGGTCCAGATCGATGATATGAACCCAAAGGAACTTCCAGAATTGGATTTCGATGAACCGATCACAAAATCGCCCGTCAAGTGGAGCCTGTGGGGCCCACGATACTCGATTTTGTCAACGTTCTCAGAATCGAACCAAACTTGGGTCACAGGACCAGCGTATTGCTACGAGTCCAATGGCATGAATTTTGTTTCGATCCGACATGTGTACACAAAGTTATGACGCGTTCCAGAACAGACGAATAAGGGACGTTGTCGGCGGATACGCATTGATTCCGGTGTGCATGCACATCCAAATCAACTGCTGTGAAATCCCGCACGTCCGTATCAACGACGCGCACATTTCGGTGAAGATCGCACGCAACCAAGTCGTCCCGTTTGGCGGGGCGTACTCAGTTCCGGGGTGAAATATGGCATTATTTTTCCTGTTTTTGGATCGCAGTTCGCGATCGCCACAGGACGCGATGCACCGAGCGGGTTGCACGAGCATCGAGAGGGTCATGCAGGGTTCACATTGCAACAGACGGAACCAAAAATGGGTCAACGAGCAGGGAGAACGGGTTACCTGAACAGGGCTCCGTGAAGACCGAATTCTCGTGTCCGCGAGCGACACGAGACACTGACACAGCTCAGTGGGACACGACTAGGGTTTAGGGATTTGCTGCCGGAGCTGGCTGGAGGGAGGCCGGAGCGGCTGCGGCTGAGGGCTCACGGAGGCGTCTGGCGGAGAGTGAGGGGGAGACGGTGGTCGGAGGAGGTTGCGGGTCAGGGGAGGCCGGCGAGGGGCTGAGCTAGGACGGAGGAGAAGGTTCTGGAGGAGGAGGCTGCGGGCCAGGGGAGGCCGGCGAGGGCGACATCGGCGGCGAGGGGAGAGAGCCGCGGCAGGAGGCAGAGCTGGGGCAGGGGACGACGGAGCTGGGACAGGGGACGGCGGCGTGGTGGTTCGTAGTGGAGGAGGTCGTGAAGGGGGGTTTGTAGGGCGGAGGAGAGGAGGTCGCGGTGGGGGAGGCGGAGCCGAGGGGCGACATGGCGGGGAAGGCGGAGGCGAGGGCGAGGCGTGGCCGGGCGGAGCGGAGCGGGGCGGGCGGAGCGCCGGAGGACGCGGGGCTGGGCTGGGCTGGGTTCGTGGGGGATGCGGGTTCGGGTCGGGTCCGGTCGGGTCGGGTTGGCCGGATCCGACCCGTTAGTGTCAGGCCGGTTCAACCCGGTTTGAGCCCGATTCAACCCGGTTTATTTTGATTTTTAATAAAAATAGGTTTTGGGGCTTTTAAAAATGTTTTCGGGGTCCAATAAATTCCAGGAAAATTATCCTAAGTCCAATATTTTATTTTACACCAAAAATATTATTTTCATAATATTTTAATATATTTTAAAAACATTTAATTTTGTTTAATGCCTAAAATATCTTGTTTTAATTACCGAAAAATCACCAAAAAATCCAGAAATTTTTTGAAAAATCTATTTTAGAAATCTTGAAAAATCAGGGGGTTTACAGGTAAAAACATCCTCCAGTTGCCCATCCGTTGGCACATATAATTGGCGAATAACTCCAGCAAGAACATCATCCCAAAAAAAATGACAATCCACCTCAATGTGTTTTGTGAGCTCATGGAAAACTGGGTTTTGCGCAAGATGTAAAGCCGATTGACTATCACAAAACAAATACATAGCACACGAATGTTGCACCTCCAAACTTCCAAGCAACCCCTTAAGCCACTTAAGCTCACACGTGACCGCTGCCATCGCATTGTACTCCACTTCGACCGAAGAATGGGACACCGTCATCTATTTCTTCGTCTTCCAAGATGGACGAATCACCAAGAAAAATCAACCAACCAGACAAAGAGCGTCGTACGATGGGACAACTCGTCCAATCAGAATCACATTACCCCCGGAGCCTCAAATCACAATCAGAGCGAAGAAGAATGCCTTGACCGGGACAACCCTTCAGATATCTAACAACCCTCAAAGCCGTATCACAATGATCATGTCGGGACTCATGCATAAACTGCGATAAGATGTGAACAGCATAAGCCAAATCCGGCCGAGTAAACGAAAGATAAATCAGCCGTCCCACAAACCGTCGATATGCTTCCCCATCAGACAAAAGTGGACTTGTAGAGCGTGCCAATTGATGATGTTGTTCCCATGATGATGTTGTTCCATGGAAAAGCTTGCGGATTTTGCCCCCCAATAATCATGTCTCAGAAATAATGTCAAGTGTATAATTCCGTTGACATAAAAAAGTACCTTCCGTATTTCGAGCTACCTCAACACCAAGAATAAACTTCAACGTCCCAAGGTCCTTCATGTGAAAGCATGTACTCAAATAATTCTTAAAGGTAGTAAGAGCAGCAGAATTATTGTTAGAGAGAATCAAATTATTGAGATATACAAGAATATTTATCTGACCATCGCCCTTATGAAGAGTAAAAAGCGAATAGTCAGAGTACGATTGGCAAAATCCGTACTCCTGCAAAGAAGATGCCAACTTCGCAAACCAATAACGAGGTGCATGTTTAAGCCCATAAATAGATTTTCGAAGCTGACATACCTGACCAGGGTGTTTGGTTTAAAAACCAAGTGGTAGTTTCAAATACACTTCTTCGGTAAGGTCTCCATGTAGGAAGGTATTGTGAACATCCATCTGATGTAGTTTCTAATTCTTTGCTGCGGCTACAGCTAGAAAGGCACGTACAGTAACCATTTTTGTAACCGGAGCAAAAGTATTAGTGTAATCAATCCCTTCAACCTGATGATTTCCAAAAAACGACCAAACGGGCTTTAAGCCGCTCAACACTCCCATCAGAGTTGTACTTTATCTTGTACACCCACCAGCTCCCAGAGCACATTTTTTAGCCGAAAGCATCTTCATGGTCCAGGTACCAGTATCCTCCAACGCCCATATCTTCTTCTGTATAGCTTCTCGCCATCCTGTATCTTTAACTGCCTCTTTAAAGGAGGTCGATTTTGTACATGCAGTTACAGCTACAAAAAAAATTATGTATCCCAGAGAAAATCAGTCAGAATTCAAAAAATGTATTATATGATAAGGAGTACCTGAGGATTTACTAGACATGGTGGAACGTTGGGAGGGAGGACTATGAGATAACTTTCGTATTGTATTTGTAACAAAATCACGGAGCTTAACAGACGAAATCTTTGTACGCATGCCACGTATACGCTCCGATTTTTCGCAGGTAATCAGTCGTCCCCGCTGGGCATGGATCACCACGTCAACGCTCCTGCGGAATAATCTTTCTCATCTAGACATGATGCCATACGAGCGTAATCTGTGCCGATGCAGGCCCAGATCCGAACAGGCGGTAAGATGTCTAAGCCACAGAGTCGCACAGATAGTCCGAGTACAGCGGAATAAGAAACGTTTAGGCGACTGGTAACAAGTTCACAGAGTCGTCAATAGCGAAAGCATTGAATACACAAGTATAGAAGTAAAATAACCTCTTTATTAATATTGAACAAGTGTTACAAGCGGCACTAGGCCTAAATTATAAGTCGCTCAAGCCCTCTCTCTCAAAACAGTAAAAAAGCGTACGAAGTGGCTACAATTTATGGAATAATACATAGGCGATGTTCCAACATTATGTCTTGTATATGTGCTTCAATTTCGGATGCAAGGCTCCAGAGCGAACTCCACGCCTTAGCATGCACAAAGGAGGCTCCAGCACCGAACGAGGTTTTCCCGTACCCTGCAATCAATCTGGTGGGTTATCAGTACATGAATGCACTTGTGGGGAGGCTCCTCGCCCACTCGACAAATCAAAATACGTTATATATGTTTCGTGCACCATCTATTAAGTTATCTTTCTAGTCTTGCCTTAGGATCAGTTTTATGGCATAATAAAAAGCCTAACTCGTATGACAGTGTGCCATGCGATATAAAAGGAAACACGGCGAGACTTACCAACTTACCATTTGTCCTTCCCTGTCCAAGACAAACCAAGTTAAATCCAATCACAAACATTTATAATAAAATCCAGGGGCAATTGCATAAGCAAACAGAAGTATCGTGAGCGAGGTTATGTTTCGGGTCAACGAGTTACATGGATTATCACATGTGTTGCAGAAGTTGTTCAAGTATTTCAATTATATACAAGTGTCTCATACTCAAATCTTTCAGGTATTTCAGTTTACTGGATGCGATGCGATGCAATGACTCGCATGCGAATTGCCTCTAAGCGAGGATGACTTATCTATATGAACATGAGGTCACTGGCTTAGCCATAAAGGACCGATTTATAGTCTCGTGATGGAATAGGGTGCAACGCTTGATACAAAATGAGAAATTCAAGGCGAACATGTGATACATAAGAGCCATTGTACGCCATCCCGCCGATTCAAACGACTATCATTTGGTAGACGGCTAGTCCAAGGTAGTATGCTCTATCAAGGCCCGAATACCGAGTATTGTCCTGCCCCAAAGACGACATAGCATACCATAACCAAAATTGGCACGCAATACACCATTCATTCCTCCTAGGTCGGTACGATCCTAGTGTCCCGGTGATCGTCCGAGGAAGCAGATACCTCGTGCACGAGTTGTCCGTGACAATGCAAGTCTTGGGTCATTCCAGATTCACAACATGACATGATCATTATTGAATCTTTTTCTTTAACGAGTATTGCTCCACGAGCTGTGATTCTTTGCTTTACTTGACATTATTCTCGTTCAGAGTTAAACTTGACTTGATGCATTCCCCAGGTTCGAGAACTGCCTTGGCGACCTAACGGTCCCAGATACTTACAGGTTCATATTGCACAGAAGGACTATTTGATAGTCCTCTAGCTAACTAGATGCATGCACAATACGGATAGTGTTACTTGATTGTGGCATAATTTTGTGTGACAAGCATTGAAACGAGGCAACAAGTACAAACTACAAATAAGCATGCAAGCATGCATTTATATGACATATAAGCATTTATGTTGGCACGGTCTAAGGGTAAAGCGAGGAGTAAAATCGTAAAGGGACATACCGAGCAACATAATCTATGGGCGTACAGTATAAATGAGTGAAGCAGTGTACTACGAAGAGTATACAATGATCTACTCGAGGCATAGTAGGGTCTACTTGCATAAGGCAAATGTAGCATGCGAGGGTCCATTTATAAGCCAAATTTTATTTCCATGTTCTAACACAAGCAATACAAGTTGGAGATTATTTCCTTAGCTAGGTGCGTTGTATTCTTTATTAGCATACAAGGGGTGATTCACCTAGCGACTAGCATGTATTTTTCATATTTTAAGTGTGCTGGCTAAGCAAAGACAAGTTTATCATAGCCACCCACCTTAGCGATAATTTACCTCGGTCGAACGATACTCCGAGCGAGCCTTTGAAAGTCTAAGTCGGAACTACTAAAGGGCCAAGTCTGAAAATCTTTTGCCTCAAACGAGTCTTCTCGCTGAGCAAAGTGTGTCAGATCGTTGCACTTGTGCCATTTGAATCGGTTTTCCGCTTGAACGGAATGGGTCGTCACATTATATACCACTCTGAAAAAGTATCATCCTCGAGACTTCCTGAGCGCAAATCGTTCTATCGCTTTATCGAATCTATCTCAAGTATAGCAATCGGTACCACTAGATCCGTTCGAACATAATTTCTTACTTATTCCTTATGTCGTGTCGCGTGTATGCTGGGTCAGTCTCATTGCAAGACTCTCATTCAATCAACGGTATGACTGGGTCTCTACTGCGCCTTAGCGCGAAACATATATTGCTTAACACGGGGTACATTATAATATATCTTGAATGATGATCTAAGGCTGAGGCAAACTTATCCAAATCGATATACTCGTTCATGCGAATCTAACATATTCACTTGCACTAGCATTCGAGATCAGCATATCGCGAGTCTGGATCGTGCACATATTCAAAGCATCCTTCAAACATATGCATGTCAACTAACTTAGCGATAGCGAAGTCTTTACACTCGAGTTCAACATATCACTGTGTCTTTGATCGTCTGTCACGCCCCGGACCCGCCCGGGCCGCCGCTCCGCCCTGCCCCGTCCCGTGCGGCCGGGATTCAACGAACCGGGCACGAATCACCGTGCCTCGGTGCGCCGGACGCGAATCACCAATCCATCCTTTTCTACACCTGTATCACTAAGCCACAATTCCATTATAAGTCATCGATGTATATCATGAACTCTAAGTCGTCCAGGCCAATCTACGTATCCGTTCATGAAAACATCCAACACCTCTTACTTCATGTTTCTAGACTAACTCCTCAAGAAAATCCTTAGACTCATTTTATCCTGAAACTTGTCTTTTCGTATCGAACCACAAGTCAAAATGATCCTTCGATTGTCACGTTCCGGTCTCCCGTTAGTTCAATCATCCTCGTCGGACGTGATATCACCACGCCAATGCTCCCGCGAAACGATCGTCCTATCCGGACGTGACGCATGTGCGAATAAGAAGTTATACCCGTACAAGACAAGAAGGTCAATCGTTATGGTTATCCCCGAACGAACAGACAACTCATTATTACCTTTCATTTCATCCCAAGTTGTATATTGATCCACCAAGCCACATTCTTCTAACAACCGTTCTTACCGCCATCCAAGTTCGTCTATCCAAACCGTCCAACTTCAATATTACCATTTGAACATTTCTTAGTCTACTCTTAGCATTCCACAAACAACTAAGTTCAAATCCCAAACCCAAGTCTATTTCATTTGATACGTTCCATTCATCGAGTTCGTTTGGAATAATCACCGAAGCTATTCCCCCGAGTTCGATTATCCCCGCCGTACGTGAAATCACCACGTCGGCGCTCCCGCAGAATAATCGTTCTCACTGGGACAGATTTCGGATGTTATCTTTCCGAACTTGATTTCAAGATCGTTCTTCCAACTCCAAACCAAGTCTGCTACCGCTTATCTCGATTCTATCAAAATCCCAATTTTTCCAACTTGCATCAATCCGAGTTATCTTCCAACCATCATTATAGTTTAAAATTTCCCAAAAGTGAAATCATCGCATTCGTACTCAATCTGAACTCTATCGAGCGATATCCTACTCAAATCCAAATTTTTCATGCACGTTATCATTCGTTCGCGCCATTGTTTTCAATCGCACCACTCCGATCGCATCTCAGATTATTCAATCTCAACTCAAGCTTCTAATTTACTTGTTTCAACTCAAATCGCTCGTACAATCCTCTATGTTTTTCCTGACCATGCTATCGATTTCCAATTGCCCTGAATTTCTATTCGTTGTAAGCCTTATTCCTTATTCAACTCATCGTAACTCGTTCGAACCAAATATTGTATGCTTTCTCCGAGTTCGCTTACTTGCTAGGCATTGTTTATTTATACTAAGGCTTTACCCAATCTCGTCGTTCGTCGCTAGACTCGCTTAACCCTCCGAATCCACGACTTCGTTCGAGCATTTCTAAGCCGACCAATACACCACTCAGGGTTCGAGTTATACTCCCTGAATCTTTACAACTCATTATATCCACAATTCGCATAATCGAACAGGGGACTATCGCATACCCCACTCAGGAATCGAGTTATCCTAATAACTCCTGATTCGCGTTCGCATCCTTCACTCGTATTCCCAATTCGTTCCTTAGAACTCCAACACAGTCCCTAATTATCGTCTTAGCGATCTTAGACTCGTACACACCTCTATTCATAGTCCTCTATACAGACTATGCTTCAAATCATAACTTATCGCTATGAATAACCGTCCAAACTATTTCTGAAAATTCCATACACGATTCCAATTATTCGCCTTAGCGGCACTCCGATAAAGTCTCTATCGATTTTCCTCCCGAGTCAAACTTTATTCTTATCCGAACAACACCCAAATCTCGCTGCAACTCGCTAGCACCCCGTGCCCTCTCCCTTCTCCCCCGGCCATCTCCTCCCCTCCGGCGTCCCGCTCCGCCGTCCCCGGTCACCACGACGACAGCAACAGCAGCTCGGGCAGCTCCCCGAGCCGCCTCCGGCCGCCCGCAGCGCCGACGAGCCCGGCCGCCGCCACGCCGCGCTGCCCCCGGCCTCCTCCGCCTTAGTCCGGCCGCCCAGCCGCCGTCCCCGCCGCGTCTCCAGCCGAATCCCTAACCCTAATTCCTAAATCCCCTTTGTATCCGACACGTGTCGGACACGTGTCGGACACGATTTTGCCCCGGTTTTCGGGCCCAGTTCAGGTGCGTGTAACTTTTTCCTCGCTGCCCCATTTTCAATTCCGTAAATTGCGTTGTGAAGCCTGTATGACCCTCTCGGTGCCCGGATAAACCGCTCGGGACATCGCGTCCTGTGGTGATCGCACACCGCGATCCAAAAACAGGAAAAAACATCACCCGATTCACCCCGGAACTGGGTACGCCCCGCCCAACGGGACGACTTGGTCGTGCGCGGTCTTCACAGATACGTGCGCAGCGTTGATACGAACGTGTGGGATTTCACGGAAGTCGATTTGGGTGTGCGTGCACACCGGGATCAACGCGTATCCGCGGATACCGCCCCGTATCTGCCTTTTCTGATTCAAGCCCTAACTTCCTGTACACACGTCGGATCAAAACGAAACTTGCGCCATCGGACTCGTAGCGATACGCTGGTCCTGTGACCCAAGTTTGGTTCGATTCTGAGAACGTTGACGAAATTGCGTGTCGTGGGCCCCACAGGCCCCGCTCGACGGGCGATTTTGTGATCGGCTCATCGGAATCCAATTCTGGAAGTTCTGTTGGGTTCGTATCATCGTTCCTGACCATTTGACACTAAATTTGGTGAATTTGGAGACCTTTGACCCTGACACATTTTTTGGTGCAAAGCGGGCCCACATGCGGACCCCGTTTTGACTCGAAACTGTCGTTTTTGTCCTTGTCTCCAAATTGGACCCCAAGGACAGGCGTTTCTAGCTATTTGATATCTTCTGAGCATGATGATAATGTTTATTTTAGCATCCGAAGTCATTTATGGAAATTTTTCCGAGACACAAAACTGTAATTGGATCCAAACAACAGGCAAGTACCTGCACTTCAAGTTTAATCTTTATATTATGACGATTAATTTCTTGCTCTACTAGTAACATTGATGTTTACACGTAGTGTTAGAACACTGGATTTCATGTCTTGAATACTGGATTTTTATGTCTTGCTTTTCGTGTCGGAGAATACTAGGAGGCATGTAGTTTACCATTCCCCCTGTCGTGACTGCTAGCTGTTGGTACGTGACTGTACCATCAGCCTTATACTTGTTTATTCCTGACTGCTAGTCGTCTATGACGGCCTTATTAGCCTTATAAGCCCCTACATGCCAACTATGTATTCTAATTACACAAGTTCACGCACATAGTTCTTGTCTGGTTGCAGTTCTTGTTGTCTTGTTACAGTTATATTTTCTGTCATATTTTATTCCTGTTTTACTCATATTCCTGGTTTATAGCAATTAATCATGTTTTACTTATAGACCTGATTTATAGCATTAATTCTCAGTTAATCTTTACTATTTATTATGCATATTCTGATCATGATGCTTAGTCAGTTCTTTTCTACCTGTCACAAATATTTAGTTTAAATCTTGTTGTGCATTGTGTACTTTGCTCCTTTCCTGAATGGATCCGTAGTTTTAGGCGATGATGAGAACCTTGCCCCCACCTATTATGGCCCCTATGAGGCAGCAGGTGATACAGTTGAGAAGCCGGTTCCTACTCAGGAGACTACCTTTGAGGAGTAGTCAACCAGTTAGCTAGTATTTCCTTTCAGCATAATACTCGGGTTTGTCCCCGATTTATCTTCTGGCTTTGTATTGACTGTGGATTTGGTTGTCACAGATTAAATATTATGAAATCCTAAGCATTCTTATTCCTGTGATTATCCTTGCCTGTTTATTATTGTGGATGAGATAGATATTTATTGATCCCAGAAAATGACCTAGACAGCGTACTACCGCCGACACTGCGGCGTAGGCTGGACGTGCCCACGCACTCGTGCCCGAATATCCGGGTGCAGGTCGTGACACCTATAGAGGATACTCCTATAGACCATGAGGACTTAGTTGCAGAGCCCGAGGAGGTCTAGTTTATTTGTGTTGGATTGTATTAGACTATTTTTTTTGTTGAGATTCACAGTTTGTATATTATTTCAGATTATGGATTGTATCTTATTTTTTACTTCGCTATTCCATTCGTGCTTTATCTTCCTTAGTTTGTTTTGTGATTGAGATTAGTTATACTTGTGAGATACCATATTGTTCCTCCGTTTGTAGTTGAGATGGTTGACAAGTACCATATTATATTGTTGAGATGTTAGATAGTTAGAAATGACCCAGACAACGTTCTACCGTCGATGCTGCGACGTAAGCTGGGCGTAACCACGTACTTGTGCCCGAATATCTGGGTGCTGGTCGTGACAATCCTCGCTGGACGTGAGATCCCCACGCCAATGCTCCCGCTGGATAATCGTCCTAATCTGGGCGTGACGCATGTACGAGCATGGAGTTACGCTCGCACAAGATAAGAACGTCAAATGTTATGGTTATCTTCGAAACGATCGAGACACCTTATTATTTTACTTTGCTCCATCCAAGTTATATATATTTATCCACCAAGTCATGTTCGTTCATGCCGTGATTATAATTTGTCTAGCAAAACCATCCAACTTTAACGTTACCATTTTGATAATCCAAATTCTACTTCTGGCATTCCTCAAACAACTAAGTTCTAATATTCAAGCCCAAGTCTATCCAACTCTTGATACGTTCCATTCATCGAGTCCGTTTGGAATAATCATCGAACATGTTCCCATGAGTTTGATTATCCTCGTCGTACGTGAAATTATCACGTCGGCGCTCCCGCAGGATAATTGTTCTCGTTTGAGACTCATTTCGAAGGTTATCTTTTTGAACTAGATTCAATATCGTTCTTTCAAACTCCAGGTTAATTTCATTATCGCTCACTTCTTTCATCGAAGCAAAATATTTCTTTCTCAGGCTAACTTCTATTCGAGCGATATTGTATTCAAGTTCAGTCCGTTTGATCCAATCCAAAATCGCTCACACGATCCTCTAAATTTTCAACAAGTTTTTTTTACCAAGATATTGATTTCATTACCTTGAATTCCTATTCGATATAAGCCTTATTTTTATTCAAGATATTCCCAAATCGTTCAATCCAACTATCGTACGAGACCTATAAATTCGTTTAAATGTTTTCCAAACCCAAGCGGGTCGGGTCGGATCTGAACCCAGAATCCGACACGACCCACTACTCGACCCGATTTCTATAATTGCTACAGTAATTAACCCTGACCCCCGCGTTCATTTCGATTCCGGCCGTTCGTCTCCCCGTAACCGTCGGTCGTTACACCCCTCCCCGCCGCCATTCACCGCCTTCCCGTAACCGACGGCCACCGTCTCCCTATAAAACCCCCGTCGAACCCTGCTGCCACCACTACCAACACCATCGACCCCGATCTCCGGCCACCTCTGTCACCATCTTCCTCACCACTATCCGTCGTCTCCTCCGCCCTCCAGAACTCATCATCGCAAACCTCCAGTGCCCCGAGCTTCTCCAGCACCGTCGCAGCTACCCCCGGCGACCCACGACCACCACAACAGCCGACGAATCCCGTCATCGCTGCCGTCGTGCCCCGCCGTGCCGCTTCCTTTCTCAACAGAAAACCACAGCAAGGTACCCGCCTTCCCGCGTGCGTATCACCCTGTATATTGGTCTGTTTTCTATTCTGTCAAATCCTACTCGTAGACCACGTGACCCTCTCGAAACCCTTGCAATTCGTTCGGGGTATCGTATCCAGTGTCGGTCGTAAACTGCGACGTAAAATCAGGAAAATAAACCCCTATTTCCGAAAATTTTGAAATTTGTCCCGAACTCCCCAGTTCATGGCTGTTTTACAACCAACCTAGTTAATATTTTCAAAATTTACCTGAACAGTAATTTAGACTGTATAACCGAGTTTTAAACCCTATTTTTAGTTTAATTTATGGTACTTTAGTTTATAATTAATTTGCGGGTAAAAATGACCAAAAACTTGGTTATTTAAAAACCTATTTTTTTTTTCTGAACTGAGTGTGTGAACTTCACCAAAAGGTGCGCACTGTCAATACGGACGTGTGGGATTTCGCGAAAGTTGATTTGGATGTGCGTGCACACCGGAATCAACGCGTATCCGTCGACAACACCCCGTATCGACCATATTCTAAAACTCGTTGTAACTTTGTGTGTGCTCATCGTTTTGAAACGAAACTTACGCCATCGAACTCGTAGCGATACGCTAGTCCTGTGACCCAAGTTTGGTTCGATTCTGAGAACGTTGACAAAATCCCGTATCGTGGGTCCTACGGTTCCACTTGACGAGCGATTTTGTGATCGGCTCATCGGAATCCAGTTCTGGATATTCCGTTGGGTTCGTATCGTTGTTCTAGACTTATAGAAACTAAGTTTGATGAATTTGGAGAACTTTGTCTCTAGCATATTTTTTGGTGCGAAGTAGGCTACATGTGGACCCCGCTTTGACCAGAAACTGTCAAATTTTCTCCTGTGTCAAAATTGGATTTGTAGACAGGCAATTATAGTTATTTTATATCTTCTGAGAATGATGGTAGTATTTATTTCAGCAACCGGATGAGTACTTGAAGATCCCTCGGATACCGGAGCAACTGCTGGAATCCAAACCCCAGGCAAGTGTACCTTGCCATACTTGCAATAATATAATTTATATTATTCTCTTGATCTATTTCTGTGATATATATGTTCAACCTACGACGGTGTGATATTTCTTAACGTCCGAATAATATTCGGGTGTCAACGTTGTACGCGGAGTTGTGTAACGTCACCTAGAGATTGATATCGTGATCCTATACATTTTCGTGCTTGCATTATCAAGTACGTCATACCACAGGACACCTGACACTATTCATAAGACAGAATCTTCCTGAGTCATTCATGGTGATTCTGCATAGGCTACAGGATTTGTGACATAGACTTTATTTATATCCGTAGCTATCATATGACTTGCTGCATTAGATATGATCTTGCGTGTTATGGACATGAGACGTCGTGGACATGAAACGTATGATTACATTGGATGGAAAGATACACACAGGCTACATGATAATTATATATATATATTTATTATTGTGAGGTTGTAGACTCTACATCAGGGCTAGGCACATTACGTGATATTACTGCTACCGGCTCCCCGACACAGAGCTTGTAGTGGTCTCAGCCTGAGTACTGGTGATGCTCTCACTTGCATATCATATAGCTGGTTACATAGTTTATCTTATTGATTCATTTATTATGGTTCTGCATTTATTTTAGCTTGAGTTATTCTTGTACCTTGCTATGTCCTCTGAGGACCTGGATCCGAATTATGTCCCCAGGTATAACAGATGAGATTTATCCTGAGGTATACGGGACATGAGCAGACACTGGAGCTGAACCAATACTTGAGGACGAGGTGATGGCCAAAGATTTTACCTGAGTATATGTTTTATCTATACTCAATCTTTGCTGTTATTAGACTCTTTTATTTCTTGAACTACTGTATCAGACTTATTATCGGGTTGTTCCCCGAGATACTTTATTGAGACTTGATGTTGGTTTATATTTCATTATGCTGATATTGTTCGTATTTATATTCCATGGATAAGATTAGAATGTGACATGTTTAGTAGACCTTTATTGATATTTTACAGCTTAAGTATACTTTGATGGGTTCATTAAATTGGGTTTGTCCGTTATAGTGTGTTGTTGGCCATTGCCTCGTAGCTAGTTCCTCTGTATTTTGGGACAAGGGCATGACATAATGTTTCTAGCGGTTGTAATTCTAAGTCTGACTTGCCTTTATCTGAACGATATCCCAATCTCGCTTGCAACTAGTGTCACGTCCCAGTCCTAAAATACATAGGACCAGGAATACGCGATACGCCAGCTACGCATTCGACCAGACTCTAGTCTGACTCGAATACGTATAAGCTGTGTAATAAAGGGCACTATCTAAAAATCCCGTAAATGTAAACATCTATGTCTCAATCCACAATGAACAGAAGTATACAAGAAAGAGCTACATGTGCTAAAGTCGGTCGTCCAATAACACACCAACTCGAATAGACTCGAGAAGAAATATGAGTCTATAAAAATTAGGCTACAACAGCAGATGAATAATCAATATAAAATAACCATAATGCCAGTAGATATGATGTGAGTACCTGGTATAATGTCCGCAAGACATGCAACTCCAACAGCAACTCCAAATGCTCCGTAATCGTCTATGCTGCAAAACTGGCAGGGGACCAGGTCCTCAGAGGGACGTAACAAGGTACAAAATACAGCATGCTAAAGTACAACAGAAAGTACAAGTGCAACGACGGTGTAGTCTAGCATAACCAACTACGTGAGACACAGTTTGAAGACAATGTTTGATGCGTGGGTTGTCCAAAATAAAACTGTAGCTCCGAACACAGAGACACACGGGGCGTACCGTAGCTCCGAGCACGGAGTCACACAGGTGATACTACTACTCCGGATACAGGAACACTACATCAACAGGACATACATATATAAAGCGCGTACAGAGGAGCCCAAACATGTAGTAACTGTCTTCCCCATCCCAAGCGGCCAATGATGGTGCGCTGAACCTGAACCTCTATTTAATAGTCTCGTCACACAGAAATAACTCAACAGACGCGACCCTAAAGTCGTCCCAGTCTCCGGTCATGATGTCAGTATCAGGATACAGGAAATCTGGCACGATAAAAGTGTATGAATGTGTCCTGGGGTGACGATATACTCAGGTACGTACATCGAGGTGTTACGAACATCTAGCATTCGTTACAAGACGTTACGACGAACGTATGCACCCGGTTGTGATCCGGACGCGAAGTAACGGTCTTAATCAAATACGTGCACAATATAAATAATAAAATAATAAATATTTGGTAACTGAAATACAGGGTGGCAAGGTACATTTGCCTGCGTCCGGCTGCTGAAGATGGGGATCCGGTACGACGTTCAAGTCCGCAGGTCCTGTAGTACCAGTTGAGATAGATTGGTGCCAGGCATTCGATTCAAGGATGAAGAGATGGGTAACCTTATAGATTAGAGGAGTCCCAGCTTGCATCAACAGCATTTGATGATCCTATCATGCAACACCGAACCCGAGCAAGCAACTATGTCGTGATCAAGACCTTCTAAATAAACACCTCTGAAGAAATCCAATAGGCGCCCGCCTGCATCTGTGACCACTCCACCAGCCTCTTGTACAATGATCACCCCAGCAGCATGGTCCCATATATTCTCTTTGTAGCCAGCCCTGGCGAACTTCATGAAGATCTCTGCATCCCCCCGCGGTATGGCAGCATACTTCACCATTCTATATACACGCAATGGCTGCTTTCTCAGACCAACACTTTTGGCCAAACCAGCTGTGAAGGAATGGCTTGAATTGGTCTTCTCGACAGGTTCACAAAATGTTGCAATAGCTGGGTCATCAATGGTTGACACTTTGATTTCTCTCTCGGAGCTGTGCTGGTCAAGTTTCCCACAATCGTGGACAAGTGATTGCATCCAAGCTTTCCCGCTACCTCATTGAGCATAGAGTACACATCCTTTGTCCCAAGAGCTAGCAGCTGGAGGTGACAGCTTAGACAAAATCCTATAATAGCTTTGGTGATAATTGAGCCACTGCTTCTTCATTGGATAGTTTGGGCACCCAAGGACACCAAGGACCACTTCTCCGTCCTCTATTAAGGCAAGAGCAACAACATTTGATCCCCCCGTACAAAGCCCAATGTGCCATCCACAGGGTCGAGGACCCAATATCTTCCCTTCGGCCCCCCATCAGAGTTGCATCTGCTTATAGCTTCAAGAACCTCCCAGCTTTCAAGTGCCTTTGAAGGACTTTCTAATCCAAACTTGGGAGCTTCGGCTAAGCATACATTGACAGCATTGACCATAAATTCTAGCAAGCCTACAGCTTCCTTCTTGGAAAGGGTTTGAACATCTTCTTCTGCGACAATGGACATATTTTTACTGCAATAGTGACAGGGGAGTTATCATCCTTGGAGTTGATCTGCTGATGATGATCCATATTATTGTTGTTGTTGTTGTTCCTGTCCTGTAGCAGCCCATCCTGAACCCTCTGGCAGAGGGAGGATGCCATCTGCACCACCCTCACAGCCACATCCAACTCCTTTGAGATGTTGTTGTACTCATTCTCTGCCTCCATCACAGGATCTGAATGGGACTCAGATGGGAAACAAAAGAAAGAGAGAGAAGGGGGTTCAGTTTTGTATGGAGAAGAGGGAGGAAAGAGAGAGAGAGGGGGTAGGTTCTCTAGGTTTTGGAGATTAGGCCCGGCATGGGGTTGAGTGTGGTGATTGAGACATTATATAGGGAGTGGTGTGAGGATTGGATGGTGAGGATGAGCCCAATTCAAATGGGGGATGAGGATTTCACATAGAGAAATAAATTCCTTATCCAAAGGAGAGGAATGAGAGAGCTTGAACGGTCAAGGAAATGTGGTGGCTTGTTCATTTGGCCTTGACCAATGAGGTCATGACACATGTTACAACATTTGTAATTTAGCCCCTTAAGTTTGGATATTTGCACAAACACATGAAATGATGGAAAAATTGTGAGAGAATTGGTGTTTGGTGTTTTCTAGGGTGAGGGGTGTTGTGTATTTTGCATCGGCTTAATTAAAAGGGCATTAAAATTTAATTGGGATTAACATAGGATTAGTCAAAGTTGGTATCCCCAATTTAATTAGAATAAATTGTCATGTGCTATTAAATTAAATGGGGGCACATGGGATCTCAATTTGGAGTGACACAAAGGCCATAAATGGTGTAGGCTTGATGTCAATCTTGGATCCTTTAATTGGTCCGGCTCAACGGGTTGAGTTGGTGTCTCAAAATTGATGGCAACGACACAAGTGTGCGATACATGATTAAATATGGATTTCGGTTACGAAAAGTTGTACAATTAAATTAGAGCACAAGGAATTATGATTTTGAGTGACAAAAAAGTCCAGCACCTAAATTGGCGTGTCAAGTCTAGAATGCAATAATCTGTTGGAAATTATGGGCTGATATTGGGCTCCGAATATTACAACAACGGTAGGGCGCGCAAAAGATTTTATTAAAGACTTAGACATCTGCATCCTTAATTCTAAACCTCAAACATCTACTGCTAAACCAAAATTTTCTAACCCATAACCAGACTATCTATAGAAATAAATGAGGGGGTTTACAACTAGCTTGTACCGAAAGGGTCTTGGCGCGCGATATTCAATACAACTTAGCCGAAAGGTGGTGTGCATAGCTAATTCCGAACGATATTCTATCTTGCACACTAACCAACTGGATAATCACATATAGGTATTCGGGTTTGCACATAACTTGCAAATTCTAGCATGAGTCTATTCCCATGAAGTCTAGCACAGGTCGGCTCAAACGGGTTTGCACAAAGGCCTTCGCATCACACTTTTGTACAAGCAGTCATATCATTCACATATACTTTTAAAAGTATTTAGACTCATTGTACGGAATATCCCATCGGGTCAACGAGAGAGAGTGTATGCACATAACCCACGAACGAGCTTTCGAAACTGAGAAAATTGATACGAAGTTCAAAGGCGTAAAGCCATGCTCTGATACCAATATGTCACGTCCCAATCTCCCGCAGGTAATCGACCATCCCCGCTGGGCACGATTCACCGCCCCATCTGGACGTAATATCGCACGAGCGTAAGCAGCACCCGTGCAGGGCCAAGATTCGAACAGGCGGTAAGATGTCTAAGCCACAGAGTCGCACAGATAGTCCGAGTGCAGCGGAATAAGAAACGTTTAGACGATTGGTAACAAGTTCACAGAGTCGTCAATAGCGGAAGCATTGAATAACACAGGTATAGAAGTAAAATAATCTCTTTATTGATATTGAACAAGTGTTACAAACGGCGCTAGGCCGAGATTATAAGTCGCTCAAGTCCTCTCTCTCGAAACAGTAAAAAGTGTGCCAAGTGGCTATAATTTATGGAATGATACACAGGCGATGTTCCAACATTATGTCTTATATATGTGCTTCAGTTTCGGACGCAACGCTCCAAGGCTCCAGAGCGAACTCCACGTCTTAGCTTGCACGAAGGAGGTTTTCGTACCAAACGAGGTTCTCTCACACTCTGCAAGAAATCTGGTGGGTTATCTTTACATGAATGCACTGGTGGGGAGGCTTCTCGCCCGCTCGATAAATCCAAACACGTTATATAGGTTCTGTGCACCATCTATTAAGTTATCTTTCTAGTCTTACCTTAGGATCAGTTTTATGGCATAATGAAAAGTCTAACTCGTGTGGCAGTGCGACGTACGATATAAAAGGAATACTGGGAGACTTACCAACTTACCATTCTTCATTCCCTGTCCAAGGCAAACCAAGTTAAACCAATCACAAGCATTTATAATAAAATCCAGGGGCAATTGCATAAGCAAACACAGGTGTCATGAGCGAGGTTATATTTCGGGTCAACGAGTTACACGGATTATCAGGTGTGTTGCAGAAGATATTCAAGTGTTTTAATTATACACAAGTGTCTCATACTCAATCGTTCAGTTGTTTCAGTTTACTGGATGCGATGCAATGACTCGCATGCGAATTGCCACTAAGCGAGGATGACTTATCTATATGAATATGAGGTCACTGGCCTAGCCATAAATGACTGATTTATAGTCTCGTGATGGAATAGGGTGCAACGCTTAATACAAAATGAGAAATTCAAGGCGAACAGGTGATACAGAAGAGCTATTGCACGCTATCCCGCCGATTCAAATGACTATCATTTGGTAGACGGCTAGTCCAAGGTAGTATGCTCTACCAAGGTCCGAATACCGAGTATTGTCATGCCCCAAAGACGACGTCGCATACCATAACCGAAATTGGCACACAATACACCATTTATTCCTTCTAGGCCGGTACGATCCCAGTGTCCCGGTGATCGTCCGAGGAAGCAGATACCTTGTGCACGAGTTGTCCGTGATCATGCAAATCTTGGGTCATTCCAGATTCACAATATGACATGATAATTCTTAATTCTTTTTCTTTAACGAGTATTGCTCCATGAGCTGTGATTCTTTGCTTTACTTGACATGATTCTCGTTCAGAGTTAAACTTGACTTGATGCATTCCCCTGGTTCTGGAACTGCCTTGGCGACCTAACGGTCCCGGATACTTGCAGGTTCATATTGCACATAAAGACTATTTGATAGTCTTCTAGATAACTAGATGCATGTACGATACGGATAGTGTTACTTGATTGTGGCATAATTTCGTATGACAAGCATTGAAACGAGAAAACAAGTATAAACTACAAATAAGCAGGCAAGCATGCATTTATATGAAACATAAGCATTTACGTTGGCACGGTCTAAGGGTAAAGCGAGGAGTAAAACCGTAAAGGGACATATAGAGCGACATAATCTATGGACGTATAGTGTAAACGAGTGAAGTAGTGGACTACAAAGAGTATATAACGATCTACTCGAGGCATAGAGTGGTCTACTAGCACAAGGCAAAGGTAGCATACGAGGGTCCATTTATAAGCTAAATTCCATTTTCATGTTCTAACACAAGCAATACAAGTTGGGGATTATTCCCTTAGCTAGGTGTGTTGTATTCTTTATTAGTATGCAAGGGGTGATTCACCTAGCGACTAGCATTTATCGTTAATATTTTAAGTGTGCTGGTGTAAAACCCCCTTCCTAGAAAATCGTATATGCCCTTTATTTATTAATTATTAATTAAATTGTAGAAATTAGGTCCAAATAGGAGAAATAGATTTTTAATAATTTTTATGTTAGGTGTTCGGGCACTTAGAGGACTTGTGGGACCATCAAGAATTTTTCGAATTTTATTCCATGTAGGAGACCCCTTGAGCAGTTGCTAGCCTAACGATGTGCAATACCCTATTATATAAATTTTCTTATGTGTGAATATATATATATATATATATATATATATATATATATATATATACAAATATATATATGTATATATATATTTAAAGAAAGAAAGAAAAAGAAAAGAATTAAATAAGTATAATAATAATACTAAAACTAATAATATAATAATAATAATAATATGTTAACAATGCTTTCCCAGCAGACTTGTGATTTCCCGCCTTCAGAAATCCCAGGGGACCCGCCCCCCCCCCCCCTTAGCCGCACTTAGCTAACTTCAGGATTTGTTTCCAACCCGCGGAACCATCCAACTACCCCTCTCTCTCCTAATATATATAATAATATATATATATATGATTAGCTCCCCAAAACCCTAATCTAAAATCCCAGACTTCCTCTTCCCATCTAGAGCCGTCACCGCAGCCAGAGAAGCCTCCCCAAGCCATCCAACCATCCCGTCGACGCCGGCATCGCGAACTGCAGTCTCCCACTCGAGGCACCTTCGCTCCGGCGTTATTTCCTGTTGACTCGCTCGACCAAACGCTGTTCCGTTTTTATAGGTATGATCTTCCCTCAACCCTCTCCAATATTTGTTTTATAGTCAACCTCGGAAAACGTGTGTCCCTAGGTGAAAAACAGCGCCCAAGTCAGCGCGAGCAGACAGAATTCTGCAATCGCAGAAACTTGCGATGACCACCCGTATTGTCGAGTTCGTATCTCCCACCACAGAGATCCGAATTCGACGAATCTTTTTGATACCTGTAGATTACATGACCTAGTTTAATTTCTGTATTATAACCTTGTGCTATTAGTTGCTGTGGACCAAATTGTAGTCGTCACAAAACTGCGCGCATCCACTTTTTCCGGTTTTCTAAAAGTGGGAGATCGGAGCGCGCCCCGCCAAACGGGACCGCCTCGCCGTGTGCCAAGTGTACCGAATGGTGCACGCAGCATAATCGGACACGTAAAAATTCGTGGGGACTGATTTAGACGCGTGTGCGCGCCGGAATCAGGCCGTATCCGCGAACACATTCCGTGTCGCCACTTTTGTGGAACTCGCGAGTATTTTGTGCACGCTTGTCAGATTGCGACAAAACTTGCGCCACTGGACTCGTGGTAACACGCTGGTCCTGTGACCCAATTTTCACGCATTTCTGAGACGGTTGACCATATCGCCAATTGGCGGGCCCCACAGTTGACTTTTTGGACCAAATTATGTTCGGCTCATCGGAATCCAAATTTGGACATACCGTTGGGATCGTATTGACATTTAGAGTTGTTTGACCCATAGTTTATCCCATTTAGAGACTGTTATCCTCGGCACGCTTTTCGGTGCAAAGTGGGCCCACATGTGGGACCCGCTTTGGTCCGAAAATGACCTTTTTGCCCCTGTGTTCAAATTGGACGTAAGGACAGGCATTTCCAGCTATTTGACATCTTCTGAGACTGTTGATGATATTTATTACAGCTTTCGGAGTAGTACCTACCGGATCCACAGATACCAGGACGACAGTTGATATTCAAACATCAGGCAAGTGTACCTTGCCAACTCTGCAGTTTGTTATCTATTTTCTTATCTCATTATATTACTGTGCATGCTCAACCTAGGGCCGTTTGACATACTTAGCGTCCGATTATCAGTCGGGTGCCAACATCGTACGCGGTGTTGGGTAATATCATCTAGATATGGACATACGTGACACTTTATCTTCTCGTACTTGTCATACCAAGTACACTTGACCCAGGACACTGGACACTGATCATGAGACAGGATCTTCCCGAGATATTCGTGGTGATCCTGTATAGGATGCAGGACATATAGAGATACTAAAATCTAGATACATTATGACTTGTGCATTAGTTATGACCCCGCTGACATGGACGTGAGACGTTATGTTCATGATTTGTGTGGTTACATTGGGTGGGGAGAGACACACAGACTACAGGCTGATCATATATATACACCCCTATTATTGTGAGGCACAAGACTCTATAGCCGAGCTTGGCCCATTACTCATTACTACTGCTACTACCCGGCTCCCCTACACAGAGCTTGTAGTATGCTTCAGCCTGAGTTCTAGTGCTGCTCTCATCTTGCATATCACTTAGCTGGTTATTTTAGTATTCCCTTATTGTTCCATCTATGGCTGGAGATACCCACAGGCTACAGGTTGATTATGGTATGCCGGCTACTCAGTCTCCCGCTGAGCTAGACCACCTCTTGACACCCCTGCTACCGGCT
Source organism: Iris macrosiphon (assembly GCA_036927795.1). Taxonomy (NCBI): domain Eukaryota; kingdom Viridiplantae; phylum Streptophyta; class Magnoliopsida; order Asparagales; family Iridaceae; genus Iris; species Iris macrosiphon. Next base: position 146,682,457 of record JAYESA010000016.1, read on the forward strand.
CCCCTTCACAGAGCTTGTAGTAGTTCCAACCTGAGTACTGTTGATATTCTCTCTTGCATTTTATACAGATGTTACATACTTACCCTGCTTATCTCATTATTTGCTGCACTGTTTATATTCTGGCTTGTATTATTTTCTGTACCTTGCTATGTCCCCTGAGGACCTGGATATGGATTTTGTCCCCAGATTTTGCAGAACAGGTTTACCCCGAGGTTTACGGGACCGCAGCAGGAGGAGCCGATCCAGGAGCCGTACCACCATCTGAGGGCGAGGTCTTAGCTGAAGACTTCTCTTGAGCATCCATGTTTATGCTCAGCTTTTATTATTTATTTCGGTCTTTTACTTTCTGGTCTGTTGAACCATTGTACTAGATATTTATCGGGTTGTTCCCCGAAGTACTTTGTGAGACTAGATGATGATTTACATTCCTTATTTATTCTGTGGATCATATTTTATATCTTGTGTGGATGAGATTAGTTGTGCCCTGATTGTCGTAGACTTGTTTTACAGCTTAAGTACGCCCTGATGGATCCATTATATGGAGTTGGTCCATCGGTGCGTACTGCTGGCCATTGCCACGTGTCTAGTCCCACGGTATTTTGGGACTGGGGCGTGACATGGTTTTTATGGTGGCCCATACAGGTCTACGACTAAATAGTTCGGTTTCAACTTAGGGACCGGACCAGCCTGCGCTTAGGACTAGAGTATAGGATCTCATCCACAATTGACTATGATTCATCTTCCTCCTATCTGTTCTATTTGAACAATTGCATCCCGCTTGATTCCTGTACTTCCTTAATAGTTCTTTGAGTATAGACTTCTGCTAGAATATAGGAACCCCTGTTATTAGGATGATAATTAGGGTAGCACACCTATTAAGAATACAACGAGATTATAGATACACCACTAAGTTTAGAATATCTAGTGAACCCTAGAACTCCTTATCTTTAGATTGGTATACCATTACCCCTTGATGTATTAAGAAGACTTGAGTAGTATAGACACTACTAGAGATAGTTAGAAGTTTTACCATAATGTTTGCCCCTAGCATGGAGGAACCCATAGAAAACAAAAACTTAATGTTTGGACTGAACCTAACCTTCATAGTTAGATGATATTGGAACCATAAACTTATATCATTGTCTTGTTAATTAGTAGACAGCACCCTAGGAAGCCTAGAGGAATGTAATCAACACTTCTCCCGTGATCATACCCCGAACATAGCAACCAACACCCCACTCCCCTTAGAGAACCATGATGCTATCTAGAGCCCTCTATCTTTATTTTATATATTGTTTCCCTGCGACCATAGCGCTCGCTATTTTGCGACGGCTAATTACGTTTCTTCTCTTCATCTTTCAACTCGCGCCATCTGACACTTCGGATAGTAGGCCAAGTAATTTTATTCTTGGTTAAAGGCTCATAGTTTGCTAGGCTTATAGTTGTAGCCTTGAGTGTGAAATCTTTATGCTTGGTAGTTAGAACTCGATAAGTTTAAGTTGTTTTGTAGATTGTGACCAATGATTAACCCTTAATTTTTAAATCATGAAATTTGTACCCTCACCTCGATACAAGTTAGACCCTTCCTCCTTGACGGCCAGTAACTCTTTTATCCTTACCATTGACACTTGCTTGTAAGTGCTATGACTAAGACTTAAGGTGACCCTTACCTATATAATGCAATAGGAGACCCTAATAAGTATCAAGATCCTTCCTCATATACCCTAATAAGAGTTTTTGTTTTATTTACATGTGCAAGGTTATTTGTAGGATCCTCTTAAGACGATCACGGTATTAGTTTAATTCTTTTATAAGTTGGGTAGTATGCCTCACAACATAGTACCAACTAGCCCTATTGACCCATTGATGAAGTAAACTAGGATGACACAACTTTAGACTTGCATTAGAAGATAGTGTTTAATTCAGACTGTAGAATTTAGAGGTCCTTGCCCCTAACTGGTCGACTAGCGACTTGGACAAGGAGGTTGTATGATGACTGTAGAGATTGGAGAGTCTGTTATTATTATGGTTGCTTGTTTGTTTTGTTTTATGAACTTGAATAATTTGTACCTCCTTTCATCATCATCTAGCGTACTTAAATTTGTTGTACTTGACTTATGCTGCTATTCTATAGCCTAGTTTTGCAAGCTTATTCTTTATCGAGCTTGTTCATGACATATGTATTAGTGGACTGGTACATTAATATAATTGTCTATTCAGAATCAGTGTATTACGGTCTGATCAACCTTAGTGCATTTTGGTTCGCTCTTCGCACGACTATTTTACGTGGATTGAGATATAGTTGACTAGTATACTTGCCCTCTAGGTATGTCTGAGCATATCGTATCGGTTACGTAACTGTACTAATACGAGCATGCGAACAAAGGTTTACCAGAATAGGATTTCAATCCACAACAACTTGACCATTTCCATTTGAATTCTTAAACGCCTTGATCCTGATACTTCTATTCTATTACCTCACCCTTGAACTCTTTATTATTGATCTTCGTCTTCCCTTATTTCGGAATGACGAAACCTCGTGCTGGGTATAAGTTTGATATATAGACAGTACTAGATACACCCCACAGGCCGGTCGCATTATTGATGACCTTCTATATAGGATTAAGGGAATATCATAGGTTATATGTTTGGTGTTAAAGACTTGAGGATTCAATAACATGATTAAATGAGTTGGGGCATAGATTTATTAGATGTATAGTCTTAGATAATAGATGGATGAATTCTAAGTTGGGTATAGACCGTAATGCTCACTTGAGAGAAATTCTTAGACTATAATCAAGTGAGACTTGACAGAGAGAGCCCTACCCTAATTTAATTTCGAGGACAAAATTTTTATAAGTTGGGTAGAATGTAAAACCCCCTTCCTAGAAAATCGTATATGCCCTTTATTTATTAATTATTAATTAAATTGTAGAAATTAGGTCCAAATAGGAGAAATAGATTTTTAATAATTTTTATGTTAGGTGTTCGGGCACTTAGAGGACTTGTGGGACCATCAGGAATTTTTCGAATTTTATTCCATGTAGGAGACCCCTTGAGCAGTTGCTAGCCTAACGATGTGCAATACCCTATTATATAAATTTTCTTATGTGTGAATATATATATATATATATATATATATATATATATATATATATATATATATATATATATATATATATATATATATATATATATGTATATATATATTTAAAGAAAGAAAGAAAAAGAAAAGAATTAAATAAGTATAATAATAATACTAAAACTAATAATATAATAATAATAATAATATGTTAACAATGCTTTCCCAGCAGACTTGTGATTTCCCGCCTTCAGAAATCCCAGGGGACCCGCCCCCCCCCCCCCTTAGCCGCACTTAGCTAACTTCAGGATTTGTTTCCAACCCGCGGAACCATCCAACTACCCCTCTCTCTCCTAATATATATAATAATATATATATATATGATTAGCTCCCCAAAACCCTAATCTAAAATCCCAGACTTCCTTTTCCCATCTAGAGCCGTCACCGCAGCCAGAGAAGCCTCCCCAAGCCATCCAACCATCCCGTCGACGCCGGCATCGCGAACTGCAGTCTCCCACTCGAGGCACCTTCGCTCCGGCGTCATTTCCCGTTGACTCGCTCGACCAAACGCTGTTTCGTTTTTATAGGTATGATCTTCCCTCAACCCTCTCCAATATTTGTTTTATAGTCAACCTCGGAAAACGTGTGTCCCTAGGTGAAAAACAGCGCCCAAGTCAGCGCGAGCAGACAGAATTCTGCAATCGCAGAAACTTGCGATGACCACCCGTATTGTCGAGTTCGTATCTTCCACCACAGAGATCCGAATTCGACGATTCTTTTTGATACCTGTAGATTACATGACCTAGTTTAATTTCTGTATTATAACCTTGTGCTATTAGTTGCTGTGGACCAAATTGTAGTCGTCACAAAACTGCGCGCATCCACTTTTTCCGGTTTTCTAAAAGTGGGAGATCGGAGCGCGCCCCGCCAAACGGGACCGCCCCGCCGTGTGCCAAGTATACCGAATGGTGCACGCAGCATAATCGGACACGTAAAAATTCGTGGGGACTGATTTGGACGCGTGTGCGCGCCGGAATCAGGCCGTATCCGCGAACACATTCCGTGTCGCCACTTTTGTGGAACTCGCGAGTATTTTGTGCACGCTTGTCAGATTGCGACGAAACTTGCGCCACTGGACTCGTGGTAACACGCTGGTCCTGTGACCCAATTTTCATGCATTTCTGAGACAGTTGACCAGATCGCCAATTGGCGGGCCCCACAGTTGACTTTTTGGACCAAATTATGTTCGGCTCATCGGAATTCAAATTTGGACATACCGTTGGGATCGTATTGACATTTAGAGTTGTTTGACCCATAGTTTATCCCATTTAGAGACTGTTACCCTCGGCACGCTTTTCGGTGCAATGTGGGCCCACATGTGGGACCCGCTTTGGTCCGAAAATGACCTTTTTGCCCCTGTGTCCAAATTGGACGTAAGGACAGGCATTTTCAGCTATTTGACATCTTCTGAGACTGTTGATGATATTTATTACAGCTTTCGGAGTAGTACCTACCGGATCCACAGATACCAGGACGACAGTTGATATTCAAACATCAGGCAAGTGTACCTTGCCAACTCTGCAGTTTGTTATCTATTTTCTTATCTCATTATATTACTGTGCATGCTCAACCTAGGGCCGTTTGACATACTTAGCGTCCGATTATCAGTCGGGTGCCAACATCGTACGCGGTGTTGGGTAATGTCATCTAGATATGGACATACGTGACACTTTATCTTCTCGTACTTGTCATACCAAGTACACTTGACCCAGGACACTGGACACTGATCATGAGACAGGATCTTCCCGAGATATTCGTGGTGATCCTGTATAGGATGCAGGACATATAGAGATACTAAAATCTAGATACATTATGACTTGTGCATTAGTTATGACCCCGCTGACATGGACGTGAGACGTTATGTTCATGATTTGTGTGGTTACATTGGGTGGGGAGAGACACACAGACTACAGGCTGATCATATATATACACCCCTATTATTGTGAGGCACAAGACTCTATAGCCGAGCTTGGCCCATTACTCATTACTACTGCTACTACCGGCTCCCCTACACAGAGCTTGTAGTATGCTTCAGCCTGAGTTCTAGTGCTGCTCTCATCTTGCATATCACTTAGCTGGTTATTTTAGTATTCCCTTATTGTTCCATCTATGGCTGGAGATACCCACAGGCTACAGGTTGATTATGGTATGCTGGCTACTCAGTCTCCCGCTGAGCTAGACCACCTCTTGACACCCCTGCTACCGGCTCCCCTTCACAGAGCTTGTAGTAGTTCCAAACTGAGTACTGTTGATATTCTCTCTTGCATTTTATACAGATGTTACATACTTACCCTGCTTATCTCATTATTTGCTGCACTGTTTATATTCTGGCTTGTATTATTTTCTGTACCTTGCTATGTCCCCTGAGGACCAGGATATGGATTTTGTCCCCAGATTTTGCAGAACAGGTTTACCCCGAGGTTTACGGGACCGCAGCAGGAGGAGCCGATCCAGGAGTCGTACCACCATCTGAGGGTGAGGTCTTAGCTGAAGACTTCTCTTGAGCATCCATGTTTATGCTCAGCTTTTATTATTTATTTCGGTCTTTTACTTTCTGGTATGTTGAACCATTGTACTAGATATTTATCGGGTTGTTCCCCGAAGTACTTTGTGAGACTAGATGATGATTTACATTCCTTATTTATTCTGTGGATCATATTTTATATCTTGTGTGGATGAGATTAGTTGTGCCCTGATTGTCGTAGACTTGTTTTACAGCTTAAGTACGCCCTGATGGATCCATTATATGGAGTTGGTCCATCGGTGCGTACTGCTGGCCATTGCCACGTGTCTAGTCCCACGGTATTTTGGGACTGGGGCGTGACAGCTGGCAAAGCAAAGACAACTTCATCGTAGCCACCCACCTTAGCGATGATTTGCCTCGGTCGAGCGATACTCTGAGCGAACCTTTGAAGGTCTAAGTCGAAACTACTAAAGGGCCAAGTCTAGAAATATTTTGCCTCAAACGAGTCTTCTCGTTGAGCAAAGCGGGTCGGGTCGGGGCACTTGTGCCGTTTGAATCGGTTGTCCGCTTGAACGGAACGGGTTGTTACACCACGCCCCAGTGCACACTCACCATTCGACACCACCGCCGCCGCCTCATCTTCTGTTGTCGCATCCGCCACGGCGGCCTCCGTTGCCGCATCTTCCATGGCGGCCTCGACCTCAGCCGCGCTATCCTCCACGGCGGTCTCAGCCTCCACGACTGCCATCCCATTCGTATGAGGTAGATCAAACCCTAAAGCATCATCGCCCAAGACAAGGGACGCCAGGTCAGGAGAAGTCATATCACCACGATCATCTTCAAGAGAATCGAGAAACTCATTCTCATATAATTTAACATCTCGAGAGAAAAAAAATCACCAGTAACTAGATCATACAATTTCCAACCCTTCTTGTCATGGGGGTTTCCTATAAAAATATACTTTCGACAGCGAGGAGCAAACTTATCCATCTTAGCTTTTGGTTGTGGGCAAAATAAAGACAACCAAAAACAGGTAAATCATCATAAGAAGGAGGAGCACCAAATAATATTTTATAGAGGGTTTTAAAACCAAGAAGGCTCGAAGGAGTTCGATTGATCAAATAACCAGCCGCCAAAATATACTCACCCCAAAAAGAAATTGACGAATTTTCCTGAAAACGTAAAACACGTGCCACATTCAAAAAATTTCTATGTTTTCGTTCGACCCTCCCATTCTGCTGAGGTGTACATATATAAGATGTCTAAAATAAAATATCATTATGTGCAAAGTAGTCGTGCAAGCAATTAAACTCAGTACCATTATCACTTCGCACAATGCGAACTTTAGAATTAAATTGCCGCTCAATCATAAAAAAATGACAAGAACATCTTGTATACTTCAGTCTTATCAATCAACAAAATACCCAAACAGTACGAGAAAAATTATCCACAATCGTTAAAAAATACCGAGCTCCACACGAAGAAGGCGTAGGATACGGCCCCCCAAAGATCACAATGTATCAAATCAAAAATTGTAACAGCCCGAGAGTCACAGACAGAAAAGATACCTCGAGTTTGCTTTGCCTGATCGCAAACTTCACATGCCTTATTCACTGAACTACTAGAGCTACTGACAACATGAAGTGACTTTACTACTTTATCAGAAGGATGTCCAAGTCGCTGATGGCAAATGTCCAGAGAAGTCGTCACAGTCACTGCCAAGGCCTGAGTCTTCGGTACAATACGAAAGTAGTAGAGTTTGTCCCGCCGTTCACCGACGCCAATCAGGGTCCTCAAACTGGGGTCCTATATCACGCACAATTTTTTAGTGAATTGTACAACTTAATTTATATCATCAATAAGATGGGCCACACAAATTAAATTGTAATATAATTGAGGTATGAATAGAATATTCGTGAGAATCACGCCTGGTGCAAGAGCAACACGCCTGCGGCACGAGGCAACCACAGCTTGTCCGTCCGGGAGTCCAACCGGACACTCCTCCATTGCCTTCACCCCCGATAATAAATTCAAATTCATCGTAACATGATTCGAAGTGCCTGTATCAATAATCCAAGGTGTACTGGACTTACCTACCATACCTCCGAAGATTTGGCCGAAATATTACCAACCATAGAAATAACTTGTTGCCATTGGTCCGGAGTCAATTCCGGCACACCGTCGCCTCCTGTACCATCATTTGTCATCCGCGGCTGTGCAGCAACGAAGCCACGTCCTGCCACCGTGGCACTCACTTTCGTACCCCGTACACGTCCACCACCGGCCGCATGTCCGCTGAATCGAACATTGAGCAAATCCTACAGTGATTTTGCCTCCTTAAAGTATGGTATTGTCTTCTTCATCGAAGTGTCGATAGTATACAAAATCCACTGCACAAGTATCGATTATACACAATACCAATCTAAATTTCTCCGAAGGTTTATTGATAGACCCATCAACAAATCTAAATTTTCGTCGAGCCCGTAGAAAAAGCCGAATAGATCTCGACCATTCCTCGTAATTATCCCAACGAAACACCACTTTCGTAATTGTATTATCCGGATTGTCATTAGAACCAAGGTAATACGGGAATGTGGGATCGATCCGCGATGCCGCCGGCGTAGAAGTTCCGTCGTCGCTCGTCATGTCGCCGTCGCTGCTCGACATACTGCCACCGCTGCCGCTCGAAAAAAATGTGCCCTAGCTGTCAGGCTCTGATACCATATGAAGTAGTTATAGGAGAAACTATTCTAGGTATTTCATTCATCATGATATTACATATATATACATCCACATATCAACTTGGGGCCTAAGTCAAGTGGCCAATCACCATAAATACAATTTAATTTCAATACCCCAATCACCATATATAGCCAGCCAATCACCATATATAGCTAATCACCATATATAGCCAGCCAATCACCATATATAGCTAATCACCATAAAAGCAATTAATGATACAATTTAATCCCAATAAGCATTTTCAAATATTTCTGCATTGGAGAAGTTTTTTTTTTTCTATTTCATGTCTTTTGTTAATGTAGTTTTGTCATATAGAAAAGACATTGCCTTATGTCTCATGTTACATAGAAATCACAACACATTATAAGACAATAGGGTTGAAGTCTTGAAGATGCTCTAAGGTTTGGGAATTACGCTTACAAGATTGTATCTAGAGGCTGAATATAGTTAATAGACTAAGACATCCTTTATATATAGTTATTTAGAGAATGATGCACCTTAAGCTAGTTTTTATTTTACATAATAACGCTCTCAAATGACAATTCAAGTATTAGCCAAGCATTTCCAATGAGTCAATGACTCCGACTCTATACAAGAAGTCCGAGAAAAAGAACGACATAAGTGTAGCGAGTTTTGAACGAGCGACTAAAAAGGAAAGGGAGTCGCATTCGCTTCCTGGGATCATAACAATGCTTTGTTTCATGGCCAAATCAAGGATTTGGGACTTCTTGCCGCAGCATAGATTTTTCAGATACATACTGATATTCACTTGCCTCACTACTTCCTTCGGACGTCTTACTCTTTTCCAAAGGATACCGAAAGGGAAGTTGTTAGTTATTCCTTTATTAACGAATCCAGTAGATTGGCTGACTTCCAGGACTTCGACTGTTGCCTTTTAGATCAACATGCAAGTTATGTCGAGCTTTTCTGTCTGGTTCAACAAAATACAACGGAAAAAAAAAATTTAATCGATATTTTGCATACGTATCACTATGAAGTAAATCGAAATAAAATTTATCTTTCTGATATTTTGAAGAAGTAGAAGTTAAAAATAAAAAAATCTAAAATTTGATATTTGTTGATATTAAAATGAGTAAAAAAAGTATAATTATTTTGTTGAAATGACATGAATAATAAAATTAAATTTTGTTAAAGTAAAAAAGAGGTGATTTTCCAAACATAGGTGCAAAATAAGAGTGATAATTTTCCACTTCTGTATTCCAATTCAAAGGAAAAAAACTTCGATTTCCAAACTCCTACAAAATTTCTTTTTCGAAAAATTTCGTTCAGAGCAATGAAATTAATACCAATTCCACTCAAAGCATACAAATTTTAAAATTTTCAAAAAGAGCATCGTAACGCCCATCGGAAGGACGTTCTACTATTTTCCAGAAATTTTCGTCCACTTTCGTTAAAGAAAAAACTTCGTTAACCGTAAAAAAAAATAAAAATAAAGGAAAAACGTTATTCCAAATGACGTTCTTCTATTTTTTTTTCGGTTTCTCTCCCTCTTCTCTTCTCTCTCTCCCTCACACTCTCTCTCTCTCTCTCTCTTCTCTCTTCTCCTCTCCTCTCTCTCTCTCCTCTTCTATATTAAATTTTTTTTACCACTCTCTCTCTCACTCACTCTCTCCCTTCTCTCTCTGCTCACTCTCTCACTCACTCACAGTCACCCGCTAACTCTCTCTCTCTCTCTTCTCTCTCTGCTTACTCTCTCACTCTCTAGACAACTGCGGAGGACTGTAGATTCATCCGCGCAAACTGATCGTCGATGTTGGCGTACCTCGGGTCGGGCGGGCGGTCGTCGGGTCGGACCCGGATCGGCGGGAGATTCGATAGCGACGGAGCCGAGGAGGCGGATACGAAGGAGGAGGTGGTGTCGAGCATGGGGGGGTCGGGGACTGTCATGACCCGCACCCGAAAAATCGGGCATGAGTCATGGGTACGTCCAGCCTACGCCGCAGCATCGGCGGTAGAACGCTGTCTTGGTCAACTATCTAGATAATAATCTCACACAAAAAATCGGTCATGACCTCTTCAAAAGGAGGGCAAGCACACAATCAATATATAAATATGTCAAGATCTCAACTCCAAACGGAGGAGCAATATCATAATGATAAACCATAATATACTCAATCACAAATCTAAGCACGATAAGATAACACAGAGATCTAACAACTCCAAAGTCTAACCAACAACAACTAAAAACCACCACAACATCAATAATAATACAACAATATCCAAAATAATATACAAACAAGGCCTCAATCCAAAACCGGAGACAAATCCGGTGCTAAAAGCTAATAAAAACAATAACAAGGTCCTAGTGATCCCGGCTACCAACCCGGAAATCACCCCTAAGCTAGAGGGTCTCTGTCTGCACCATCGACAGGCTCAGGTCCATAAAACGTCGGGCACCAATCCTCCGGATACTCTAAAAAATATGTCCAGTCAGGACTGGAGCAAGTACATCTCTAACAGCAGTTCCATTTAAATGATAAAAATTATAAAACAGTTATAGCAAGTAGCAAGAAGAGTGAAGCAAGTATGAAACAAGAAATATATGAGTCACTAGTGCATAAAGGTAAAGATGCAGGAATATCAGAAACAAGATAGTAATAACTGTAAGGTGCAATAAATCTAAACTAAGAGTAAGTCGGTGCACATGAACGTGTAGTGAGTCCAGCATAAAAAATATGTAGTGAGTCAAGTCCAGAAACATGTAAGTGAGACCAACAAGAATGCAAGTGAGTCCAGACTATAAAGAATGAACTCGGTGTCTTTGAAATACTTGTTTCGATATGTAAACGGCTAGGGGTAAGTACGGCTCACCGCGCACTGGGTGCACGGCTGCTATCATTCCAGATTAGACCAGAGGGAGTGATTCCTGATGATGCCAGATAGGAATATTTACATGTCTACTCGAGTATTTCTTCGCCCCGACTAATACAAGTGGATCCAAGACCCGACACGTAAATCAAGATGAGTCCAGCCTGAACATGAGTGATGCCTGTAGTGATTCCAGAATAGGGGCCAGAAACATGAAATGTACGTGTCGCAAGTAAATAAATCCAGAAATACCAGTCAGTGTCCCGTGTTGTGCCAGAATAATCAGATGATACTATACTAGAAGCTGAATCATAATAATCATCAAATAATGAAAACTATCAGAGAATGTACTCGCCTGACGTCCTAAGCAACTGGCGATCCGAACTGGTGTTGCAAAGACCTAATACAAAAATCAAGGTTAAACAGGGTTCTAATAAGTTAAACAGATATAAAATAACTAAAAACAGGCTTCTAGGGTCGTTCTAGGTCAAACGGGTCAAACCGGTGAAATCTGGGTCAAAAGTCAACTCTGGGTCCAAAAAGTCAACTCTGGGTCAAAACTAGATCAAAAGTTGACTTTGGCGGTCAACCGAGTCAACTACGGTCAAGTCTGGGTCAAACTAGGGTGCTCCTGAAATTCTAGGTCAAACCGAGGTCATTAAGCTAGAAATCTCACAAACTCGCCTCCTTGAGATACCGGGATACCCTCGGTATCCGATACCTCAACCTAGGCTACGCACCCCGCCTAAACCCGCTAAAATCTATGCTAGCACGCGTAAATATATACACATAAGCATATAAAAATTACTCCAATACATTTCCTAGGCTAATGCTCAAATACCCCGCTCGAAACCCAATACCTTGGTTATCTCAAGGTATTGAGATACCTCGGTATCTCAAGGTATTGAGATACCGCTCTAAACTCAACCCGACTACCCCTCTAACTAACTAACTATGCATAAACATATATATCTAGCTATAATCTAGGCTAAAATATAGATATCTAATACATATAGGCATATACCTAGGTATCTACATACCTTACCTTACCTTACCTTACACATACCTTACATATACATATATATATATCTAGATCTAGATATCTAACTATCTATCTAGCTATGTATCTAAGTATCTATATATATAACTATCTATTATCTAGTATCTACCTATCTAATATACCTATCTATTTATATCTAGATATCCACTACCTATCTATCTATCTAACTATCCATCTATTATCTATCTATGTATTTATCTAATATATCTATTCATGTATCTATTTATCTAACTATCTATAGATATCTATCTATTTATCTATCTATCATATATCTATATACCTATTTACCTATCCACCTAACTATAATATTTATCTATTTACCTAACTATCTATGTATCTATTTAACTATCTATCTAAATGTCTAACTTATTATCTATCTATCTATTGATATATCTATCTATCTATCTATCTATCTATCTATATATATATATCAAACTACCTAGTTATCTATCTATCTATCTATCTAATCTATTTATGTATCTATCTATTAATTATCTTGTATCTATCTATTTATCTATATCTATATCTATCCATCTTATTACCTAACTAGCTATCTAGATATCTATCATTCTATCTAACTACCTAACTATCATCTATCTATCTATAATCTATCTAACTATCTCTCTACTATCTAACTATGTATCAATCTATCTATATCTATATATATATACCTCTCTCTCCCTCCCTCGCATTGCTACTGCTGCTGCTAGCTCTTGCTTGTTGCTGCTGTTGCTGCTAAGCATGCTGCTACTGCTGCTGAATTTGCTGCTGCAGCTGCTGCTATGTACTGCTGCTGCTCTAGCAGCTGCTACTGCTGCTGGTTCCAGATTCTGCCCCCCCCCCCTCTAGCTCACAAACACACACACACACACGCCTACTTATATATATCATCCTATATATATATATATATATATATATATATATATATATATATATATATATATACTACTAGATAGATATATATATACACCTATATCTATATACTAACACACACACCTACACACTCACAAACACACTAACACACACACACACATAAATATATACACCTAGCTACATATATATATATACACACTTAATTTTTATATATATATATATATATATATACACACACTCTCAACTATAAATATACACACACATAAATATATATATATACACATACACACACAAGCACACTTACACATATACATATATATATATACACATAGACATATACACACACAAGCACATAGATATAAATACACTCATATATATATATATATATATAAATATATATACACAAACACACATACATATAGATATATACATATATTTATATATAGAGACACATATACACTAACACAACACAACACACAACCAACACGCCCAACGACCCCGACACTCACCGACACCCTAAAATATATAAAATATAACTCGAAAACTCTAGCACACACTCCCCGATACTAACCCAACGCGCGCACAAGCCCGAAACGAGGAAACCAAGTTGAAATGGCCGTTCGGTCATTTCGACGAACACGCGGTGCGCGGCTCGGAAAACCTCCTAAAACGCACACCAAACGAACTCGAAATCGGCCCAAAATTTACCCACGCGTCCTAAACGATGTCTAGATCCTAGAAAATGTACTTCCGCGTCGATTCTAGGCCCGTGGCGGAAACGCACACGCACTTAGAATCGGCGACGACGAAAAGCCCCAAATTTGCCCGAAACGCCCGTTTCTCCGCGACGCGGCTTCCCGTGTCCGAACGGAGACACGCACTCACCCTCAAGACACCCGACAACGTCTACCTAGGTCCGTCTAACCTAGGGCATCACCCAAAATTGGGCCAAATTCGGATTTCACCCGAAATTGACACAAAATCTAGTGTTAAAGTCTCTAAACCCAACCAAACTAGTTCCAACTTCCTCCCACGGGTCGCCTAAGGGTCTAGGAAGGTTCTAAACTATTAATTACACTATATAAAAATAATTACAAGGGGAAAAATTAGGGTTTACCTCTTGGGAGTTGGAATCCCAAGCCAAAGTCTCAAAAATGCTCCAAATCCACCTCCCTCAAGCTCCAAGCCTCAAATTCAAGCTCCAACACCAAATCTAGGCTCTACCCTCCTAGGTTGGGGAATAATGTAAGGTTAGGGTTCAAGTAAGAAGAAGAAATGGAAAGAGGAAGGAAGAAAAATAAGAAAACTTACTTTGGAAGAAGGAAGAAAGAAGAAAGAAGAAGTGGAGAAGAAGGAGAAGTGAAGAAGAAGAAGAAATGGGATGGGGGCTGCTGTGATCGGGTGAGGGGGCTGGGAATAGGGCCGGCCATGTGAAAATATAGGTTCCACAAGTTGGCAAATGTCCAAAATGCCCTCCCGTAACTCGGTTTTGGGTTTCGGGGTCCAAAAACACTCAAACTAACTCCAAATCTCTCCCACTAACCTTCTAAAAATAAAATAAATATTTCTAAGCCCCAAAATAATTCTCACAAGGGTGTGGGATGGGTCGGACATGGGTCCACTAGGGTCTGACATGGGTCCAGGCTAGCCAAAATCCTAAAACAAACAATAAAAATATAATACAATCAATAATTAATTATAAATACAATTAATTATAAATAATGCACAATTAACTAAATTAAAATATAAAAAAATATCCGGCTCTGGAAATGGGGTGGTGACAGGGACGGAGTAAAAATCTTGCCAAGTCAGCTTCCCGGAGGAGTCTGGTCGCGGGCGGAGTCGGTGGAGTGGTCCCTCGGGAGGCCGTCCATCCCCATGCCGATGGCTCCGTTGAGGGCGTCGACGAACCAGGTCTCGGACTTGGAGTCGTCGAGGAGGTATCCGATGGAGGAAGGGGCGGAGTCAGGCTTGGAAGGGAAGAGGAAGAGCTGGATCCGCCTGGTGGGTCCCCCCGCCGCCGCGGCGCTGTTGGGGCTGGCGGTGGCGGCGGCGATGCGGTCGTACTCTTCGATCATGTTCTCGATGTCCTCTTCGGTGGTGACGGAGATAAGGGAGTCGAGGTCCTCATTTGGGAGCTGGTACTTGAGGGAGAAGGACCTTTCGCCGAGGAGGCTGCGGGAGAGCTTGTCGGAGAGGAAGGAGAGGGAAGAGAAGAGAGAGGAGAGGAGAAGAGAGAGGGTGTGAGAGAGAGAGAGAGAAGAGGAGAAAAATCGTTAAAAAAAAAATATAGGAAAACACCCTTTGGAATGGCACGTCCTTCCAAATGGCGTTTTCCTATTTAATTTAAAAAAAAAAATTACGGTTAACAGAGTTTTTTTTTGCTTTAACGAAAGTGGACGAAAATTTCTGAAAAATAGTAAAACGTCCTTCCGATTGGCGTTACGATGCACTTTTTGAAAATTTTAAAATTTGTATGTTTTTAGTGGAATTGGTATTAATTTCGTTGCTCTGAACGAAATTTTTCGTTTCTTTTTTGCGTAAAATTACGATAAATTTTGTCCGTAAATTCTTCAACCAAACACGTAAAAGTAGTTCTAAATCTAAAATTTGACCACTTTAGTACTTCAAATCCGCAAACCAAACAACAAGCGGTTGGCACAAGTAGATCCAAACACAATATACTCATTGCTAATGATCTGATGATGTAGTTGCACTATAAACACAAACATTATATCATTATTATACATTAATATTAAACATTGATTTAGAAAACATAGATAAAACATTCATACACAGTACACTTATTATAATATAGCAAACATCAACAAAAGCATCCAGCTTCTTTAGTCCCGCTGCTGTGGTGGCGGTGGCGGTGGCGGATTAGGATTGTTTCCGCCACCGTAGGATCCGTACCCGTACCCTCTGGGAGGCCCGAATCCGAATCCGAATCCGCCACCGTTCCCACCGACGGATCCGAACCCGAAACCTCCGCTCCCACCGCCTCCTCCTCCGACGCCGCCGCCGCCGCCGCCGCTTCCGTTCGCAGAACTGACGCTCCACCCGAACCCGAAGTTGCCGCGGGCATCGGATCCGGATCCGAAACCGTGGGCGGGTCCGAAGTCCCAGCGGTGGGCCCAGGCTCGTCCTCCGTTCGGACCCGATCCCCAGTTGTACTCCCATCCGCCGCCGGGGTGGCTCCGGCTCCGATCGTTTCCACTTTGGTTGGCCATTTTGGGGGTTTTTTGGTGGTGGGTTTGTTTGGGAAGTAAGAAAAAAGTGTGCGAGTGGAGTCAGTGGGAACGGAAAGTCAGTGCTATAAATAAGATTTTATAGACTTTGTTGTGTATCGTTGTTTTTGCCTGTAGACTTTGGACTTTGGGTTAGTATTGACGTGGACAGTTATCAACTGGGCTAATTACTATTTAGAACCTGAATTTTATATCATCTTTGTGTATAAGTCCTAACATCTCCAATTGAATTTTTTTTTTTTAATTATATTCTCTCTCTCTTTCTTGCTAACAATTAAATTTTTTTAAAAATATGCTATACCAATAATGTATTTAAATATATTAGAGAAAAATGAAAGAAGTTTTGACAAATTAAAAATAACGAAAGATTTTGCCAACTCCGTTGGCAAAATTTTCAAATGTTTGGATTTTTGCCATGTTGCCAAAATTTTAAAAAAAATTAAAATGTTGATTTTTTGCCAACAGAGTTGGCTCAATTTTGACATGTTTGATTTTTTTTTTCTGTTGAATTTTTTTTTACCAAAGATCCTAGTTTTATCAATGGCAAAATTTTGCTCGATCCCAAACTCCGCATCCTCCTTCCTCACGCCTTCAGCCTTCCTCCGTCACCTGGCCGCACCATTTGACGAGTAAACTCGAGCTTCACCCTCCCCTTACGACCACGCCTTGTCGTTCGTCTTTGATGGCTGACACCAGCTCCTTCGCTTGTAGTACGAGCTCCGGCCTCAAACCATCGGAATCCCTCGTCTGGAGCGTCGTCGACTGGACGTATTTGCGTCCAACACCATCAACTAGATCTCTTAGAAGCCGCTTGTTCCGCTCGCATTCGATCCGGTTCGGACCCGTGTCGGATCCCAGTCCCGCCGACCGCGCCATCAGCGCGTGCTGGGTCAGAGCTGTAAAAAAAATTGACAGAAAAAAAATCAAACATGTCAAAATTTAGCCCACTCAGTTGGCAAAAATTCGACATTTCAATTTTTATTATTATTTTAAATTTATCAAAGCTTCTTTCGTCTTCTTAATATATTTAAATATATTATTTATATAACAATTCTTTTGATTTTTTTAATATAGACTTGAGGGCATAATAGAAAAATAAAAAATCAATGTGTAAACTCTCTGACGGGACATGACAGGGCTTAGACTCTAAGCGGGTATAAAATCCATGATCTAAACTCTAATTAGCCCGTTATCTATATGTACTACCAAATAATACGAATAGTCCATTTATATTCACCCGCCAAAACTAGGATGTTTGTTCATCCTCCATTAAAAAATGGACACGTGTCATTTTCATCCAACACAAAATCACTTTAGTGAATATACAAATTGGTATTGATATTTAATTTGATACGTGTCCATTTTTTAGTGGAGGGTGAACAAATACTCTAATTTTGATGGGTGGACAAAAATGAACTCTAATACGAAAAACTGAATTTTATGGTCGATTTTTTTCTTCTTAAAATATGTTCTTGCTTATCGTTTAAGTTTACTAAATAAATAATTATTAAAATTAAAAGAAACGAATAAATTATTTTATTTTATTTTTAAGCAAGGAACTATTGTATTATGCAATAGAGTGAGTATCAGTTACATGGTCCAAATGCCGATGACTGCGTAATAAATATATTGAGTAGAAATAGTTACAATGTATTGGTTATTATATTAGTTTGGCACTTTAGATATTTTTTGTTCAAAATTTGGTGATAACAATAATTTTATTTTAGACTAGTATTATATAATAACAAAAACGTTGTAGATCATCGTAAAAAAAATTGTTTAAAAATACTCTTATCTATATTTATTAATTAATATTATTCATTAAATTTATCGTGGACAATTAGATAATTATGTATAGAAAAAAATTTTTAAATTAAGTTGTTATTTGTTCTTTTCAAATAATATAAAATACATACAACGCACATACATCTGTATTATTATTTCACTAATTATAAAATGTAGCAGCCTAGATCATGTGTAACAATCTTATTAATGTTATTTAAATATATAATATTGCATCGTATTGTCAGTAAAATTTGAATAGATTTTGGTGTCCCCTTACCTCTTTATTTAAATATATTATCGAAAATCTTATAAAAGTTATTTTGTAAATCCATACCTCTTTATCATACCACTTTATCATCCAAAATGTAAATCCATACTCGTTCAGGCTAAATTTGGTACAACTTATCTTAGATTTGGTACAATTTGAGTTTTGGTTATTTATTTTTTACAACACTAAAAAAAGTTATTTTGTAATATCAATTTCACTTTTTTTTTCTAAAACATTTTTTTCAAAAGTTTTCAAAAATAGGAAAGAGGTTTTTAAATTGCTTTCTACTACTTTATGGAAAGCGCTAGCAATAATAATAAATGTTATTTTGTTTTAGGATTTGGTATAATATTCAAATTTTGTGTTTAGGTTTTCATATTCTCCAAAAGATTATTCGTCATGACGGTTGACTTAGGTTGGCTGTTAGATCTCGTTTAGGTTTCCATAATATTCAAATTTTAAATTTAATTTTAGGATATCGTATAATATTTTAAATTTGTTTTTAGATTTCGCTAGCTCAGTACGATATCCAAATCTTTTTCTGAACAATATAAAAATATAAACATAATTTTTTAATATAATTGGCAGGGACGAAACTATGTTAAGACTAAAGAGGGTCGTGCCCCCCAATTGATAAGAAGCCTAAATTTATACTTAATAAAAAATTATTAAGCTTAGATGTGGCCATGTGGACTAATGCCATTGTGAGGCCCATTCAACTTCTCATGGACCTCACTCAATTAGGTCATTGACTAATAAAAAAAATCCATCTTCTCACTTCTTTGATTATTTGTGTAATTTTGTTTGTTTATAGTAACAATTTGCAGGCTCTCAATATTTATTTTTCAACTTCACTAATGGTGTTCTCAACTTAAGCTTGTTGAAAAATAATTTTTTATGACTTGATTTTTTTTCAAATATTTTTGGGTATTCAACTCCAATCCAACGTGAGTTCTGGCTCCGTCCCTCATGATAGAGGACCCTAAGGGTCTGCTTGGCAATTGCAGGATAGAGGTTATGGGATGTTTTTATAGTACCGATTATGAGCGGTTATGAGGGGTCCGATTTTGGATGATTTTTAGTAGCGACTTTTAAACCAGTCCATCACATGCTTGATAATTCAATAACGAGCGGTTACAAAAAAAAATTTACACGAATAAATTTATCTATATGTCCATATATAAACATTAGTAGATGTAATCAAGTTTACGTCTTGATCGGGAACTATCATCCAGTCCACGTCTCGATCAGGAGGTAGAAGTCCATATTTGATCAAAATAATAAAAACACGTGAAATAATAAAAACACCTGAAAAAAAATAGGAGAGAAATATTTTAGAAGAGAAACACAAATGATAAAGAAAGAATAAGGTACAATATTAGTAGTTATAATTATATAAATATGATGAAAATGTGAATGGAATAAAATAATAAAATGGTTCAAAATCTACCAATTTGGTGTGTTTATAAGGACACTAAAAATTATACTACACTAATTTTGGAAGATTTTTGAGAGGTAACTACAATTACAATCATATTATGAAGGATTGGGAGGGTGGTGGTGGTGGTGGTGGTTGGTTACATACAAACAACTCTTTATTCTTTGTTCAAAGTTCCTTGGTTCGCGGAATCATAGAATTGGAAAAGGAAATTCATTTATTTTCTATGTTTGGATGTCAAAGTAATGGAAGAGAAAATGAAAGTGATTTCCAATAGAAAACAAAATAGAGAAAAAAATTGTTCCCTCCATCCATCCATCCAATGATTCACTTTCTCACATTTAAGTAATCACTTTTTCTTCCAATTTTTTTAATATTCTCAAATAACGAAAAACAAAATCGATAAGAATTATTATTTTTCGTAAGAAAAAAATACCAAAGAAATAATTTTATTTCATTCTCCTTCTGCGAACCAGACGAGGCCTTACTCTCAACTAAAATGTTTGGCTAATTCAAACTTACAAACTTAATATATACGGATAGATTTGGGTATGTTTTGACTTTGATGATAAATTTATATGAAATGTGTATGAAAATAGCTTAAAATTGAGTCTCTTCCGTATGTAAATATTCTACTAATTATTTAAAAAATTAATTATTTAACTAGCTTACATTATTTATTTACAATTAAAAAATTCTAACTCAAGTGGTTAAGATGAAAGATATTTTTCTTAGTTGTTTGAATTCGATTCCTAAAAACGAGAATATTTATATTAATTTTATATTTAAATTTTTTAAATTAATTTTTTACGCACGTACAATATACGTGAATGTTATTAGTATAAGATAATACTGAGGTGGTGCAATTTGGTGAGAGTCTCGCAATTGAAAGTCTTTTTGCCTCAACCTAATTATCATGGTCTACTTTATAGTCTTAAATTTCTACTTCCCAGCATACATTTAGATGAGATTATGATCTCATCAAAACATCAACATTTATTTATATTCGTCAGTATACAAATTTTCATAACCTTAGTATAGAAAACAAAAATAAAAGAGTTAGAAGGTCTTAAATTTGGACAATTTAAAGAAATTTATTAATTTTTGGAATCTAATTTCATCAAATTATCATACTTTAGTGGGCCTGGCTATATGAAATTTTTTTTTTTTCAAAAGTCTATACTATGGTGTTGTTATAATATTTTTTTTATTAATTACGAGAAGTTTAAAAGGATAAAAATAATGAAAGATCATATAGGAGGAGCCAAATCAACAAATATTATTAAGCGTATAAAAGCAACAAATATACTTTTGGTAAGAATATGGTAGTTATTATTGAGGGTTAATTATCGTTTATACTCTCGTTTTTATATCAGTTTAGAGTTTAAGTTATGACATGTCAAATTAAATTTTTTTGACCATATATATATATATATATATATATTTTTTCATTATACTCTCATTTCCAACATGTGATGGTTGTTGCTCTTATAGTAACTAGTAAATTCACGCGCGTTGCACGTAAAATAATTTTATTCCTTCTAATATTAATATAAAATTATTTAAATATATTTAATTTAAAATTTATTATATATTTATTATATTTTAATTAGAATTTGTTATATATTTGATTATATTTAAATTATAATTAGTTGTGGATATATTTCTACTTTTCATAAAGAGTACTGAAAACGGTTAGATATGTAATATTATCTAATTATAAACAAAAAAATCTCTTATAACTAATATGGTTAAGGTGTGAGGTATTCTTTCTGGTTGACTGAATTTGAATTCCTACAACAGCCCGAGTGGGTGAGGAGGCTTCCGTCGAACCGGATAGTCTTCCGGCCGTTAAGACTCGTGATCATCGACGATGTAGCAGCGATACCGATGCTCCAAGAACAACAACAACAACAACAAGAGCTTTCTTCTATGGTGTCGAACTTACGTATCGAGGCGATGATGGTGGTGGAGGAGGAGGAGGAGGAGGTTGTGCAGAGGATCAAGAGACATAGGGATGATGATGAGTACTACTATGAAAGAGCCTTCAAGAGGTTCAGAGGATTGGCTTTCTAGTTGATCTTGAGCTTTTTGTAATGGATGTCTACTTTTTTGTACAATCAAATCTTTCACAATAGTTTCTATCACAAACATGACACAATTCTGGAGCACAAATTGCCCTAAAATTCACGCAAGTAAAATATAATTTCCCTTCTTATATTAATATAAAATTATTTAAATATTTAAATAAAAATTTATTTATTTATTTAATTATAATTTGTTATATATTTGATTATATTTTAATTATAATTAGTTACGGATATATTTCTACTTTTCATAAAGAGTCTTGAAAACGGTTAGCTACTTAATTTTATTTTGTCTAATTATGAACAAACATCTCTTCTAACTTATGCGGTTAAGAACATCCACAGCGGAAAATGTTTTAAGTGTTATATTTTGACTTTAGTCAAATTTTGTAGCACTTGAAGGCTGCAGTGGACACTTGTGCATACTTAAAAATTACTAGAAAACTAGGAGACACTCCAGATTTAGAATGTATCCTAACTCATCTATATTAATTGCTAGGCACAAAAAAAAAAGAAAAAAACCAAACAATAAAAAAATTAAAGAGAAAAAAGAGAAAAAAAAAATCTTACCAAATAGGGAAGAAAATAAAGAGAAAACAGAGGAGATTAATTTGAAGTGTAACATTGTGTGCTAATATCAGGAGACACTAAAATAATAATAATTTACACAATTTTAAATATTTTGGAGTATGTGTTTGGAGTATCCCCACTTTCTAAGGTTGGAGGTATTCTCTCTGAGTGACGGAGTTCGAATCATTGTAGTGTTATTTATAGCAACATTTATTTTTGTAATATTTTTTTTTTACATAATATTAAAATTTTTTAAATAATTAATTGATGATATACATACGACTTAGACGGTTCACTTTTGAGCCGTTTTGGAGCCTCATTACATTATGCAAGATGGAAGATGGACGTGAAATTGATTTTGTAAATAGTGAGCTAATTATTTCAATTAGATCATCTATAAACGCTAGTAAATTCAGGTGATCTTGTTGAAAAATAGTTCAAACATATTTAAATAAGATATGTTGAATTTTTTTATTTTTTTTCTTTAAATTAACTAGTGATTTTCACTAAAAACTATTTTTTTCTTCATACAATTCTATAATTAATAAAAAAATAATTTAAAGAAAAATAGTTTAAATATAATTTTAATTAAAATTGTTATATATATATGTTTTTAGAATTTTGGATATATATATTTAGATAATATCATTTAGTTTGTTTAAATATATTTAAATGGTTTAAATTATATATACATTTAAATTAGATAGAATTTTAGAAATTTTTTGTGAGTGTGAAGGATATACACATGTGCCATTTTAAAAAAATAAAATAAAATTAATTATGTTGAGGATTTACAAATGGCTTGCACGACTCACTTTTGAGTCGTTTCCAAGTCGCATTATATAATAGAAGTATCATTTAGTTAGTTTAAATAGTTTAAATTATATAAAATTTTAAAATAGATAAAAATTTAAAAAAAAATCTGTGAGGGTGAATGATATATACACGTGACATTTAAAAAAATTTATAGTAAAAATAATTATGTTGACGATTTACAAACAGCTTGGACGGTTCACTTTTGAGCTGTTTTCAAGCCATATTATATAGTAGAAGATTTTTTATTTTAGTTTTTAAACAATTTTAAATTTAGTTTTCAATTTAATTTTTAAATATATATTTGTGTGAAAGAAAAGAGATAAAGTTAGTTATTTTTTGCCATAATTTTTTTTTTATAAATAGTGAAGGTTCCACAAATGGCTTTTATATATATATATATATATATATATATATATATATATATATATATATATAACAAGATTTGAAACCTCAAGCTCTTAATTTTTATTATTTCATTAATTGACTAAGTCACTTGTTATTTCATTAGCTAATAACAA
Source organism: Iris macrosiphon (assembly GCA_036927795.1). Lineage (NCBI taxonomy): Eukaryota > Viridiplantae > Streptophyta > Magnoliopsida > Asparagales > Iridaceae > Iris > Iris macrosiphon. Next base: position 146,706,300 of record JAYESA010000016.1, read on the forward strand.
GTCTCAAATATTTCAGTGTTATAAATACATATATATACATGTATGTATATAAAAAATAAAAAAAAAATGTAAAGAAAGTTCAATGGTAATTTTTTTTTTATACAATATACGTCTATCGTAGGCCGCCTTGTCAGAAAAATGTTCTACCATAGGACATTTTTTCTAATTGTGTAAATTAGTTATTAATTATTTCAACTGAAAGGGACTAAGCTCCAGTCTCAACATAAACTTCTAAGGTTAGGATGTTTGTTTAGGAAAAGCTTTTCCGTTGAACATTTTAGGTCTCAATTTACAATTCCAACAAACTTTATATTTTGAGTGCAATTTCATTAAATTTTAATTCCATGCGTGAAAATTTTCATTTGTTATTGGACTGTTTGTTGTTGTTGTAGTGGTTATTGAATCGTAAATGGTTTTATGGTGCAACATTTGTTGTATATATTATTTGGATGTATGTAAATGATATATATTGTAGGATTAGCTAATCTATTATTTGAAACCATAACTATGAAGTATTTTTGTTGTTCAACTTGTAAAACATCGAATGAATGAAAGAGATATCAAACTCGGGTGATTCTTGTTGGTCACCGAGAAGAGATATAAAATCTCGACTGAGTGGCAGAAGGTCAGTTGATTGAGGCACGAGAGCGTATTATTCCTTCCATTTATAAATGATGGGAGTTGATGAGTGGGCCGAAAGACATGTAATGCAGTGTGCACAAAAATTTCGAACGTTACGTCGGATTCCGTGCGTTATGCCGAAAAGTCAAAAAGAAGAAGAAACTGAATGAATAGAGGTAGTCCATCCGTTTAGGGGTGAACACTCAAATTTTTTCAGTTTCAACCTTGTCGAAATAGTCAAAATCAAGTAAATCAAAATTTTAAAAATTAAAAACTAACCGAACCAAAATGCTATAACCGAAACAAAATCGAATTATTGATTCGGTTTATTCGTTTTGTACGGTTTGACTATTTCTATTGTTTAATGGATTAAATTACATTTAAAATTATAATTTTTATACAAATATTTGTTATATTTTAAAATTGGACTAGTTGTTAAATTATCAAAGTTGGACTTCACTTCAAAACACACATATATATAATTGTTGTTTTCAAAATATACACATTTTCAATCATAAAATTTACATAAAATTGAGAATATTTACATAGTTGTATAAGTCTTATTAGATTTTCGATTTTGGACATAAATCAAACATAAAATTGAAACTGAATAATAAATTTTGGAACCTTTTTCAAATTTGAAACTGGATTTTTTTTTTTTTTTTTCAAATCGAACCGAATCACTAATTCAGTTGATTTTTAGTCCAAAAAGTCGAATAATGCTCACCACTATATCCGTTAGCATTGGTAAAGATTATCAACGTCTCGACAAAATAAAAAACTTAAATTTTCATATGTTAGTCTTCAAAATTGTAAACATAAATGATCATCGATGATTTGATCACCTTACATTAACTTGTAATGTGCACGTATATTGCACGTGGCGTAAAAATTTTTTTTGATTTTTAAATATGAATTTGTTATAAATACTGTTGCCGCTATGAATTTAATTATCTTCCATCTTAATCACTTTAGTTAAATTTATTTTAACTTTTAATTATAAATAAATTATTTAAATAGTTAAATAATTAGTTAATTATTTAAAATAATTAATAACAAAATGTTTTACGAAAAATCAAGCCTTTTTCAGCCCACAATATAGTGAGACTTAAAAACGACTCAAAAGTGAGACGTCTAAAACGTACGTATATCACAAATTAATTAAATTTTTTTTAATATTACATAAAAAATTTATTGAACAAATTAAAATTTGTTTTTAAATAACACTATAGAGATTCAAACTCAGCCAACGAAGAAGAATACCTCAAACCTTAACCACATGAGTTAGAAGAAATGTTTGTTTATAATTAGAATAATATTATGTAGCTAACTGTTTTCAAGACTATTCATAAAAAGTAAAAATGATATCCATAACTAATTAGAATTAAAATATAATCAAATATATAACAAATTATAATAAAAATATAAAAAAATTATATCTCTATTCTTATAATGAGGTTTGAAACAACTCATAATTGAGTCGTCTAAGCTGTATGTAAATACTCCACTAACTATATTTTTTTAAATAGTTAATTATTTAACTACATAATATTATTTATTTACAGCTAAATAATTCTAACTCAAGTGGATAATATTAGAGATATTTTTATTGGTTGTTTGAGTTCGATTTCTAAAAACACTAATATTTATATATATATATATATATATATATATATATTTTTTAATAATTATTTTTATGCATCTGTAATGCACATGTACGTTACTAGGAGGAAGATTCGTCCTCTTCCTTCAGTTGTGCGTTTGCCAACGGTTGTGATTAGAAGGAGAAAGGGAGATGGGCGAAGAGGAGGGCAGCGCCAGCCGTCTGATGAAAGCCCCCAAGGAAGGGGAGCGGATCCTCGCCCCGACCCGCCGCCCCGACGGGACCCTCCGGAAGCCCGTCCGAATCCGCGCCGGCTACGTCCCCCAGGACGAAGTCGCCATCTACCAGTCCAAAGGAGTCCTCGTAAGCACCATATTTATTTACCAAAATACCCCCTCTCTCTCCTCCTCCTCCTCATTTTTTTCTTCTTCCCATGAACGCAGTTGAAGAAGGAGGCCCAGCCCGAGGTCCCTCCCGGCTACGATCCGGTCCTCGACGCCTCCTCCTCCTCCGCCGCGGCGGCCGGGAAGCCCAAGACCAAGGCGGCCAAGCGGAACGAGAGGAAGAAGGAGAAGAAGCACCTTCAGGTTCCCTTCCTCTCCTCCCTTCATCTACTGTGCCCCTAGTTTGGCATTGCTTAAGCTTATCAAAAAGCTGATGTCTTTAGCTGTCTCATCATGAAAAGCTGTGAGGTGTTTGTTGAAAAAACCCTCTCTTTTTTTTCCCTTTCAGTTTTGTAATTGTTGAAAATGAGGTACCTCGACATGTATTAATAGAAAATGGCACAACATAAATTGTCAGGGGGGCATCAAAAAATTTGTTAAAATGATGGTCATGTTTCAAACTCCAAAATGTTCATTGGAAATTTATTATTATTATTATTATTGTGTGTGTGTGTGTGTGGGGGGGGGGGGGGGGGGGGGGGGTGTGGGGAGGGGGGGGGACAAAACAAATTTTTTGCTTGTTCCTTTTCTTTCCAAAACCCCTAAACTTTAATCCAATATATATATATTTTTTTTTGCATAGTTTCTTAGTATTAGATAGTCACATTTGGGACTAGTTCTGAAGTTAAGTTCCCCCATTACTGGAGTTTCGAAGCTTTAGAATCAAAACAATCCCGTTTGGGACGACGAAGGATTGTCAAAATTTTGACCGTCTTGAATATGCTAATGACTGTCGATAATCTGGCAGTCCTAATTCATTAGGTGATTGTCAAGATTTTTGTCAAAATTTCACATTTTCTTAGGGAAATCACTTTGTTTTCTTTAATTTAGTCAGCACTAACTCACTGTCGAAAAGAAACAAAAGAGCAAGCAGCAGCAGAATTAGACAACTAAGAACAGACCTGAAGAAGATCGGAATTTCAGTAGGCATTGTGACCCATTCATCTGAAATTCCATCACCAAGACCGCAAAATTCCGGTTAGGACAATTTTTGGGTACAGGTTGGCCAATTGCATGTGTTGATGACTTAAATGTAATTGGAGTAAATGCTCTTGAAAAATGACAACATATATTAAGTTTCCATTGCAATAACATAAATGTCTCACATATAATGAAGTTTTCATTGCAACAACATTAAAGTCTCATGATGCAAGTTTGAATACACCAATCCCTCTGCTCGATCCATCTACAGGCAGAGGATCATTAACATATTTCTGTCAGAGATCTAATGACAATTTCGTAGTAACAACTTATCAAAATTATTCTTGTAAGAGGCTGAAGTCCACAAGCCTTCGGATCAAAATTTGTGTAGAATTCAGCGAGTCGTTCGGAACGAAGTTCGTGTGTTAGAAGTCGACGAGCCCTTCGAATCAAAGCTCACAAGTGTAACTATTTCTATAATTGTGGATTAAAGCCAGAAAGAGTTTCGGAACTGGAGTGCCTCACTGATGCTCCAGAATACATCGTATGTTTGTATTCTTGTCTCATTTCTAGCACATATTATAAATTTTCTATTAACATTCTTAAGTGTGATTAATTATTAGTTAAACCATATTCACCCCCCTCCCTCTATGGTGCTTTCAAGCATCAGCTAATATTTCATAGCAAATAATCATGCCTACCAAAAAAGTCAAAATTTTCAAGCTCGTATTTTGCTATAGATTTGGCCTCGCTTCTTATTTTGGACTCCTTGTCCTTACCTCCCAATTCAAGCAAAGCTTCTCTTACTTCTAGAACTTGATATCTTATTGTTTTAACACTTCCAATACGACTTTCGGTACAACTTTCAACGTGTAGCGGACAATGATTGCCTTTTACGTTGTCCTTTAAAATCTGCCACTGTTTTGTTGAATTTGCAGACAATGTGTAAATACATTGTATAACTCCAAAAAAATCATTTGCTTTACCACATGAACTTGCTATGTCACAGTGTTATATTAAGACTATGAGAACCACGTGGACTATAAAATGCTCTAGGATTTACATCTAAAAGTTTTTTTTTTGTACACCTGCATGTTTCCCTCCCATATTTGATCTATCATCATATCATTGTCCTCTTACGTCATTAATATCAAGATCACGAGCTTCCAAAAACATTTTGTAACTCTTCAAATAGTCCTTGACCGGATGTATCATTCTCTTCCAGAAATCCTAAGAAGAAGTCTTCTACTTTAACTGGCATCGTAGAGACATCTACACATCGTATTATCAAAGTCATTTCCTCTTTTTGACTCACATTAGGTGTACAGTCAAGTATTCAGCTTCTTTGATATTTTTATGATGAGACTTGATTTCATGAGCTAGCATATATATTAACTCGTTTTGGATTCTCTTACTAAGATAATGGTGGCGAATCTCACAATTTTTGAATATGCCATACATGCTCCTCCATCACTTGATCACATTCTGCCATCATTTCAATTAGCACCAAAAAGTTTCCATTACTATTTTCATAGACCCTCTCATTAATCCCAGGAAAACCCAAATTATGTTTAGCAAGATATTTAATAATTGCAACAATTTTCATTGACACCATCCTCCAATGTTCTTTCTCCTTCTTGATTTGTTCGTGAACAATTTTATCAATTGTTTATTGTTTCGAAATTGTTTTATTGTTTCTCAATCTACGATGCAAATCAGTCCACTTTCTAATGTTAGTGACATGTTCAACACTTTTTTCATGCTCCTTAAGCCTAACAGTAAAATGTACCCATTCTCTATAACCCTCGTTAGCTAATTGACCTTGTTGGTGCCCTTTCTTAAGCAACTTACAACAAAAACAAAACATTATATCAGCCTCTTCCGTATAGACCAACCAATTTTTATCATGTTTCTCTCCATTTGGTAAATACCTAGTGTAAACTATGGAAAAGAAATGTCTAGATTTTTTTTTTTTTTAATCTTTTGGATCTTTCTCTATGGATAGATCTCTTAATGGACCTTTTTCAACTAGCATATCTAACCACTGTGAATCAAGATTATTCCAATTTCATGGATCCTGAATGTTTAAAGGAATGCCTACATCGACCCTTTCATTGTCATCATGGTCCAAATCATTCACGTACTCATTTTAACTTAAAACATCAACATTATCATCATCAGCATCAGCATCATTATCTTGCTCTGCATGATCAACATAATCATTTTGGCCTAAGTCATCAACATTATCATTTTTGCCTAAACATTATCAATAATTTGTGGTTCTTTAACAACAAACCTATCAATGGTTCCTCTTTGGGATTCAGTCAATATTTCTTTTCTTTTTATGTTTATCATATCCAAATGCATATTTTCTAGGAGGCGTTTTTTGTGACATAAATCATTTTTGTAATAAATGGAAGTAACTAGTAAGCAAGAACAATAGAACATGGCTGTTTGCTTCCTTGATCTGCTACTTGATATCACGAATCTTCGATATTTTACAATTTTTCTGGCTCTTGTTTGTCAATTTGGATTTGCGCCAGTGAATTTCAGATTGAAAAATTATGGGCAGTGCTGTATTTTGTTTGCATTTCAAAAAGGGACAAGGGGCTAGGCAAAATAAGGGTTTAGAGAGGAGATAGTTGATGGGTTGGTTGCTAAATACTAATGCTTGGGAGGAATAAATTGCAAATATGGGACCATATATATATCGACTAAATTACATAACTAGCATTTGGGAATCTAGGGAACGTGTACATAATGTTATGTACGCAATATTATATTATTATTTTTAAAAATTCGAGAGTCAAAGTGATATATTCTTTCTTATCCTTTCAATAATTATTGAAAATTTGTACAAAATATTTGTTGTGTTTAAAATTTTGAGAGTAAGTGATATATTCTTCTTTATCCTTTAAATGACTATGAAAACTTACTCTTTAGATCATGTTGTGGATAAAAGCAAAAATACAAAATTTTAACTGAAATAAGACATTTATGCGGCTACTCATAATCTCTAATTGTTTGATATGGCCATTTCCAACCCAATTGTTAGACTTGGTGGCTGTCATATTGAACCTGACCAACCCAAATATTAGGCTTGTAACTAATTTTGTACTCTGATATAAAATCTACCATGTTGGTGGGGCCCTGTCCTTGGTGGGGGGCCTGTGCTGCCGCACATGCTGCTCCCCCTAAGGTCCGGCCCTGCAGCTATGCATTCAGGTCAAAACAAACATTTTCTCAACTAAATTTTTTGAGAGTTCCATTTCATGAGGTGCCATCTCATAGTTGTGAACAATGGCTTCTCCATCTCATTAATAGCTAGAATGTTAGTTTTAGGTGCAGGAAACGGCAGTCTTTCTTATTAATTGTCTAAAATTTAATCCCTTTGTAACTGTTTACTTTGCATTTTGCAGAATCTTTCTAGCTTTTAAAGCCAAAAAGTTTCATCATAATCATCCATACCTTCTCTAAGAGTAGACTCAGATATGGAGCAAGAGAAAGCTCCATAAAGGAATTGACAAAGTTCTATGACTGAATGTCAACATCATGTCAACCTTAGGTTGGTGTCAAAATCCTGTCCAAGGTGCCTATGAGCAAGAGAAGGCCTTGACTTAAAACCTTGAAGGATTTTCTCTAAATAAAACCTAGGAGTTGAGTTTGCGGATTGGCCTACCTGTTCTATCATGCAGTTATAAGTGATGCATCCAAGGAGCACCCTATAAGTTCCCCTAGACTAGAAAAGATTTCTAGACAATGAGATAATAACAATTATATGGATTCGGGAATTGCGTTCATCTCCATGTGACATCAAGGCAAAACAGAAAAAAAGGAATGACATTCCCAATAAGATAAAAAATATACTTTTATTTTAAGAAAGATATCTTCTTCTTGTAGGTGTTCACCATTAGGTGGATTACTGAAATTCTATTATTTAGCCCCATATTCCATGAAATCTACACATTTCCATAGCAAGCATCTAACTTTTCCCTTACTACATAGCAGAATATGTGCTTTTATGGAACCTACACATTAACCAAAAATTGCTTATTCTTTGTCACGTGTAAAACTTTTATGGAGAGATACTATCATTGTCGAAATAATATGCTTCTACTGATGTAAGGAATTTCATCTGCTAGAACAATTTTATATTGATTTACTTCAAAGTTATGCAGTATAAGATGTAAAAGATACCATCATACTGGAGAACACAGGAAACTCTGTATTCAACATGTTAGGAAATAATTGTGATGTAAGGAATTTCATCTGCTAGAAGGATTTTATATTGATTTATGCAAAGTGATGCATTATAATATGTAAAGATACAAACATATTAGAGCACTGGAAAACTACAATTATATCATGTTAGGAAATAACTGTGATATGGAGGGCAGCTCTCCCTATTCATAATTGCTACATCAATGTGTATTTGACATGGCACATATTTATCTGTGTCCAACACTCAGTTGGATATATAAAAGTTGTCCACCTTTATAAACACTTATAAAAATGCATAAGGTGGAGAGAGTTATCTGCTTTTCAGCAGGTACTAGAAAATTCAATTCGTTGTCGCTTATTTTTCTTTTTTAGGTTCACAAACTCTTTTGTATATAAATTGTCATGTTATATAGGCGCACTATAGTCGTTTGTGTCTACATTTCGGTTAGTAACCGTATCAGAAACCCAAGTCTGTGGTGAACAGAACAATGACTCATCTCCATGTCCGCAAATCACAGAGAACATTCTCAGGATGTGGATCTTCGTATTACATATGAGAAGAAGCCTTAGAGAGGCAGGGTATGATCCTTAATTGTTTCCATTCATTTAATTTTAAATTATATTCTGAAATAGAGGAATCTAGCTGGAGTAAAATATAAGTTATGACACTTAACAAGTTTTTGTATTTGTGTTATGTAACACTTTGCAACTCTCCAAATTGCTATATTATCAAGATTCACCAGTATCGGTATTAGAATATGTTTTGCACCTTCAGAATCCGTATCAGTGGATTCGGCTGTTTACGGAGAAGAGTTCCGGAGTTCTTCATTTCAGGAAACCAAATAATTGAATATTAATGGTAATAAATTAAGAAGGTAGAAATATATTTGATATATTTAGGCATAATTTTATGTGTTATTGGCTGTTCTTCTATTGGCGTTGAATAAAATAATATTCAACATTGAAGAATCATGTCCAAAGCAATAGATACTATTATTTATTGTTTATTTATTTGCTCTCTTACACAAAGTACACCTGTAGTATATATTGTTTTGAATGAATAATATTAAGATGGATGAATGTTGTAAATTTATAGATATACAACTCCACAAATGGTAGTGGTTACGATATGTCGATAATGGATCTGTAGCATGCCGCTTTTTGGCATTACCGAATGGATGTGTCGAATGTCGATACTGTTTTCTTTTATACTTCTCTCCTTTTCTGTTATTTTTTTTCTTTGTTGAATTGACCATGAAAGAGAGATCCAATGTTTGCATTGGTCAAGATTGGCCGGTATCTATAGGGGTCAGTATCGGACTGGGACAGGCCAAAACCGATGAGATACTTCGAAATACGTATCAACCGATATGGCAAACCTTGTATATTATCGACTTAGAATAATGACACATCATTATGGGAAGGAGGGCAGTTAAGGTTTTGTTTTCTCTTCAAAAATCTGGTTCAGTAAGTTTACACGTTCAGGTGCTGTATTTGAGATTTTTTTATTTATTTGATCACCTAAAAACTTGACCAAGTATTCTATACTTTTCTTTTTAACTTATATGGGTCTGCCTCATCCAAAAGGAGCATCATAAAGTATAAGCTGTGCACTTCATGCTCATCTTGTGGCTGAAGTCTACAGATTCATGAGGCCATATACACCTTGTTGTGTTTTCTTCTCAAAATGCGTCAAAACATGCCTAGTCTTTGTCTTTCCAAAATGCAGGATACTTCCTAGCAAAAAGAAAATGCTGCATGAAACTGGGTATTTTCTGAAACTTGAAAGCTGTATAAGCCATACACGTAGCCATATTTTACAAGTAAAGCTTCCATTGTGATGATGTATTACTGGTCTGTACGTAATGTTCTCGTACTTGCATCACTTCCATTTTATCAGCAGTAACAGATATCTGTTGTCTTACTTGGTTAACTATTGCCCCGAGAAATAACATAATGTGCTGCTTCTACTTTTGTTATTCTTCTTGTTATTCTGGTATTTTCATTGTCACGATTGCTTTCAAAGTCTAAGCAAACAGCAAATCTGCAGGCTGCAATGGCTTCTTTAGCTGACAAGGGGAAGGATTTGGATTCAGAGCAAGCTGAATGTCTCACATCTGAGACTCCTGCCGAAACCTTGAACAGATTGCAATCTGTGGAAACAGTGACCAACCAGATAAGTAATCTCTCCTTTTCTGCAACACCGGTAGTGGCTGGCCCTTCCACAGATCAAATCGAGACAACCCAAACTGAGGAATCTGCTCCAGATATTGACAAGAAAATTCGAGCACTAAAAAAGAAGGTCAACTTTTGGAGCTTTTTTTGTCTTAGTTTGTTCTTGGTTCAAACAAGTTGTTCATATCTGTACTTTTCTAGCATTTTATAGTTCATAGATCTCACTATTCAGAATATATCTTCACCAATCATTCAGCAAGTGCTTTTATAAGTCCAACCCTGAATAGTTGGTATCAGACTCTATGGTTGCGATTGTTTTGGTGGATGCTGCAAAGCTGCGATGTATTTCAATTAACTACTTATCAGGCCACCATGTTTTGTTAGTGTGAAACTGGCTAGACTCTGAGCTAGTCCATTTTTCCAAATGATTTGTAGGATCTATGCCCAGGTTTAAAGCCTGCTCTCTCTCTCTCTCTCTCTCTCTCTCTCTCTCTCTCTATATATATATATATATATATATATATATATATATATATATATATATATACACACACACACACACGCGCGATCGGGATCCTCTCATTTTTGCATCTCCAAAGTATCTCCATGATCACAACTGTTGGATCTTGTTTAAGTTATCTAATCTTAAAAATAAGGGGATTCCGATCTAATATATATTATAGGGTCCGGATCAAGATACCTGTCCGCGGAGTCCCGCCGAAGCCCCGCCCCCCTTGCACCATCGGATCGGGGGGCCCGCGTGCGCGCCCGCTCGATTTAACGTTCGAGGATCGCGGGACTTCGACGGAGCTCCGGAAACGGGGCTCCCGATCCGGACCCATATATATATATATATATATATATATATATATATATATATATATATATTTGAATGGTTCAAATCAACGGTTGAAATTAGACGACTTAAACAAGATCCAATAGTTATGAAAGATGGGATAATAGGGGATGCAAAATTGAGAAATCCCGATCTAATCTCTCTCTCTCTCTCTCTCTCTCTCTATATATATATATATATATATATATATATATATATATATATATAAGGGATCAATATTTTCGTTCTTAAGCATTCTTGCATGTCCTCGAAATAGCAGCCGTTGGAGTCTTGTTTGATCGTTCAGATTAGATCTTTAAACTGTATAATTTCTTGCGAGATTTTGATCTAATCTGAATGATCAACATGACAATCCAACGGCTGCTATTTCGGGGAACATGCGGGGATGTTTAAGTGCGGGGATCCCGATCCCTCCTCTCACTATGTGTGTGTTTGTGTGTGTTTGTGTGTGAATTATATATAGATTTGGATCTTGATCAACTGAATCCCACATTTGCTGCAGATTCGACTTGCGGAGGCTCAGCTAAATGGTGACCAACAAGATATGAAGCCAGAGCATGCAGAGAAGATGGCCAAAATTGAAGGATGGAAGGGAGAACTTAAAGCTTTGGAGGATAAAAAGGCCAATCCAGTTTCCTGAAATTGTCGAGTGACCTTGAGGTTCGGTTTTGCAGTCGCAGAAGCCTGATTCACTAGCTACTGTAGTCTTGATTTCAGCCGTTGCCATCCCATAGAAAATCCTCCAGTAGACGGTCTGCTTGCTCATTTAGTGTGGATGGTGTATCTAATGTTTTAGGACATGGGTCTTTGTAAGATAGGGGTCCAATGACACTTTTTAAGGATGTTCATGTAGTCTAGTTAGGTTTTCCTTGTGGATTGTTTTGTTCTCAGTTGATCTTAAGAAATATATCAGAACCAAGTTCCTGCCCCTTTTTCTGAAGCTCTAAACTGGTGATAATAGATACAATCTGTTTTTAGCTGTTTGGTGATAGATGCAATAGTCACAAGGTCCGTGTTCTTGAATAATTTGACGAGTTGAAATGTTCGGAATTCAGTGATAAAATTGGAAAATTTTCGGTAAGTAAAAGTTTGGATAAAGCAAGAAAATTAGAACTATATATATGATAGCTATATTCTATATAATTTGGCAATTTTTTTTTTTGGATAAAAGCTGATAATTATTTAACTCCAAATATGTCTTTTCTTCGGATTAAACTAAAAGAATTTTTTTTTTGACAATTAAGCTATATGGGTTGGACTCCTTTCAATTGTATCCATCATATACTTAAATTTGGCAAATTATAAGGGCACTACCATATTTACTTGGGGCTAGCCCAGGATTGGGACTAGCCAACTAAAGAGGAACTTTTACTTATACTAACCCAACATTTTACTCATACTAGCCCACTACTTCCAAACCCTCCCAAACCCTCCCCACCCGACCGGAGCCCTCCCCCCTCCCGCCGTCCTCCTCCGCCTCCTCCCCCGTCCTCCACCGCAGCCTCCCGTCGCCGCGCCTCCCGTCGTCGTCGCCGTCAAAACCAAAAAAGAAAATGAAAAAATAAAAGAACTGTCAAAATTTGACATATATGTTGATTTTTAGGACTGTCAAAATTTTGACAGTCCTACCAATTGGAAGTACTGTCAAAATTTTGACAGTCCTAAAAATTCAACATATATTTTTAGGATTGTCAAACTTTTGACAGTCTTACTAATTGGAAGGACTGTCAAAATTTTGACAGTCCTACAAATTGGTAGGACTGTCAAAATTTTGACAGTCCTAAATTTTTTTTTTCTGTTAATTTATTTTTGTTAATTGTTGGGGGGGGGGGGGGGGGCAATTTCAAAATATCCTTAAAATTTCTATCCTTAAAATTTGTTAAAGTATTATGTTATTTAAAATAGTAAATTTATTATTGGTACATTAAATATTTTGTAAAAAAAAAAAAAATTACCAAAAGTAAAATTTGGAGGTCGAAACATCGTTTTTTTGCGATTCTAAAAATTTGGGAAGTCCGTCAAACGGTGAAACGGTTTATCCCGAAGTACTTTTCCATACAGTCATTTTGGCTCAAACTGGAGCTTGTTTCGATCTCCTAGTCAAAAGTTATGATACTTTAAAGTTTTATATTTTATATTTTTGTCTGTAATATGTACGTCTTACTTCGGATGAAAATTCTCTCTACACGAATTGTGTTACTCTCGTCGAAAACATACAAATAGACCTATTGTGTGACGAAAAACGATTTGAAAACAAATAGTTATGGCCGTTTGAAGTCTGATCGACGGCAGACGTAATATTCGTACGGTAGATTTTTTTTTTTTTGGGTTCAATGATAACATATTTTATTTTGGATGTTAAACTAAATAAAAAAAATCAAAATCCAAAACTAACTAAATAGAAATAAACTTAAAAAAAATTCTGACAATTAAAATGAGGACTGTCAATTTTTTTTGACAATCCTCATTGTTTGTGGGACTGTCAAAATCCTGACAGTCCTAGTTTTATATAAAATTTTCAGTGGGTTAAAATTAGGACTGTCAAAATTTTGACAGTCCACATAGATTGTGGGACTGTCAAAATTATGACAGTCCTAACAATTTGTAGGACTGTCAAAATTTTGACAGTCCTTCCAAGTGGTAGGACTGTCAAAATTTTGACAGTCCTGATTATAACAATTTGGGCTAGCCCCAAGTAACTTTGGGAAACTTGTAATTTTGGGAAATGGGGTGGGCTAGCCCCGAGTAACTTTCATGATTGCAAACTTGTAATTTTTTCTAAATTTTCAATGGACTAGCCCCGAGTAAAATGTGTAGTGCCCTTATAATTACCCTTAAATTTGGATTCAAATTCTAACCAAATCAAACACATAATCTTAAGACTATAAAGAGTGAAAAACTGAAGGCAATAGACAATCTCGAGACACCATTTATTGTTTGAGAATTTTGTGAGTACATAAATAAGAAAAATTCTATTTGGATGTGTAGGTGGCTGCGGAGGTCGTCGGAAATGCCGTCGAATGGATCAAGACAAGGAGGACGGACGGGGAGGAGAGTACTGCGCCATCGTCGCCACATACTCCTCCTCCTACTCCGCCTCCCTACCCCTCCTGCTAATCCCCCCCCCCCCCCCCCGCACCGTCGCTACTCTCCTCCTGCGCCACTGCACCTACCCCCCTGCTCCGCTTCCTACCTTCCTGACTCCCTCCACAGCCGCGGATGCATGTGACGGAGGCAAAATAGCACAGTTGCATAAATAAACAGTCACCATTATGAATGTAGCATATTAATTTAGTTCCATATCGGCTGGCCAAAGAAACCGATGGGTGTGTATTTAATAATGGATTAATTAACATCTAGTCCTGAGTTATATACCGGTTTAGAGTCGAAGTCATGTCCTGACATTTCCAATTGAAAAGTTTGGAGATTGAATTTTTATTTTTATTTTTATTTTTTTCATTATCTTCACAGTAAGATTAAATGGGAATATGATCAAACGGTTAAAAATTCATACACGGTTTAAATTAACTTAATCTAAAGTTAGATTAAGTTAATATAAATGATATATGTAAAATCCTATAAACATGAAAAGTCTACTGAGAGTTCATATATATTCTGTTTGTATAGGTTTCTGAAAATTTGATTTTAAAATAACTAAAAAAAAGGGTTTTTATAGTTTTATAAATTTTAATTTTAATTTTGTGTTTGATTACTTACATCTTAAAAATTGGTTTTAAGAAAAAAAAATAAAAAAATTGGTTGGTAAAATATTTGTAGAAAATATTTTTTGAAATAAAACCGTCCAACTTAGTATCAGTAGTCCGGAGAAGGTTAAGAGTTGGGACTTTGCAATGGGGAAAATTCTATGCGTTGAGTTTCTTATATTAGCTTGTGTTGAGAATTTGACTATTTTTTGCGGCGTAGACCGAAGACCGTAGACCGTAGACCGTAGTTGGTCATTCCAAAAGTATTGCTGTTGTTCTTCACTCAAAATCAATCAACAGCCGACACAAGGGAAAATAAAAAATAACCCGGCTAGTCTGACCCAAACAATCAAATTCAAGTCCCAAGATGAGGCGCCGCCCCTCCGCTCCTCGCCCCCGCCTCGACCGGCGCAACGCCGCCAAGAACATCGACTACCACCACCCCCTCTCCGCAGCAGCCTCCTTCGCCCACACCCGCTCCGACGACGAAGACGACGACAACAACGACGACGCTCTCCGCCCCACCAGATCCCTAGATCTCCATCTTCCCCGCCCCCTCCCTCCTCCTTCCCCCGACCTATATTCGAACCAGACCAGCTTCCGCATCGGCGGCGGAGTCGAGGGCGAGCTCGACCTCCTCTGCCGCAGCCTCGGCCTCTCCGGCCCCGAGGACTTCGCCGTCCCCTCCTCCATATGGGAGGCCGCCACCCGCCGCCTCCCCACCACTTCCCGCCTCTCCCCTCCCCAGCACCAACACCCCCCTCCTCCTCCTCCTCCTCCGCCGGTGGCTTTGTCGGAACCTCCCCCGTCCATCTCTCTCCCGGTGCTCGAGAGGTTCGGGTCCACGTTGCACTCGGTCAGGTCTGAAGAGCAGGGGTATGGCGAAGAGGAGGAGGAGGAAGTTAGGGTTAGGTTGCCGGAGGAGGGGGAGGAAGTTAGGGTTCGGTTGCCGGAGGAGGAGGAGACGTCCGAGGATGTGGCTTCGACTTCGAACGAGGGTGACGAGGACGACGTGTCGAGCTCCGTAACGGCCGAGGCCATGTTTGTGATCTCCCCCAATGGGAGGTTCAGGAGGAATATCAGGTCCTGGATGAAGGGGCAGCTCCTCGGGAGCGGGTCCTTCGGAACGGTGTACGAGGGGATCAGCCAGTAAGTAGGCTATGTCAAACACATACACAAACTTTTTCGATATAATTTATGATATATGAATTCGTAGTATGAATCCTATAACATAATGTTACTAACACGTCGAAAAAACCCCGAGAATCTTGAGTTTAGTCTGGTCCAGCAATCTTTCAATTGGCTTCCACTTCGTAATGGTACAGTTACAGTACCAACACATAATATTTGTTTCTACTGATGAATTTGGTAGCTTGAACTTAT
This sequence comes from Iris macrosiphon, assembly GCA_036927795.1. Taxonomy (NCBI): domain Eukaryota; kingdom Viridiplantae; phylum Streptophyta; class Magnoliopsida; order Asparagales; family Iridaceae; genus Iris; species Iris macrosiphon. The sequence continues at coordinate 146,722,227 of JAYESA010000016.1, forward strand.
GCTCTTTATTGATTTAGAGAAGTCCTTACGGTAGAGTTCCTAGGGATTAAATAGCACCTTGTTCATAGAATTAAAGCGGGTTGTTGATGTGGACGAGATAAGAGAAAACCCTTCAAATTGAAAGAAGAAATCAATAAGACAACACTAAGACCAATTTGCAGTATTGTTAAGAATGTTGATTATTGTGAATGCAGAAACATGTCAAATGAATGAGGATAGTTGAAATGATAATGCTAGAATGAAGGAAGGGCAATACATTGATACACCGGATAAGAAAGTGGTGTATTGCAGGAAGTTGGTGGTGGTGTCAATTGAGAATAAAATGAGATAAAATTGTTTGGATAGGTGAAAGATTAGTATATGCACCATTTGGGGGTGATACAATGTTAGTTAAATTATTTGCAAGAACTAGGGGTAGACCTAAACTTTGATTGAGACTAAAACATATATGTGTAATGTTAGAGAGGAGATGACCCTTAACAAAACTGAATGTAAGATGAGGATTCAGGCAAAAGACCCTAAAACTATTGGATAAATGCTTTGTTGTTGTTGTTGTTGTTGTTGTTGTTGTTGGCTCATTCATCGATATCTACACTAGGGTTGTAAAAGAGGATCTTAGTTGTAATGGCTCATTCATTGATATCTACACTAGGTTGCAAAAGAGGATCTTACTTCTTTTCTCCTTTAGATAGCTTAGGAAGTAGTATGATATCCATTGGCATCCACATCACTATTTTCACCCTTGTCCCTCCACCCGCTACAGTTAGATTTAGTTTCTACCATAGTTTTCAAAGACGGCAAACGCAGTTAGATGCCAAGGTATATTGGGACCTAGGCACAAAGAGCAAAAGCGAGGCACTCACCGGAGCAAAGCAAGGTGCATGTATAATTAGAAGAAAAATAGAGGTCATCAACTTCAAAACTGTTTTTTGTTGCTACGTTCTATGTCAAACTTGTTCGTAACCAAATAAGGAATTTCAAAAGTGCTTGAACCGCAAATGGAGGGTTGATGATGTAATTGGGTATCCCGTATATGGTCACAGATGTTCGCAACAAAAACAAGGGGTGCGCCTTGTTGAAGCGAGGTGTAAGCTCCCTTGGTGCTGAGCTTTTCGCCTAGGCGCGAGCCTAGACGCACTTTTGACAACTATGGTTTCTACCACTTGCTCACTGCTCGGACTGACACAATAACTGCCCTACTTCCCCTCTTCCTCTCCTTCTGTCACAGCGCCATTGTATCAACCCCCTCCACTGGCATCGTCACCACCTCTTTTCTAGCTCTTTTCGACATAACCACCATCACTATTTCCCCTACTCCCTTTACATCTACTAATCACCAGCAGTCTATTTCCGCTTTTGCCTGCCACCTATCCCCACTATCCTATACTGCCCTCCTCCACCGCCACTGCTCCCTGCAGAAGGATCCCCGTAGAGGGGAGAAGGTGGCACGACTAGGAGAGGATGCAGAGGGAGAAGATGAGGCAGATAGGAGAGAGCATAGGTGTCAAAAGAAGGTTTCTGGGATTGATGGGAATTTTATTTGTTCTCTTTCTGAAAACAAGGCTTTGTTACTTGTTCTTCTTGCATTGGTAACCTTGTTAACTATGAATTTCTTTTAGGTCCATTGGAAATGTTATATACTAAAATACTCCGTGGAGATATGATCACCAACTTAATAGTTAATAGTAGAACCACATGACTGACACTAAGGGGCAAACAATTCAATATAACTGGTTACATGTTTCTAGATAAAAGGTTTTTGTGCAATTTCCTTATTTAATTCAGAGCTAACATCTGCAATCTAAGATATAGGGTTAATCTTCATACATATTCATCAGCAGCCAACATACTTAATTGAAATATGCAATGAATTATGGAAAATTTACAGATTTAACTAAATGAGGTTAGTTATGTTAGAACATTTATAGAGGATTGTTTTTCCCAGGTAATTAATGACTGACATGCTTTGAATAAAATTGGAAAATATAGTTGTGTATTCCTTTGACTGTCCGTCCTTATTTGCAGTGATGGTATTTTCTTTGCTGTCAAAGAAGTATCTTTGCTTGACCAAGGAAGCAATGCCCAGCAGTGCATTCTTCAATTGGAGCAGGTAAGATAATATCTGGCTGTACTAAATCTATTTCTCCAAGCGTTGAGCTTTTTGTTTTCCCTTTCCCTATTTTCTTTTTGTGAGGTTTACCTAATTATTTCAATATTGTGATGTACATTCATCGCTTTTTGTGCACCATATTGTATTCTAACCCTTTAGTTGTCCTTCCACAGGAGATCGCGCTTCTAAGTCAGTTTGAACATGAAAACATTGTTCAATATTATGGAACAGACAAGGTATGTGAAATTGTGAAGTAGTTACTTTGGCATATCTTCAAATTTCTACAATTGATATTGATTCTCTCTCTCTCTCTCTCTCTCTCTTCAACCGTGTTGATTTAAATGAGCATCTTCGTCATCCAGGCCTTATCCCATCAATAGGGTCTGCTATTCACATCATGAGAAAGCTCCATAAAGAACATTCTTAAGAATGGGTCCGTTGTGGTCCATAAGAAAGCTCCATAAAAGATTTGTGGTGATTTAAATGTGTAACGAAGTCTCTTTTTAAGTTCTCGTCAGCTGATTAAATAGAAGCTACTTTCAAGAGCAATGTGCCATGTTTATGGTATGAGGATTTGGCTGAGATTGTTAATTCTTTGTCTTCATGAAAACATTCAACCAAACTAACTTTGAAATTGCAAAATGGTGCATACTGGGTTCGGATGGTCAAATTGTTCATATTTGTCATGCCCCTCTCATGATATTTAGTCATTGGGATATGATGCCGTATAAGCTTAAGCTGACTTGTACAAAACTAAGGATTTCAATTCTCAAAATCAAGTAAAAGTAGCAAAAAATGATGTATTTGAACGCTGATAGAGTCAAGCTGAATACTTACTAACTTGCAGCGAAAAATCAACTTAGAACTTATTCGGCGAAACAAATGATAACCATCAAATTACATCAAAGGTTTAACCAAACTTGTTTCATACATCATATCCATACGTAGAATATAAAGCTTTCTAATAAAATGTGTCGAACTGCAATCTATTGCCTCGGTGCTCCTTCCTCGATTTTTGTACCCGAATTGGTGAAGGCATGTACTGGTGAGTAACAAAACCACACCCACCTAAAATTAAACACAAGTAGTTGTGAACTAAAGCCATCTTATTATCATATGATATTTTTATGCTTTTATCCTACGTCCATTTCCAATCCATAAAACTTTTATCAATAAATCCATTTAAACCAACAATGTTCCATTATTTTGTTTATTCCGCTAGGAGCCATTTCTATGTTACCGAGCATCCATTCCATATTTCCTTTCCATCCTCGTGAAATTCCTTTTAGGGTCATTCTCTAGTGTCTTTAATTATAACGAATACAATTGTAAGTTGTACAACATAAAATGAAATACAATAAATGTAATTCAACTAAGTAGACATTTCTATCAAGTGTCGATGGTCCTTCTCAGCAAAACAAATGTTTGAGATACGAGGTATAATATATAGGCGTCGCAATTTTGACCCTACAAACCATAGTTTGCAGTATCAATATCGACCGGTACTGCAAACTATGGCCCTTCTCTGCGGAAAAAAGGTTAGAGATACGAGGTATTGGTCGATATTAATACGATACTGTACCGATACAGTTTGGCATGATCCGGTCTGATACCAACCGTTATCGATATTGACCGATACCGATATTGCGGATCTCTTTCAAAGTCAATTCGACAGAGAAAACTGAACGAAAAGACTAATCAACTAGTGTGTAACTAAACATAATAATGTTGTAAAAGCATCTAAATGAAAACAACTTATTGATCGCAGGTAAATCCAATGGTGGCTATTATTTCATTCAATTTCAAAATATACTAAGAAACAACATAGAAAATACTTAAAATTATGCCTAAATGTATAAAATATTTTTTTTCTATTTTTTTATAATTTATTAATAATTATTTACTTTCCGATACTAAAAAAATCGATACTCTGATCCAATCCGATGTTGCCGATCCCCATACTCATAGGAAGAGTTCGATTTCGGTATCGATATTGCGAACCTTGCTACAAACAAATGTTAGAATTACGATAATTATATTTTATTAGGGTCGTAAATTTTTCTCTGCAACACAAGAGCTAGCATAATGGTCCTGCAACACAAACTCATTAATATGCATCATAGCTACATGATGGCCAATTGGTTTCTCCCATATTTGGACGAGTATTGGTATATAGTGATTTTCGATGATGGGTGGCTAGCCACCACCAATGATTCTTCTGTACCCTTGTGGCAACTCTCTCTAAAGTTCCACAATGCAATTTTTTTGCCTACACCGACATAATTCCCTTAGGGATATCATTCGAGGAATTTTTTGTGCACAAGTTACCCATGACCAATGCTTATGCAGTCCTATCAAATAAAATAATATCAAGTAAAATAATGCAACAATCTAAAATGTAATATGACAATCCTCTTTTGTATAACCATGTCATCGTTCCATTATCACATTCTTAGAGAGTAAGCTTGTTCACATTTCTCATAGTGTCACATTGTGTCTCAATGCACCTCTCTTTCTTATTTCCAGTCTCATAATAGTGCCCATTCTGATCGTATCAACGTAGCCATATGGTCTCATAATAGTGCCCATTCTGATCGTATCAACATAGCCATCATAACATAACAATAGTGTCAATAACCGTACCATAAAAGTGTTGTACCAGTGCCACAACAATTCTACCTTTTACATCATTCTAAGGCTCGGTCTTAAAAACAAACCTATGAAATAAACGTTCATTTTGTTGATATTATAGAGCTATTTCTACCATGCAACATGGAGTATCAATTATTTCCATTAGTGTGCTATCTATAATCTAAATGAGTTAATATTCATCATCGCATTAGGGCATTTTAATATTCTTTTAGAAGCATAGCATTCATTTCCAATCTCAGTATCAATTTCATCAATCTTTTTACCTATCTTATTCTTAGGTTCTTAGCAACATAATGTTCTTACTTCTTAGGAACTCATATTTCCAATATTCGAAAGCAAAGTTAAGGTACAACATTCTAACATAAAGAAGTAAAGGTGCATCATTCTCAAATTTCGTATTTCCATTATTATTCAAAGGTGAAGCAAGAAGACATCTTTCAAATATAAAGAAGTAAACACGAAAAACATACCACAAAATGATTTCATCTTTTGGTCTTAATCTCTTTTAGATTAAGGTATCTAACATATTGAGGAGTTCTTTATTAAAGAGTGAGAAATCAAGAGAGAGAAGTTCGACTACACACGTGTTTGATGAGTTGTCTTAAGGTTTAAGTCGAAGAGATTTCCTGTAAATTGTCCTTCTCGTAATCATCTTTCTCGCAACGGTTCCTCGTTGTCTTCTCTCTCTTTCTTCCTCTCTCTAAAGAATAAAATGAATAGAATGGAACAATAATGAAATGAGGGGGAGGATCTCTTATATATTCTTCCAAGGTGGTTACACCCTTAAGAACAGTCCTATCCGTAGGATAAAGCCATCATTTTTAATTAAACCAATCTCATCCATCTAGGCCAAGTACATTGAATCTAGTCACAATTCCAACTCAAGAGATAACAACAAATATATCATGCCAACTGCTCTCATCTTTAATAACCAATTCTTCCAGAAAGATATGATTCAATTAATCTAGCCATATTTCTAGCCCAAGAGATAGAATGAATAATAACCATAAGATCCTCCTTGATATCAAATCAAATCCACCAATATATTAAAAGATCCTTAAAGATATCTAAAGATATTCTTAATGGGTACACATCTCAAAGCGGGTCTCATCCAATAACCAATTATCAGCCCATTAAGCTAATCTAGTAAGCCACATACTCCAATCCATATAGGGACAATGGAATGGACTCAAGTCCAAACCAACACAAGAGGCAACTATTTCCATGCCCGATCTAACCAACTAAGATCAATCCAATCCAAGGGTCAAGCCACAATCACAATTTAATTCCAAAGGACTAAAACCAAATTGCATGTCTAATCATCAAGAATAGCTAAGCCATAAACATACTTAATTCAAGAGCCAAACCACCACGTCCAACCAAATCAAGTCTTTATTCATTAAACTCAAATTCAACTGAACCCAACAAGATAATTATTGGTCGAACACTCGAACCAAACCAAAGCTAACCGCAAAGGGGAACCAAAACCAAATCTAACAAGCATAAAATCAAACTAGGGCCTGGGGCATTACTATGTTCGACTCCTAGCAGCTGAACTGGTACTGTGGGGAATTCGTATGATTCACATAATACAATACTGGGAACCTGATAGTTTATTGGGCTATTACCACTTGAATTCTAGAAAGTGCCATAATTTTTGGCATATTTCTTGATTTGTCCTAAAGCACAAACTTACATCGGAGACTTTGATATCACTGACCAAGTAGAACACATGAAGCTGCATATGCTAACTGCACCCTTCATATGATGAAGATAGATATTGATCTGTTGATTTATTTGGTAAGCGTAGTCATCAAGTCATTATTCGTTTGTTAGTCACTCTTATTCTTAACTGGCTTAATCCAGACAGGATAGATTATTTTGCATAATATGTAGTGTAAATGCATTCTCTGATATCGATACTTATTATTTATCTTCTTAGAATGTGTGCCCTTTTAACTTTGCTATATTTTTAACTTTATGTTCTTGATATTATGTCTTCTCAAATTTCTTGTTTGAGTTCTGATGAACTGAAAGATAACCTTTGACTTACAGGTCATATTGATTTCTGAGAAAATTTCCATAATTTCATTTACGATATCTTGAAGTCTAATTAATGAAAATTATTTCCTTTTTCTTGTATAGATCAGTGAAGTTTGGAGATGGAGAGGAGAAGGAAAAAAAGTAGAAGAGAGAATATGAGAAAGGAGATTGCAAGGGCCACCCTAGGTTGCATCTCATGTCTAGTTACAAAATAAAATAACTCTAACATCCTCCCTCAAGCAGGAGCATATAGATCAGACATGCCCAGCTTGCTACATAAATCAGAAAATGGACCACGAGCAAGTGGTTTGGTGAGGATATCACCTAATTGATCCTCTGACCGAACATAAGGAGTGACAATCTGTTTCTTCAGCAACAAATCACGAACAAAATGACAATCCACCTCGATATGCTTCGTGCGCTCATAAAACACCGGATTACTTGCGATAAACATTGCCGACTGATTATCACAATACATCTCCATCGGAATAGGAATCATAATTCCCATTTCATGAAGAAGAGTGCACCCACATCATCTCAGAAGCTGTATGAGCCATCGCACGATACTCGGCCTCTGCACTAGAACGAGCCACAACATTCTGCTTCTTACCACGCCACGTGACAAGATTGCCACCCACAAACGTACAATAGCCAGAAGTAGATCTCCTATCACTGCGATTGCCTACCCAATCAGCATCACTGAACCCAATCCGTAAGCAACTGGAAATTTTTGTACAACAAACCCTTTCCAGGTGTACCCTTCAAGTATCGAAGAATGCAAGAGATAGCCTCCCAATGTGGTTGCCGAGGGGCATGCATAAATTGACTAACTACTACAACTATGTGATGTCTGGTCGAGTAACAGTAAGATATATAAGTTTGCCAACCAAACGTCTATAATATCCAACATCGTCAAATAACTCTTTCCTGTCGGCATCAAGCTTGTCATAATAATTCATAGGAGTCTCAACTGGCCGACACTCCAGCATCCCAGTCTCGGAGAGCAAGTCTAGAACATACTTGCATTGTGACAGATACACACCATTCTTAGATCGAGCAACCTCGATTCCAAGAAAATATCGAAGAAGACCCAAATCCTTAGTATGAAACTGACGACTAAGGTAGGCCTTCAAGTCCACAATCCCAGCATGATCACTCCCAGATATAATGATATCATCAACATAAACAATCAACACGATAATACCTGTTGAGGAAGAATGGCAAAATACTGAATGATCTGATGTGGTGCACCAAAAGTCATACTGAATGAGAACTGAACCGAACTTGTCAAACCAAGCACGAGGTGTCACGCCCCAGTCCCAAAATGTCAGGAACTAGGCCACGTGTCACTGGCCAGCTGACACGTCACTAAGGGCTTAATCCATTTTGAATGGACCCATAGGAGCATGCTACGCTGTCCTAAAATACTACAAGTACAACACAGGCAAATCTATCTCATCAACAACAAAATGTCAGAAAAGCAAGTGCTGAATATATATAAAACTGAGTCTGATACAGTACCCAACTGGTGAGAATACAAGCCTACTACAAAAACTGATAATAGCGCAGAAAAATCAGATAGACTAAGCAGTGTCTATCTGATCAAAACATCTCCATCTCCAGGTGGCAGGCCTCTAGGGTCAAGCATACTCTGAGGGTGTCTCCTCGAGCTCCTCCTCGGTAACACATCTAGCCTCCTGATCAGGGCCGTACACAGTGGGGTAGAAAGCCTCGTCTAGATCTGGCAGGGAACCAGGTCCTCAGTGGGACATAACAAGATACAGAAAATGACATGCCATGTATGTAAATACTGAATAAAGAAAATAAATACAGGGTGCTAATCATTCTAAGTGAAATGCAAGTAAAGACCTTGTAGTACGCATGGGATTGTGTCGGCTAGACATATGCTGACGTAGTTCACCAATCGTGGGGACTGGCTAGTATATGTGTCATATGCCCCCTGACTCAAGGGAACTCTGCAATCGACCATCATGGTACGAAGGTATAAAACATTTATGGAGGGGGGTGTCCCATACGTCTACTAGTTATCTTTCCCATCCCAATGAAACTAAATGTCAAGTCGTACTATTCCTGAATTATTCTAATCCGTGATGCGGGTCACACGTACTGGTAGCTAATCAATTACGCAGCTCGCATCCCAATATGCATTGCAACCATGTTGCGTGTTCCCGTGATAGGGTCTAGGAGAATATTAGAATACTCTCACAGCAATTGGTGAGTCTGTAAGACTAAGTTAAATATGCTAATGTCAACGTATCAGTTGACTGTACCCAAGGCAGTCTCAGGTAATCATGGTATATGAAATTCAGGAACAAAGCAGATATCAATAATTGAATTTGAACATAAACTTGGCAAGGTATACTTGCCTACTCCCTGATAGTACTGAAAACCTGATCTCACAGTCAGGGTTGAGGGTGCTTGTGACAGGGGGTCACTGGCTGTGCTGAAGTTGGTTTCTGTTAAAACAGACAGGGTTCGTAAATATCAAGGTTGTAATATAAAGTATGTATATATACTTATATTCACATATATAATATAGTTATATATATAGTATGTATATATATATATATATATAGATATAATATATATAGCAGTATATATAGTATATACAGAACAGAAAAATGCAGGTATATATAGAATTTATAATAGTAGCAGGGTATATCCTCTGCCATATATAAATAATATAATGTTATCATGGTGTATCCACTGATGTATATATATATATAAATTGAAATGACAGGACAGAAAGTAAATACATATATATCTATGTAATAGTATATAATGTATATAGATAATATATATATATATATATATAATGAATTTAAATGACAGTGCAAGAATTGAAATTATACATATATATATATGTAGGCTGTATTATCCAGCACAGTAATATATAATAAATAATAAATTGAAATGACATTGCAAGAATTGAAAATAGGTATATATATATATAAGCTGTATTATCCAGCAATATAATATAACTATTATCAGGGTCTATATGTGACCACTGGATAATATATACATATATAATAAATTGAATAAGTGCATATAAATAATAAAAAGAAAATGCATAGCATATATATACATATATATATATACTGTGTATATTCACAGTGAATAATATAATTATATATAGTACATAACATATATATATATATAGATATATATATTATATACATATATATAATATATATACATAGTTATATATACATAACATATATAGTTATATATATTATATACATATATATACATATTTATATATATATGTAATATACATATATAAATACATAGTATACATATACAAATACATATATATTAGTAGTATATATACACATATATAATATATTATAGCAATATATATGTATACAGTGTAATTATACTGTATTTATATAGTATAATAATATAATACATATATATATATATAAATATACATATATATATCATATATATACATATATATATACATATATATATACATAAATACGTATATACATATATATATAGAGTTAGGGTTTATACCTACTGGCAGGGGGTCCCACGCGGTGTTGCCGGCAGGAGGACGGCGGCGGAGGCGGCCGGAGGCGGCCGAAGGAGCAGCAGCAGCAGCAGTGACTGCTAGCAGCAACTGCAGCAGCAGCAGTTTGTGAAGGTGGTAGCGGCGGCTGCGGCGGAGGGGACGGCGGTGCAGGGTGGGGGAACGGCGGAGGGAGGAGTGGCGGTGAGGTTGGTGGTGGTGGCGGGGGTCTACGGTGGCTGTGGTGGCGGCTAGAGGCGTCGGGGGTGAGGGTGGCAGTAGCTAGGGTTAGGGGGTGGAGGCTGCTGCGGGGGCTAGGGCGGCCGGAGGGGGTATCGTGGGGAGGTAAGGTGGTGGTGGTAGGTAGGGGAGGTCGGGGCGAGTCGAGTGGGGGTGGTGGTGGCGGTGCACGGTGGCCGGAGGCGGCGGGGGAGGTGGTTCGGGTGGTGGTGGCTGTGGGTGATGGTGTTGGAGGAGTGGCTTGCGGGGGTTCAGGGCGGCGGAGCAGGCGGTGGCTGGGGGTGGGACTTGACCGGAGGGGAGAGGGGGTCAGGGCGAAGGGTCGGGCAGGGTTTGGCCGGAGGCGGTGGTCGGAGGTGAGGGCTGTGAGGGTTTGAAGAGAGGGGGGGGGTCGGGTTTTATAGGGGTTGTAGGCAATGGCAATTTCGTAATTAAGGGGAAGTTTTGGGGGTAGTTAGGTAATTCTGATTTTTTGAGATATTTTCTCCTGGAATTTTCTGGGTGTTTTGGGTGGGTCCCATACACCTATTCACTAACCAATAAGATTATGCCACCTTACATGCAATTTTGCATAAAAATCCCTAACTTTTCATAATTTGCATAAAAGCTTGAAATTGGTATTTTGCGTAATTCCGCAATTTACCTGATTTTAATTACTGATTCCCCGAATTACTAAATTGTACAAAAATGGGGGAAAAAGCTGGGGAAAATGTTTTGGACAGTGTGGGGTGAGTCTGGGCAGAGGCAGGGTCTGATTTCTTAGGTGATACGGGTCCTCGTATTTATTAATTAATAAATACTGCGCACGATGCTCACTAATTATTTTGAGGCAGTTAGGGTCATAATTTTTCTACGGTGTCAATACGATAATTGTAGTATAACTAGAGTAGAATATTATCGTATTTTTGTTTGGCAAAAACAGGTGCCTTACTGATCCTCAAATTCCTAGGGTACAGAGATGGGTAAAGAGCAGAAATTTAAATAGAAAATAAATACGTACGTCTGTAACGATATTTGTGCGACTAAAACGAAGTACCAAACAAGGTTTCTGGGAGTTGCACAAAACACAGAAAAAGTAGTCTAACAAGTCTAGTGCAGGGATGTGAAATTTGTTTAGGGTTTAACAGCTAGTGTGATGCCCTAATTAATTGTGTAATATACAGGTGCACAATCAATAAATAAATTTTTAAAAGTTGCACTAATTCTAATTAGTCAAAACTAATCATAATTATTGAAATCTGGTCGAGAGAGTTTACAATCTACCCTCCTTAGAATATTTCGTCCTCGAAATAAAAACAACCATAATGAGAATGAAAGATTGATTTAGGACATATACTGATTAAGAAAGATTGAGTTTGAAATATTGGACATACCCTGGTTTGGAAATAGGTGGGGGTAACGCTGTCGAATATCCTCTTCTCGTTCCCAGGTGGTTTCACCTGGTGCATGATGTCTCCATGCAACACGAACGAGAGGTATAGTCTGGCCTCGCAACACCTTCTCGCTACGGTCTAAGATCTCTACAGGTTCCTCCTGGTATGACAGGCTTGGGCCGACGGTGATCTCTGAATGGTCCAGTACATGACTTGGGTCTGGAATGTATCTCCTCAGCTGAGATACGTGGAAGACGTCATGCACTCCTTCTAAGGTCTGAGATAGAGCTAGTCTGTAAGCAACTTCTCCGACGCGTTCCAACACATCGAAGGGTCCAATGTACCTTGGACTCAGTTTCCCTCTTCCTCCAAATCTGATAGTTCCTCGAGTAGGTGAGATCTTCAAGAACACATGCTCCCCTACTTGGAACTCTAGAGGTCGGCGATGAATGTTGGCCCAGTGCTTCTGCCTGTCTTGTGCAGCTCGTAGGTGTCCCTGGATCTTCTTTACTTTCTCCACCGTACGAATAATCAGTTCTGGTCCCAAGATCTGTCTCTCGCCTACATCGCTCCAGCATATTGGGGAACGACATTTTCTGCCATACAAAGCTTCAAAGGGAGTCATTTGAATGCTCGCTTGATAGCTATTGTTGTAGAAAAATTCCACCAGGTGTAGATGATCTTCCCATGATCCGCTGAAATCAAGCATGCAGGCTCTCAGCATATCTTCAAGTGTCTGGATGGTGCGTTCTGATTGGCCATCTGTTTGTGGGTGATACGAGGTGCTGAACTTGAGACGGGTACCAAGACTTTCTTGCATACTTCGCCAGAAGTAAGATGTAAATCTCGTATCTCTGTCAGATACTATGCTGACTGGTACTCCATGCAGACGCACTATCTCCTTCATGTACATGTCCGCCAAGATTTCTGTAGATTGTCCGACTCTAAAAGGTAAGAAATGTGCAGCCTTTGTGAGTCTATCTACGATTACCCATACAGCATTACGACCACTGGGACTTCTTGGGAAGCCCGTAACAAAATTCATCGTAATGTGCTCCCATTTCCACTCGGGTATTGGGAGGGGTTGAAGTAGACCGGCAGATCTCTGATGTTCAGCTTTGACTTGCTGACACACCAGGCATTTAGCCACAAAGCGTGCTATCTCTCGCTTCATCCCATGCCACCAGTAATATTGTCGCAAATCTCTGTACATCTTTGTGCCTCCTGGATGTATAGAGTATGTTGAGCTATGAGCTTCTGACATCAGCTCTTCACGAAGTTCTCCATTTTGGAACATAAAGACGATCACCACATCTTAGAGTCCCATCTTCGTGTATGCGACATCCTGTCTGGATTCCAGCCTCTGTTCTTTGGCGAAGCCTCTGAAATCTTGCATCTGTTGGGAGAGCAGCTTTGATTCTTTCGACCAATGTTGATTGTAGCTGGTAGTTTGATAATTGGCCGTCAATTCCTGGCATAATGATCTTTATTCCCAACTTTTCTAGATCTTTCAGCAGGCCTGGTTGGGTGATCATAAAGAATGCCGAGGGTCTTCTGCTTAGTGCATCAGCTACTACATTTGCCTTCCCTGGATGGTACTGCAAATCGATCTCGAAATCCGTCATCACTTCGAGCCATCGTCTTTGTCTCAGATTTAGGTCCTTCTGGGTGTAGACGTACTTCAGGCTTTTGTGATCGGTGAATATCTCCACTCGTTCGCCGTATAGATAATGTCTCCATAGTTTCAGGGCGAAGATGACTGCGGCAAGCTCCAGGTCGTGAGTGGGATAATTCTTCTCATGAGTCCTCAGTTGTCTTGAGGCATAAGCTACAACATTCCCATGTTGCATTAAGACACAACCCAATCCTTTTCCGGATGCATCGCTATAGATTACGAAACCTCCGGATCCAGATGGTATAGTCAAAATGGGGGCAGTAGTCAGACGTTTCTTCAACTCATCAAAAGCTGTTTGACATTCCTCAGACCAGATGAACTCCTGATCCTTGCGGGTAAGACGGGTAATTGGTTCCGCGATTCGTGCAAAGTTTTCTACGAATCGTCGGTAATATCCGGCAAGTCCTAGAAAGCTTCTCACCTCTGAGACGTTGGTCAGGGTTGGCCACGTCTCGACAGATGAGATCTTTGCTGGGTCCACCGAGATGCCTTCTCCTGTGATAACGTGTCCAAGAAAAGCGACACGATCCAGGAAGAACTCGCACTTGCTCATCTTAGCATAAAGGCTCTCCCGTCTCAGCGTCTCTAGTACCAATCCTAAGTGCTCTTCATGCTCCTCATGGCTCTTTGAATACACCAGAATGTCGTCGATGAAGATTACCACGAACTGGTCCAGATATTGGTGGAAGACTATGTTCATCAGGTTCATGAATACGGCAGGTGCATTAGTTAGTCCAAAAGGCATCACCAGGAACTCGTAATGACCATAACGAGTCCTGAATGCTGTCTTTGGAATATCTTCTCTCCGTACTTTGACCTGATGATAGCCTGATCTCAAGTCTATTTTTGAGAATACCACAGCTCCTGTCAGTTGGTCGAATAGATCGTCAATTCGCGGCAAGGGGTATTTGTTTTTGATTGTCAAAGCATTGAGAGCTCTGTAATCAATACACATCCGATATGTCCCGTCCTTCTTTGGTACAAACAACACTGGTGCTCCCCATGGTGATGCACTAGGACGAACAAATCCCTTGATCTGTAATTCCTCCAGTTGCAGCTTCAGCTCGTCAAGTTCCTTCTTCGCCAGTCGGTACACATTTGAGGATACCGGTGCAGCTCCGGGTATCAACTCAATAGTGAATTCCACTTCTCTGTCAGGCGGTAGGCCTGGCAATTCCTCCGGGAATACGTCTTCGAATTCTGCAATGATTGCTGGGGGTTCTTTCTCCATCGCCATGTAAGCTCTAGGAGTCTGGCCTACTCCTTGCTCGATGGTACCTCGTACGTATTCGAACTCCGGGTGTCCTGGTGGTCTAAAGATGATACTACCTTTTCGACAGTCTAGGATAGCATTGTTCTGGATTAACCAGTCCATGCCTAAGACGACGTCGAAATTTGGCATAGGGAGTACCAAAAATCGCGCTCTTAGCTCTTTACTACAAACAACTATTGAACATGTTTCAATAATGTTGGTAACTGGAACAATACCTCCTCCAGTAAGAATTTTCCAGCACTTAGGTAGTGGAGAAGTGACTAGTTTGTGCATAGCTACGAAATGACTAGATATGAATGACAGGGTTGCGCCAGAATCAAATAACGCAGTTGCAGGTAATGATGCAACTAAAATGGTACCTGCGATGGTTTCACCTTCGGGTTCTCCGGAAACTGCAGCTAAAGCAAAGGCCTGTCCGTGCCCTTGTCCTCCAGATTGTTGTCTAGCCTTGTTGAATTGGGCCTCCTGAGTGGCCAGGGGTGCTCCTCTCTGATATCCTCCGGATGTAGAGGGTAGCATCTTCTGGGCTTGTGCTCCTGGCTTCTGCCCTTGCTGTGGTGCTGCATCTCTGCGTTGTGGGCAGTCTCTGGCCATATGGTTTTTAGCTCCACATAGCAAGCATAATCCTAGCTTCTTTCTGCAGTCATTGGCAAAATATCCCTTCTTGCCACAAAAGTGACAAGTCGGGAGCTCCTTCTTTTGGTAGGGCCCCGTTGTCTGCTGCGTCTGATGTTGTGGACGACGCATAGGTCCTCCTGCTCCTTGCTGGTTTTTGGCCGGGAAGGTTGGATTCGGGCGTCTTGTTCCTCGGCCAATTGCTTCTTGCAACCTTGCTTCTGTAAGAACCTCCTCGTAGGAGATCCTTGACTGTGCCGTCGTAAATCTCTGGAGCTCTTGGGTGAGACCGCGGTAGAATCTCTTGGCCTTCTCCAGCTCGTTCGGTATCAGATTGGCACCGAATCGACTCAGTCGGCAGAACTCTGCATCGTAGGCATCGACGGACATGTTCCCTTGTTCCAGGTGCAGGAACTGGGAATATAGGGCATCTTGGACTGTTGCGGGGAAGTACTTGGCATTGAAGTGCTCCAAGAATTGTTCCCAAGTCTGGTCTTTGCCGACGCTACGCTCTATGGATTCCCACCAGTGATGGGCGTTGCCGAGGAGTTGGGCCCTCACAGCGGTCATCCATAGATCGGGTGTAAGTTGCGATCCTTCCAGTAACATTTCTGTGTTGGAGATCCAGTCGGAGATCTCCTCTGGGGTTTCGCTGCCTTTAAAGGTTTTCGGGGTCATCTGGCGGAAACCTCGGACTGTGCCTACTGGTTGGACAGGTACTGGTGCCGGGGCAGTGGTTTTCTCCAAAGCCGTCATCAAGGTCTGTCTCAAGGCTTCAGTCTGTTGCCACTGAGACTGTCTCAGGGCTTCAGTCTGTTGCCATTGAGTCTGCAACATAGCTTGGAGGAACTGGAACATTTGAGATTGGCCCTCAAGCTGTGGCATCATGGCAGGAAGGGTTGGAGGTGGTGGTAAAGGTGTCTCCGCCTGCGGTGTTGATGTTTGTCCTTCATGCTGAGCTGGTGTTTCTGTCTGGGCAGGATCCTGGGGAAGGTATGGAGTCGTCGGGTAGACCAACATCCTTCTCGGGGATTGGTCTTGTGGGGTAGTCGGGGTTCCTTGGACATTTGGCGAGGGGTCTGTTGCTTGGTCAGCCCCATTATTCGCAGGTTTCCCCGGTATGTCCATATTTCTGAAGAAAAATAGAAGAATTTAGAAAACACAAAGGAGATAATGAATAATAATCAAGCAGGATACAATAAAGAATTATTTAAAGATGGTGTCAATGTGGATGAGACCTAATGTTTCTATCCTATTGCAGGCTTGCCGGGCATATCATCATACCTCTAGCAATGAAAACCGGACCTGCATGGGCCACCACTAAAACCATGTCACGCCCCAGTCCCAAAATGTCAGGAACTAGGCCACGTGTCACTGGCCAGCTGACACGTCACTAAGGGCTTAATCCATTTTGAATGGACCCATAGGAACGTGCTACGCTGTTCTAAAATACTACAAGTACAACACAGGCAAATCTATCTCATCCACAACAAAATGTCAGAAAAGCAAGTGCTGAATATATATAAAACTGAGTCTGATACAGTACCCAACTGGTGAGAATACAAGCCTACTACAAAAACTGATAATAGCGCAGAAAAATCAGATAGACTAAGCAGTGTCTATCTGATCAAAACATCTCCATCTCCAGGTGGCAGGCCTCTAGGGTCAAGCATACTCTGAGGGTGTCTCCTCGAGCTCCTCCTCGGTAACACATCTAGCCTCCTGATCAGGGCCGTACACAGTGGGGTAGAAAGCCTCGTCTAGATCTGGCAGGGAACCAGGTCCTCAGTGGGACATAACAAGATACAGAAAATGACATGCCATGTATGTAAATACTGAATAAAGAAAATAAATACAGGGTGCTAATCAATCAAAGTGAAATGCAAGTAAAGACCTTGTAGTACGCATGGGATTGTGTCGGCTAGACATATGCTGACGTAGTTCACCAATCGTGGGGACTGGCTAGTATATGTGTCATATGCCCCCTGACTCAAGGGAACTCTGCAATCGACCATCATGGTACGAAGGTATAAAACATTTATGGAGGGAGGTGTCCCATACGTCTACTAGTTATCTTTTCCATCCCAATGAAACTAAATGTCAAGTCATACTATTCCTGAATTATTCTAATCCGTGATGCGGGTCACACGTACTGGTAGCTAATCAATTACGCAGCTCGCATCCCAATATGCATTGCAACCATGTTGCGTGTTCCCGTGATAGGGTCTAGGAGAATATTAGAATACTCTCACAGCAATTGGTGAGTCTGTAAGACTAAGTTAAATATGCTAATGTCAACGTATCAGTTGACTGTACCCAAGGCAGTCTCAGGTAATCATGGTATATGAAATTCAGGAACAAAGCAGATATCAATAATTGAATTTGAACATAAACTTGGCAAGGTATACTTGCCTACTCCCTGATAGTACTGAAAACCTGATCTCACAGTCAGGGTTGAGGGTGCTTGTGACAGGGGGTCACTGGCTGTGCTGAAGTTGGTTTCTGTTAAAACAGACAGGGTTCGTAAATATCAAGGTTGTAATATAAAGTATGTATATATACTTATATTCACATATATAATATAGTTATATATATAGTATGTATATATATATAGATATAATATATATAGCAGTATATATAGTATATACAGAACAGAAAAATGCAGGTATATATAGAATTTATAATAGTAGCAGGGTATATCCTCTGCCATATATAAATAATATAATGTTATCATGGTGTATCCACTGATGTATATATATATATATAAATTGAAATGACAGGACAGAAAGTAAATACATATATATCTATGTAATAGTATGTAATGTATATAGATAATATATATATATATATATATATATATATATATATATATATATATATATATATAATGAATTTAAATGACAGTGCAAGAATTGAAATTATACATATATATATGTAGGCTGTATTATCCAGCACAGTAATATATAATAAATAATAAATTGAAATGACATTGCAAGAATTGAAAATAGGCATATATATATAAGCTGTATTATCCAGCAATATAATATAACTATTATCAGGGTCTATATGTGACCACTGGATAATATATACATATATAATAAATTGAATAAGTGCATATAAATAATAAAAAGAAAATGCATAGCATATATATACATATATATATACTGTGTATATTCACAGTGAATAATATAATTATATATAGTACATAACATATATATATAGATATATATATTATATACATATATATAATATATATACATAGTTATTTATACATAACATATATAGTTATATATATTATATACATATATATACATATTTATATCTATATGTAAATATACATATATAAATACATAGTATACATATACAAATACATATATATTAGTAGTATATATACACATATATAATATATTATAGCAATATATATGTATACAGTGTAATTATACTGTATTTATATAGTATAATAATATAATATAATACATATATATATATAAATATACATATATATATCATATATATATATATATATATATATATATATACATATATATATACATATACATAAATACGTATATACATATATATATAGAGTTAGGGTTTATACCTACTGGCAGGGGGTCCCACGCGGTGTTGCTGGCGGGAGGACGGCGGCGGAGGCGGCCGGAGGTGGCCGGAGGAGGAGCAGCAGTGACTGCTAGCAGCAACTGCAGCAGCAGTTTGTGAAGGTGGTAGCGGCGGCTGCGGCGGAGGGGACGGCGGTGCAGGGTGGGGGAACGGCGGAGGGAGGAGTGGCGTTGAGGTTGGTGGTGGTGGCGGGGGTCTACGGTGGCTGTGGTGGCGGCTAGAGGCGTCGGGGGTGAGGGTGGCATTAGCTAGGGTTAGGGGGTGGAGGCTGCTGCGGGGGCTAGGGCGGCCGGAGGGGGTGTCGTGGGGAGGTAAGGTGGTGGTGGTAGGTAGGGGAGGTCGGGGCGAGTCGAGTGGGGGTGGTGGTGGCGGTGCACGGTGGCCGGAGGCGGCGGGGGAGGTGGTTCGGGTGGTGGTGGCTGTGGGTGATGGTGTTGGAGGAGTGGCTTGCGGGGGTTCAGGGCGGCGGAGCAGGCGGTGGCTGGGGGTGGGACTTGGCCGGAGGGGAGAGGGGGTCAGGGCGAAGGGTCGGGCAGGGTTTGGCCGGAGGCGGTGGTCGGAGGTGAGGGCTGTGAGGGTTTGAAGAGAGGGGGGGGTCGGGTTTTATAGGGGTTGTAGGCAATGGCAATTTCGTAATTAAGGGGAAGTTTTGGGGTAGTTAGGTAATTCTGATTTTTTGAGATATTTTCTCCTGGAATTTTCTGGGTGTTTTGGGTGGGTCCCATGCACCTATTCACTAACCAATAGGATTATGCCACCTTACATGCAATTTTGCATAAAAACCCCTAACTTTTCATAATTTGCATAAAAGCTTGAAATTGGTATTTTGCGTAATTCCGCAATTTATCTGATTTTAATTACTGATTCCCCGAATTACTAAATTGTACAAAAATGGGGGAAAAGCTGGGGAAAATGTTTTGGACAGTGTGGGGTGAGTCTGGGCAGAGACAGGGTCTGATTTCTTAGGTGATACGGGTCCTCGTATTTATTAATTAATAAATACTGCGCACGATGCTTACTAATTATTTTGAGGCAGTTAGGGTCATAATTTTTCTACGGTGTCAATACGATAATTGTAGTATAACTAAGAGTAGAATATTATCGTATTTTTGTTTGGCAAAAACAGGTGCCTTACTGATCCTCAAATCCCTAGGGTACAGAGATGGGTAAAGAGCAGAAATTTAAATAGGAAATAAATACGTACGTCTGTAACGATATTTGTGCGACTAAAACGAAGCACCAAACAAGGTTTCTGGGAGTTGCACAAAACACAGAAAAAGTAGTCTAACAAGTCTAGTGCAGGGATGTGAAATTTGTTTAGGGTTTAACAGCTAGTGTGATGCCCTAATTAGTTGTGTAATATACAGGTGCACAATCAATAAATAAATTTTTTAAAAGTTGCACTAATTCTAATTAGTCAAAACTAATCATAATTATTGAAATCTGGTCGAGGGAGTTTACACGAGGTGACTGTTTCAGTCCATATAATACTTTCTTCAATCGACATACGAGTTTTTCATTTCCTGCTACAACATATCCCGGTGGTTGATCCATATAAACCTCCTCATGTAAGTCACCATGCAATAAAGTATTCTTTATGTCCAGCTGATATATAGGCCATTGGTGATTAATCGCCACAGAAATAAGAATCCGAACTGAATTCAGCTGAGTCACTGGAGAGAAAGTCTCCATATAATCCACACCATATGTCTGAGTATATCCTTTGGCAACCAACCGTGCCTTGAGGCGCTCAACAGAACCATCGGGGTGATACTTAACAATGTACACCCATCTACAACCCACTGTCTGCTTTCCAAAATGAAGTGATGTAAGCTCTCAAGTCTTATTTTGATGTAAATCATACATCTCCTCATCCATTGCACTTTTCCAACCAGAAGATGACATAGTCTGCTTGTTAGTTTTGGGAATGAAAATAGAAGACAATGAAACAACAAATGCATGAAAAGATGATGAAGCACAGTGTAACGAAATATAGTTAGAAATGTGATGCTTATTCTTTGTGGTACAAATACGTTTTCTTTTTCTGAGAGCAATAAGAAGATCATCTGGATCTGTGGTGATGGGAGCAGAAACCTCAGGCACGAAAGATGATTGGTTGAGAGCTGAATTCTGCAGAACCACTGGCCTGTCCTTGGATCTCTGATAAACCTGTAAATGGGGAATGGAGACAGAAATTGATTCAGGAATGACCGGAAGTGGTATAGAAGATATCAAATCTGTTGTAAAAGGAATACAACGGTCTTCTGAAGGAAAGAAAGGGATAGACTCAAAGAATGTAACATCCGCACTGACATAATATTTGCGTGACTGTGGACTGTAACAACGATAATCTTTTTGAGTACGGAGATAACCAAGAAAGACACTTCAGAGATCTAGGAGCCAACTTATCTCGATTATGTTCCAAGTTATGAATAAAAGCGACACACCCAAACACTCGAGGAGATAAGGAAAAAGGTGCGACATCTGTATGTACATACGGTAAATGGAACTTTGTTATTTAATATAGATGATGTCATGCGATTAATTAGATAACATGCAGTAAGAACGACGTCTGTCCAATACTGTTTAGGGACGTGCATATTGAACGTGAGAGTTCGAGCCACATCTAAAATGTGTCGATATTTGCATTCGGCTATACCATTTTGTTGAGAGGTGTGGACACAACTGGTTTGATGAATCATACCACGATCAACACAGAAACTATTCACAGAAGATTGAGTATACTCCAAAGCATTATCAGAATGCAGAATTTTGATACGTTTATCAAACTGAACATAGACTTCATTATAAAAGGCGGATAACACATTTGGAAACTCAGATATTTCTTTCATTAAATAACACCAAGTCATTCTGGAATATTCATCAATAAAAATAACAAAATACTGAAATTCTTTCGGACTTTTGACTCTAGACGGACCCCAAATATCAGAATGAACAAGATCAAAAGACTCTAATTGACGACTCTCACTACGACGAGGGAAGGAACTACGATGATGCTAGCCTAATTGACAAGCCTTACATTCAAGACTAGAAACATGACTCAAACTAGGAATAACTTGACGCAACTTAGCCAAAGACGGATGTCTCAAACGATAATGCCACTGCAATGGAGAAGTAGAAACAGAAGTGAAGGCCTTTCCAGGTAGATCCAAGTAGTACAGTCCATCTTTTTCATGCCCCGAACCAATCATCTTCTTCGTCCCGAGGTCCTGAAAAACACACGAATTGGAAGAAAATATTACAGAACATTGAAGAGATTTGGTTAACTGGCTCACAGATAACAAATTAAATGGAAAATTAGGCACATATAATGAATCAAATAATGATAGTATTTGAGTGGGGTGAATGACACATTTCCCAAGCACATGACGAGTAGACCCATCAGCTAAGATAATATTATGTTTCATGGAACTACGATTATGAAAGAGATGTTATACCAGACATGTGAGAGCTTGCTCCTGAGTCGATGATCCAAGAGGTGGATGGTGACTGGGTTGCCACAAAAGCAGGATTACCTATATGTGCCATGGTTGCAGCAGGTTGGGAGGTGGTACTAGCAAGCACGTTCAACTTTTGGAGGATCTGATCAAATTGAGATGAGGTATCGGACGTTGAAGTCTGTTTGTAACCCGAAGTATCATCTCTGGGAGCAGAAGTGGTGACCTGAAACTGCATATTTTCATCATGCACTTGATGTGCATATTCTGGTTTGTCCCACTTGTCCCAACAATAGTCTTCCACATGACCGAGCATTCCACAATAGTTACACTTCTGTGATTGACCACGGCCACCACCACCACCACCGCGGCCACCACCACTACCATTGTCTCTACCACCACGGCCTCCTCCTCGACCAAAATTACGACCATCATTTCTACCGCCACGTCCACTACCACGTCCACCACCATGACCAACAGCACTAGAGACTAGGGCAGAAGAGTCAGTACTTGGCACCACTGAACTTTGTCCCAGAAAGGAACGATTGAGACGGGAGAAAGTATCTGCCACCGTAGGTAACTGCTCTCCAGCATTGATTTGAGATTTATAAGGTTCGAACGCAGGATCCAAGCCGGCTAGGATAAGTGAAACATGAAACTCTTCCTTCTGTCTCCGAGCTTCCTTCAAATCAGTAGTAACATGATGATATTGAAGCAGTTCCTCCTGCAAAGCCTTCTTTGAAGCCATATATTCATTCACAGGCTTCCCATTTTGCTTTGTATTAAACAATAACTCGTACAACTCATAGATACGGGCAACGTTTCGCTTCTGCGAATATGATTCTTCCAGAGATGCCCAAATCTGTTTGCTTGATTCATACCACTGAACATTAGCAGCGATATGTGGTTCCATATTATGCCACAACCATGACATAACGTATGCATCTGCACCAATCCAATCTTCATACTCAGCGGAAGTTTCAGGCGGGGGTTCTTCCGTAAAAAACTTCAACTTCTTCTTCGTCCTAAACACCACTTTGATAGACTTGGACCAGACAAGGTAGTTCACACCATTGAGTTTCACCGTTGTAATCGACTTCTCCAATTCATCATTATGAATAACAGTAAAAGGAGAACCACCTCCGCTACCACCACCACTATTAACCTCGCTAGAAGATTCGGTCCCCACCATACTTGCAGATGCAACAAAAAGACGAGGTCTTTGAAACCCTAGATCTCGCAACGAACTTCAACCGACGACGAATAACCAACGGAGATCTCTGTAGAAACCCTAGATCTCGTAAACGAACCACGAACGACCACGAATAACGAACCACGAACAACGAATCATGAAAAGTAGAAAAATAGTTCGATCGGCCCTGTCGTAGATGGGACGTAGAGTACTTTCAAATATATGTTGTGATACCAAGTGAAGTTTGGAGAGAGGAGAAGAAAAAAAAGTAAGAGAATAGAGAATATGAGAAAGGAGATTGCAAGAACCTTAAACCTTAGGTTGCATCTCATGTCTATTTACAAAATAAAATAACTCTAACAAGATATATATATTTGTATGTTTGAGAAACTATTTATTTCAATTATGGAAATAAAATATGATGTTTTCTTTTTGTAGGAGGAAGCAAACTTGTTCATTTTCATTGAGCTTGTCACACAAGGTTCTCTTGCATCTCTCTATCAAAAATATCGTCTTCAAGATAGCCAAGTCTCTGCATACACCAGGCAGATTTTGAAGGGTTTATATTATCTCCATGAACGCAATGTGGTCCACAGGTAAAATACTTTCTTATGAAGGAATAATTTTATTAGCCCATTTGACTTGTTTTTTTTTTTCAACTTATTTTTGGAACTTTGAACAACCTATCCTTGAACTCATGGTCTAAAAATCTGAATTTTGGTCCCTCTTTATGAGTTTACTTTTCGCCAGTTGAGTGGTTTCAACAGCTTACAACAACAACAACAACAACAACAACGTCTTTTTATTTCGAATTTCCAGGGTTGACTATTTGAATCCTTTTTTTCCGCTCGACTTTGTTATGCCATGTCCTCTGTAACGCCAAAGAATTCGTATCTTTTTTTTACACTTCAAACCATGTTCCCTCTAGTCCTAGCGGCTCCACTAACTACAATATTATTATATTATTGGTTGTATATGTCTAAACCACTAAAGTCCATTTTATCTCGTCTTTTCTCAATTGGCATCACCTCTAATTTCTTATGGATACACTCATTTTTTTATCCTATCATTTAATCTATTGTCACTAATTAATCTTAGTATTTTTATTTCGGCTATACTAACTTTTGGATATGTTGTTTCTTAATTGTTCAACAATTTGATCCATAAAGCATGAATGGTCTTATAGTAGCCTTGTAGATTTTTTATTTCAACTTCAGAGGTATCTTGCAATCACAAAGTACTCTAGAAGTACTCATTCATTTCAACCATCTTATTTTAATTATATGCATGAAGTCATTCTCAATCTTTCAATCATGATGAATAATTTATCCTAAATACTAAAAGCTATAACTCTTAGGTATGTCTGTAACTTTTTGGAGTCCCTCCTAATTTATCTTTGACTGTGGGTTGAAACTACATTTCATTTACTTTGTTTTCGTCCTATTAATCCTAAATCCCTTAGATTCCAAAGTCTCTCTCCAAACTTCTTTTTTAGCATCTAGCCATTTTCTACTCTCATCAAGCAACACAATATCATCAGCAAACACCATACACCATGTAACCTCCTCCTGGATACACCTAGTAATTTCATATAAGTATCGCAAAAAGATTAGGACTCAACGATGATCCTTGATGTAAACCAATGGTAACAAGGAACGGATTACTCTATCCTCCAATAGTTTGCATGGTTGTCGTAACTCTATCATAAATTTTCTTAATGGTCTTAATATCACTACTATGAATTTGTTTCTTCTTCAAAGCCCACCACATTATCTTCCTATAAATTCAATCGTAAGCTTTCTCTTTTCTCTCTCTATAATTTTTTTCATTAATCTTTTTAGTAAGTAAATAGCTTCCATAGTAGATATTCCTGGCATAGAACCAAATTGACTCTCTAAAATTCTTGTCTCTTTTCTTAATACATGCTCAATCACTCTTTTATAGTTTCATAGTATAACTTATAAGCTTAATTTTTCTACGGTTATTACAACTTTGTATATCTCCCTTGCTCGTATGGGTACTATAATAGTGCTTCTTCATTCTTCTTCATTCATCCGACATATTCTTAGTCCTTAGGATTTTGTTGAATAAATTACTAAGCCATGTCAATCATTTCCCCCTAAACATTTCCAAACATCAATAGGAATTTTAGGTTTCAACAATTTGTACAGTTCCAAAGGTTTTAAAGATATAAAACATAAAAAAAATTAAATTTATGCATATTTGATGCAGTTTTCTGTGAAAATAGCTGATGTCTTAATTTATCATGAGTTGTATACCTACTTGAACCCGACTCGAATACCACATTATCGTGACCTCTGCTATTTGTGTGATAAACTGAGAGTGAACCTATCTATGTGCTTGTGATACTAATAATAAAGTACTATGTATATACATGTTATTTGTTGACTCGGTATGCCCTTGACTAAAAGTAAAAAAAAATTGCCTTCTGATTTAGAGTGCCTTGGTAAATAAACTTTGGCAGCTTTAAGAATATAGATACAAGAAATGAACCAATGTCTGTAAACTTGGCCGATGCTGATATGTATTGACTGTTGCAGGTCGGGTTCGTACATATAACATCTGAAATTACAACAGCAACAAAAAAGCCTTTATACCAAATTTTTGGGATCGGCATATAACATCTGAAATGGCAATATAAAATGCTTCACCAGTGGTTCATGTTTTTTTACTCTAAATTTAACAATTTGACATTTTTAATTTTGTATAACTTGTGTAATCTGGTAATTGCCAAATATTTTGGAGAGTAGTCCTTAAAGATGTTAACATTTTATAAATACAGGATGGTGTATGTGTAGGAAAAGCATTTCCATGTAGGCATGAACGTCATGCCGTATCTAATATTATACTCTTGTCAGGGATATAAAATGTGCGAACATACTGGTTCATGCCAATGGATCCGTGAAATTAGCTGATTTCGGACTGGCTAAGGAGGTTAGTTGGTTTTTTTTTCTTGATAGCATTGTATTATCATTTACATCTTTAATGGCTTTATTTCTGACTAATTTCAGATTACCAAATTGAACATGTTGAAATCTTGCAAAGGAAGTGTATACTGGATGGCTCCAGAGGTTAGGCTATCATCTTTCTTCAGTGTTTTTATCCTACATAACAAAAAGTAACTTGAACATATTGTTTATAATTGCTTTTTATGCAAACATCAATTCATGTTGCTAGGGGAGGGTTTTTATTATGTGTGCGTATGTTATCAATGTAAAATCATCGTACCAAACCTTACCCATCAATTAAGTTAGCTGTGGAGCATGACTCACATCAAGAGCTTCATAGTCCATGTTCTCACAATCGTCTATCAATCCTCAATAAGTTGGTTCCAAATGCCTGACAAAGGAAATTATGGATGAGAGTGCCTTGTCATGAACCCTAGAAGGTTACTTGGTGGATAGGTGAAGCTACTTCTATTGGTTATGCAATATAACCTCAATCAAGGAAGGAGACCCTTCAAATTTCTTTGACCAGGGAAGAGTCAAAATGTTGATATTTGTTATAGGGAATAGTATTTTCTCTGTGATATAGTAAGCCAAGGAGCCAAATTGATTCATATCACAGAGGTAGACTTCCTCACAGATAGTTCTGTTACCATGCAATGACATTCGACAAGGTCTATTCTGCATAGTCCTTGTAGGTCAATAGCTAATTTCTACTAGATGAAGGTTAGGATTGACGATTCAAGCTCTGTCAATATTTATGCACAACTTATCTTATGCGTTAAAAACTTAATATTTTGAGGGTTTCTTTTCATATGCACCGGCAGCTCATACATCGAGGTTTATGATATAGAAGAACCCAATGTAGCTGAACCATCCCCAACCAACCCCCCTCCCCCCCCCCCCCCTCTCTTCCCTTTTCCCAACACACACAATCATTTAGCATGCTCACTAAACCAAACCATCTCTCTCAGTACAATACGCCTTATCCAAGCTAGAAACTCTTGCCATGATCTGTTGCATCGAAATTGTCAAATAATGAACAACAAAATTTTGCATGTTACATTAGTTCTCAAGTCTATGTTGCCCACATGGTAGATATATTTAGTATTTACTTGCTATTGAAAACCATTGTTTCAGAATTAGTTAACTACTAGCCCTCTTTCTGAATTCACAAATTTGGTTCCTTGTCATAATTTATATTGACAGGATTTGGGCCCAAATCCCCTGTTTAGCAATCATTGTATTTCCTCAAGGTTGCAAAATATAATATGCAAATTTCTGGATTGTTTCTTATTGTACCTTCTGATTTTGTCAGGTTGTTAATCCTAGAAAAATGTATGGGTCTTCAGCTGATATATGGAGCCTTGGGTGCACTGTTCTGGAAATGTTAACTCGCCAAATTCCCTATCCTGATCTGGAGTGGGTGAGTTCTCTCTTTGTTACTAGTACTTGTACTTGGTATATATCTTGCCTTCAAGTTTTTCTTCAAATTCCAAGTTCCAACAGTGCACCTGTTTTATCACCTTCGAGTCAAATCTGAGCTTTTCTAGTAGACAGGCTCCAACCAGATATAGTGGCCAACTGGTGTTAAGTACCATGTGAAAATCAGGCATGTGAGGATTGTTTCAAGATCAACTAAATAAAATATCTTTCATTGACTGTGATAGAGTGAGTGAATGATCTGGACGAGGTGAAAACTTTAGAAACAGGAAGATAAACGTATGGAACATATCGTAAAATCACATGTTCATCACTTGACCCTGTCCCAGCTTATTGAGAACTCCAATACTTTTCGGGGACTTTGTTGTTAGTTTGACAAGCCTTTTCAGGATTGCTTTTACCCTTGAGGATATGCAGCATAAGACTGTCAACTTAGATTTATTGCAGTTCTGGTACTTCTGTGTTAGCTTCCAAAATTTTAATTGCAACCTAGACCGACATCGTGACATGAAATAAATTGCTTCGGATTAAGAGATACTGGCACATGTCAGATATACATCTTTCACTCACATAATCTTTTATTTTGAGAAAAATATTTAGTAATTTCTTAGGCTTCATTGAAATAGTGTTACATCATGCTGCTTGCATCACCTAGTTAATAGTTTGTTGTTATTGAAAGTATTCCTATCCTTATTTCACTACCTATAAAGCCAAGATTTGGCTACTCATATTTATATTAGATTCCCGGGAGACTAACGTGGATTACTAATTCAGCTAACAAAGTACATAGTAACTTGGATTATTAATTATGGGAACAGTCAGTTTAAAATTTTAGCTCACTGGATTGTCGTGGCAATTGATCAAGAAACATGCAATTGAACAAGGTAAATATGAATAGGAAAAAAAAAAAAAATCCAAAATCCCCAAAATTTGATACTTATATCAAACTTTGAGACATCAATCTCCATCCAAATCAAGCATGAAATAATTAAGCCAATCATTGAAAATTGTAGGGTAGCAGAATGTATATCTGCCTCTTGCACAGAATTATTTATTTCTGGAAAGTAAATTTTTGGCAATAGTATTTCAATTTCTAGCCGTTCATATGATATTGCAGCATCGATAACTGACGCAGTCAAAAGATAGAGACCAATATAAGAATATAGTGGTTAGGTTAGGTTAATTTAAAGAAATAGGTGGAATGATTGTGAAGAAAATAGTGGTTGGGAAAAGAATCATATAGTTTATACCCATTAACGTTGGCAAATATTATGATTGAGAAGAAAAGAGTGGT
The DNA here is from genome assembly GCA_036927795.1 of Iris macrosiphon. Lineage (NCBI taxonomy): Eukaryota > Viridiplantae > Streptophyta > Magnoliopsida > Asparagales > Iridaceae > Iris > Iris macrosiphon. Next base: position 146,751,717 of record JAYESA010000016.1, read on the forward strand.
GGGGCAAATATCATGTACTTTTCACAACCTCGGTCCTAGTTTCTATGTTTCTTTAGATATACCGCTCCTAGTCCGGTAGCCCCTTTCTAAGCCTATTAATCTAACTGGTGCAGTTTATGGGCTCAATCAAAGTTCGTTGAGGCCTACTCTGCACTTCTAGTGTCACCTTTAAATAGCATTGTGCTTATGGAGCCTAGGCCCCCGAGGAGACAAACATGTTTTGCCTAGGTGCATACTGTTACTAGTCAGGAAATGTCATATGGCAAATAGGTTTCTTTTTCTTCTTTTTTTCTTTTTGAAGAGATTTTTTCAGAGAAAATAGAATTATAATCAATCCAAGCCCTCTCTCTAAATGGACTACAGTTGGATAGTAGTGCATAAATAGGTTTCAACGTCATAGACATTAATGTATCTAGAACTTCCCCTCAAGCAGGAGCATAGATATCAAGCATACTTTACATGAATTGGAAAGTAGAAACAACAAAAGGAGACGACTGGGAGATGGCTTGATTCACCGATTCATGTTTCTCAAACTCCAAACTTCTGTTGATCACTGGCATTGACCAAAGCATCAATAAGATGAGACATTCTAATTTGAGAACTGTGGTCCAAGCCCGTATAAGTTAATTTTGACCATCCAATATGATGGTAGTAGCGATAACATTGGACAGTCAGATGCCGTTAATGGAAGTTTGAGATCAGAATCAGAGGAGGATGCCCTTTGACACAACCAAAGAGAGGAGTGGCATCACTAAAGAATCAGATCAAGACAAGGAGTAACAGAAGTAGACAGATCAAGACAAAGAGAACAATAGTTGAGAAATCAGCAGAGAAATCTAGACAGAAAAAGTATGGAACCATAGAGAGGAGTGGCATCACTAAAGAATCAGATCACGACAAGGAGTAACAGAAGTAGACAGAACAAGACAAAGAGAACAATAGTAGAGAAATTAGCACAGAAATTTAGACAGAAAAAGTATGGAACCATAGATAGGGATCAAGAACTTAGCTTTTTAAAGAAAAAGCAGAAAATCAACATTTAGAATTCAACAACATTTAGCAAAGATTTGAGTAAAGAAGGGGGAAAGAAGGAAGAACAAATGAGCTACTCATCAGTGAGAATGAATCAAGCCACTCAATAGATAGTGAAATCTTGAACACCGGCAGGATCCAAATCAATTGCCCCGAAATCTACATTAATATGAAGTATGAACTTTGCCATCCACGGTGTATGAGAGATGATTCCCTAATGGCCAAACAGCAGGTTCGTGGAGTTGGAGTCCACAATATGGATGACGTTACACAAGGACGACGAGGCCCTTATATCGGATCAAGTAGAGGTTGAAGTAGTTGTCGATGGTAAGATTCCGATAACGGACCGAGGTAGCTGTTGAGCAAAGTGATGGAGAACTCTTCAAGCTTAGCATGGATAACTGGAAAAGATGGTGAAGAGTAAGAGCAGTGGAAGGTCTGCTGTTGGGAGCTGGAGGGACAAAGAAGAATGGAGACAGAAGGCGGCCCAAGGCTAGGGAAACTCTAGCCCTGATACCATGTAGAGAGAAAAATCCGGGTAGAAGAATCATAATTAGTCTGCATCCTCTTCTTTAAGAGGATATATTTGGATAGTAGTACATACTACATAAACAGGTTTTAACCTGATAACCTGATAAGCTAATACATTGGTTTATCTAAAACTTGAGTTCTTTTGAATTCAATACTAGATTGTTCGTGTTTGTGCATATAATATAGTTTGCTTCTAAATAATAAGTAAACAAAACGATTGAACACTTCACACTTCATCTCCCATGCATCCTTAAAGATTATTATTTACACATACCTATGTGTGAACAGCTATTCTGATATTGTACATGACAGGACTTTTAGAAGAAAGAGTATTTGCATCTAAAAGAATACTCATTATGTGATACCTAATTCTTGTTAGTAATCATCATTTTTGACCTAATTTTGTCACATATTTCTGTCCTCGTGAAATTTCAAATTTTGTAGACCTCTGGGAAATTGTAGACTGTAATTATATCTGTTTAAACCTAGTTCAGTGTAGTTGAAATCTTTCTCAGATCCAAGCAGAAAGATGTCATTTATCAAGTATCTTTTTCTTTCCTGGAAATTGCAGCAACATGCTTTCTTCAGAATAGGTCGGGGTCAGCAACCTCCTATCCCCAACTCTCTCTCGAGAGATGCTCGCGACTTTATCAGCCAATGTGTACAAGTCAACCCAGAAGATCGGCCCACTGCTGCTCTACTTTTGGAGCACCCTTTTGTGAGGAGACCTCTTCCATCTTCTCAATCAGCCTCCGATTATTCCTCTTCACCTATTAATAAGAGATGGAATTAGTTATCACACTTAAAAGAGTTGGCATTGGATCTTTTTTATCAGGTAAAGCTCCAAAGTGTTCATTCTATGGGATGTGTGTGTGTTTATGCAAATTTTTAACGCTTTTATTTTTGTTGGTTCCAAATATTATAGCACACTTTTTTGGCGTAAGGATCTGTTTGGCAATTGTGGGAGTAGCGGTTATGAGGTGTTTTTCGAGTACCGGTTATGAACGGTTATGAGGGGTCTAGTTTTGAGTGGTTTTAAGTTGCGGCTTTAAACCAATCCAATCTATGCTTGGTAACAAATGGTTCTGAAAGTTTTTTACAAGAATGAATGAAATAAAATAATAAAACCCCTCAAAATTCTAATATTATATTACATCAATTTTGGAAGGTTTTTGAGCTGACCAAATTCAGTACCTTATAAAAATTATCAAGCAGAGGTTTTCATGAACCGTCGGTTCAAAAATACTTCAAAACTTGTGAACCGATATCAAACGGACCCTTTATGTTTCCTCGAGTTTATATTTACTCTTGTTATTTGGTTTCAGGTCTACCCTTTCGGCCTAAATATTGTACCATATTTTTTTGGCCTAAATGGCCTATGTGGGGCTTGTATGAATTGTTGCAGCAGCTCAAGGATGATCACGCGCAGTACAGAAGCAGAAAAATAAAATTTAAAATTTCCGTCTCTTTGCCTACGTGAGTAGTGTTGTTTATCTCCACTTTTTCCAAGAGAAGCTTACCGCACAATGGAACTAAACAACAAAGAACCTGTTTTCCTTGCTCTTTTTGTTGTCAGGATAGAATTGGTATGTGATGTTAATAGGATATCTTCACGGTTGAAGGAAGTACCCTCTTGTACATATGTTTACAGATTCGACGAATCTAGGGTTGTAATTACTAGAGTGCAAAAGGCTCTTTAATGTTGTATTTTTATGGGCTAATTAGCGTTTAGGTCCTAAATTTTATACCAACTTAAGAGTTTTAGTCTGAATATGTCCAATTGGAAAGTCTAGATCCTGAATTTTTATTTTTAGTTTACTTTTTTCTATTATACACTCATTTCCAGCATGTGCTGGTGGTTGTCCTTGTATTCATGTTCATGGTATAATGGGAAAAAAAAGCAACCAAAAATAAGAATTCAGGTTCAAAATTTTCAATTGGACATGTTAGGACTTAAACTCTAAGCTAATATAAAATTCATGGTCTAAATGCTAATTAGCCCAATTTTTATCTACAAGATGGTGTGTGGATGACTAAATTTGAAATGAATTCTAGTTGGGAAAAAAAAAATGGAAGTTAAACGTGTCAAAAAAAAAGTATGTATCAATATTATATAATGAGAAAAGTTGCTGCATCCACGTTCATCGTGAAAGTTTTTTTTTCCAAAAATCTATTCTAATATATAATGAGAAAAGTTTATGCTTGTCTGTGGAAGTTATTTTTATTTCTAGAAATGTCCTTATCTATATTAACTAATTAAAATTGTTCATTAAATTTAATATGGATATTTATGTATTCTATACTACTGTGAAAAGTTGAGACTTCATCGTGGAAGTTTTTGCTCCAAAAATGTTATTATCTATATTTATTAATTAAAATTGTTCATCTATACTACTATATAATGAAAAAAATTGAGGTTTCATCTTGGAAGTTTTTATTTCAAAAATATTATCATCTATATTTATAAATTAAAATTGTTCATTAGATTTAATATAGATAGGTATATAACTACATGTTGAAGAAGAAGAAGAAATCAATGAAACTATTTTTGTTCTTTTCAATTTTGCACACGTATATATACTGGTAATAGGTAAAGGAACAAGGATATCTCAATTAAAGTACTCTTTGCACCTTCCTAACCGCTTCCTTGTTCCTAGTTTTAAAGATGTGGAAATCCTGGTTTTGAGCTAGGTGACACTTCCATGTCAAACCTAAAAAAGTAAAAGCTATCCTAACAAAACTGGAAAATGTTTCTAATAAAGGAAAATTCTAACTTAGCTGAATTTTCCTGTTAGGCCCATACGGGACCACAGGCCACACTAACTCTTACAGTGAACTCCTATAAAAAAAAAATGGAAGAAACATTGTTTCACTTCTTACTATAGTTATTCCACAAACCGTCCACCTGCGGTTCAAACATGTTTCCAAAAATGGATGATTTTCTTCCAGTAAATATTATTATTCAATACCCACCTCCGCCTGCGGTTTCGAATTAGTGACATTTTTTCAAGCTCCGCATGATTCATGAATTGTACCACTCTCCTAACTAAATGACGCATGTATCTATTTTGAGATTGTGGGGGAGTCAAAAAACTTTTATTATCGGTACGATGTATGGAATAATAATTCTAAAAAATAATAATAATCATCCACATTTCATAAAACAGCATCATCAATAATATCATGAACAAATTTGTCTTCGTCATACCCTTTAACATCATAGAGAATGTGGATGACCAAAGCTCAAGAGAAAGCAGGTCACAACGACAACTACGAGCTAGTTCAATTTATGTGTTAGGCCACAGTGTTTTCTATTTCCGTCTACAATTTGACAAAGTTGATTTAAAAAAAAAAATTATTGGCTAAATTATTTTAAAGACAATCCAACTGCAGCGTTTGGACGTTTTTGACCATCTTAACCTTTTATTGCTCGATTTTGGTATCTAATTTTATAAAATTTTTTTTTTTTTTGAAACATATTTCGTCAATTTTGAAGCCCATCGGGACCACTTCAAAAGCATATTTTGTAGTACAAAGGTGCAATTTAAATACTTGTATAGTCATATATTATTTTGAAGTTGTTCCGATATGCTTCAAAATTGATGAAAGATGTTTCAAAAGAACAATTTATAAAGTTATGGTGCTAAAATCGAACAGTGAACAGTTAAGGGGTAAAAAATGTCCGAACACTGTAGTTGTGATGTCATTAGGATAACTTGGCCCCCAAAAAATAGAAATTTTTTGACTTACCTCCCACTTTTTATACCCATGTTCAGGATGCACTCCACAGTTTTTTCATAATATACAATTACTCTCACTTTTGACGGAAATCGTCTCTTCCTAACGGTCAATTCGTTGACTAATTGTTTTGGACGAAAATATCCCCATCTTTTTTTTCCCTCCCCGTTCTCCCCCCCCCCCCCCCCCCCACACTCCCTCCTCACCGTTCGCCTCCGCTCCCCCCCCCCCCCGGCAACCGCCCACCCTGCCCCTGCAGCAACAACAACAGTAGAAGTGGCGCACGAGGCAGCGACATCAACGCGCGCGAAGCAGCGACTGCTGCTGTTGGCTGGGGCAGAAAAGGAGGCCGGTGGCTGGGAGAGGGAAAGAGGGGCCCGGTGGCTGGGAGGTGGGAGAGCGGCGGCGGCGACAGCCTGCTCGCGGGGGAGGGGTGAGAGGAAAGAGAAATGAGAGGGACATTTTGGTCACAAAAAATGGTCAAAGTAGTTGACCGTCATGATTGGACGGTTTTCGTCAAAAGTGAAGAACTTGTACATTATAATAAAACTGTGAGATACATTTTGAATATAGATAAAATAAATTGACGATTAGTCAAAATTTTAATATATATATATATATATATATATATATATATATATATATATATATATATATATATATATATATATATATATATATATATTCTTTCGTTTTTCTTGTTTCCTGCTTGACAAATGCAGGCGGCCAAAACTCTTAGGAATAGAGGACAAAAACTATTCATAAAATTTGTGCTTCACGATAAGGCCTTACATGGTGACGATGAACCAGTAGCCAACTCTGGCAAAAGACGAATAAGAATCGAATCAAGCCTCTGAGATCTCCGATGCCAAGAATGAATCTAATGCTCAATTTTGCAACAAAATAAGAAATTTCAAAACAAAGTGAACATTGATTACGTGGAAGACTCAAAAAGTTTTCACAGTGTTTAGGATATCACACTACTAAGTCACAAATTTATCAAGTTCGAGTAATCCTTGTGGTTACCGGAAAGATGTATAAGATCCTTGTTGGATGATAAAAGATCGATGGATCAAACCACGTGACGTATTGTTAGAGTTGTTTGGCTTTACTTGGAATGAATCCATGTGATTCAATAAAGGCAACTCCTTTTTTTTAGTCCCACATGGAAAAGGAGAAGTCATTCTCCTTTCCATATATTGTTTTATCCCTCTTAGTGGGTAAGTGGGCTTTGTGGGGGATGGACTAGATCTCATCCAACCTGCGAGTGGCTACATGTTTTTACGTGTTTATTTTATTTTTATTTTTTATTTTTCGTTGGTTTGGTCTGGTGAGTTGCTGTTCTTCTGCGAAACCGTTCTCACGTAATCCCGTTACGGAAAGATTGGAAAAGGTTACGTGAGAGATATATCCAGGACACGATCATGAGATCTTAGAACGAGAATCGGTTTTTCTCCTCTCTCTCTCGCTCTCTTCGGAACGAAGGAAAAATCGTATAGAGGCGGAAAAGAAAAGAAAACCACCATAACCTAAATTCCTCAAAAAATTCCTCCGTCCAATCTCTCTTCTTTTGACATGGCTGTGATCGTTCGTGAGATTCGCCACCGGGTGCACAGTGCAGTGGATCGAAGAGATTCGTTGTATCTCGGAAATAGATCGTCAGGAACCCGTTGCACTGTTCGTGGGGACGAAATTCTATTCTAAGGACAATGTTTAACGTGCGTTGAATCCTCTACATATTTTCTGTCTTTAATTTTACATCTTGTGTAATCCCCCTGATTTTCAAGAGAATTTTAATTTGAATTTTTACAATTTATCTGGAATTTTCTGGAATTATCTTGGATTTTTTCCTAATTAAATTCAGGTTCTTTAATTATTAAAGAATTTTTAATTGTTATTAAATATATTAAAATATTATGAAAATAATATTTTATGGTGTAAAATAGAAAACTAGACATAGGGTATTTTTCGGGAATTTATTGGACCCCGGATGAATTTTTAAACACCTAATAACTATTATTATGAAATTACTTATTTATTTAATTATTTGATAATTATTTTTAAATTCAGAGCGGCCCAGCCCACCAATCTAGCCCGGCCCGCGGGGCTATCGGGTCGGGTCGGGTCCAACAGACCCGAACCCGCAGCCACCCGACCCGATCCCTCTCTCTCCCAAACCGCCCCTGGACGACCGATGGCCTCCCCTCCGTCCGGCCAACGGCTGTCGATTGGCCTCCCGCCGCTGCCAACGGCCGCCGTCGGCTGCTCCTCTCCCCCAGCCTCTTCCCCTACTCGTAACCGTCGGCCGACCTAACACCTTCCTCTTTCGCCTCTATAAAATCCCCCAGCCGGCCATCTCTTCTCTCCCCTCCGCCGACGCTCACCTCCCCTCGCCGTGCCGCCGTGCCGCCAGCGCCTCCAGACCCCGAGACCAGCACCCGCGAGGCCGCCCAGCCGCCCATGTCATCCTCCTTCATCCCCCTTCTTCCCCGTCACCGCCTGGCCCCCGCTGCCGCCTTACTCCCGTAGCTCCGGCCGCCCGATCGAATTCCGACCGACGCCGAGCAGCACGCCTCCGCCCAGTCTCCCTCCGGCTCGACTCTGGCCTCCAAGACACGGACACAGATGCCTTAGGGTTGACCGGACACAGCCAATTCAGACACGGACACAGAGAGTTTGACACAGGAACAGTAAACCCTAATTTCTGTGTCGGACACAGTGTCCAGGACACAGGACACGAGGACTCGGGTTTTTCAGATCCACTTCAGGTATTCGTAACTTTTGACTCGTAGCTCGAAATTTGATTCTGTAAATTGTATTGTGTAGCCTATATGACCCTCTCGGTGCCCGGACAAACCGCTCGGGGCATCGCGTCCTGTGGTGATCGCACACCGCGATCCAAAAACAGGAAAAACTTAGCCCTGTTTCACCCCGGAATCGAGTACGCCCCGCCAAACGGGACGACTTGGTCACGTGCGGTCTTCACCGATACGTGTGCGTCGTTGATACGGGCGTGCGGGCTTTCGCAGAAGCTGATTTGGATGTGCGTGCACACCGGAATCAGTGCGTATCCGCGGACAACGCCCCGTATCCGTACTTCCTGTTTCTCGCTGTAACTTAGTGTACACAAGTCAGATCGAGACGAAACTTGCGCCATTGGACTCGTAGCAATACGCTGGTCCTGTGAGCCAAGTTTGGTTCGATTCTGAGAACGTTGACAAAATCGTGTGTCGTGGGCCCCACAGGCTCCACCCGACGGGCGATTTTGAGAACGGCTCATCGGAATCCAATTCTGGAAGTTTCGTTGGGTTCATATCATCGTTCCTGACCTGTTGACACTAAGTTGGACTGTTTTTGAGACCTTTGACCCTGACGCATTTTTCGGTGCAAAGCGGCCCACATCTGGACCCCGCCTTGACCCGAAAATGACGTTTTAGCCCTTGTCTCCAAATTGGACTCAAGGACAGGCGTTCCTAGCTGATTGATGTGTTCTGGACCTGATGGTGATGTTTGTTTCAGCAACCGGAGTACTGCCTGGAAATCCAGCTGAAGCTCGAGCTACAACTGAAACAGGAAATCCAGGCAAGTGTACCTTGCCATAAAATGCAGCATTTAATTCATTTTGATTCTCTTGCTTTAATTTCTGTGACTGTGGTACTTGCCCTATCAAGTAAATTAAACCCAGGACACCTGACACAAAGCATGATACAGAATCTTCCTGATTATTCAAGGGGGTTTGTATAAGATATAGATTTCATGATTTAAGCTTTAGAACTTAATAAATGACTGACTGGATTAGTTTCAATCTTGCGTAACATGAACATTGAGATCTGTGACGTGAGATTCATTGGGTGGGGAGAGTATTACCATATCAAGGCTAAAATTATATATTATATACTGTTATCTGGAAGTGTCCTAGTCTCTGACACAGAGCTTTGGCACCTGTACTGGCCCTTCGAGAAAACACTGCTATGGTTTCTTGTCACTGATCCTGTAGTAGTCTCAGCCTGAAGTATGATTAATAACTCTCACTTGCATGATCACTTAGCTAGTTTAATTATTTACCCAGATTTGTTTGATAGCAACATCGGCATGCCACTGTCTTAGACTTATTAATTTATTGTGCTTCTCTTGTGTTTAACATTTTGGTTGACTTGCATGCTCATTCACTGTATTATGGCTCGTATTCTTCTGTACCTTGTTACGTCCCTCTGAGGACCTGGTTTTGTTCTCCAGTTATAGCAGACGAGATCTACCCTGAGGTGTACGGAACAGGGGTACTACTTGGAGCAGTACCTGAACCTGAGGACGAGGTGATCGCTGAGGACTTCTCCTGAACAATTGCTCCGTCCTGCTCAGTTTTATGGCAAAATGGACTTATTTCCTGTTTAATTAAACTCTTTATTTCCTGATTCTGAGAATATTGTAAACAAACTTAATATCGGATTGTTCTTCGATTTTATTTACTTTGTCTGGTTGTAACTTAATATTTCTTTTGCTGAAGTTGATATCTTATATCTGTGGATGAGAATAGTAGACCCCGACTGATGTAATACAGCTTAAGTATGCCCGATGGATCCATTAAATTGGGTTTGTCCATCGGTGCATGCTGCTGGCCATATTCACGCATCCAGTCCCTTGATATTTTGGGACTGGGGCGTGACATCTTGTAATTTGCATCCTTTAGGAATTTTTCCAACACGTATTATTTCTTTCATTTATTTAGTGGGAGTTAGCAACAGTGAATCCAAAAAATATGCAACATAGCATACACAAAGTCACGAACATTATGTTGGACATCTAAAGAAAAAAGTCACCACCTTAATACAAGAAAGATCCCAAAAAGTTCTACAGACACAAAAACCAGAAAAGCAAATTTGTTTATTTTCTTCCCTTTCTTCTTTCTCTCAATTGCTTTATTTTATGTCTCTTCCTCTCTCAACACCCAAGCATAAACTATGATCTACCAAGAAAACACATAAGTTCTTTTACATAGCATGCTATAACCTTGTACACGAAAATATGTGAGGATTCAAAGAAGCGCGCAACAGATATCCACGAACGTTGACCACCGAACAAGAAAAGAAAATGTGAACCGTGCCTGCTACACGAAACCCAGCAAAGATCAACGGCTCACAATATGTGGTGGCTAATGACCACCCAAACAAGTCCCAATCTTTTATTCTTATCAAATATTCTAATACAAAGTATGTATCGACTTCCTTACCCAACAGTCGACCTCTTACAACTTCTCAAAAAATATATACAAGAGTACACCAGAAAATCGCAAATATAAACCCAACATCTTACAATATGCTCTCATCTAGTAATGGTTGTCCACCATTTAATGGTAACGATCTCGACATGACGGAATAAACGACTCTCCAATGAGAAGCCTTCATCTCTTTGAAGTGCAAAAACGTACGGGAGCACGAATCTCTCGTAGAAACTGTTGGAGTCTCCTTGAATTCCAGAAGAGCATATCCAATAAAATTTTCTTAGTCTCCAACAATATACATGGGCTAAGAAATCATAAGTTAGCCAAATAGATTGGACCATAAATAAAAAAGGGATTTTTTCAATTTAAGTAATAATTTTTTATATAATTATATATAACGGGATAAGTTTTGGGGAATTGCGGGGGGGGGGGGGGGGGGGGGGGGGACCACTCGCCAACTCAGTTGGCGAGTTGCTGAGTTGGCGAGGGGCTCGCCAACTGAGTTGGCGGGGCACCCTCTTCGAGGGCCCGCTCGCCAACTCAGTTGGCGAGCCACATGCTGAGTTGGCTTAGACCCGTTGCACAACGCTCGTTTGCCTCGCCAACTGAGTTGGCGAGGTAAGGATCCGTTTCACAACGGCTATTAACAACAACGGCTATTACAATCTCCCTCTATAAATTACCTATCTCAACCCATTCATCTCACACTCAATCTACTTCCTCTATTTTCTCTCTTCCCTCTAGCAAAGTCTCCAACACTCTCTCTGTCTCTCTGCCCGCAGCTAAAGTTCATTTGAGGTTTTCTGTAGCCAAAGTTCTCAACCGTCATGGATCGTAGCGTAAGAATTGTATGCTCGCACGGCGGTACAGTAAATGGGTTAAATTACGAAGGAGGAGAAATATTATTTTTTCAACTTATCCGAATATTAGTTTTGAAAATATACGTAATCATATTATTGAACGTTGTTCTATTCATTATGATTTTATTTTGAAGTCTATTTTTGGTTCTAATTGTATTTTGATAGATAGTGAAGATGCATGGAATTATATTCTTGAGATTAATTCACAATCACGGTATATAAAAATATATGTTATTAAAGTAGCAGCAACCTTAGATAGTAGAAATAATGAATATTTTTCTGAATATCAGCATGTTACTTCAGGTGCTAGTTCTTCTCAACAAATAGTTTCATTTATCCAAGAAGGTCATTCATCAGATGAATCTAACCATGATGATGATAGTGACAACGACGAAGGAAATAGTGATGATTTAGTTGAAAATGTAGATTATAGGGTAGATGATGATATTGTAAAAGCTATCACTGATGAATTATTTAAGGGACAATCATTTCCTAGTCGTTCTCACTTTAGAAGCTTTATCAGTAATTTAACAATTAAATATAATTTTAGTTGTTCAGCTAGTGATATGAATAATGCTCGTGGAATTATATATAGTTGTGATCAACCGAATTGTAATTGGAGAGTATATGTCAAATCTATTGGAAATGGCGATATAGTTAAAGTTAGTACATTAGAAAATCGTCATTCTTGTTTAGGAAGACTTAGTACAGGACGTCATCGACTAGCTACCGCTTCATGGATTAAGACCATGATAATTGACATTATTAGAGATAATCAGTCATACAGTCCATCACAAATTGTTAAAGATATATATAGGGAGCACCGTATACAAGTTAGTTATTCCAAAGCATGGAGAGCCCGAGAGACAGCATTAGCTGAAATTAATGGTAGTTATGATGAGGCATACGCTAGTCTTGAGGAGTATTGTTATAGAATTATGGAGACAAATCCAGGTAGTACATGTTTTATTAAAACTACCGAAAACAATAGCTTCCAACGAATTTTTATTTATTTTAAAGCATGTATTGATGGATTTTTAAGTGGATGTTTACCAATTATTAGTACTGATGCTACATTTCTTTCGTCAAAATATCAAGGTATCTTATTTATTGCTTGTGCTCACGATCCTAACTATCAATTATATCCTATAGCTTATGCTGTTGCTGAAGGTGAGAATAGTGATTCTTGGTCTTGGTTTTTAAATTCTCTTAAAATATCTTTTGAAAGTTGTTTTAATGATTGGAGTTCAATTTCATTTATATCTGACAAGCAAAAGGGTTTAATAAATGCTGTTCGTGCTATTTTTCCTGCATCTTCTCATTTTTTTTGTATTCAACATTTTAAACAAAACATGAAAAAAGTTATAAAAGAACCAGTATTTCAACGCTTGTTAGACTCGCTTGCTAGATCATATAATAAAACGGATGCAGAGAGTGTGTTTGATATAATTAAAGCCGAGAACATAGTGTTGTACGATTGGCTTCTTGGTGTAAACGATGAAAGTCGTCGATTTGAACATTGGATAACAGCGTATGCTAGTTGTCCTAGATTAGATATTAACACTTCTAATCTTGCTGAATATTTCAACAGCTGGATTAAGAAATTACGAGATAAGCCAATAACAACACTTCTCGATGGTATTAGAGCCAAGATTATTACACTTCATGACAATCGTAGAAAGTTTGCTGAAAATGTTGACACAGATTATTGTCCGAAGATGTTAAAAAATATGGCTTCTATTATCAAAGAGAAGAACCACCTAGAAATATTAGCTATTGATAGTTATAGGTTTGAAATAATAGACCGGGCAACAAGTAGAACCTATATTGTTAATATAACTGACAGATCTTGTACATGTTTAAGATGGTACCATACTTATATACCATGTATACATGCATGTTTTGTTTGTAGATATTGCAATATTAGTATTGATAGTTTTTATCCTGCAGTATTTTCGACGGCTACCTTGAGGAGTGTATACGCGCAAAATATAGAGCCAATTCCAGTTCCCTACGAGATCCAAGGTCCTTTGGTAAGAGGACAAATTGGGGTGCCAGATGTAAGACGCAAAGCCGGAAGACCAAAGAAGAACCGCATCAAACCCCGGGAATCATCGACAAGAGATCTACGATGCAGTAATTGTGGTGCTATGGGACACAATCGAAGAAGATGTACTAGTCAACCGAGAGAGTAAAATGTAATTGTTCAATACCCAAAAATTTATATAAAAATCCATTACAAATCATACAAAAATTACAATAATACAATGTTTACAATTTTCTACTATTCCTCGTCCTGGTCTTGTTGAGTTTGGGTAGGCAGCGGTGCTGATGGAGTCGAAAAAAATTGTGTGAATATCTGGTAGCTTTCATCTCCAGCAGTCTCGTAACTCGGTCCGGCTCCAGGAGTCTCGTAACTCGGTCCCGCTCCAGCACTCTCGTAAGTCGGGTAGGCTCCAGCATACTGGTAACTCGGGCCCGCTCCAGGATATTGGTAACTCGGGGTCGCTCCAGCATACTGGTAACTCGGGCCCGCTCGAGCATACTGGTCACTCGGGCCCGCTCCAGGATACTGGTCACTCGGTCCCGCTCCAGCAGTATCCCGTCATCTCGCCGAATGGGAGTTGAAAAGTGTTGCGTTCTGGCCACCAACGCTCCGCAAGGCTTACAACTAAATGAAGATCGTGAATTAAATATCTAACACGATCTATATAGTGGAATCCAAAGGATTCCACCAAAGCCTTTTGAGCTGGATTAAGCTCCCACGTACGATAATTCCTTTCAGCCTGCCAATGTACGTGGATCCGGGTTCGTAAAGCATTATCATGGTCGTATAACTATAAAAATTATATGCATTAATAAAGTAAACATAGGCATTCTAAAAAATATATACATTAATAAAGTTAGCAACTTATAATTTCAAAAAATACCTCGCCAGTAAAAATCTGAGTAGAAATGTGCTCTTCACGTTGCTTAAGAATAAGCTCGGTAGTCGGTCCGCCAGGAATACGACCGTCATTGCGGGTAGCCATCGCCAGTAAATATCAAGAGGAGGAGTTTGGTGTAAGGAGGGTTTGGGGTAGGAGGAGAATGAGAATGTTGTGAGAGGAGTGTTGGGTGGGGGGGGTGTTTATAGGAGGAGAATTATAGCCGTTTGGATTATAGCCGTTGGCCAACGGCATGCAACGTTATGCGGCTCGCCAACTGAGTTGGCGAGCGGGCCCTCGAAGAGGGTGCCCCGCCAACTCAGTTGGCGAGCCCCTCGCCAACTGAGTTGGCGAGTGGTCCCCCCCCGCAAATCCCCAAAACTTATCCCGTTATATATAATTATATAAAAAATTATTACTTAAAACGAAAAAATCCGAATAAAAAATCATCAAAATCTGAACTATAAAAGAAGTGCCCATACCAAAAGTATAGTTTTCTAGAACCCAAATTCCGGTCCCAGAATCAGAATTCCACTTTTTGTTGCTTTGCCGGAATTGACCTCGATCATTCGTGACCGCTTTGCCATTTCTTTCAATGTGCGCAGCAGACTTCCCATGCTTCTTATAAGACGAATTTTCAACAAAATCCAAGTCCTTGAATTCGTTACAAAATTCACTTTTGGTCTAGATTGGTTGACCGATCATTAACATAGGTTGACTGGTCATGCATGGCCTAGAGACAATTAGTTTGATCATTAACATGGGTTGACTGTTAATTGGGATCATTAACATGGGTTCACTAAAAGTATAACACATATACGAAAAGAACATTTAAGCGAAAGACACCGACGATCACAAAAAAAAAAAAAAAAAAAAAAGCATTGAATATCTGTACAAAGAGAGAAATTTTGATATAATTGGGGAGAGAGAAAAATTTGGAGTTATTAGAAGGGAGGATATAATTCGCCAAAGCAAATGGTGAATTTCAATGACCAATTCAGAGATTTTGCTATTAGAAATGTCAAAATTTTCAACTTTGACAAATTTTATGATCTTTTTTTGGTAAAAAAAAAAAACTATTAAAAGTTCTAAAAACTATAAAAGTTCTTGCTATGGTGTTATCTATTGAGAATTGTTAATTATACTACAAAAGTTAAATAAGACATGTTGTGTAACAAAGTCAATGGTATTCCCCCCCTCCCCCTTCCCCTTTTTTTTTTCTTTTCTTGTAAACTAACATTTAAGCTGTTTTCGAGGAGTCTACTTCTGTACATGTTTATTGGTTCTGTCTGCCACTTCAAAGTACAACTTTAGCGGAACCTCTCATCTCAAATGGATGCACACATTCTCGTGACATCAATTGGATGAGGACGATGGTGCACGGTGAGCCAAACTCACTTAATATACTTTTTTCTCACAAGTCATATAGTGAAAATAAGTGCATACACTCATTCTCATGCCATCAATTGGAATCGGATGAGAACAATGGTGCATGGTAACCCCTCATCTATTCACCATCAATCTTAAAGGACACCATCATCAAGTAGAGGGCCAAGTTTGTCTCCTAGAGTGTAGCTTGGTGGTAAAGCTACAAAATATTTACCAAGTAGGTCAGGACATCGAGTTTCGGCATCGACTAAGAGGTGGGAGGTAGATTTCGGTTAGGAAAAAAATAAGAGGAGGGCCATGATGTGTGTGGAACAAAGGCTAGGGTTTGATTATTCTCCCTAATAGACCTAGCCTAGGAAGGATAGAGCCATTTCCCATAACCATATAAATATCAAAATATAAAGAGGAAAAGAGAAAAAAGGGGGTCCAAATAGAAGAAGTGAAAGAATTCCATTGTGTCATGATATAAACAACTGCTACTCTAAAAAATTTCCCAAATCAATCCACAGAACCAACCCCCCTCACCCTTCCTTTCTTCCTTTTAAACTCTCTCTCCAAATACAAACTCTTCTAACTTATTTATCGTACAAATTAGGGTTTGTTAGGGTTTCGAAGAGTAAAAAATTGTGTTTCCTAGCAACCCCTTCTTCTTCTTTTTCTTGATGATTGCTTATTAGTTTTGTTTTCTTTTTTCATGGGATCTTTCTGATTCTTTTTCATGGCGATTAACCCTAATTTGGCGACGGCGGATTGATAGGTTTTGGAGTGGTTGGTGTTAGGAATTTTTTTTTTTTGGCCTCGAGGCCCTTTTTAGGGTTCTATGGGTTTCTGAAAAAGAAAAAAATCTTTTTGGGAAATTTTGTGTGTACAGAGGAGAGGAAAAACTAGGTTTTTGGACAGATAAATTTCTGTAAAGTTTTGATATTAGATAATGTTCTTCATCTGTTCCCGCGATGGAGCGACGTGAGCCGGCTCTATTCCCGGAATGGTTGAAAGGAGCATCTGGGTCTTCCTCGCATTCTGGTACCACTCAGTTCTTTTTTATTAATTGGTTTGTTGTTGTGATGCACAGTTCGTGTCATTTTTAGTGATAATTGATGAATATAGAGATTACTGTCGATTATAATTAATTATTTTGATCGGCTACAGATGAACAGAGTAAACATAGTAATGGGATTTTGTTGAGGAGTAGACTGTTACTGAATGCCGCCGACCATGATCATGGTCCGCACCGATCATCGATGTCCTCCTCATACAGGAGGAGCGTGAGCAGCAATGGTTCGACCGGTCATGACAGGGATGGCTACTCGCGTTCACAGGCTTACAGTAGTTTTGGTAGGAGTCGTCGTGATAGGGATAGGGATAGGGATAGGGAGACGGATCATTTGTTAGACAATGGTTACCGTGATTATTCTGACCCGATAAGAAGTGGGAGGATTGAGCGGGACCCGCTGAGGAGATCCCAATCGATGGTCACTGGAGGTCGGGGTCTGTCAGCGCCGAAAAGGCCGGGAAGTTCTCTGAGCAATGGTGCAGCGAATTCGAGTGCTGGCATTGGTGTTGCTTCCTTCGAGAAGGAGTTCCCTTCTCTTGGAGCCGAAGAGAAGGTAACGATGCCAGATGTCAGCAGGGTGAATACTCCTGGCATTGCCACTGGCATTCAGAGCCTTTCTTTAGGTCTTTCTAATGGTTGGACATCAGCTTTAGCGGAGGCACCGGGTAGAGTTGGAAGTAATGGACCACAAATTTCCTCAGGTTTACAAACTGCGACAAATATGTCATCTGTTGCGTCAAGCGCCGGCACAGGCTTAAGCATGGCGGAAGCACTGGCGCAAGCTCCAGCACGTGTTAATACAGCACCACAGGTAATTTAGCATATTTATATCTTATCTATTTGATAGTTCGCAAGGTTAATTTCTCAAGTACTGTGTTGTTACAGTTAACACATGACTCGGAAAGAAAAAAAGAGTTGACACAATTGGGCAAGCTAATACCGGTAGTGAATAAAGGCCAGGTAGGTTTCCTATAATCTTCTTCCTTATCGTGTGATGCATTGTTTCCGTTGAATATTGAGAACACCTTTTTTGTGTGCACATGAATCTCTTTCTTTGCTGTGGTTGAGTTTTAGATATTACCTTAAGAGTTGTGACACTTGGGCAGGTGACCAGAATTCCTGTTATATTCCTATGTATATTTTGTTTAATCAGTGGAAGTAGTTGACATTATTGAAAGTAAGACTGTACTATAATGCTTTAATATACAAATTTTCCAAGTTCTGCACAAAGACTTTTAGATGAAATCTGTAGGAAACTTGCCTTCATGTAACTATGAAGGTTCTATTACGTTCCTTGAGATGCCTTAGTATTCTATGGCGTTCTCTAATGTAAATGAATTTTTTAAATGAAGCTCTTAAGAGGCTCTGTTTGTAGTGCGTGCATTTGCCATATTGATTGTCTGCAAGATGGACTTTATTGCATAGGTTGCAGTATCGGCCGATAGTGATCCCATATCCGATACCGACCGATATCCGATACTGACCGATAACGACATTATGGGTCTCTTTTCCGGTCAATTCGGCAAAAAAAAATCTGAACGAAAAATACCAATTAGTAAGGGTGTAAGAGTGTACGGTTGTAAAAGTATGTAAAAGAACTATCACATGTTAACCAATCGGCAATGATGACCGCTATTTTATTCAATTTCAAAACTACTAAGAAATAACACTGGAAATACATAAATTATGCCTAAATATATAAAATATATTATCTAAATACTAATATTTTACTAATAATTATTTTTTTCCGATACCAAAAAATCTGATACTCCGATCCGAAACCGCCGATCCTTAGGAATGGTCTGATACCGATTCCGATACCGATAATGTGAACCTTGCTTTATTGGTTGTCCTTTAGTGTCTAATTTATTTGACTCATTGATTCTTGGAAAGAAAGGAGTGGCACTTGTTTGCTAGTGTCATCTATGTTGCCTTATCAGATGTCTGGTTCAGATATCTAACTATGCTGAGAATAATTTTAATAGGATTTCTTCTTCCTTCGAGAACTGCCATGCACTAACATTGAACTGTTTTTTGCCAATGGGTTGCATGGAGGGTGTGACCCTAGTTTTGCTATGTAGGTGACAAGGTTTAGGTCTAGGTGGTGGTTGTTGGGGATGACCTATTTCTAATGTGTCATTAATTGAAGGACATCTTTGAAATAGTAAAGTCTATTGATTTTTCAATTTCATTTGTTTGGCTACTTTTTGCCAGGTGCTTCTTGTTAATTATTTTCTTTAGTGGAACTGTTTTGCAGAATGAAGTTTTGCGAGGGATTCCTATGGTCGGTAGATTGAAAGTGGGCAGTTTTTTCTTAATCCGGAACTTAGTTTGCATGCTGGCAGTCTCTTTCATTGATTTCTAGTGGTAGTTTCGGCTCATTTCTCATCATGCTTATTGCTCTGTTCCGGTACTCGTTGGATGCCTTCCACTGTGTTTTAGTAAGAGTTTGACTGGGTTTTGATTGGTCATCTATGTTTAGTAAAGGGCACTTGTATTTGGGGTTTCTATAGTAAAATGTAACGAAAGTTTTAGCAAGTTCTTTATTGACGTGAGCTTTTCGTTAGTGCTAATACTTGAAATTGTTGCAGGGGACTGATATCAATGCTTATTAGTTTGTATAGGAACCTTTAAATAATCTGTGGAATTTGTTGAACAATCTGTAACAACCACCAACAAGAAGAAGACCTACAACCCCATTTCAGTTTGCAGCCATCTGTGATTCCTTATTTTTTTTGGGTTATTTTATGCCCATGTAGGTATCTGAAATTTATGCTTGTTGTCATGATTTCATTTAGATTGCTAGATGAGTAACAAACTGCGAGATAAATGCTTTAAATGACTTCAGATCTTTGACAACAAAAGTAAATGAACATGATTATGATGACTCGTGTTTTCTCTTAACATGACATGTCAATAGTATTTGTTTGTCTGAGGAAATCATGTATAATGACTGCCTAGCAGTTAAGAATGCTTTAGTTGCAGAAGAAACCTGTTTATACATTTACTTTCTAAAAATAGAGATTTATTTCTGAATTTTATTTTGCTTTATTTACTTATTTCTAATTGTCATTTTTATGTTTTGGTTTTATGATATCGAGGAGTGGAACCTCATCTTAACATGGGCATAATACCTTTAGGGGGCAGCATTGCATCTTTTCATCAGTGTGCATGTAATCCGCTTATGGCCCTTGTTCTTGTGATATTTAAATGATCCTATTCTCCCCCTTGATTTTTCTCTCTATTTAAAATAGAAAAAGTGACATGGGCTATCTGTGATTGTTGAGGTTTCACAAGTGAAGCTGTGGAGCTATGTTTTTTATTTTCTTTTGCCTAAATCTCTTTTTGGTCTAATTGTTGTTAAACTTCAATTTAGTTGAATTTGTACATATGAAGCTGTTAATGCTAGAAGTTTTCATGTTTTTAGTCATTTACTTTTTGCAAGAGTGCTTGAAGTTTGTACATCTGTATAGTCCTAGTTCTTTCATGTTATTTTGGCCAAGTATTTGACGTATATGGAATTGGTTGGTAATTGATGAAGTTATGAAAGAAAGGATACGATGGAAAATCAAGTTCACCATTTATGAGCAGGTTATATTTATTAATTATCATCATCATTCAAGCATTCTCCCATCTAAATGGGGTTGGCTATGCAGCATAAGAAAACTCCAAAAAGAAGTGGTGACAAAGTCTTTGTGACTGGCTATCGACCTGACATTAACCCTCCAATGTGGTGCCAAAGTCCTAGCAGAGTTAGCTATGAGCATGAGAGGGCCATGTCATAAAAATACACTACCATCTGACAGGTATATCTACCTCCTGGTTATGATGGCTAAGCTCATGCAACTCAGAGCACCCTCAAAGTTCCCCTGGAATTATATAGAGTTGAGAAAAGGAGGTACGATGTTACAATTTTCTTTAGAGAATTGGATTCATCTCTATCACAGATTAAGCCAAAGAGAGGAAAGGTATACCATTCTTGTAACAGGTTAAATCATCAATAAAAAAAATTCATCTTCTAAATCTCCATGCTTTTATGTAGAATGTATAAAAGAAGTAGGGCAGATCCTGGTAGAATATAGAAGTAGGTCAGATCTTGATAGAACATACTTACTGGATTAAAGTTAGAAGTCAAATCAGAAACTATTTGGTTATGATATAGAGACAATTTCTCAGTCTGCAAGTGTTATTTCACCAAAAAGAATTATCTGAAACCTCTAGAACTGCTTCCACCAAACTATAGGAGTGACTTCTAGGAGTGACTTGACATTGATGCTGATTTTTAAGCCTGTATCAAAGCTTCCACTAGTAGACTGAGGGGAGAATGACCATAGGGCTTTGGTAACCAGAGGAGTAGTTGCCTATGCCTAGTTTGAAGAGGCGATCAATCAGATCTCGCATCCGAGTGAAGAGAGATCGATATTTTATCCCACCTAGCTGAATAGGCGTAACAGAGCTATACCTGAAAAAGGCAAGGTGCACCTTGGATTGATATCGACGAATTGCGTTTTGCCAGATGCATCTTTAGACCTGATTCCAATATTGTGAATCTAAATAAAGGCGCATACATGAGCGGGAAGGGGGCCCCACTACTTGTTCATTCAGGGGGGGACTAGCCTCATGACTTCCCACTGGGCGAGAGGTGTCCCGATGTACAACATAGAAGACCTTACCGCAAATGAACAAGCCTCGAGAAAAAAATGAACCGTTCCAAAAATGGTAAACATACTTAAATAATAGCAAAAGGTCCATTGTAATAAAAGGATAACTTAAACTCATGCATGGACATGTCTAGGTTGTTGCTTGGTTTGCTATGCGATACTCGAATTTACGGTGTTTACATTGCCCAATTAGCCTAGTTGCCTTGGCTAGGCGGCAAGTCCGAATATATTTTTGACCTAGGATGTCTTAAAAGAAGTTTTTTGAGTGAAAGGTGAAAATGAGAGTCAGTATTCGTTGAAGCACGAATTGATGTAGTTCCATATCCCTTATAGCAATTAATGGGTGACCCACCAGGCGCAGTAATAGATACTACAGTTGATCCATCAAAAGCACTTGTGAGAGCACGATAGCAGAAAAACTAGGCCCATAGCTATACTATAGTTTCACCAACGAATCTCCAATCCCCATAATATGATTCAACGGCGAAGCAAGCAAAGTCACAGACGAAGGTAGGCGAATCATGATGCTCTGAAGGTAAGACAAACCAGTCATGAAGCACAAGGCGAGCGAAGTGAGCTAATACTAAATAATCGAAGTGAGGCGACCGAATGCGCCCTACGGAAGAGGGAGCTAATAGGCAGTGAGAAGGGAGGTCAAGTATACCTCACTGAAGATAAAGAGAATAACACGCCGAGTCCGACTTCAACTTGAAAGAAAAGAATTCATTAGAACCTTCTTCTCGGGGTTTCACCTTCAGGGGTTTCTTGTTGGATGAAAGCAACGTACTATTTATAAAGACCGCTACCCGCCTTCTCTCTTAAAGTAGGAATGGCGAAAAGCATATGTTCGCTGATATGAGTAGCTGGCAACATGCACCACTTACTCCCCAGCCGAGCCTCTTATATCAGTGCCTATAAAGGAGATCATAAGGGGCCAATTTTGCTACATCCAAAGAAAGGGATTTTATCGCCTTTATTTGTAGGAACATTTGATTCGGAATGTGAGTCTATAAGCAAAGCACAGCCGAGCCTCTTATATCTTGTACTTTGGTTGCTTGTGCTTCAAGTATTACTTTTGCATGACATGTTATTTTCCATATATATGACACTGTAGACTTAAACACATGAAATTTATGGTGATTAGGATGTAGTCTCTGTTGGTATCAGACTATATGTGACATATATCGTTCGATACAACATGGTCAAGGGTGGCTTATCTGACAAGGTAATATGTTATCCAATATGTTCTTTATATCATTTGATCAGATTTAATACAATGTGATAAAATATAATATACGATACAAGACGGCTATTAAACTTGATGATTTAATTTGTCCATTCTTTGTAAGAATGTGGAACTTGAATGCTTGTGATCACAAAAAGCTTCTAATGAAGGGGAAAACAAACTTGTGGTTGGAGAGGAAAGAAGAGGATAATTTTGTGGAAATTAAACAAAATGTAATTGAAGTCAAGATGCATGGTCTCAAACATCCTTAAGAACCTCATTCATCAACCTCTTACCCTTAAACAACGGGAGTGATATCCTAATCCCCGTTGATGATGACATTTTGGGTATTCTTGACTTCTGTATTGTATGGTTTTAGACATGTTTTTTCTTCTATTATGGACCTTATGGAGTGGATGGATAAATTTTGTGGTTATTGCATAGTTAGTAATATCGGTCGTATCGTATCGTTTTTAGTATGTTCCGTTTCGATATCGATGGCTACCGATACTATCGGCCTTATCGTATCATTTTTAGTATGTTTCGTTTCGATATCGGCGGTTACTGATGATAGAAGATACCGACGTTAGGGTCTCTAACATGGTCAATTTGGCAAAAAAAAAAAAGAATGAAAAACATTGAAGTATGAAAAAAAAAAGTAAACACAATTATTCGATTGTGCTGAAGATTGACAATGTTACAATATGACCATTACCATTTATTAGAGTTGTATACCTATAAATTCACAACATTCGTCAATATTAATATTATTTCCTTCAAAACTATTTATTGTGGTTGAACTATGTCTAAAGACAAGTAAATAAATAATAGTATTTATTGTGGGTTAACGGTTCAACAATGTTAAATATTATTTCACTTAAAACTAATGGGAACCTGTATATAATACATAATATCTAAATGTGTAAGTATATATCTAGCTTTTGAAATGCACTTTTTTATATCATTTTTGGCTTTCCGAAATGGAGGCCCAATACTACTGTTGAAATTGGTGATTCTGATACTCATAGGAAGGGTCCGAAACCGATTCCGATACTGCTAACCTTGTACTAAGGATGAAAGTTGCGTCTCTAGTGTCCACAAGCATTTCTTTCCACTTCCCATTTTCTTACCGTGGCTCTAACCTCTCTAGAGTTTGCTTGGGGCTAGAGAGAGGCCACCCATGGTTACATGGATTCACCATACAAGTGGCGTTTCGCGATCCAGGTGGTTCTGGAAGTTTAGGAGCTTAAGTCTCTGAACCCGTTTACGCTTATAGGGTGCTTGAATGTGTCAGGTTAATACATGCTGAAATGTGGGTGTTAGATAAGATTCTAGAGGAAATGATTAAATGGTTTTTGTAGTTGACAACATTAAAATTAGTTGAATCTAGGAGTAGTTCTGACAAAGGTGCAAGGCTCACTCGAGGCACAAATGGTCTATATCGTCCGAGGCACAAGGCACACTTAAGGTGCGCGCCTGAGCGAAGCGAGGCACAAAAAAACATAATAATAATAAAAAATTGTAATGTTAGAAATAAAACCAAATAACATTTTAAAACCAACAAAAATATGTTAAAACATAACCAGGTGAACTAGAAGAGTAGTAGTAGTAGCAGTATCAGTCAACAGAATTAACAATAATTTTTATTCTCTCTATCACGTTTTTAGTAAATTTTAGTTTTTCAAGTTGAACTCTAGCAAACTTTGGCAACTGTAGGCCACTTGTACGAGCTAAGGCTATCTCCTTGCCTCAAAGTTATATATATATATATATATATATATATATATATATGGTGCTGTTATTGATACTCCTAAAATGTCATCTTGCACTTCTCTTTAATTTTCTATCATTGAAATTCCAAATCTGCCCTTGTATTAAATCTGACATTAATTTGTGAATGCATGGACGGATGACATTTTAGGAGTGTCAATAACGGCTTCCTAGGGTGCCGTTATTGACACTCCTAAAATGACATCCTGCACTCATAATGTAGGACATTTTTAATTTGAATGAGAGAGAATTAAAGATGAGTGCACGATGACATTTTAGTAGTGTCAATAATGGCACCCTATATATAATTAAAAAAATAAGACACTCCTTTTCTTGGTTGCGTCTTGCTGAAAGGCGGTCCTAGGGTCCGCCCGGAGAAATGCGCCTTGTCTAGTGAGATGCGAGGTGCGGCCGAGGCGTGCCTTTGACTACCATGGTTCTGACAAATCTGATTTCTATATGGTTGAATGTGGTGAACAGAATGGGATATTTACTTTGATCATCCCCACATGAACAGTTGACTTCCCAACTACTCACACTATTAGCATCATATCATACTCTTAAAGTCTTTACTGGCTAAATTAAAATATAATGGATGGTGTTGTGACATCTGCTGCATATTGAACATCCTATAATACTTGGAACTTGATCTTCATGTGATGAATTGTGCAATCTTACTACCAGCATAGCCTGATTAGAGCCTGCAAACCTATGTGCACAATGTGTCTTTGTGAATCCCCCTTTTGATTGGTATTGGAGTTTTATTGTCATATACGAGAAAAATGATAGGGCCTTAGCTAAATTTTGAATCCCATACTTGATGAAAGAACAAACAGAGCAAAAGACGAAGGTTCTGGGACTGATACTTTGTTCTTTGTGTGATGTAATTGCTCTAGGTTTTGTTGTTGCTTGAAGTAATAGTTCGATCAAAGTGGAATCGCGAGCCTATATTCATTAAGCAAAAAAAAGAAAACAAGGTTTAGCGGATTCGGAATTGTAACTATTTTGCTCGATTGTTGGTGTGATGGTAAATGCACCAGGTTTCTTTGTTGCTTGCAAGAAACATTGCTTGAAGTAGTAATACTATTTTGCTCGAGTACAAGGACCAGGTCTTCCTGGCCGAGTACTTACCCATTTGTCTCAAGAAAAGAAAGATTGTAAAGAAAAAGGTTCTTTGCACAAATGCCCTTACCCCAGGTTTTTTTTAAAGAGGACGTAAAGAGGTTAAAATCTTTTAAAACACAGAACAAGTGAACCCATGTGATGTGGATGTTTTGATTTGGCAGAGTTATCCAATGTGCACTTCTGGTGTTCAATACGGTTCTAGAGGGAAGGGTTAGTCATCATTAATAGAGGGCAGAGATGTCCTTAATTTAATCCTTCATGTGCAGTTCTTCGTTAACCAATTCATGTTCATTTCTTCTGTTACCCAAGGCTAGGATATAACACCCTGGGGAGGGAAGGAGGAGGAGAAGGGAGTTTTGGAAACCCGGGGAAAAGGGGTTAACAGACCAATCTGTTAATCCTTCAATCTGATTGGTTAACAGAACCCCCCCCCCCCCCCCCCCCCCCCCGTTTTGTAATTGGTTGTGTTGATATGCAATAAACCCATTATCCTGTGGCTGCAATCAGTCTCACTGCTGTGCATTAATGTTTTACCTTGTGACCACCTTTTAGGTATTGATTGTCATAACTACTTAAAGACAACTCTCTTAAACCAAAAGCTAGCTGACGAATTTACTTGAGGATATTTTCTTCAAATTACTAAGCATCACTTCAAAGGATAATGACTTGCCAAGTGATGAATATTCTCATACTATCACGGCATTTATTGGAGATTTGGCGTCTATGAAGGTATCAATTATAGTAATTCATAGTATTGCTTGTAGCCTCTATAGTCAATGTTTCATGACGTGGGAGATGTATTCTCTGTATGGTTGAGAAGTGTTTTAAGTGTGTATCTAGATGGACACCATTTTACTTCTATATTTAGTGTGTTCACTAAAGGTATGCCATAAGCAGATATGATATGGACCTATCTTTTACAATGTGTTTTTAGATCAGGTTCACGAGTCAAGTTTGCCACTTATTGGGCCTTGCTTCCACTTTTAAAACTTCATTTACCCTTTTGAGAGGAAAGAGGTTTCCAGATGGGGTTTTGAGTGGCTGTGTTCTCCGGGAAAAAAAAACTTTGACCAAAGAGTCTAGCCCCCACAAGCTTTCTTGCTCCAGTACCCTCTCCCTCCAAGTTTGTATCTCCACAAGAAATCATCATCATAATCCAAGCCTTCTCCTAACGGAACGGGGTCGGCTAGGCCCATAAAAGTATTGACAGAGCTTTTATGACCATATGCCAACGCTCTATGTTGGTGCCAAATTCTTACCCGAGGTAGCCATGATCATGACATGGCCATGCCATTAAACCTGGATGGCCAGCTGCTGAGTAGTAGACATCTTTTGGCTATGTAGTTTAAGTAACGTGGAGCACCTTCCAAGGTTTCAAGAGTATAAGATTATAGTCTCAATGGTGAGGTAAAATCATAGCACCTTCCAAGGTCTCAAGATTATAAGATTATAGTCTCGATGGTGAGGTAAAATCATACTATTTTCTATAAGGAATGACATTAATGACATGAACGTACTAAGCTAAAGAGTGAAGAAATGACATTCCCATTTGTCTTCCAGACCCTGTGTCAGGGAAAACATGGACATGATTTTTTCTAAACAGCTTCTCTTGTTGGGTAAAATCGGATTTTGAATTGCAAATAGACATTTGAATGGTTGGTCCTTTGTAGTTTCGAAGAGGTGGTTTACCGATTTAGCATGGACTTACATGCTCACATGTTAAAGGATGCTGGTTAGAATCACGAACTACTATTTCGGTTCAGTCTTGAAACTACCTTTAGATCTTTGTTTTCATTTGAATTTAGTATATCCTCTCATGGGCCCTTAGTCTTCCAGTCATTGGCAGAACCATTTGCAAACTGGTTTGTGCTTTTACTGACATAAAAATTACACTTTTTTCTTTTGTCATTACTATGCAATTATTATTTTCTTGTTGAAGTAACATTATGGTGAGAACTACTATGTAACTGATAGCTGATCAATGAAATTTTCCTTTCATTTGGGAATAATTCCCCTATTATTGCACTTCTCCAGGTTCATAACTCTTCAGATAAATTAAAATCCAAAGGAGCAAAAATTTCGGATTACAATGCTTCGAAGAGCGGTCTGCAGTCTCAATCCCAGACGGTCAATCATGTCCTCCGTCTGCCAGTTACAAAACCAGACGTTCCAAAGGTATTACAGGCTACTAACTATCAAGTCCTCAATTGGGAGAAGAATGGTATCGACTCTACTGCCACAGATGGTCTGACTTCAAAGATTACTAGTAGAGAGGAAGCCTCTCTTGGTGGCAGTGTTCATTCAGTGCCGAGTCCACATCCGAAGAGCACTATCAACCCTAAGCTGAAAGTTAATGGGACAGTAGGAGGTGAGAAGAATCCCCTCTCTCCGGCTCAGGGTCGGAATGACTTCTTTAATGGCCTCCGCAAACCACCAGTGCCGAGAAATTCTAGTGCCATTAATCTGGAGACGAACTTTATAGCATCATCATCAGCAGCAGCATCCAATTTGGTAGTAGAGACAATTGGGCAAATCACTGGAGCTTCTGCTAACCAGGATAATGACATTCCTACTTCATCTATTACTAATTCAGGGTGTTCGGATATGGAAAATGGGATCAATGATGCCTGTGATGAAGAGCCTGAGAGGCTAATACCTCTGGATGAAGAGGAAGCAGCCTTTCTACGATCGCTTGGATGGGAGGAGAATGCAGGGGAGGAAGCTCTTACTCAGGAGGAGATTGAGTCATTTGTCAGTAAGGTAAAACAAAATATGTTTTATGGCTATAACAATTTTTTTTAAAAGTCCTTGTGCCTTAGAAACTTGCACTCACTACTCTCATTTGTTTGCTTGCAGCATCCATGTACCAAGTTGAAGGCAGTTTTTCCAGAGCCACAACACGGAGAAGGCAGCTTTTGATCTGGATTGAGTGCATCTTACTACCAAAGGCGGAGTTTAGTTTTGTTTAGACCCACGATCTTTGTTTTCTCTTGTGAATGTTAAGAGGTTCTACCTAGTGTTTTGAGGAGGTTTCTTGATTTGTTAGACAGGCTAAGAGTGGGAGGGGTATCAAGTCTGATTTTTTTGTTGTCCGAAGAGGGCTCCAGTCAATTATTCCCTCTTTGCTTCCTTTGGAAGAAGGTTCTGTGAAATACCAAATAAGATCCAGTGCTTCGGTCCTCAGACCCATTTGTGCTTGCAAGACTTGGGTACTTTCTCCGAAAGATACTGCCCTTTTTTGCTTCTCAATGGATTTGTTCGAGCTAGAAGATATAGGTGTTGTTTTGGTTTTTAGAAATTGCACAGTTTATAAAAGATCCTTTTATATATATATATATATACTTTTCTCTTCCTCCCTTTATATTTTTGTTTTTTAGATTATGCAAGAGGAAATTTCTGCTGATTTTAAGCTTACACGGCATTGGAATGCTTGTCGTGAGAATATGCATACTGACTACATAGAGTGATGCCTGAAAAATCAGATTGCATTATTTAACTATGAAAGCCTGAAATCAATTATGTTTAGAGTGATGCCTGAAAAATCAGATTGCATTATTTAACTATGAAAGCATGAAATCAATTATGTTGTTGTAATTCTGAGTGATCTTGTTGTCAGTGCAGTGGTGCTCTACTCTTGCTGGGGAATTTATAGGGAGGTGTTGAACTATTTTCCTTGTCAATTGTTTATTGTGCTGCTACTTATTGGTACCTAATTATTTGAGAGTAGGTTATGACATAATTGTCTTACATAATTGTACTATTATGTTCATGCGCTCCACTACCCCTACCCCGTTCTGCTATGGATGTTCTTGAACCATCAATTGCCTACATATACTCTGTTTCTTATAATACTTATAAAATTCTTCCGAGGTGTACTCAATTTCATTGTTTGTTCACCCTTCAACTTCTCCATGACCTTTTTACTCTTTGAATCTAGAAAATACATGTGGCTTGTGTTTTAGAAACTCACACCTTCCGTGAGAAGAAGTCAATAAAGGTGAATAGTATTCAACCCCTCCTTGCGACCTTGTACTGGCCCCCCATACATCTAAATGGATGTAGTTGAGAGTCCACTCTTGTGTACTACCTACTTGAAGTGAACTCCGTCGTCTTTCCAAAGTTTCACTACTTGTAGAAATTTTGTAGAAATTTAGCTTGTACTCCTTAACATCCTTTAGCAACTCTCTTTAGTGCAACTCAAGAAGATCTCTCTTACTCGTGCGGCCAAGATGCATATGCCACAACTTTGTAATATTCTCCACATGTTTCTATACAAAGACAGTTGCACCACTAGTAACCATGCTCCCGTCCATTCGATATTCGATACAAGTTTGACGATATTTTTTGTCTTTTCATGACCATTAAGTTGTCTTTAATTATCTTTAAAACTGGATTATATGACCAACAAACTTTATCTTATGGCATCCAACGTGTCCATAGAAATAAGGTACTTATTTATTTCTCGAACGTGTCTCACTTTCATGAGTGTCCCACACAATCAAACATACAAAGCTTGATGTTCTTTACACAAACGATTTTGCACATCATATCATTCCCCACGTAAGAACAACTCCTCCGATGAACTTCCTACATGTGTTGAACTACTACATGTTAAGGCACATATGATATTAACATCCCGAGTCAAGAATCCAAGTTTCGGTAAAATCATCATTATGCATTATGTACCGTAAGTACATTATACAGTGACTCCAAGCTCAACTCTCGTCACAACACTGGCTTGATTCAAATTGCTTATGTAACTACCACCTTTCTAGAATATGGATATTTTTATCATTTTGCATTATTATAAATATTGTGTTTATATTTTTGTTTAATATATAATGTGTATTATATATATATATATATATATATATATATATATATATATATATATATATATATATATATATATATATATATATATATATATATATATATATATTGTGACTAATATTATTATTGGTTAGTTGATTAGTCTATTTTAATTAGACTTGATATTAGTGGACCTAACTAGACTTGACTTGACCCATTGATTCAACTACATAGTTAGTCATGGTTTCACTCATTAGTTTATGAGAATGAGTTAGTTATTGAGTTTAGACTATTGGACTTGAATCATTAGTTAGTCATGACTAGATTAAGTCTATTAAACCCATTTAGACTCAAGAATAGAATATTTCTCCTATATAATTAGTTGATCCTATTCATGAAAGAATGAGAGGGGCATTTGTGTCAATTCAAACATTCCACATCCTAACCCTAACCCTAAGAAAAAGTCTATATAAGCATCTTTATTCATGAATAACCTTCATTGCTTTCCTCATTATTTCATTTCCAAAATTTAGAAGCAAACCCTAATCCCTTTCCTACCAATTCCACCCATTCCCAAATATGATCCCTCTCATTTTTATTCCAAGGAGGCTAAGGAGCTTGGCATTGCTAGAGGAGCACTTGAGGAGGGAAGCATTGGCTTGAGGATTATGTCCAACCTTCATTTGGGTTTATTTGGTGGAATACATTGAGAATAAATCTTCCAATAGATAAAACTTATTTTTCTCTTATCATTTCAGTTTCAAATGATGAAATAAACTCCTAGAAACCTACTTCATAGGAGGTCTATGGAGAAAGTTTTATTGACTTTTGTGGCCAAATTGGAGAAAATCCGAATTTGGACCACTACGTGTTTGTAGAAATATTTCATAGAGGATTTTGGTTAGGAAAACATGTTTTGATAGGTGTACGAGTCCACAATTGGATACGGGGAGTCCGTGTCATGAAACCCCCGTGACACGTAGGAGCAAATTTAGTAATTTCTATGTATTAGTGTCCTATTGTGTCATTTTCCTCTAATTGAATAGGAATGACTTATACTAACTATATTCATACTATATTTGAGTTATAAATTATGTTCCATATGTTTTGGTGGAGTATCATGGGGTATTTGGGGTGTATCATTGAGTATCATGATACTTGGTGTGTGGCACTAGGTTGTGCACACCATGTATTTGATATTGGTGCTTGTGTTAGTTGAGTGTAGCATATGTATTGTAGATATGAGGGTGTGTGTAAGGGGACTGTGAAGGGAGAGGGGCTCGGTAGCAGCTAGTAGATGTTGTTGTTCCAGCAGCAAGGGGTCGGGTAGAAGTAACCTGTGGTTGCTGTAGGCAGAGGTGCAGGCTCGAGTACACTACTGTGCAGTACAGTGGGTAGGAGTGACTGCACATGTAGGATATTTGGGTCGGGTTGATTTCAGTTTAGTTGAGTGATGAAGTTTGAGTATTGCATGTGTGTCTATGTATAAATATAGTAGTATTTGTTCAAAACTGGGAATGTACAATTGGTATTATGGAGGATATGTGTCCAAGTGTCTGCTGTCGTGAGAAGATAGGTATCAGATGTATGTTTGTACTGTGAGTGTACCTAAGAATGAAGGGGGACAGTGCTGTGCACTTTTAGCACATTAGGGAGGAGAAATGAGTTGAAGGATGTGATAATGGAGTATGCCAACTGCAGTTAGATATCCATGTGTCAGGTAGTGTACATGGAGCTTGGTTTTAGTCTGCAGTTAAGGGGTGAACTACTGGTTAGTAGTTGATGGGTTAGGGACTGTGGGTGCCCAGCAGTGTGTGCAAGGCTTGGGTTATGCAGGTAGGTACTTAGTCAGTAAGCACTGCCGTGTAGGTGCAATCGAAGGGGGAGCGATGTTTCTAAACTGCAGTACAGTTGCATAGCAAGTAGGAGGGAAGTTTAGTGTACAGTCCCATGTTTGTGATGCAGTGCACTGGGTGCAAGTGAGGTGCAGTGCACTGGGTTAGCAAGTGAGGGCAGTGCCATGTGGAGGTGTTTGTGTCATAAAGACTTTGATAGGATGGGTATCAAAGATGTGGGACTTAAGGGGGGTGTCTGCAGATAACAGCAACCTGCTTGATGCAAATGTAGTAGCAATAACGTTGGGAGTTGGGGCTCACAACATCAGCAAGAATGAATGTAGTTGTTAAGCACTACAAGTGCAGTGACTTAGGAGTCTGGTGCAACAACAAGCTCGAGTTGCAGCAAACTGTAGGTGGTGTTGCCAGGTTCAACAATATGTGAGAGGGACTGTCACGACCCGCACCCGGAAGTTCGGGCACGAGTACGTGGGTACGTCCAGCCTACGCCGCAGAGTCGGCGGTAGTACGCTGTCTAGGTCAATCCATCTAAACTAGTCTAACTCATTCACGATTAACATAGGCAAGATAATAATGAGAATAGAAACTTAAAATTTGCAACTGAAATAAACGTGACAACAATTCAAATGTTTAATACTGGAATTTCAAATGAAATCGGGGACAAACCCGATTAAATAAGATAAGAAACAAAATAAAAGATAGCTACTGCTAGCTACTCTGCAGCAGGGGTCTCCTGGGTGGGTTCTGGCTCCTCATAGGTATCATCTGTACCCTCATAAGGACCATAATAAGTAGGGGCAAGATCCTCATCATCGCCTAAATCAACAGATCCAGTCAGGAAAGGAGCAAAGTACACAGTGCACAACAATGTTAAACTAAATATTTATGACAATTAAACATTGAATATCATGTTAAGAAAATTGCATAAAGGAATGTTAATATCTCAGAGTCAAAACTATAAACAGGAATATGAGAAAACAGAAGTAAACGAGCAGGAAAAGAAACTACACAGTCAGCAAGAATAGAACATGACCAGAAGTTATCTGTATGAAACTTGTGTTTGTTTTTAGAATACTTAGTTGGCATGTAGGGGTTTATAAGGCTAATCCGGCCGCCATAGACGGCTATTAATCACGAATAATCGAGATCCAGCTGATGGACAGTCGTGTACCAACAGCTATTAATCACGGCAAGGGGAAGGGTAAACTACATGCCTTCTAGGTATTCTCCCACCCGACATGAAAAACAAGACAGGAACTATCAATATTCAAGACATGAAATTCAACATTTCTAACACGATGTGTAATCATCAAGGGTACATGTAAGACAGGGAATTAATTATCACAATATATAAAGATTAACTTGAGGTGCAGGTACTTGCCTGTTGTTTGGATCTGGTTAATTTAGTTCTTGGGGAAAAAGTCCAGAGATGAGTCCAAAAGCTGAAATAGACATTACCATCATGCTCATAAGATGTCAAATAGCTAGAAATGCCTGTCCTTGGGTCTAATTTGGAGACAAGGGCAAAAACGACAGTTTTGGGTCAAAACGGGATCCGCCGGTGGGCCCGCTTTGCACCGAAAAACGTGTCCGGGTCAAAGGTCTCCAAATTCACCAAACTTAGTGTCAACAGGTCAGGAACGCTGATACGAACCCAACGGAACTTCCAGATTTGGATTTCGATGAGCCGAACACAAAATCACCCGTCGAGCGGGGCTTGTGGGGCCCACGACACGCGATTTCGTCAACGTTCTCAGAATCGAACCAAACTTGACCCACAGGACCAGCGTATTGCTACGAGTCCGATGGTGCAAGTTTCGTCTCGATCCGACGTGTGTGCACGAAGTTAGGGTGAATTACCGAAAAGGCGGATACGGGGCGGTGTCCGCGGATACGCGTTGATTTCGGTGTGCACGCACACCCGAATCAGCTTCCACGAAAACTCACACATCCGTATCGACGATGCGTACGTATCTGTGAAGACCGCACGCGACCAAGTTGTCCCGTTTGGCGGGGCGGACTCAGTTCCGGGGTGAAACAGGGTCTGGTTTTTCCTGTTTTTGGATCGCGGTGTGCGATCACCACAGGCCGCGATGTCCCGAACAGTTTGTCCGGACACCGAGAGGGTCATACAGGCTTCACAACGCAATTTACGAAATTGAAAACGGAGCTACGAGGCGAAAGTTACACGTACCTGAAGGGGACCCGAAAATCAGGGTCGAGACGTGTCCGTGTCGTGTCCGACACGAAATTCAAATTAGGGTTAGGGTTCCCTGTGTCCGGTTCTGTGTCCTCGTGTCCGGGCTCTGGGGGACTGGCCGCCGGTAGAGGTGACTCGGGGCGGCGGCTGCGGCTCTCGGCGAGGTCTCCGGCGACGTCGAGGGGTCGGCCGGCAGCTCGAGCAGCGGGGAGGAGTTGGGCTCGGGGTCGGCTCCGCCTGGGGAGGAGAAGGAAGAGGAGCTCTGGACGGCGGGTGGTCCGGCGGGGGCAGCTAGGTGGCTGAGGCGGAGGGTCGCCGGACTGGGCTCGCCGGAGGGGGTGGTCGGAGTAGGGTAGAGTTAGGGTTAGGGTTCGAGTCTGGGGGAGTGTGGGCGGAGGAGGAGGCTTTTATAGGGTCGGGGCTGGCTGTCGTGGCCGGGAAAGGCGGGGCCGAGGGGATCATGGCCAGCTCCGGCGGAGGCGGCGAGAATTCCGGCCGTCGCCGGAAGAATCGGACGCGGGTGGAGAACGGGGAAGGTGGGTTGGGACTGGGTCGGGTCGGGCGCTAACGGGTCTGGGCAGACCCGCCCGACCCGCAGGGGATTTGGGCTAGGGCTGGGCTGTTGGGTGCTGGGCTCGGCCCATTGGGCCGGGCCGGGCCCAAAGGAAAAAGAAAAAAATAAAAATAAAAATATAATAATAAATATATTAATTAATTAATTAATTTATAAAATAGTTTTGAGGTATTTAAAAATAGGTCTGAGGCCCAGAAAAATCCAGAAAAATTACCCTAAGTCCAATTTTTTATTTTACACTCAAAAATATTATTTTCATGATATTTTAATATTATTTATTTCTAATTAAAAATCATTTATTAATTGAAAACCTTGATTTTAATTACAGAAAATTCTCAGAAAATTCCAGAAAAATTGGAAAAAATCCAAGATTTAATAATTTGAAAATTTAGGGGGTTTACAACCTACCCAACTTACAAAAATTTTGTCCTCAAAATTTAAGAATAACAAGGCACGAAGAGAAAGGCCGAGAAATAAATACACCTCAGGGTTCAAAAAGATAGGGGTATCGCTCTCTAATCTCGTCTTCTCGCTCCCAGGTGGATTCGCCGGGAGAATGATGCTTCCAAGCTACGCGAACCAGGGAGATAACCTGGTTCCGTAGGACTTTCTCCGAGCGATCCAGTATCTCCACGGGTTGCTCTTGGTAAGTCAAACTTGGGCCTACTTCGAGCTCTGAGTGATCCAAAATGTGGCTGGGGTCTGACACATACTTCCTCAGCTGCGACACGTGGAAGACGTTATGGACTCCTTCTAGAGAGGGTGGCAATGCCAGACGGTATGCCACTTCTCCGATTTTCTCCTGAATGCCAAAAGGTCCAATGAATCTTGGGCTGAGTTTTCCATTCCTTCCGAACCTAATGGTGCCACGTGTCGGAGAAATCTTTAAGAACACCAGCTCTCCAACCTCAAATTCTAAGGGCCTTCGGTGGCTATTTTCCCAATGTCGTTGCCTGTCTTGAGCCACTCGAAGTCTGTCCCTTATTTGCTTTACCTTCTCAGCTGAATCGATCACCATCTCTGGTCCCAGCAGGGCTCTTTCTCCAACGTCGTCCCATGATAGCGGGGTACGACATCTTCGTCCGTACAGAGCTTCAAATGGAGTCATCTCGATGCTGGCTTGGTAACTGTTATTATAAGAGAACTCCACAAGATGTAGGTAGTCTTCCCAGGATCCTCCAAAATCCAGAACACATGTACGGAGCATATCTTCAAGTGTCTGGATTGTACGTTCTGATTGTCCATCGGTTTGGGGATGATAAGCTGTGCTGAATTTGAGTTGAGTCCCCAAACTGGCTTGTAAGCTCTTCCAGAAGTGAGAGGTGAATCTTGAATCTCTGTCGGAGACAATACTTACTGGAACTCCATGCAGCCTAACAATATGTCTGATATATAGATCTGCCAGCTTCTCTGTAGATAACCCTACTTTGAAAGGTAGAAAATGTGCAGACTTGGTCAGTCTATCTACTATCACCCAGATTGCATCCTTACCACTAGGTGTCCTTGGAAGTCCGGAAACAAAATCCATTGTGATATGTTCCCACTTCCACTC
This sequence comes from Iris macrosiphon, assembly GCA_036927795.1. Taxonomy (NCBI): domain Eukaryota; kingdom Viridiplantae; phylum Streptophyta; class Magnoliopsida; order Asparagales; family Iridaceae; genus Iris; species Iris macrosiphon. Next base: position 146,788,241 of record JAYESA010000016.1, read on the forward strand.
TGGAATGGGTAGGGGTTGAAGCAGTCCTCCAGGTCTTTGTCTTTCTGCCTTGACTTGCTGGCACACTAAACAACGAGATACGAACCTGGCTACTTCTCTTTTCATGCCATGCCACCAAACATGCGTCCTCAGGTCCTTGTACATCTTGTTGGCTCCTGGATGTATAGAGTATTGCGATCTGTGCGCCTCTTGCATAATTTCTTCTCTTATGTCTCCTTGAGGTACACATAATCTATCGCCAAGCCTCAGTGATCCATCTTCATGAATTCTGAATTCTTCTACTAGTCCAGCTTGTACTTGACCTCGAAGGCTTCGCAGGCCTTCGTCCTGAAACTGAGTCTCCTTGATCTTGTCCATTAAAGTAGACTGAATCTTTAAGTTCATCATTTGGCCTTCTTTTCCTGGGATAATTACTTCAATACCTAAACTTTCCAAGTCCTCCAGCAGGTGTCTGTCCATAGTCAAGTGCATCGCCATAGGATACCTGCTTAGAGCATCAGCAACTACATTTGCCTTCCCAGGGTGATATTGAAGAGTGATATCAAAGTCTTTCATTAGTTCCAGCCACCTTCTTTGCCTCATGTTTAGCTCTTTCTGTGTGAAGATATATTTTAGACTTTTATGGTCTGTAAATATTTCCACCCTTTCTCCATAAAGATAATGCTTCCATAATTTAAGAGCAAAAATGACAGCTGCCAATTCTAAATCATGAGTTGGATAATTCTTTTCATGTGGTCGAAGCTGTCTAGAGGCATATGCTATTACCTTCTTGTTCTGCTCCAGTACGCAACCTAGACCTTTTCCAGAAGCATCACTATAAATAGCGAAACCTCCGGTTCCGGAAGGTAAGGTCAGAATAGGGGCAAAAGTCAGTCTTTTCTTCAATTCCTCAAAAGCACGTTGACATTCATCAGTCCAGGTGAACTCTTCATCCTTTTTTGTTAATTTTGTCATGGGCTCCGCAATTCTAGCAAAGTCCTTTACAAACTTTCGATAGTAGCCAGCTAGGCCCAGGAAACTTCTAATCTCAGCTACAGAGTCTGGAGTGGGCCAGGATTCTACTGCAGCTATTTTCTTAGGATCTACTGCTATTCCATCTCCAGTCACAACATGTCCCAAGAATTCTACTTTGTCTAGGAAGAAAGCACATTTAGATAATTTTTCATAAAGTTTTTTCTTCCTTAAAGTCTCCAATGCTAACCTCAAATGTTCTTCATGTTCTTCGGGGGTCTTGGAGTAGATCAAAATATCATCAATGAAGACCACTACAAATTTGTCTAGGTATGGCTGGAAAACTCTGTTCATTAGGTTCATAAAAACTGCTGGAGCATTCGTCAACCCGAACGACATTACTAAGAATTCGTAGTGTCCGTTACGGGTATTGAAAGCAGTTTTAGGGATGTCTTCCTTTCTCACCCTTACTTGGTGGTAACCAGACCTTAAATCAATCTTGGAAAATACTCGAGCTCCACTCAGCTGATCAAATAAGTCATCTATCCTGGGCAGGGGATACTTATTCTTAATTGTTAAGGCATTTAAGGCCCTATAGTCAATACACATTCTGGATGTTCCGTCCTTCTTGGGCACAAATAATACTGGAGCTCCCCAGGGTGAGACACTAGACCTAATGAAGCATTTGTCTTCTAGTTCTTTGATTTGCTCATTTAGTTCTATTATCTCCTTCTTGTTGATTCTGTAGGGATTTTGGGACACTGGTGCTGCTCCTGGCACTAAGTCAATAGAGAATTCAACTTCTCGGTCTGGGGGTAAGCCTGGGAGATCCTCAGGGAAGACATCAAGGTATTCAGAGATGATAGGTGGCAATTCTTCTGTTACTAGGGCTCCACAAATTATGTTATTACCCATTTCTCTAGAACCTCTAGCAAATTCAAATTCTGGCTTGCCAGGGGGCCTGAAGATTACACTGCCTCTGTGACAGTCTATTGTGGCATGATGTTGACTTAACCAATCCATACCCAGTATAATGTCAAAACTGGGCACTGGCATTACAAGTAGTCTAGCATACAGTTCTCTTCCACATAATGTAATAGGACAATTGTTACAGGCATCACTAACCGGGATGATTCCTCCACCGGTAATGATCTTATAACAATTCCTAAGGGGTTTAGTGGTTAAGTTATGCTTCATAAGGAAATCTACTGACATGAATGAATGTGAAGCTCCAGAGTCAAATAAAGTAATAGCTGGTATTGAATTTATAAGCACAGAACCTGTGATCACGTCTGCTGTGGCCTCAGCTTCTTCCAGAGTCATTGCATAAGCACGACCTTGCTGCGGTGCACCCCTCTGTTGCTGTTGGTGCTGAGCAAAGCGTTGTTGTTGTGTTGGAAGTGGGGGTCCCCTTTGTTGCACTGCTGGGGACCTGGCCTGGACTGGAGCCTTTGGTGCAGCTGGGCGTCCTTGAGCAGCAGGACAGTCCTTTAATTGATGTGCTGGGGAGCCACAATAGAGACAGGCACCTAGTCTCTTTCTACAGTCTTGCCAAGTGTGGCCTGGTTTTTGGCAATAGTTGCAAGGGGGAGCTCGCTGGTTCTGTCCTTGAGCCTGGTGTTGGGGTGCTGGAGCTCGAGGGAGAGGACGCTGAGTTTGCTGCGGGGCCCTCTGTTGTTGTTGAAAAGGAGGTTTGTTGGGTCCTGCATTTCCGGTATCTCTTTCTCGCTTTAGTTTGTGCCCCATATCTCTCTCTACGTCTTGTGCCACGCTCAGGATTTCTTCATAGGTACGAGCTCGGCTGGTGGTTACAGCAAGGCGAATATCCGGAGACAGCCCCTTCTTGAATCTACGGGCCCTGTCCTCCGGGGTACGAACCATGTACTCCGCAAAGTGGCTTAACCTGCTAAATTCAGCAGTATATTCATCAACAGACAGGTTACCTTGTTCCAGTCTCTCGAATTGGCTTTCGAGAGCTTCCCTAGCCACTTCGGGGTAGAATTTCTCCTTGAATAGCCTCTTGAAGTCCTCCCAGGTGAGGTCAGGAGCAGATAGTTGAGGTTCATCTTTGAACCAGGTTCGAGCAATGTCGAACAGTTGCAGGCTTGCGGACTCCACTTTGAGATCATCGGGAAACCGAGCAGTCTTCAGGAGTCTCTCGACATTCTCTATCCACTCATCGGCATAGAGAATGCCCTCCGTTCCGTAAAATTCCAGGGGTCTTAGATTCTTGAAGTCTTTGGCACTCCCTGGCCTCTTGAGTGACGACTCCTGGGGCTTAAGGGCTTCTGAGAGGCTGGTCCGCAGAAGTGCCGTCTGTTCTTTCTGGGATTCCACCAATCCCTGGAACACTTCTAGCAGCTGTGCCCCATCTAGGGTAACTGCCGGAACCGATGGAGGCGGCGGGAGTGCAAGAGTCTCGGGCACATTCTGCTCAGCTGGTTCTGATGTGCATCCTACTGTGTTCCTGGTCTGGACCATTCTGAAAGATTAAGGGATAGGAAGATCAGAATAGAATACTTGGAAATCAAAGGCGATAGGAAAAAATTGAGCAGCAATGATATCAAGAATTGAAATAAGGACGCTATACTGTGAATGAGCTTTTCCTAGAATCCTCAATCTTATTCCATACCCTGTCTTAGGGTATTACCCTATTTTAGGATAGGACCTGCATGGGCCACCATAAAAACGTGTCACGACCCACACCCGGAAGTTTGGGCACGAGTACGTGGGTACGTCCAGCCTACGCCGCAGAGTCGGCGGTAGTACGCTGTCTAGGTCAATCCATCTAAACTAGTCTAACTCATTCAAAACTAGTCTAACTCATTCACGATTAACATAGGCAAGATAATAATGAGAATAGAAACTTAAAATTTGCAACTGAAATAAACGTGACAACAATTCAAATGTTTAATACAGGAATTTCAAATGAAATCGGGGACAAACCCGATTAAATAAGATAAGAAACAAAATAAAAGATAGCTACTGCTAGCTACTCTGCAGCAGGGGTCTCCTGGGTGGGTTCTGGCCCCTCATAGGTATCATTTGTACCCTCATAAGGACCATAATAAGTAGGGGCAAGATCCTCATCATCGCCTAAATCAACAGATCCAGTCAGGAAAGGAGCAAAGTACACAGTGCACAACAATGTTAAACTAAATATTTATGACAATTAAACATTGAATATCATGTTAAGAAAATTGCATAAAGGAATGTTAATATCTCAGAGTCAAAACTATAAACAGGAATATGAGAAAACAGAAGTAAACGAGCAGGAAAAGAAACTACACAGTCAGCAAGAATAGAACATGACCAGAAGTTATCTGTATGAAACTTGTGTTTGTTTTTAGAATACTTAGTTGGCATGTAGGGGTTTATAAGGCTAATCCGGCCGCCATAGACGGCTATTAATCATGAATAATCGAGATCCGGCTGATGGACAGTCGTGTACCAACAGCTATTAATCATGGCAAGGGGAAGGGTAAACTACATGCCTTCTAGGTATTCTCCCACCCGACATGAAAAATAAGACATGAACTATCAATATTCAAGACATGAAATTTAACATTTCTAACACGATGTGTAATCATCAAGGGTACATGTAAGACAAGGAATTAATTATCATAATATATAAAGATTAACTTGAGGTGCAGGTACTTGCCTGTTGTTTGGATCTGGTTAATTTAGTTCTTGGGGAAAAAGTCCAGAGATGAGTCCAAAAGCTGAAATAGACATTACCATCATGCTCAGAAGATGTCAAATAGCTAGAAATGCCTGTCCTTGGGTCCAATTTGGAGACAAGGGCAAAAACGGCAGTTTCGGGTCAAAACGGGGTCCGCCGGTGGGCCCGCTTTGCACCGAAAAACGTGTCCGGGTCAAAGGTCTCCAAATTCACCAAACTTAGTGTCAATAGGTCAGGAACGCTGATACAAACCCAACGGAACTTCCAGATTTGGATTCCGATGAGCCGAACACAAAATCACCCGTCGAGCGGGGCCTGTGGGGCCCACGACACGCGATTTCGTCAACGTTCTCAGAATCGAACCAAACTTGACCCACAGGACCAGCGTATTGCTACGAGTCCGATGGCACAAGTTTCGTCTCGATCCGACGTGTGTGTACGAAGTTAGGGTGAATTGTCGAAAAGGCGGATATGGGACGGTGTCCGCGGATACGCGTTGATTCCGGCGTGCACGCACACCCGAATCAGCTTCCACGAAAACTCACACGTCCGTATCGACGATGCATACGTATCTGTGAAGACCGCACGCGACCAAGTCGTCCCGTTTGGCGGGGCAGACTCAGTTCCGGGGTGAAACAGGGTCTGGTTTTTCCTGTTTTTGGATCGCGGTGTGCGATCACCACAGGCCGCGATGTCCCGAACAGTTTGTCCGGACACCGAGAGGGTCATACAGGCTTCACAACGCAATTTACGGAATTGAAAACGGAGCTACGAGGCGAAAGTTACACGTACCTGAAGGGGACCCGAAAATCAGGGTCGAGACGTGTCCGTGTCGTGTCCGACACAAAATTCAAATTAGGGTTAGGGTTCCCTGTGTCCGGTTCTGTGTCCTCGTGTCCGGGCTCTGGGGGACTGGCCGCCGGTAGAGGTGACTCGGGGCAGCGGCTGCGGCTCTCGGCGAGGTCTCCGGCGACGTCGAGGGGTCGGCCGGCAGCTCGAGCAGCGGGGAGGAGTTGGGCTCGGGGTCGGCTCCGCCTGGGGAGGAGAAGGAAGAGGGAGGGAAGAGGAGCTCTGGACGGCGGGTGGTCCGGCGGGGGCAGCTAGGTGGCTGAGGCGGAGGGTCGCCGGACTGGGCTCGCCGGAGGGGGTGGTCGGAGTAGGGTAGAGTTAGGGTTAGGGTTCGAGTCTGGGGGAGTGTGGGCGGAGGAGGAGGCTTATATAGGGTCGGGGCTGGCTGTCGTGGCCGGGAAAGGCGGGGCCGAGGGGATCATGGCCAGCTCCGGCGGAGGCGGCGAGAATTCCGGCCGTCGCCGGAAGAATCGGACGCGGGTGGAGAACGGGGAAGGTGGGTTGGGACTGGGTCGGGTCGGGCGCTAACGGGTCTGGGCAGACCCGCCCGACCCGCAGGGGATTTGGGCTAGGGCTGGGCTGCTGGGTGCTGGGCTCGGCCCACTGGGCCGGGCCGGGCCCAAAGGAAAAAGAAAAAAATAAAAATAAAAATATAATAATAAATATATTAATTAATTAATTAATTTATAAAATAGTTTTGAGGTATTTAAAAATAGGTCTAAGGCCCAAAAAAATCCAGAAAAATTACCCTAAGTCCAATTTTTCATTTTACACTCAAAAATGTTATTTTCATGTTATTTTAATATTATTTATTGCCAATTAAAAATCATTTATTAATTGAAAACCTTGATTTTAATTACAGAAAATTCTCAGAAAATTCCAGAAAAATTGGGAAAAATCCAAGATTTAATAATTTGAAAATTTAGGGGGTTTATAGGGACTTGGACCAGTGCAGATTTGAAGGCGGGTAGAGGAGTAGCAGCAACTCGAGAGAGGGAAGTTGAGTTCATACTTGAATTTAGATTTGAATTCAGACCTTGAGTACAGAGTATAGGTGCAGGCTTGAGTGTAGTGAGATGGAGAAATTGTGTATCAGTCCTAGTGCAAGGTAAGTATATGTTGTTTGGATGTTAGCATCAAGGTTGGGGCTCAGTTTGAGGGTACAATCAGGTATAAGGAGAGGAGGGCACTACAAGGGGGTATTTGTAGGAGTTTATATGTGAGTGAGGGAGTGTGCACATACACGAGTGTATAGGTGCTCTCTGTTGTTTGTGTGTACCTTAAGGTCTAAGTATCAGTGCACTTGGTACATGGATATATATCAAGTGTCACTTAATTAGGTAGTGTTAGAAGTATTTGGAGTTAGTTTCGGTATGCGTTGATGAGTATTTAGTAGGAAGGTTGGACATTGGTGTATCAGTAATCCTGGGATTGGGAGAGTGTTAGCAAGCAGTAGCAGCAATTGATTGAGCACAGGTAAGTTCAGGAGCTGTAGGCTTATAAGAAAAATGTGGGGACTCACTGCACAATGGCAGTGCAAGTCATTGCACAGCAATGCACAGGCTAAGATGCACATCCATGTTGCCAGATTTGATGCATGTACACTTGTGTTTGTGTGGAGCATCTGTGCTCAATGTGCACTGAGGTATGACAATAGTTGTGAGGGGGTGAGGAGTGTTTGAGGGGTGTAGTTGCTCTATATGTGCTTTGTATACATATGAGTGTATAAGTGAGGACTTGAGGTATCAGTGAGGCAAGGTAATGGGAAGTTCATAGTGTTTTGGATTTGCAGTATGTAGTATAAGTTCTTGACTTAAGGGAAAGTGTGTGGCCAGTGTGCATGATTAAGGAAGAATATGGTGTGGCAATGCAATGGTGTCGGGCTTGGTTACAAATTGGTGTTGCTTCAGTTCAAAACTGAAGAGAAGTGGGATTCCACCGAGCTTAGGAATATACCTGGGTTTTTGAGGAGTTCTAGATGGTGTACTTGAGGGAGATAACAGTGTGTTGGTATGTATATATGGAAGTGGTGTGTGTTGTGTTTTAGTGTTAAGGGAGGAGGATGTATCAAGTGCAGTGAGGGAAATATTGCAGGCGGTGGTATGGTGAAAGCGTGCCAGGTGAGGTGTTAGAGTGTTAAGTGAGACTGATACCAAATGTATCAATGAGAGGGATTGGTGTGAGATGATTGATACTAAAGTATACCAGTAAGGGCATGGATTGGCATGGCATAGGACAAGTGTTATTTTGTAATAGGTAAGTGTAGTGAGCTTAGCATTAGTGTGGGTAGTGATGTGGAGTAAGTGCATATGAGTATCAAGCTACAAGGTGAGTTAATATAAGATAGGGTATGAGCGGTAGAGTATTGATACTCGGGTATTTCCTTTAGTTAAAGTTACTCAGGTAAGTGTTGAAGTATAGGTAAGACATCCTAGTTAGGCCAAAGTTATAGTCTAGGTATTAAGACACTAACTTTTAGTTAGGGGTAATAGTTAAGGTATTAGTATATATATATATATATATATATATATATATAGTATATTCATTCCTATTAGTATTACCTAGAAAAACCTAGTATAGCTTAGTATTAGTAAGGTATTGATCTAGTTTGACCTAGAGACCTAGTTTTAAGCTAGTTTAACACGTTTATGATTCTAAAACACTGTTTTGACTTGATAATTCATATTTAGGTCTTTGAGGCACCAATACAAACATAGTTTGGCATTCATTGCTCAGGACCACATGCGAGTATATTCTCTGACAATTTTTATTATTTTGATGATTACTATGATTCCAGCTTGTAGTGTTATAATTGATTCCTGACACGAGGGTTCACGGATTAGTATATCGTGGATGCCATCATAAGATGTTATTTCCTAGAGGACCCTGTGCATGTCTTGTGAATCTTGTACATGTATAGGTTGTCACGCCCCAGTCCCAAAATGCCGAGGGACTGGACAAGTGGCAATGGCCAGCAACACGCACCGATGGACAACCCAATTTAATGGATCCATCAGGGCATGCTTAAGCTGTAGTCTAACAGTAAATAGAGCAAATATTACAAGTCCCAGGTTATTCTAATCTCATCCACAACAGATAATCACAGATTAAATGCCAGAATAAATACAATAGAATAAATAAGCAATCTCAAATAAGTGTCTCGGGAACAATCCGAGAATATGTCTGGTACATCGAATGCAAATAGACAGTAAATAAATCAACTGGAAATAGAAATACTGAGTATATGGAGCCGGTACTCAGAGAAGTCTTCTGCCACAATCTCGTCCTCAGGTTCCTGTTCTGTTCCGAGAAGTGCTCCTGTTCCGTACACCTCGGGGTAGATCTCTTCGGCTATACTTGGGGACATAGTCCATTCCAGGTCCTCAGGGGACATAACAAGGTACAGATAATACAAGCCAAAATATAAGCAGTGCAGAAATTAAATGAAACAGCAGGGTAAACTATGTAACCAGCTAAGTGATATGCAAGTGAGAGTTATTGGTCATACTCAGGCTGAGACTACTACAGGATCAGTGTTGAAGAAACCATAGCAGTATTTTCTCGAAGGGCCAGAACTTGCGCCAAAGCTCTGTATCAGAGACTAAGACACCTCCAGATGATATTATTTATATTATAATCAGCCTTGATATGGTAATACTCTCCCCACCCAATGAAATCTCACATCTCATGTCCATGACACGCAGGATCAAAGCTAATGCAACAAGTCAGGATATAAACTAAGCATGTAAACTGTATATGTCAGGCATATGTATCCTACACAGAATCACCATGAATATCTCAAGAAGATTCTGTCTCATGAATAGTATCCAGTGTCCTGGGTCATGTTGTACTTGATAAGACAAGTACGAGAAGTACAGGGTCTCGATATCCATGTCTACGTGATGTTACACAACTCCGCGTACGGGGTTGGCACCCGACTGATAATCGGACGCTAAGTACGTCACACGGTCCTAGGTTAAGCATGTACAACAGTTATAAATAAAACAAAGAAATATACAACAAGACTGTAAAGTTGGCAAGGTATACTTGCCCTCTGATGTATAACTAAGCCAAGGAATATTTAGCAAAGACTGTAAGTTTTGGCGAGGTACACTTGCCTGTGGTTCTGGCTCCAACTGTAGCTCTGGCAGCAGTGGGATTTGCAGGCAGTACTCCGGTTGTTGAAATAAACATCACCATCAGATCCAGAAAATATCAATCAGCTAGAAACGTCTGTCCTTGAGTCCAATTTGGAGACAAGGGCAAAAATGATAATTTCGGGTCAAAGCTGGGTCCACATGTGGCCCACTTCGCACCGAAAAATGCGTCAGGGTCAAAGGTCTCCAAAATAGTCCAACTTAGTGTTAACAGGTCAGGAACGATGACACGAACCCAACGGAACTTTCAGAATTGGATTCCGATGAGCCGATCACAAAATCGCCCGTCGAGTGGGGCCTGTGGGGCCCACGACACGTAATTTCGTCAACGTTCTCAGAATCGAACCAAACTTGGGTCACAGGACCAGCGTATCAATATGAGTCCGATGACGCAAGTTTTGTTTCAATCCAACGTGTGTACACAAAGTTAGGGCACGATTCAGAAAAGTCAGATATGGGGCGTTGTCCGCGGATACACACTGATTCCGGTGTGCACGCACATCCGAATCAGCTTCTGCGAAATCCCACATGTCCGTATCAACGACGCGCACGTATCTGTGAAGACCGCGCGTGACCAAGTCGTCCCGTTTGGCGGGGCATCGGGTGAGGGAAGCGGTGGTCGGCGAGGGAAAGGAAGGAGGATGAAGGGTTTAAATAGGGCAGGCGGCGGGGGAGAGGGGCCGGGCAAGGCGGGGACGTGGAGGTCGTGCCGACGGAGGGGGCGAAGGATTCGGGGGTCGTGGCCCACGTGCGGGGCGGCGGAGACGCCCAGAAGAGCGGGGGACGCGGGCGGACGGGCTGGGTCGTGGGGGTGCGGGTTAGCGGGTTCGGGCGGGTCGGGTTCCGTCGGGCGGACCCGACCCGACCCGTTAGTCCAACGGGCTGGGCCTTGGGCTGGGTTGGGCTAGGGTTTAGGATTTTAAATAATTAAATAAATAAACGAATATATAATAAATAATAATAGTTTTTAGGTGTTGGAAAATAGGTCCGGGGCCCAATAAATTCCAGAAAAATTACCCTAAGTCTAGTTTTTTATTTTACACACAAAAATATTATTTTCATAATATTTTAATATAATTTATTATCAATTAAAAATCATTTATTAATTAGAACTCTGATTTTAATTATAGAAAATTCTCAGAAAATTCCAGAAAATTGTGAAAATACAAATTTAGAAATTCTTGAAAAATCAGGGGATTTACAATCTACCCCACTTAAGAGGATTGCGTCCTCGCAATCAAAGAATAACCGGTCAGCAGAGATAACACGGTTGCAAGTATCGTTCGAAACACATCACAAGATACTTAGGGAAATACCGTTTCCCTAAGAATGAAAGTTATGCACTTTCCAGAGCTAAAGCAAAAGAACTACAAATTTTTAGAAAACTAGGTTATTATTAACAAGTTGCAAATTACGAGGTTGGGGCTGAGGTCACGAACCAATAGGCATGAGCTAAAAAAAAAGGATAACTACGAATCACTTACGCGCATAAGCATCATCCACAGTCATCGCGTAAGCTTGTCCGCGTCCTTGAGGGGGTGCCCTCTGCTGTTGCTGGGCCTGCTGGAAGGGTGCTGGTCGAGGTGCCAAAGGTGGCCTTGGTTGATATCCTCCTGGTGCTGGTAGAGCTTGTTGGTTTGTCCTTGGTGCCCCTTCTCTACGCTCAGGGCAGTCCCTCACTGCATGTTGTCTGGATCCGCAACCTAAGCATAGTCCTAACCTGCGTCGGCATTCCCTGGCTAGATGGCCTGCTTTGCCACAGTAGTGACAAGTAAAGAGGACTACCACTTGTGGTGTAGATGCTTTCTGCTGTTGGTGCGGTCTCTTTGTAGATTCTTCTTGTGCTGCTCTGGATGTTGCTGATGGGGAAGACCTCTTCAGACTGGTTTCTCTCTTGGTGACGCGCTCCATGCGTCGAGCCGCAACAAGGACGTCCGAGTATGATGTTGGTGCGACGGATCCAATCAGTTTCTGTAGCTCAAAGTTTAATCCGTCGAAGAACTTCTCGGCCTTCTCTTCTTCTGTCGGGATCAATGTTGGGGCGAAGCGGCTTAGACGAATGAACTCAGCGTTGTATTCTTCCACCGTCATAGTATCCTGAGTGAGGCGATTGAACTTATCCCAAAGTTCTGATCGAGCGATGGCTGGAATGTACATCTCCTGGAAGAGTCTGGAGAACTCCTCCCAAGTAACTCGGTTTGGTCCGAGCCGTGTCTCCTCGGATAGCCACCAGTGATGAGCATTGTCCGTCAATTGCATTCGGACGGCAGTCATCCAACGTTCCCGTGGAAGCTCAGCTGCTTCAAGTTGATGCCGAATGTTGGTGAGCCATTCATGAACTTCTGTGGGCTCCTCCTTGCCAGAAAAAGTGCGGGGCTTCAGTTGGCAAAAATCGGTGATGGAGCCCGTAGATGGCCGTCGAGCTGGTAGGTTGGCCTGCTCCAGTGCAGTTACTATGCTGTTCCTCAAGTAATCAGCCTCGCGACGCTGAGCCTCGTGTTGGACTTGTTGCTGGGCTTGTATCATCGCATAGATCATTTGGAATATCTGTTGCCCGTCAATCGGCTGTCCTTGTGGGAATACGGGCATTGGTGGGACGAACTGCGACGGAGGTGGGATATCATCATGCCAAAATCTGGGGGTAGGTTGACCTGCTGGCTCTGTTGAGTTGATGGAACTCCTCCGACTGGTGTCACTTCGTCGTCATAGGTGACACCTGTAGCTTGTGGTATTCCGGCGGGAGTCTCGTTGTATTCTTGTGGGTCCATTTTCCTGTATCCAAAATAAACAATAAGAGGCGCACAGGAATCAAGGCAGGATGCAAGTAAATTATTTAAAGTCAATATAGAGATCAAGAATGATTCAAGCAAGTGGATGAGATCCTAAAACTTATCCTATTCTTATTGCAGGCCTGTTCGGTCCCTAAGTTGAAACCGAACAATTTAGTCGTTGACCTGCATGGGCCACCACAAAAACCATGTCACGCCCCAGTCCCAAAATGCCGAGGGATTGGACACGTGGCAATGGCCAGCAGCACGCACCGATGGACAACCCAATTTAATGGATCCATCAGGGCATGCTTAAGCTGTAGTCTAACAGTAAATAGAGCAAATGTTACAAGTTCCAGGTTATTCTAATCTCATCCACAACAGATAATCACAGATTAAATGCCAGAATAAATACAATAGAATAAATAAGTAATCTCAAATAAGTGTCTCAGGAACAATCCGAGAATATGTCTGGTACATCGAATGCAAATAGACAGTAAATAAATCAACTGGAAATAGAAATACTGAGTATATGGAGCCGGTACTCAGGAGAAGTCTTCTGCCACGATCTCGTCCTCAGGTTCCTGTTCTGTTCCGAGAAGTGCTCTTGTTCCGTACACCTCGGGGTAGATCTCTTCGGCTATACCTGGGGACATAGTCCATTCCAGGTCCTAGGGGACATAACAAGGTACAGATAATACAAGCCAAAATATAAGCAGTGCAGAAATTAAATAAAACAGCAGGGTAAACTATGTAACCAGCTAAGTGATATGCAAGTGAGAGTTATTGGTCATACTCAGGCTGAGACTACTACAGAATCAGTGTTGAAGAAACCATAGCAGTATTTTCTCGAAGGGCCAGAACTTGCGCCAAAGCTCTGTATCAGAGACTAAGACACCTCCAGATGATATTATTTATATTATAATCAGCCTTGATATGGTAATACTCTCCCCACCCAATAAAATCTCACGTCTCATGTCCATGACACGTAGGATCAAAGCTAATGCAACAAGTCAGGATATAAACTAAGCATGTAAACTGTATATGTCAGGCATATGTATCCTACACAGAATCACCATGAATATCTCAGAAAGATTCTGTCTCATGAATAGTGTCCTGTGTCCTGGGTCATGTTGTACTTGATAAGACAAGTACGAGAAGTACAGGGTCTCGGTATCCATGTCTATGTGACGTTACACAACTCCGCGTACGGGGTTGGCACCCGACTGATAATCGGACGCTAAGTACGTCACACGGTCCTAGGTTAAGCATGTACAACAGTTATAAATAAAACAAAGAAATATGCAACAAGACTGTAAAGTTGGCAAGGTATACTTGCCCTCTGATGTATAACTAAGCCAAGGAATATTTAGCAAAGACTGCAAGTTTTGGCGAGGTACACTTGCCTGTGGTTCTGGCTCCAACTGTAGCTCTGGCAGCAGTGGGATTTGCAGACAGTACTCCGGTTGCTGAAATAAACATCACCATCAGATCCAAAAAATATCAATCAGCTAGAAACGCCTGTCCTTGAGTCCAATTTGGAGACAAGGACAAAAATGACAATTTTGGGTCAAAGCGAGGTCCACATGTGGCCCACTTTGCACCAAAAAATGCGTCAGGGTCAAAGGTCTCTAAAACAGTCCAACTTAGTGTCAACAGGTCAGGAACAATGGCACGAACCCAACGGAACTTTCAGAATTGGATTCCGATGAGCCGATCACAAAATCACCCGTCGAGTGGGGCCTGTGGGGCCCACGACACGCGATTTCGTCAACGTTCTCAGAATCGAACCAAACTTGGGTCACAGGACCAGCGTATCGCTACGAGTCCGATGGTGTAAGTTTTATTTCAATCCGACGTGTGTACACAAAGTTAGGGTGCAATTCAGAAAAGTCGGATACGGGACGTTGTCCGCGGATACGCACTGATTCTGGTGTGCACGCACATCCGAATCAGCATCCGAATCAGCTTCTGCGAAATCCTACACGTCCGTATCAACGATGCGCACGTATCTGTGAAGACCGTGCGCGACCAAGTCGTCCCATTTGGCGGGACGTCGGGTGAGGGAAGCGGTGGTTGGCGGGGGAAAGGAAGGAGGAGGAAGGGTTTAAATAGGGCAGGCGGCGGGGGAGAGGGGCCGGGCAAGGCGGGGACGTGGCGGTCGTGCCGGCGGAGGGGGCGGGGGATTCGGGGGTCGTGGCCCGCGGGCGGGGCGGCGGAGACGCCGAGAAGAGCGGGGGACGCGGGGGACGCGGGCGGCCGGGCTGGGTCGTGGGGGTGCGGGTTAGCGGGTTCGGGCGGGTCGGGTTCCGTCGGGCGGACCCGACCCGACCCGTTAGTCCAACGGGCTGGGCCTTGGGCTGGGTTGGGCTAGGGTTTAGGATTTTAAATAATTAAATAAATAAATGAATATATAATAAATAATAATAGTTTTTAGGTGTTGGAAAATAGGTCCGGGGCCCAATAAATTCCAGAAAAATTATCCTAAGTCCAGTTTTTTATTTTACACACAAAAATATTATTTTCATAATATTTTAATATAATTTATTATCAATTAAAAATTATTTATTAATTAGAACCCTGATTTTAATTACAAAAAATTCCCAGAAAATTCCAGAAAATTATGAAAATCCAAATTTAGAAATTCTTGAAAAATTAGGGGGTTTACATAGGTACCGATTCAGGAGTAGGTTGGCCCCCTGCTCTATGAATCCTGTGTCATAATGTGTCCTGGTGGGATCCACTATACTGGTCGGGAGATGGGGAAAGTATTAGCAAGTTATGTGATCATACTCCACCTTTATATGCATTAACCATGTACCATACGTATGGTTAGCCTGACCATATTACATGTCTTATAGCTTGCTAGATATGATTAGCCTGACCCTTCCTGCATCATAACTAACCCTACGTCTTCCGTATGGTTAGCCTGACCTTACATATATCATAGCTAATCATATATAGCAAGCATGATCTTGTCCTAAGCCGATCACATAACAAACTAATATTTCAAACACATAGCTAATTATTTTTATTCTTTTATTTCAGCTTGTACTTGATGAGACTGATACTTACCTGCTTACTCACTGCATATTATTTCTCTATGATATGATATGCTATGTGTTCTCACTTACTTCTTATATTCTAGTATTACTTATTCCATCTTGTATATTTATTACTTATTGTTTATAGTCCTTATCAATATAATTGAAACTTTTGTTAGTTTATATGCTTTGCTCTATTCCTGACTGGATAATATTTTTTCAGAGGATCTCGAGGACTTTTGTCCCACTTATTGTGGATCGGGAGTAGATGATGGTTATATTCCGGAGCCACATGAGGAGCCATTTTTTGTAGAGGAGACACCAGTAGAGCCTTAGCTAGTGTAGTCTTTTATTTTGTATTAGATTATTCCAAACTTGACATATTGAGTTATATTATATTTGAGACTTATATTGGTGTTGAGATAGCTAGACTCTAGACTAACTGTTGATGTTTGAGATGTGTATATTTCTAGGCTTCTCTTGATCCTTTTATATCATATTGTGCGTTTCATCTTCCTTATAGTTTCACTGTAATTGAGTATTGATATTACTATTATATATTCATCTTGTCCTCCTTATGGAGTTGAGATTATTATCATTGACAGGTTATGATGTATTATTGTGAGATATGATAGATAGTATTGATGACCTAGACAATATTCTACCGCCAATGCTGCGGCGTAGGCTGGACGTACCCACGTACTCGTGCCCTCACACCGGGCGCGGGTCGTGACAGCTTATATTTGCACTTTTACCCTAATTTTCTAAGCACTATTTGAACTTTGAACATTTTTTCTTTATGTTACCTAACTGCATGCAAAACCTGACATAATAATTTGGATTTCTCTCTTTCCTTTGCCTTTTATTCTTCGTCCTTCCCTTTCACATGCAATCAACAATGATGACTCCTCCGATGGATTTGGCATTATCATAAGCTTATTATTAAGAATTTTTATAGTAACCTCCTCCATCTCGAAAGTCTCATTCTCATAAAGGATCGTTGACACCAAGTGATCAGACCATGTTGGAAACGAAGATATGAGGAAAAGTGTTTGATCCTACTCTAACTTTACAATAAGACACAAAAGATCGCTTATCACCTTATTGAACATGTTCAAATGATGTAGAATTAAGGTCTCTTCCTTTATGTGTAAACTATGTAATTGCTTCTTGAGATACAACTAGTTTGACAATTACTTTGTTATATACAAGCTCTCTAACTTCAACCATAAACTTGCCACAAAAGTTTCAGTCATGATATTATACATCATCTCGTTCACCAAACAAAGCTTTATCGTGCATTGTACCTTCTGATTCATGTCTTCCAGTGCATTATCCATCACGTTGGCATGTTTCTTTTTCTTGATGTCAATCACCTTGTATAATTCCTCTTTCATGAGAGTTGACTTTACCTTTCCTGCCTCATCGAGAAGTTACTAGTCATCCTTAATCCCAAAGTAGATAACTCTTTCTTGGATCTTTATGAACCAATGACTTCAAGAATCATAATCTAAAATATTAGGGAGCAGACAAATGTCGTCACCTATGAAAGAACCCAAGGAGGAGGGGGTGAATATGGTCTAGCTAATAAATCAAGCACAAATGATTGCTAATAGGCAATTTAAAAACCAAGTGCAAGAATTAAAGCGGCAAGAATACCGACACTCGATGTATCATGGTATCCTCCGCGAGATACTCCAGTCCCGAAACTCTCTCCGGCTTTAATACACTATTCTCTCAAATAGTTACATCACGGGCTTTAATTGATCCGAAGGCTCGTCGATTTCTTACGCAAGAGCTTTGATCCGAAGTCTCTCCGACTTTACACAAGCTTTGATCCGAAAGCTTGCACACTTCAACCTCTTTACAAGATATGTTTTGATTTTCTCACAACAAATATGAAGATCTCACTTTTACAACTCATGAATACTCTAACACAATAAATGGAATGGCAAGTGAAAGCTTTGATAGCGTTGTTTGTGGATATGCCTTTGGTAGATAGGAAATTTTAAACTCAAAATATTAGCTGTAAACACCCTAATTTTTAGAATTTAATTTAAAAATTATTTAATTATCATTGTGATTAAGAGATTTTATTATTATTATTTTTAGCCAATTAAAATTAATATATATTCATGGACTAATATTTATGTGTATTGAATTAATTATAAAAATAGTGCAAAAAATATATTTTTGGGTGTACAACTAATAATAGAGTATTGTGTAATTTTTCTGAAATTTATTGGGATCAAAAACTATTTTTAGATGTCCATATATATATATATATATATATATATATATATATATATATATATATATATATATATATATATATATATATATATAGGTTTAATTAAACCAACCTAAACCAAACCAAACCACCCAAACCCGGATCCTTAAACCCATACCCGAACCCACAATCCGAAACCCGAAACACCCATTCCCTTGCTGTAACTGCCCCGACCGATCTCTCTTCCTCTGCCAAACCGACGATGAACCCCTCCCTTCCCATTACAGTAACCTCCCCCCTTCACCCCTATATATAGCCTAGAGTAGAGACCCCCACCACCATCATCTCCTATTCCATTCCTGACTATCGTCGACCGCAGCCGACGTCGGACCACAGCCGCACGCCGCCGCGAAGATAGCCCTCTCCGACATCCCGAGCAACAACACAACGAGGTACCCTTCTTCTTGCCCATGTATCTCCCTGCACAGTTAACTAAATATCGACGCGTTGAATCCTATACGAAGACCACATGACCTCCTTGAACCCTATGTAATTAATTTAACCTATCGTGTCCTGTGTCGATCGTAATTCGCGACGCAAAATAGGAAAAAATGACCCAGTTTGTAGTTCAGAAACTATTCCAACCACCCATGTTCATTTCTAATTTTTTCCAACCTAGTTAATATTTTTAAATTCCACTTGAACAATAATTTAGAAAACATAAACAAGTTTTAATCTCTTCAATTAGTTTATTTTAATTCGATGCATGATGTATTTTATTTGCTGTTGAATTTGACCAAAAACTTGGTTTTCTAAATCTAAATTTTTCCGAAATGGGGTGCGTTCCTCTAAACGAGGCAACTTTGTCGTGTGCGAATTACACCGAAAGGCGCATATCGTTAACGCGGACGTGTAAAATTTTGCAGAAGTTGATTTGGATGTGCGTTCACACCGAAATCAGCATGTATCCGTCGAAAAGTCCTGTATCGACCTGTTCTGACACTCGTCATAATTTTGTGTGTGCTTATCGTTTCGCAATAAAACTTATGCCATCGGATTCGCAGTGTTATGCTGGTCCTGTGACCCAAGTTTGGTTCGATTCTGAGAACGTTGACGAAATACTATTTCGCGGGCCTCATGGTTCCACTTGACGGACGATTTTATGACCGGCTCATCGGAATCCAGTTCTGTACGTTCCGCTGGGTTTATTTCATCGTTCTGGACTCGTAGACACTAAGTATGATAAATTTGGAGAACTTTATCTCTGGCACATTTTCGGTTTAAAGTGGGCCACATGTGGACCCCGCTTTGACCATAAATTGTCAATTCTGCCCCTATGTCCAAATTGGACTTATGGGTAGTCAATCCTTGCTATTTCAAGTATTCTGAGAATAATGATGATATTTATTTCAGTATCTGGAGATGTACATCTAGATTCCACTTATATCGGAGCAACTGACGGAGCTCAGAACACAGGCAAGTGTACCTTGCCAACTTGCAGTAGATTCTGTGATATTATTTTCTTGTATTCTTTCTATATACTTCTGTGATATACCTCTTCAACCTAGGATCGTGAGACGTTGCTTAACGTTCGAACAAGATTCGGGTGTCGACGCCATACGCGGAGTCGTGTAACGTCACTTAGAGGTGCTTTAGTCACACGATCCTATATATTTTTTACGTGTTTGCTTTACCAAGTACGTCATACCATAGGACACTTGACACTATTCAATTGACACTATTAATGTGACAAAATCTTTCTTGAGTTATTCATGATAATTCTGTATAGACTTACAGGATTCGTGACATAAGACTTGCATAGACAGAGATATCATTATGATTCGTTGTACTAGCTAGAGGTCATGATCTTGCATGTTATGCACATGAGACATGTGATTACATTGGGTGGAGAGAGACACACTTGCTACATGATATATATATATATATATATATATATATATATATATATATATATATATATACTTTATTATTGAGGTGCTTTAGTCTCTATATCAGAGCTTGGACCATTACGTGATATTCTTGCTGCTACGGGCACCCCAACACAGAGCTTGTAGTTGTCTCAGCCTGAGTACTAGTGATGCTCTCATTTGTATTTCACATAGCTGGTTACATAGCTTGCCCTGAGGATCTATTTTTATATACTACATTTTATTTGGCTTGAGTTATTCTTGTATCTTGCTATGTCCCCTGAGGACCTGGATCCGAATTGTCCCCAGGTACAGCAGAGGAAGATTACCCCAAGATATACGGGACATGAGCTGACGCTGGAGCAGTACTGGCACCAGAGGACGAGGTTGTGCTAGAGGATTTTTCCTGAGTATTCTGTTACATACTTAGTTATTTATGCTTACAGTTTTTCATATCTTGACTCATGGAGTTATTTATTGACTTATTCTCTTTTATTATTTTATCGGGTTATTATTCGAGACACTACATATGTTGACTTAATGATGGACTATTTTCTTTATCTATTATCTTGATTAGTCTATCATATTTAGTTATGTTTCTTTTTGTGGATGAGATTAGAATTATTCTGTGATAGATGGTGTAGACTGCATTTATATTTATTACAGCTTAAGTGCAGTTTAACGGGTCCATTAAATTAGGTTTGCCCATTGGAGTTATACTGCTGGCTATTGCCACATGGCTAGTCCCTCGATATTTTAGGACTGGGGCGTGACATGATTTTTGTGGTGGCCCATGCAGGTCCACGATTATATTGCTTTGGTTTCAACTAAGGAACCGAGCAAGCCTACGATTATGATAGGATAAATTATAGGATCTCATCCACTTGTTGATTTGTTCTTGACCTCTATATCGACTTTAAAATAATTTCTTGACTTGTATTATGTCTTGATTTCTCTGTGCGATTCTTATAGTTTACTTTAAATGCAGAGTAATGGATCCACGAGCCAGCGACGAGACTCCCGTAGGTATACCACAAGGTGCTATGGTTGTCATGACCCGCACCCGAAAATCGGGCATGAGCCGTGGGTACGTCCAGCCTACGCCGCAGAATCGGCGGTAGAACGCTGTAAAGGTCCGTTCTAGGTCAACCAACAATCTAGATAACTCACAGAAAAATCCGGCATGACCTCTCCAAAAGGAGGGCAAAACCACGAAATATATATATGTGAATAAAATCCTCTCCAAAAGGAGGGCAACCACGCAATATATATATGTCAATGATCTCAATCACAAAATCTAGAGGAAGAATATAAGCACGATATGATATAAACAAAGAAATAGAACCAAGAGAGCAAGACAATCCAAAATAATACAGTCCAAGTCTAAAAGCTACAACATCTCACAGAAGCACAAAAGAATAAGTACAGTCATCCAAAATAAAATACTGGGAACAACCCAAGAAACCCACCTAGCTAACTAGGATGCTATCGGCGTCTCCTCGGCGCACTCCTCCTCGGGGTCACAACAGTCGTCAATACCAGGCCCGTAGAACGTAGAGCAATAGTCCTCAGGATCCTCTGGAAAAAATATGCCCAGTCAGGACTGGAGCGAAGTACATAACTCTGAAAGCAACTCCAAATGCATGGTAAGGTGTATATGACGAGCAATAGAAAAGTAATCAAGATGCACAGGAAATAAATATATGCTGGAGCACAATAAGTAGCTGCAATGTAAACTGGAGAACAATACAAGTAGTAGAAAAGTAACTGCAGGTGAGAAACATGAATACTAGCTAAGTGCCTTGAGCACAAGTTCGTTATATGATCGGCTTAGGTTGCACATGAAGAACACTACGATAACTCAGTTATGCGTGAGTTGCATAACCGACATACACATGAATACTGTTTGGCTTTGATCATATAACCAACTCCTACTCCCCTCCCCCACTAATACCATTGGATCCAACCACAACACGCTACGTACGTGATAATAGCTCGCGCACACGAAGGCGAGAGCACAAGAAGCACATGATAGCACATGATAATCAATACCCGAAGCACATGATAAAATACACGTGATAGAGTACCCGCTGAACACGGTAAGGGGGATAGCACCTCATGACGGGATCCACTAGTACCAGCTCGTGTAATAAAGTGTCAGAATCAAGTATTACAGTTCTAGAACAGGTGATATAAACGCTATCATGAAATGAAAACTATCAGAGGTAGGTACTCGCCTGATGTCCTGAGCAACTGATGAGGATCGAGATCCGGACCGGTGTCGCAGGGACCTAATGCAAAAAACAGAATTAAACAGGGTTCTAAGCATTTAAACTGATATAAAATAATTAAAAATAGGCTTCTAGGGCTATTCTAGGTCGAACGGGTCAAACCGGTGAAATTCGGGTCAAAAAGTCAACCCGGGGTCCAAAAAGTCAACTCTAGGTCAAAACTAGGTCAAACGTTGACTTTTATGGTCAACGGGGACAATTATGGTCAAAGCTAGGTCAAACTAGGGTGCCCCTGAAATTCTAGGTCAAACCGAGCTCATTAAGCTACTAAACTCACAAACTCGCCTAATCGAGATACCGGGATACCCTCGGTATCCGATACCTCGCCCTAGGCCACGCACCCCGCCTAAACCCGCTAAAACCTATGCTAGCACGCGTAATTATATATATATAAACATATAAAAATCACTCCCAAGCATTTCCTAGGCTAATGCTCAAATACCCCGCTCGAAACTCAACACCTTGAATATCTCAAGGTATCGAGATACCTCGGTATCTCAAGGTATTGAGGTTTCGCCCTAAGACCCTCTAACTAGCTATCTAGCTATTAATTATGCACCTAGTTATTAATCTAGGCTAGGTAATATAGATATCTACTATCTATTAATACATCTAAGTAGGTATCTACCTATATACATATATATATCCACACACACATACCCAATACCCATTACCTTACCTATCACATATATATATATATATATATATATATATATATATATATATATATATATATATACTATCTAGATATCTCTAGGTATTCATATAACTATATGTATATAGATATATATACACCTTAGATAGATAACTACCTATCTACCTATGTATCTATCTGTCACGCCCCGATCCCGTAAGGGTTCGGTCGTCCTCGCTTGATCCTTTACGGAACCGATTCGTCCTCGCTTGGGACGTGATGCCGTACGAGCCTGGAGTTGCGCTCGTACAAGACAAGAACTTGCAGTTATAGGAACCCATTTTGAAACACAATTTATAAAACACATTCACAGAGATTTGAACACAGTGCAGGAAGAAACATGCTTTTTCATTGATAATTCAGAGTAATTTACATAGAGTTTACATTGATGCGCCTCTCGGCTACTTGATTTGCATTACAAATGATAAACTCAAAAGGCAGGGCGCGCTCCATCAGATAGTCCACGTCGTTCATACATTACGCCCTTGTATAGGTTGAAAGTTCAAGCCTCCAAAATGATCTGACTCCAACTATACTTCAAAATAGAGGTGCTCCTAACGCCTCCTCATCTATCCACTAGCGTTGCACCGTCTGAGTGCCTGAAATAGTTGCCCACAACGTGGGTCAGTACTCAACTTGTACTGGTGAGCGGGATGAACCCACTCGACTAAATCGACACTAGCTTATTAGGGGCGAGCATGCATTAAGATGACTTCTATAAAGAGGCAAGTGAATTCAATTCATATCAGTTGCATGTTTTGATAGGAATGAAAATAATATCGAATCCAACCAGTGCATCGATTGCTTACTCAACCGATGCACGCCTTCCCTGCAACGAAACACAAGTATACTTACCATCTGCACAAGACAATAAATTAGCATGTGTTCTAGTCTATGCGGTCATTGGTGTGATCGACACCTTAGGGACATATTCAAGCATTAGCGGCGCGCCCTATCAGCCCGGGTAGCAAGCCCTGCTGGAGGTCCCGTAATGCATCGTGACGAGCACGAATCAAATATTTCCCTCCGGATCGATACGGTTCCAGTGCCCCGAAAAGCCGTTTCGAGGAAATGATAAACCTTGTGCACAAGTTGTCCCAGACCATGCAAATGCATGAACAATTCATATATCATACAATGCATCGATTGAAACAAAAGAAGTTAAGCAGCAATATATATCTCATGCAACAGTTCATATTTTCTCAATGCGGTGTTCCGATTTTGATATCCCATAGGTCCAAACTCCGTCCGAGGCACTAGGCCACCACCAACAACCAATCCCCATTATAAACAAACTCAGTTATAAGGTGTGCAAGCATATAAAAATATTAGTCTACAAAAAAATCCCCTGTTCCTTTCTTAGTGGCTGGCATGCATTGTGGCAAAGGATTTCCTAGGCGTCCAACCGGGCATCATCGAGTGAACGTTTGAAACATTAAAGATGTTGGCGTGAAGAAGTAGGAAAGAAGGGTCCAAACCACTCACTGGTTAAGGAAAAGGTAGCTGAAACAAAGATTCCCGCCTAGCGACGATCAAACGTCAGTTACGCGGACCTGCACAGCACGAGCACCAATTAGAATCCTGCCTATCCTTCCTTGCCGAACTCCCCAAGAATCAAAGCTCCAAACGATAAAACCAGCAGCGAAAACCAAGCAAATCGAAAGCAACACCAAATCAAATCCCAAAGCGGCAATCAAGAAAACCAAGCAACCAAACACGAAAACTATTGGACTCGTTTCAATAGAGGCCTTTCCATGAGTTGGAAAGGATCATCGCA
This sequence comes from Iris macrosiphon, assembly GCA_036927795.1. NCBI lineage: Eukaryota > Viridiplantae > Streptophyta > Magnoliopsida > Asparagales > Iridaceae > Iris > Iris macrosiphon. The sequence goes on from JAYESA010000016.1 coordinate 146,812,612, forward strand.
TTTTGTCCGTGGCAAGAAGATGCCGAAGTTCTAAGTTATGACTCAAACGGACTAGCCACAAGCCCAATTATGTAGTGCACATCCCGGTCGGATCGGGATTTGAGGCACTACATAATATACCACTAAGAAAAAGTTTTGACCCGAAACTTAAGAACAAGGCCGACCCGAAACGTAAGAACAAGGCCCTACCTCCGACTGAATGAACAATGAAGGGTACTTCTCCTTCATCTCCGATTCCAATTCCCAGGTTGATTCCCCAGCTGAATGGTTCCGCCACAGCACGCGAACCAAGGACATCGTACGGTTGCGAAGTACTTTTTCCTTACGATCCAGTATCTGCACCGGTTCTTCTGAGTATGACAAGTCCGCGCGCAGTTCCAACTGTACAAAACTAACCACATGACTTGGGTCATGCACATACTTCCGTAGTTGGGAAACATGGAATACGTCATGCACTTCTGCCAAGGCGGGAGGTAGTGCTAACCTGTACGCCACAGCTGCAACTCGTTCTAGTATCTCAAAGGGGCCGACAAACCGGGGACTCAGTTTGCCCTTCACGCCGAAACGCATCACACCTCGCATCGGCGTCACTTTCAAGAAGACATGATCCCCGACCAAGAATTCCAAGGGTCTTCTATGTGCATCAGCATAACTTTTCTGTCGGCTCTGTGCTGTGCGGAGTCTTTCCCGAATCAAGCGAACTTTTTCAACTGCCTGCTCTACCAGCTCTGGCCCGAGTACCTGCCGCTCGCCGACTTCGTCCCAACAGATTGGAGATCGACACCTTCGCCCATATAGTGCTTCGTACGATGCCATCTGGATGCTTGATTGGTAGCTGTTGTTGTACGCAAACTCTGCCAAAGGAAGATGCGTGTCCCAACTAGTCTTTAAATCAATAGCACACAACCGTAACATATCTTCGAGTATCTGATTTGTCCTCTCTGTCTGTCCATCAGTCTGCGGGTGGTATGCGGTACTGAACTGTAGCTTGGTTCCCAAAGCAGCTTGTAGACTAGTCCAGAAACGAGATAAGAAGCGTCCGTCACGGTCAGAGACGATTGAGGCAGGTACTCCGTGTAATCGGACGATCTCATCTATGTAAATTTGTGCTAACCGATCGACGCTCCAAGTAACTTTTATGGGAAGAAAGTGGGCTGATTTGGTCAAACGATCAACTATGACCCAAATCGCATCGTGCCCCCGTGGCGTCTTCGGAAATCCCACAATAAAATCCATAGTGATGTTGTCCCATTTCCACTCGGGAATAGCGAGGTTCTGCAGTTCCCCGCCGGGCCTCTGATGCTCAGCTTTCACCTGTTGACAGGCCATGCACTGTGACACAAAGGTCGCCACATCCCGCTTCATACCGTGCCACCAGAAGGTCCCGCGCAAGTCCTTGTACATCTTAGTGCTCCCCGGATGTAAAGAATACTTCGCGTAGTGTGCTTCCGCCATAATTTCCCTCCGGAGTTCTGGGTCGCTAGGAACACATAGCCTTCCTTTCATCTGTAAGGCCCCATCTTCGCCTGCCACAAAGTCAGACGTCTTCCCCGCCGAGATCAATCCGCGCACCTTTGCTAAGAATTGATCGCCCTCCTGAGCTGATTTGATTCTACCACGTAAACCCAGTTCAAGATGGAGTGGTGCCAGCTGCACTCCTGGATGCCGAACTCGAAACTCGACGCCCATTGCCTCTAGATCTCGAAGTAAACGGTTGTCTATAGATAACGAGCCCACGTGCTTCCGACTCAGAGCATCAGCAACGACGTTTCCCTTGCCCGGAGTATACGCGATCGTTAGGTCATAGTCCTTAATAAGTTCTAGCCAACGCCGCTGCCGAAGGTTTAATTCCCGCTGGGTGAATAGATACTTGAGGCTCTTGTGATCTGTGAAGATTTTGCAAGCAACACCATAAAGATAATGCCTCCACAACTTCAATGCAAATACAATCGCCGCCAATTCCAAGTCATGCGTCGGGTAGTTCTTCTCGTGCGGCTTCAGTTGCCTGGAGGCGTACGATATTACCTTGTCCCTCTGCATGAGCACACACCCTAAGCCGAGTCCTGAAGCGTCGCTGTATATCTGAAACTCTTCTACCCCATCTGGAAGTGCAAGGATCGGAGCTGAAACAAGACGCCGCTTAAGTTCCCGAAAGCTGGCTTCGCAGTCATCACCCCATTCGTATGCAATCCCTTTCTGAGTAAGGCGAGTCATAGGCGAGGCCAGTTTAGAGAAATCCTTCACGAACCTACGGTAGTATCCCGCAAGGCCCAGAAAGCTTCGAACTTCGCTGGCTGACGTAGGTTGCTTCCAGTCCACCACCGCTTCTATTTTCTTCGGGTCTACGGCGACGCCTTCGGTCGAGATGACATGACCAAGGAACGCCACGCTGTTCAACCAGAACTCACACTTGCTGAGCTTAGCGAACAACTGATGGTCTCGTAATGTCTGCAGCACGATCTTCAGGTGTTCTTTGTGCTCCGCCTCATTCTTGGAATAGATTAGTATGTCGTCTATGAACACGACTACAAACTTATCCACAAACGGTCGAAACACGCGGTTCATCAGATCCATGAAAGCTGCAGGGGCGTTCGTCAAACCGAACGACATCACGAGGAACTCATAGTGTCCGTAACGGGTTCTGAAAGCAGATTTTTGAATATCCTCTGATTTGATTTTCAACTGGTGATACCCTGACCTGAGATCAACTTTAGAGAAAACTCTTGCACCTTGCAACTGATCAAACAAGTCATCTATTCTTGGCAATGGGTACTGATTCCGCACGGTCGCTTTATTCAGTTCTCGGTAGTCAATGCACAGCCGCATGGATCCATCTTTCTTTTTCACGAACAGCACCGGAGCGCCCCAAAGAGAAACGCTTGGACGAATGTATCCTCGGTCCAACAGGTCTTGTAACTGAACTTTAAGTTCCTTAAGCTCTGCTGGGGCCATGCGATAAGGTGCCTTTGATATCGGTCGCGAATCCGGAAAAGTGTCAATGCTGAATTCGATCTCACGATCAGGAGGCATTCCAGGCAGCTCGTCTGGGAACACGTCGAGGAAATCTGCAATGACTTCAGCCTGAGCTGCATCTACACATTCCCGCCGGTTGTCTCGAACAGAAGCTAAGTACCCTTCACAGCCCGAATGCAACATACGCCTAGCCGAAATTGCTGATATCACCATTGCCGTCTTCGGTGCAGCGCTGCACGAATAGTAGAAGTCTGCCTCGCCGGGTAGACGGAATACGACTCGCTTCTCCGCGCACTCGATTGTTGCATGGCAAGCACCCAACCAGTCCATACCGAGAATAATATCATAATCCTTGATGTCTAGTACAATGACATCTAAGGAAAGCTTCCTACCTCCGATGCAAATGTAACCATCCCTACAGATCGCATGGGCGGGCATATCGACTCCCGAAGGGGTACTTACGCAAAGGTTCATATTTAAAGCAGTAGAAGCTAATTTATGCTCAACAGTAAAATCAGCAAATATGAAACTATGCGTAGCACCTGAATCGAATAAGACTCTAGCGGGTAATTCTCGGTATAGTAGAGTACCTGTTACAACAGTGTCGGATACAGATGCCTCATCCCGAGTCAATGCATAGACTCGGCCCTGAGCACCCTGGCGTTGTGGATTCACTGGCACAGCATTGGCATCACTTGCTGGAGGCCCTTAGTTTTGATTTCCATTATTCTGATTCGGCTTGCCCTCTCTGCAGTTAAACTGTTTGTGACCCAGGCGACCACATTTGAAACATCCTTGAACCCGACATTCGTTCACTTTATGCCCTGATTTGCCGCACCGACTGCAGTTCAGTGATTGGGATTGGCCCCTATTATCAGACGTATGCGAACGCTTGTGTGCTCCAGACCCTCCCGTTTCATGAGGACGTTTATTGTTATTGGTACGGGTGGTTTGCACCTCGGTCTTTGGGAGAGGGCGCCCGAAGATCCGTTCGCTGTTCAGAGCCGCTTCGTAACATTCCCTATATGTTTGGCATCTTTGGTTGATGACGTCCCTACGCAAATCGTCATTCAAACCTTTCTGAAATCGATAGCACCACGCCTGCTGATTAGGCAAGAATTGCCCAGCAAACTTAGCCAGCTTAGCGAATACTGAGTCATAATCGTCAACAGACAAACTTCCTTGCACCAGATTACTGAAGTCATCTTCTTTTTGTTGACGCACGGCTCGGGGAATATATTGTTCAATGAAAGCAGATTTGAACATTTCCCAAGTAATTTTGCAGTTGGAATTGGCATCGTAAATTCCTTGCTTCGTTGCCTCCCACCAATCATGCGCACGCAGTTCCAGCTGAACCGATGCACATGCAACTCGCTTGGATCCCCGGATGCCAACCAGGTTGAAAAGTCCTTCCAGCTTAGCAATCTACCCCAATACCACGTCCGGCTCCGCTCGCCCGTTGAACGTAGGGGGATGCATTTTTGTGAACTCTGCTGCACGGCAGGAGTTCCTTGCTGTAGGCTGAGTCTCTTCTGACTCGTCTTCTACCGCCACGGCTGGAGGCGTGACAGGCGTCGCTGCGGATGTTCCGTTGCTCGGTACCAGGGATGCAATCAGTTGCATCATTGTATCCATTTGCTTCTGTTGAGAAGCAAACTGCGCTTGTATGTTAGCTTGTTGGGTAACAGCTTGTTGTTGCTGCGCCTCCATGAGGTGCATAAGCCGTTCTGCCATTCCGGTTGAACCCGCTCCTCCGGATTCTCCAGAGCTTGCTGGATCGCTCTGAATGGGTTGAGCACTGCTGGCAGTTGCAGTGTTCTTCTTAGCCATGGCTACAAAAGAGAGTAGCTTGTTAACACTCCAAAAACGATAGATTTTATATCTTTGGGCTCATTGTATAAGCGACTCTTCCCATGCAGCGGACGCCGAACGCAACTCAATTGAGAGGCGCATCAAACTCCTTTATAATCTTTTGAAATCCCGTGGAAGTAAAGCCTCGACTCTGATACCAATATGTCACGCCCCGATCCCGTAAGGGTTCGGTCGTCCTCGCTTGATCCTTTACGGAACCGATTCGTCCTCGCTTGGGGCGTGATGCCGTACGAGCCTGGAGTTGCGCTCGTACAAGGCAAGAACTTGCAGTTATAGGAACCCATTTTGAAACACAATTTATAAAACACATTCACAGAGATTTGAACACAGTGCAGGAAGAAACATGCTTTTTTATTGATAATTCAGAGTAATTTACATAGAGTTTACATTGATGCGCCTCTCGGCTACTTGATTTGCATTACAAAAGATAAACTCAAAAGGCAGGGCGCGCTCCATCAGATAGTCCACGTCGTTCATACATTACGCCCTTGTATAGGTTGAAAGTCCAAGCCTCCAAAATGATCTGACTCCAACTATACTTCAAAATAGAGGTGCTCCTAACGCCTCCTCGTCTATCCACTAGCGTTGCACCGTCTGAGTGCCTGAAATAGTTGCCCACAACGTGGGTCAGTACTCAACTTGTACTGGTGAGCGGGATGAACCCACTCGACTAAATCGACACTAGCTTATTAGGGGCGAGCATGCATTAAGATGACTTCTATAAAGAGGCAAGTGAATTCAATTCATATCAGTTGCATGTTTTGATAGGAATGAAAATAATATCGAATCCAACCAGTGCATCGATTGCTTACTCAACCGATGCACGCCTTCCCTGCAACGAAACACAAGTATACTTACCATCTGCACAAGACAATAAATTAGCATGTGTTCTAGTCTATGCGGTCATTGGTGTGATCGACACCTTAGGGACATATTCAAGCATTAGCGGCGCGCCCTATCAGCCCGGGTAGCAAGCCATGCTGGAGGTCCCGCAATGCATCGTGACGAGCACGAATCAAATATTTCCCTCCGGATCGATACGGTTCCAGTGCCCCGGAAAGCCGTTTCGAGGAAATGATAAACCTTGTGCACAAGTTGTCCCAGACCATGCAAATGCATGAACAATTCATATATCATACAATGCATCGATTGAAACAAAAGAAGTTAAGCAGCAATATATATCTCATGCAACAGTTCATATTTTTTCAATGCGGTGTTCCGATTTTGATATCCCATAGGTCCAAACTCCGTCCGAGGCACTAGGCCACCACCAACAACCAATCCCCATTATAAACAAACTCAGTTATAAGGTGTGCAAGCATATATAAATATTAGTCTACAAAAAAATCCCCTGTTCCTTTCTTAGTGGCTGGCATGCATTGTGGCAAAGGATTTCCTAGGCGTCCAACCGGGCATCATCGAGTGAACGTTTGAAACATTAAAGATGTTGGCGTGAAGAAGTAGGAAAGAAGGGTCCAAACCACTCACTAGTTAAGGAAAAGGTAGCTGAAACAAAGATTCCCGCCTAGCGACGATCAAACGTCAGTTACGCGGACCTGCACAGCACGAGCACCAATTAGAATCCTGCCTATCCTTCCTTGCCGAACTCCCCAAGAATCAAAGCTCCAAACGATAAAACCAGCAGCGAAAACCAAGCAAATCGAAAGCAACACCAAATCAAATCCCAAAGCGGCAATCAAGAAAACCAAGCAACCAAACACGAAAACTATTGGACTCGTTTCAATAGAGGCCTTTCCATGAGTTGGAAAGGATCATCGCATTTTGTTCGTGGCAAGAAGATGCCGAAGTTCTAAGTTATGACTCAAACGGACTAGCCACAAGCCCAATTACGTAGTGCACATCCCGGTCGGATCGGGATTTGAGGCACTACACTATCCATAGATAGATCTATCTATAATACTATCTATCTATCTATTCTAGTAACTATCTACCTATCTAATTATCTACATATCTATCTAATATATCTATATCTCTATATATAACACTCTCTCTCTCCCTCACTAGCTACGCCAATCCTCGCTGCTACCTGCTATGCTAGCTGCTGCTGCTGCTTGTGCTGATGCTGCTGCTGCTGCCTCTTGGAGCTGCTGCTGCTGCTCCCTCTTCATACTGCTGCTGCTGCTCTGCCTAGCAGCAGCTAGCTTCTGCTGTTGCAGCTGAACTGCTGCTGCTGCAGTTCAGTTTCTTCACCCCCCTCGCTCTCACAAGCACACACACACACACGCCTATATACTTATATATATATATACCACTATATATATATATATATATATATATATATACACATATCTCTCTATATATATATAACTAGATATATATATATACACTTACATCTATTCTAACACACTCACTAACACACACACCTACACACTCACAAACACACTAATACACACACTCACGCACAAATACACACACACACATAAATATATATACATAGCTACATATATATATACACTTAATATATATATATATATATATCTACACACACTCTCAACTATATATATATACATACACCTATATATATATATACACATACACACACACAAGCACACTTACACATATACATATATATATATACACATAGACATATACATATACAAGTACATAAATATAAATACACACATATATATATAAATATATATACATAAACACACATACATATATATAAATATATATATATATATAGACACATATCAATACAAACACAACCACGCACACAACACTCAAACCACACGCCCTACTCACGCCCAACGACCCCGACACTCACCAATACCCTAAAATATATAAAATATAGTCCGAAAACTCTAGCACACACTCCCCGATACTAACCCAACGCACGCACAAAGCCGAAACGAGGAAACCAAGTCGAAATGGCCGTTCGGTCATTTCGACGAACACGTGGTGCGCGGCTCGGAAAACCTCCTGAAACGCACACCAAACGAACTCGGAATCGGCCCAAAATTTATCCACGCGCTCTACACGATGTCTAGATCCTAGAAAATGCGCTCCTACGTCGATTCTAGGCCCGTGGCGGAAACGCACACGCACTTAGAATCGGCGACGACGAAAAGCCCCAATTTTGCCCGAAACGCACGTTTCTCCGCGACACGGCTTCCCGTGTCCGAACGGAGACACGCACTCACCCTCTAGACACCCGACAACGTCTACCTAGGTCCATCTAACCTAGAGCATCACCCAAAATTGGGCCAAATTCGGATTCCACCCGAATTCGACACAAAACCTAATGTCAAAGTCTCTAAACTCACCCAAACTAGTTCCAACTTCCTCCTACGGGTAGGGTTAGGGTCTAGGAGGGTTCTACAACACTAATTATACTACATAAAAATAATTAGGAAGGGGAAAGTTAGGTTTTACCTCTTGGGAGTTGAAATCCCAAGGCCAAAGTCTCACAATCCCTAGAATTCACCTCCCTCAAGCTCCAAGCCACCAATTCTAGCTCCCACACTAGATCTAAGCTCCTCACACCTAGGTTAGAGAAAATGCAAGGTGAGGGTTAGCTTAAGGAAGAAGGAATGAAAGAAAGAAGAAAAGTGGAAGAAAACTTACTTTGGAGGAAGAAGGAGAAGAAAGAAGAAGTGGAGAAGAAGAAGAAGAAGAGTGGAATGAAGCAAAGGGGGAAGGGGCTGCTCTTGCTGCTGCTCACTGTCGGGTGTGGGGGTAGGTAGGGCCGGCCACTATGAAATAAATGGGGTTTACATGAAGGAAAGTCCAAAATACCCTCCCGCAACTCGGTTTTGGGTTTCGGGTCTCCAAATGCACTCAAACTAGCTCCAAATCTCTCCAACTAACCTCCTAAAAATAAAATAATAAATCTAAGCCCCAAAATAATTCTCACAAGGGTGTGGGCTGGGTCGGACATGGGTCCACTAGGGTCTGACATGGGTCCAGGCTAGCCAAAACCCTAAAACAATCATAAAAAAAATAATACAATCACTATTTAAATATAAATATAATTAATTAAATATAATTCACAATTTATAAAATAAAAATAAAAAAATAACCCTATTTTCTAGAATTGGGCAGTGACAAGCCTACCCTCCTTAAAATAATTTCGTCCTCGAAATTAAAAGACGAAACTAGGACAGGAATGCAAAGAAAGAACCATACCTCAGGGCTCGAAGAGATAAGGGTACCGCTCGCGCATTTCATCCTCCCTCTCCCAGGTCGACTCCCCTGGAGAGTGATGCCTCCACGCGACGCGAACCAAGGGAAATAGTCTGGTTTCTCAACACCTTCTCCCGCCGATCCAGAATCTCCACCGGCTGCTCTGGATTGCTAAGAGTAGGGCCCACCGCGATCTTCGAGTGATCCAATACGTGACTGGGATCCGCCACGTACCGTCTCAACTGCGACACGTGGAACACATCATGAACTCCCTCCAGCGTAGGCGGCAACTCAAGCCTATACGCCACGGCGCCGACCCTCTCGAGGACACGGAAGGGTCCGACGAAACATGGGCTAAGCTTCCCGCCTCCACCGAAGCGAATAGTGCCCCGCGTCGGAGAAATCCTCAGGAACACCAGATCTCCAACCTAGCACAAACAAGGTCTCTGCACTTAGTCTAAAACAAGCAATCACAAGCAAACACAAGAACAAAATCTAGATTCTAAGCTATACCTCGAACTCCAAAGGTCTCCGGTGGCTATCGGCCCAATGCCGCTGCCTGTCCTGCGCCACCCGAAGTCTATCTCTAATGAGCTTGACCTTCTCCGCTGCATCAACCACCATCTCTGGGCCAAGCAAAGCTCTCTCACCTACATCATCCCATGATAACGGAGTGCGACACCTCCGTCCATACAACGCCTCAAAAGGTGACATCTCGATACTGGCTTGGTAGCTGTTGTTGTAAGCAAACTCTACCAAGTGCAAGTGATCCTCCCAAGAGCCTCTGAAATCCAAAACACAGGTCCGAAGCATGTCCTCAAGTGTCTGAATGGTCCTCTCTTACTGACCATCTGTCGGCGGGTGATACGCACTACTAAACTTGAGCTGGGTGCCCAAGCTAGCCTGCAGACTCCTCCAGAAATGCGAAGTAAAGCGACTGTCCCAATCTGATACTATGCTCACTGGAACTCCATGCAGTCTGACTATCTGGCGCACATACATCTCTGCTAGTCTCTCTGTAGACGTACCCACTTTGAATGGTAGAAAGTGGGCCGATTTGGTCAACCTGTCCACGATGACCCAAATCGCATCTTTCCCGCCTGGAGAACGGGGAAGTCCAGAAACAAAATCCATGGTCACATGCTCCCATTTCCACTCCGGAATGGGTAACGGCTGGAGTAATCCTCCTGGCCTCTGCCTCTCCGCCTTCACCTGCTGGCACACTAAGCATCGGAATACGAAGCGCGCTACCTCTCGCTTCATCCCGTACCACCATACATGCTGTCTCAGATCTCTATACATCTTGTTGGCACCGGGATGCATAGAGTACTGGGATCGATGCGCCTCCTGGAGAACCTCCTCGCGCAACGACCCACTCGGCACACACAACCTGGTACCGTGCCGCAAAGAACCATCATCAGCAATGGTGAAGTCATCTGCTAATCCCATCTGAACCTGCTCCCTGCTCCTCCTCAGGGACTCATCCTCAAACTGTGTAGCCCTGATCCGGTCTACCAACTCTGACTGAATCTGCAGTCCCCACATCTGCATCTCAACTCCAGGCACTATCACCTCAATGCCCAAGCTCTCTAGATCTGCCAGAAGATAGTGATCTGTAGTCAGGCACATAGCTACCGGATACCTGCTCAATGCATCCGCAACTACGTTCGCCTTCCCTGGATGGTACTGCAATGATATGTCGAAGTCTTTCATCAACTCCAACCATCTCCTCTGCCTCATGTTCAGCTCTTTTTGGGTAAACACATACTTCAAGCTCTTGTGGTCTGTGAAGATCTCCATACGCTCTCCGTATAAATAGTGTTTCTACAACTTCAGAGCAAAAATGACTGCTGCCAACTCCAAATCGTGGGTAGGGTAATTCTTCTCATGAGGACGTAATTGCCTGGAAGCATAGGCAATCACCCTCCCATTCTGCTGCAACACACAACCCAGTCCCTTTCCCGATGCATCACTATAGATAGTGAATCCTCCAGAACCTGATGGCAACGTCAACACTGGAGCTGTCGTCAACCTCCTCTTTAGCTCATCAAAGGCGATCTGGCACTCCTCTGACCAAACAAACTCCACGTCCTTCCGAGTCAGCCTGGACAACGGCTCTGCAATCCGGGAAAAATCCTGAACAAATCTCCTGTAATAGCCTGCCAGTCCCAAGAAACTCCTGACCTCGGCTACTGAACTCGGAGCACTCCATGCCTCTACTGCCATGATCTTTCTCGGATCCACCGAGATACCCTCTCCAGTCACCACATGACCAAGGAATTCAACCTTGTCAAGGAAGAACTCACACTTCGAGAGCTTTCCATAAAGCTCCTCCTTCCTGAGAGTCTCCAGCACTATCCTCAGATGCTCCTTGTGCTCCTCTGAGGTCTTCGAATACACCAAGATGTCATCTATAAACACCACTACAAACCTGTCCAGATGCTGATGGAACACCTTGTTCATCAGATTCATGAACACTGCCGGGATATTAGTCAACCCAAACGGCATCACCAAGAACTCATACTGTCCATATCTGGTCCGAAAAGCTGTCTTCGGAATATCCTCCTTCCTGACCTTCACCTGGTGGTAGCCTGTCCTCAGATCAATCCTGGAAAACACCCTCGCTCCGTTCAACTGGTCAAATAGATCATCAATACGCGGCAGCGGATACTTGTTCTTGATTGTGAGGCTGTTCAGAGCCCTGTAGTCGATACACATCCGTATCGACCCATCCTTTTTCGGCACAAAAAGTACCGGAGCACCCCACGGAGAAGAACTAGATCTGATAAATCCCTTGTCCTGAAGCTCATCTACCTGCTTCTTCAACTCTATCAGCTCACTGTTGCTGACTCTATAGACGTGCTGGGATATCGGCTCCGCGCCTGGCACCAAGTCTATAGAGAACTCCACATCTCTGTCCGGAGGTAACCCTGGCAACTCCTCCGAAAAGACATCCATATACTCCTCTATCAGTGGATCTAGCGACCTCGGCTCTACCACCAGGGCTCCACAGAAGACTCCCTCGGTCTGCTCCGCTGCTCCTCTGGCAAACTGAAACTCTGGCTCACCCGACGAACTAAACAAAACTCTGCCTCCACGACAATCTATACTAGCACAATGCGTACTCAACCAATCCATCCCGAGTATAATATCGTAGCTCGGAAGTGGCATTACGAGTAGGCACACACTCAACTCCCGGCCTCCCAAGGTAATTCTCCGGTCTCTGCAAACATCACGGACTAGGATGATACCACCCCCGGTCGTGATCTTGCAGAGTCTAGCTAAAGGTTCAGCAACAAGATGGTGTCTAACAACAAAAGATACAGACACAAAGCTATGGGAAGCACCGGAATCAAATAAAGCAAGTGCTGGAATGGAATCAAGGAGAACAGAACCTGAGATAACATCACCAACTGGCTCGGCCTCGTCCACTGTCAGGGCAAAAGCTCGCCCCTGCTGTCCTCCACGGTGCTGCTGCTGGTGCTGGGCGAACCTCTGCTGCTGAGTCGGCAAAGGCTGTCCTCTCTGCTGTGCTGCAGGTGCTCTGGCTGGTGCCCTCTGAGCGGCTCCTCCGCCCTGAGCTGGACGGGCAAGCGCTGAAGGACAATCCTTCAGCTGGTGATCTGCTGCGCCACACAATAAACATCTGCCCAACCTCTTTCTGCATATGTCCCATCCGTGCCCTGGCTTCCTACAGAAAGGGCAAACGATGGGCTGCCTCTGGCCCTGCTGCTGACCCTGCCTCTGCTGCTGGGGCGCCTGCCGGAAGGGCGCCCGACCCTGACCCTGGTGCTGCTGGGTCTGCTGGAATGGCCTCTTGGCCGGGCCTGCACTGCTGCCTGCTCCGGAAGTGTCTCTGCCCCTCTTCGTCTTCAGCTCCAAATCATCCTCAGCCCTCTGAGCATCGCTGACAATCTGCTCGAAGGTCGCCTCGCGGTCGCTCCTAGTCAAGGACTTGACCGCCATGACTAAGCCCTTGCGGAACTTCTGCGCCTTCGCTGCCTCTGACAACCCCTCAACAAATCTGCCCAGACGGCAGAACTCCGCTGCATACTCATCCACTAGCATACTCCCCTGGACGAGCGCCTCGAACTGACTCTCTAAGGCACTGAGAGCCACGTCCGGGAAGAACTTCTCCTTGAAAAGCTTCTTGAAAGCCTCCCAAGTCAATCCCGGAGCTGCTATCCGCGTATCCGTGCGAAACCAAGTAAGGGCAAGGTCGAACATCTGGCTGCCCGCTGCCTCTATCTGCATGCTGGCTGGGATCATCGACAGCCGAAAGATGCCCTCTATATGCTCGATCCAGTCGTCGGCGTACAGAATCCCCTCTGTGCCGCGGAACTCCTTCGGCCGCATCCTCTGGAAGTCGATGATAGAACCCGGCCTAGGATACTGGGCCTGCTCTGGCTGTGGCTGGATCTGAGCCACTCTGTCGACCGCTGTCAAAGCCATCTGATAAGCATTCTCAATGCCCATCCTCATAACATCTGCCTGGCGGTGCTGCGCATCCATCATCTCTCGGAAGAATGCGAACAACTGCGTAGCATCTACTGGCGCAGGCGGTGGTGGAGGAGGTATCACCGGGACAACTGGGGTGGCTCTCGGATCAATGGGAGTAAGGGGATCTCCGAGAGAAACTGAAGCTCCCTCAACCGCAGGAGTGGCGAGTGGAGCGGTAGCGTCTGCCGAAAGTCGAGAGCAGGTCGAGAGGTGGCAGACCTCTCGGTGGCAGCTGCTGGGGCGGTGCGCTGAGATCTGGTCTTCGGAGGCATCCTGAACACAGATCAAAAGAAGTCAATATAGTGCAAGAAACGATAACATCAATGAAGGACAATAATATTGCAAAAGAAAACAATTTCGGAAAAATTAAAGATAGCAAAAGGAAGTAGGAAGGGTCCTAGTTGTGATTGAGCACACTCTCTCTCAGCCTATCTCCTATATCCTATTGCAGGTAACCCTAAAAGCAGACCTGCATGGGCCGCCACCAAAAATGTGTCACGACCCGCACCCGAAAATCGGGCATGAGCCGTGGGTACGTCCAGCCTACGCCGCAGAATCGGCGGTAGAACGCTGTAAAGGTCCGTTCTAGGTCAACCAACTATCTAGATAACTCACAGAAAAATCCGGCATGACCTCTCCAAAAGGAGGGCAAAACCACGCAATATATATATGTGAATAAAATCCTCTCCAAAAGGAGGGCAACCACGCAATATATATATGTCAATGATCTCAATCACAAAATCTAGAGGAAGAATATAAGCACGATATGATATAAACAAAGAAACAGAACCAAGAGAGCAAGACAATCCAAAATAATACAGTCCAAGTCTAAAAGCTACAACATCTCACAGAAGCACAAAAGAATAAGTACAGTCATCCAAAATAAAACACTGGGAACAACCCAAGAAACCCACCTAGCTAACTAGGATGCTATCGGCGTCTCCTCGGCGCACTCCTCCTCGGGGTCACAACAGTCGTCAATACCAGGCCCGTAGAACGTAGGGCAATAGTCCTCAGGATCCTCTGGAAAAAATATGCCCAGTCAGGACTGGAGCGAAGTACATAACTCTGAAAGCAACTCCAAATGCATGGTAAGGTGTATATGACGAGCAATAGAAAAGTAATCAAGATGCACAGGAAATAAATATATGCTGGAGCACAATAAGTAGCTGCAATGTAAACTGGAGAACAATACAAGTAGTGGAAAAGTAACTGCAGGTGAGAAACATGAATACTAGCTAAGTGCCTTGAGCACAAGTTCGTTATATGATCGGCTTAGGTTGCACATGAAGAACACTACGATAACTCCGTTATGCGTGAGTTGCATAACCGACATACACATGAATACTGTTTGGCTTTGATCATATAACCAACTCCTACTCCCCTCCCCCACTAATACCATTGGATCCAACCACAACACGCTACGTACGTGATAATAGCTCGCGCACACGAAGGCGAGAGCACAAGAAGCACATGATAGCACATGATAATCAATACCCGAAGCACATGATAAAATACACGTGATAGAGTACCCGCTGAACACGGTAAGGGAGATAGCACCTCATGACGGGATCCACTAGTACCAGCTCGTGTAATAAAGTGTCAGAATCAAGTATTACAGTTCTAGAACAGGTGATATAAACGCTATCATGAAATGGAAACTATCAGAGGTAGGTACTCGCCTGATGTCCTGAGCAACTGATGAGGATCGAGATCCGGACCGGTGTCGCAGGGACCTAATGCGAAAAACAGAATTAAACAGGGTTCTAAGCATTTAAACTGATATAAAATAATTAAAAACAGGCTTCTAGGGCTATTCTAGGTCGAACGGGTCAAACCGGTGAAATTCGGGTCAAAAAGTCAACCCGGGGTCCAAAAAGTCAACTCTAGGTCAAAACTAGGTCAAACGTTGACTTTTACGGTCAACGGGGACAATTATGGTCAAAGCTAGGTCAAACTAGGGTGCCCCTGAAATTCTAGGTCAAACCGAGCTCATTAAGCTACTAAACTCACAAACTCGCCTAATCGAGATACCGGGATACCCTCGGTATCCGATACCTCGCCCTAGGCCACGCACCCCGCCTAAATCCGCTAAAACCTATGCTAGCACGCGTAATTATATATATATAAATATATAAAAATCACTCCCAAGCATTTCCTAGGCTAATGCTCAAATACCCCGCTCGAAACTCAATACCTTGAATATCTCAAGGTATCGAGATACCTCGGTATCTCAAGGTATTGAGGTTTCGCCCTAAGGCCCTCTAACTAGCTATCTAGCTATTAATTATGCACCTAGTTATTAATCTAGGCTAGGTAATATAGATATCTACTATCTATTAATACATCTAAGTAGGTATCTACCTATATACATATATATATCCACACACACATACCCAATACCCATTACCTTACCTATCACATAAATATATATATATATATATATATATATATATATATATATATATATATATATATATATATATATACTATCTAGATATCTCTAGGTATTCATATAACTATATGTATATAGATATATATACACCTTAGATAGATAACTACCTATCTACCTATGTATCTATCTGTCACGCCCCGAACTAGATATCTCTAGGTATTCGACGAACACGTGGTACGCGGCTCGGAAAACCTCCTGAAACGCACACCAAACGAACTCAGAATCGGCCCAAAATTTACCCACGCGCTCTACACGATGTCTAGATCCTAGAAAATGTGCTCCCACGTCAATTCTAGGCCCGTGGCGGAAACGCACATGCACTTAGAATCGGCGACGACGAAAAGCCCCAATTTTGCCCGAAACGCACGTTTCTCCGCGACACGGCTTCCCGTGTCCGAACGAAGACACGCACTCACCCTCTAGACACCCGACAACGTCTACCTAGGTCCATCTAACCTAGAGCATCACCCAAAATTGGGCCAAATTCGGATTCCACCCGAATTCGACACAAAACCTAATGTCAAAGTCTCTAAACTCACCCAAACTAGTTCCAACTTCCTCCTACGGGTAGGGTTAGGGTCTAGGAGGGTTCTACAACACTAATTACACTACATAAAAATAATTAGGAAGGAGAAAGTTAGGTTTTACCTCTTGGGAGTTGGAATCCCAAGGCCAAAGTCTCACAATCCCTAGAATTCACCTTCCTCAAGCTCCAAGCCACCAATTCTAGCTCCCACACTAGATCTAAGCTCCTCACACCTAGGTTAGAGAAAATGCAAGGTGAGGGTTAGCTTAAGGAAGAAGGAATGAAAGAAAGAAAGAAGAAAAGTGGAAGAAAACTTACTTTGGAGGAAGAAGGAGAAGAAAGAAGAAGTGGAGAAGAAGAAGAAGAAGAGTGGAATGAAGCAAAGGGGGAAGGGGCTGCTCTTGCTGCTGCTCACTGTCGGGTGTGGAGGTAGGTAGGGCCGGCCACTATGAAATAAATGGGGTTTACATGAAGGAAAGTCCAAAATACCCTCCCGCAACTCGGTTTTGGGTTTCGGGTCTCCAAATGCACTCAAACTAGCTCCAAATCTCTCCAACTAACCTCCTAAAAATAAAATAATAAATCTAAGCCCCAAAATAATTCTCACAAGGGTGTGGACTGGGTCGGACATGGGTCCACTAGGGTCTGACATGGGTCCAGGCTAGCCAAAACCCTAAAACAATCATAAAAAAAATAATACAATCACTATTTAAATATAAATATAATTAATTAAATATAATTCACAATTTATAAAAAAAAAAAAAACCCTATTTTCTAGAATTGGGCAGTGACAATGGTCACCTACGACGATGGGGAGACACCATTGGGTGGAGATCCATCCACTCAACAAAGCAATCAAACAGATCATCATGCCTCGAGGTTCCAACGAGACGATATTCCACCACCGCCGTAGTTTACTCCACCGATGCCCATTTTTCCACCAGGACAGCATATAGACGGACAACAGATGTTCCTAATATTCTACGCAATGATGCAAACCCAACAACAGGTTCATCAATAGGCTCAGCGTCACAAGGCAGAGAACCTAAGAAACAGTATAGTGATCGCACTGGAGCAGGCGAACCCACCAGCTAGACGGCCATCGATGGGATCTATCACTGATTTCCGCTAGCTGAAGTCCCGTACCTTTTCAGGAAAGGAGGAGCCCACTGAAGTTCATGAGTGGCTCACAAACACTCAACACCAATTGGAAGCAGCTGAGCTTCCGAGGGAGCGTTGGATGACTGCCGCCAGGATGCAGTTGGTGGGCAATACACATTACTGGTGGATATCTGAGAAGAGACGACTTAGGCCGGACCGAGTCACTTGGGAGGAGTTCTCTAGACTTTTCCAGGAGACGTATATTCCAGCCATTGCCAGAGCAAAACTTAGGGATAAGTTTAATCGCCTCATTCAAGGCAACATGACGGTAGAAGAGTACAATGCAGAGTTCATCCGTTTGAGTCGCTTCGCCCCTACTCTGATTCCGACAGAAGAGGAGAAGGCGGAGAAGTTCTTCGACGGACTTAGCTTTGAGCTACAGAGATTAATCGGCTCTGTTGTACCTACTTCATACACGGATGTCCTTGCTGCTACCCGATGCATGGAGCACATTACCAGGATAGAGTCCAGCCAGAAATGACTATTCACATCAGCACTAGCCAGAGCACCACACGAAGAGTCTGCAAAGTGACCCCAGAGGAATACACTGCAGAGAGCAACATCAAGAGCCCCATCCCTTCCTACTTGTCACTACTGTAGCAAGGTAGGCCATATTGAGAGGGAGTGCAAACGCAAGTTGGGACTATGCTTGGTTTGCGGATCAGCCAACATCCAACCAAAGATTGCCCTAAGCGTCGAGAGGGAGCACCGATGGTAAACCGCCCATCTTTACCAGCACCGTGACCAACCCAACAACCACCTAGTCCAGTTTATCCAATATTGGGAGCACCACAGACGAGAGTTGGAGGAGTCAGACCATCAGCTCCAGGAGGGTATCAGCCGAGGCCACCTTTGGCACCACATGCAGCACTATTCTAGCAGGCTCGACAGCAGAGAGGACTAGCTCAGGGACGAGGATAGGCATTTGTATTTGCTATTGAAGAGAAATCTACTGCATGAGAGGTCATAGCAGGTACTATATTAGTAGCTTCATTACCTGCTATAACTTTATTCGATTCTGAAGTATCGCATTCATTCATAGCTGCTAGCTTCGTAGCCACACATAGAGTAGCTACCGCACCCCTTCCGAAGACTATGAGAATTCTTACGGAAGGCAAAATTATCCCAGTTAGTGACATTTGTAGATCTTATTCGGTAGTAGTCTGTGGAAGAGATTTTTGATCTTTTTTATGCTGGATTATTATGTTGTACTTGGTATGGACTGGATGAGTCAGTACCATGCGACTCTAGATTGCCGGCATGGAAGAGTTATATTTAGACCGCCTGGACATAAGGAGTTTGAGTTTTTTAGGGGAGCCAAAGAGCAAGGTATTCAGCCTACACTTAAGGTACTCTCTGCAGAAGGGGAGCCCGAGTACCCAAAGGTTGTATCTGAGTTTGTGGATATTTTTTTTGATGATCTTCCAGGCTTACCACCTGATCGAAAAATAGAATTCACAATAGACTTGACTCCAGGAGCGGAGCCTATTACTTCATCAGTGTACCGGCTAGCACCTAAGGAGTTGGTGGAATTGAAAAAGCAAGTTGATGATCTTCTGGAGAAGGATTTTATTAGGCCCAGTGTTTCACCATTGGGAGCACCCATACTTTTTGTGCCAAAGAAGGATGGAATGGTACGCCTGTATATTGACTACAAGGCACTGAATGTCATAACTATAAAGAACTGGTATCCCTTACCATGCATTGACGATCTATTCGATCAGTTGAGTGGTGCTAGTATATTCTCAAAGATCGATCTTAGATTCGGTTATCATCAGATTAGAGTGTATTGAAAGAAGATATACCGAAGACAGCCTTCAGGACCAAGTACGGACATTATGAGTTCTTAGTTATGCCGTTTGGTTTAACCAACGCGCCAGATGTGTTCATGAGTTTGATGAACAAAGTTTTTTATCAGTACTTTGACAAGTTCGTGGTTGTGTTTATTGATGACATCTTGATATACTCCAAGAGCCACGAAGAGCACGAGGAGCATCTCAGAATTGTGCTAGAGATACTGAGACAGGAGAAGTTGCACGCCAAACTCAGCAAATGTGAGTTTTGTATGGATATGGTACCTTTCCTGGGATATATCATTTCGGAAGAAGGACTTTTAGTTGATCCAGAGAAGGTTGCTGCAATAAAAACTTGGCCCACACCTACATCAGTTGTGGAGGTAAAAAGTTTTCTCGGACTTGCTGGATACTATCCGAGGTTCGTGGAGAACTTCTCAAGGATTGTGGAGCCTATGACGCGATTGACGCGTAAGGTCCAGGAGTTTGCATGGATAAAAGATTGCCTGAAGTCCTTTGAGGAGTTGAAGAGACGATTGACGAAAACACCGGTCTTGACTCTTCCTTCAGGATCGGAAGGATTCATTATTTATAGTGATAAGTCAGGCAGTGGACTATGATGTGTTTTGATGCAACATGGTAAAGTTATCGCTTATGCATCGAGACAACTGAAGGTTCATGAGAAGACCTATCCGAGGCACGATCTCGAGCTAGCTGCGGTAATATTTTTATTAAAGATATGGAGGCACTATCTTTACGGAGAGAGGGTGAAAATCTTCACTGATCACAAGAGTCTGAAGTATGTTTATACTCAGAAAGAGCTCAATATGAGGCAGAGACGTTGGTTAGAGTTGATGGTCAATTTTGATATAGATTTACAGTACCATCCAAACAAGGCGAATGTTGTAGCAGACGCACTCAGCTGAAGCCCACAACTTATTTCTTGACGATGCAACCCCAACTATTAGAGGATTTACAAGAGCTCAAAATAGAGGTTATTTTGCCAGAGCAGAATGGACAGTTGACGAATCTTGAAGTTAAGTCATCACTAGTGGAGAGGATTAAGGCGGCATTACCTACAGATGCTAGGTTCCGGAGACTTAAAGAGAAGACGAAAGCCCGCATACTGACGGGACTTCGAATCCATGAGGACCTGATGTTAAGATGCGAAAATCGCCTATATGTTCTGAATGGGAAGTTGAGACATGAGTTGATATCTGGAGTACATAGCTCAATGTACTCTATTCATCCTGGAGGTACGAAGATGTACCGAGATTTGAGGTAGTACTATTGGTGGCATGGGATGAAGAGAGTGGTTGTGCGGTTTGTGGCAAATGTTTGGTTTGTCAGCAAGTTAAGGCCGAACATCAGAGAACCGCTGGTATGTTATAACCGCTTCCCATACCCAAATGTAAGTGGGAACATATCAATATGGATTTCATTACAGGATTTCCAAGAAGCCCCAATGGAAAGGATGCAGTCTGGGTTATTGTGGATTGACTCACCAAATTGGCATATTTTTTGCCGTTCAGAGTTGGACAGTACACAAAGATTCTAGCCGACATGTATATATGACAGATCGTAAGGTTACATGGAATACCAGTTAGTATTGTGTCTGATCGTGACTCAAGATTCACATCCTATTTTTGACGAAGCATGCAGGAGAGTCTTGGCACCCGACTCAAGTTCAACACTGCTTATCATCCACATACAGACGGTCAATCGGAGCGCACGATTGAGGTCCTAGATGATATGCTGAGGTCGTGTATGTTAGACTTCGGAGGGTCTTGGGAAGACCATTTGCACTTGGTAGAGTTCTCTTACAATAACAACTACCAGGAGAGCATCCGGTGGCACCTTTTAAGGCGCTGTACGGTAGGAAGTGCAGGTTACCGATATGTTGGACTGAAGTTGGCGAGCGTCAGATACTCGGTTCGGAGTTAGTGACGTAGACAGTTGAGAAGGTAAAGCAAATTCAGAGTCATCTTCGTGCATCTCAGGACAGACAAAAGCATTGGGCTGACACACACCGCCGACCTTTGGAGTTCAAGGAAGGCGAACATGTATTCTTGAGGATCTTACCTACTTGAGGTACTATTCGATTCGGGAGCAGAGGCAAGCTGAGCCCGAGGTACATTGGGCCATTTGATATTTTGGAGCGTATTGGCGAGGTGGCGTATCATCTCGCATTACCCCCATCTCTAGAGGGAGTGCATGATGTATTCCATATCTCACAGCTGACGAGATACGTGACTGACCCAATTCACGTTGTCGATCATTCTGAGATTTTAGTGGGACCTAGCTTGAGGTATGAGGAGCAGGCAGTTGGGATACTTGACATTAGTGAGAAGATATTAAGGGGTCAGACGATTAGATTGGTCCGGATAACTTGGAAATATCACTCCCCAAATGAATCCTCTTGGGAGCGAGAGGATATCATACGCCAGCGTTATCCTCACTTATTTGAAGATGCAGGTATGACCTAAAAACTACCTATAGAGTACCATGACTTTTTAAATTCCTTAGTAGTTTAATTCATAATTGCGAGGATGCAATTCTTTTAAGGTGGGTAGGTTTTAAACACCCTAATTTTTAGAATTTAATTTAAAAATTATTTAATTATTATTGTGATTAAGAGAGACAATTTTTATTATTTTTAGCTAATTAAAATAAATATATATTCATGGATTAATATTTATGTGTATTGAATTAATTATAAAAATAGTCCAGAAAATATATTTTTTGGTGTACAACTAATAATAGAGTATTTTGTATTTTTTCTGGAATTTAGTGGGGTCCAAAACTATTTTTAGATGGCCATATATACATATATATATATATATTTTGTTTAATCAAACCAACCCAAACCAACCTAAACCAAACCAATCCAACCCAAACCAAACCACCCAAACCCGGATCCTTAAACACATACCCGAACCCGCAACCCAAAACTCGAACCACCTATTCCCCTGCTGTAACTGCCCCGACCGATCTCTCTTCCTCTCCCAAACCGACGATGACCCCCTCCCTTCCCGTTCCAGTAACCTCCTCCCCTTCACCCTATATATAGCCTAGAGTAGAGACCCCCACCACCATCATCTCCCCTTCCATTCCTGACTATTGCCGACCGCCACCGACGCCGGACCGCCGTCGCGAAGACAGCCCGCTCCGACATCCCGAGCAACAACACAGCGAGGTACCCTTCTTCTTGCCCCTGTATCTCCCTACACAGTTAACTAAATATTGACCCGTCGAATCCTATGAGAAGACCACATGACCCCCTTGAACTCTGTGTAATTAGTTTAACCTATCGTATCCTGTGTCGGTCGTAATTTGCGATGCAAAACAGGAAAAAAATGTCCCACTTTGTAGTTCAGAAACTGTTCCAACAACCCATGTTCATGTCTGATTTTCTTCCACATAGTTAATATTTTTAAATTATACTTGAACAATAATTTAGACAACATAAACAAGTTTTAATCTCTTCAATTAGTTTAATTTAATTCAATATATGCTATATTTTATTTGTTGTTAAATTTGACCGAAAACTTAGTTTTCTAAACCAAAATTTTTCCGAAATGGGGTGCGTTCCTCTAAACGAGGCGACTTCATCGTGTGCAAATTATACCAAAAGGCGTATATCGTCAACCCGATCGTGTAGATTTTCGCAGAAGTTGATTTGGATGTGCGTGCACACCGAAATCAACGCGTATCTATCGAAAAGTCCTGTATCGGTCTGTTATGACATTCGTCATAATTTTGTGTGTACATGTCGTTTCACAATGAAACTTATGCCATCGAATTTGCACCGTTATGCTGGTCCTGTGACCCAAGTTTGGTTCAATTCTGAAAACGTTAACGAAATATCATTTCGCAGGTCCCACGGTTCCACTTGACGGACGATTTCGTGACCGGCTCATCAAAATCCAGTTATGAACATTTTTTGGGTTCGTATTATCATTCTGGACTCGTAGACACTAAGTTTGACGAATTTGGAGAACTTTATCTCTGGCACATTTTTCTGTACGAAGTGGGCCACATGTGGACCCGCTTTGACCAGAAACTGTCAATTCTGCCCCTGTGTCCAAATTGTACTTATGGGTAGTCAATCCTAGCTATTTTAAGTATTCTGAGAAAAATGGTGATATTTGTTTCAGCATTTGGAGGCGTACCTGGAGATTCTACTTATATCGGAGCAACTGACGGAGCTCAGAACATAGACAAGTGTACCTTGCCAACTTGCAGTAGATTCTGTGATATTATTTGCTTGTATTCTTTCTATATACATATGTGATGTACCTGTTCAACCTAGGACTGTGAGACGTTGCTTAACGTCCGAACAAGATTCGGGTGTCGACGCCGTAAGCTGAGTCGTGTAACGTCACTTAGAGAGTTGATACCACGATCCTATATATTTTTTACGTGATTGCTTTACCAAGTATATCATACCATATGACACTTGATACTATTCATGTGACAGAATCTTTTCTGAGTTATTCATGGTGATTCTCTATAGGCTTACAGGATTCGTGACATAAGACTTGCATATACATATATATCATTATGACTCGTTGTACTAGCTAGAGGCCATAATCTTGCATGTTATGGACATGAGACATTATGGACATGAGACGTGTGATTACATTGGATGGGGAGAGACACACATGCTACATGCTGATTACATATATATATACTTTATTATTGATGTGCTTTAGTCTATATATTAGAGCTTGGGCCATTACGTAATATTTTTGCTGCTATGGGCTCCCCGACACAGATCTTGTAGTGCTCTCAGCCTGAACACTAGTGATGCTCTCATTTGTATTTCACATAGCTGGTTACATAGCTTGCCCTGAGGATCTATTTTTATATACTGTATTTTATTTGGCTTGAGTTATTCTTGTACCTTGCTATGTCCCCTTAGAACCTGGATCCGAATTATGTCCCCAGGTACAACAGAGGAAGATTACCTCGAGATATACGGGACATGAGCTAACGCTGGAGCAGTACTGACACCAGAGGACGAGGTTGTGCTAGAAAATTTCTCCTGAGTATTCTGTTACATACTCAGTTATTTATGCTTACAGTTATTTCTTATCTTGAGTCATGGACTTATGTATTGACTTATTCTTTTTTCTTATTTTATCGGGTTGTTCCCCGAGACACTATATATGTTGACTTAATGATGGACTATTTCCTTTATTTATTATCTTGATTAGTCTATCATATTTAGTTATATTTTTTTTTGTGGATGAGATTATAATTATTCTGTGATAGATGGTGTAGACTGCATTTATATTTATTATAGCTTAAGTGCACTCTAACGGGTCCATTAAATTGGATTTGTCCATTGGAGTTGTACTGCTGGCCATTGTCACATGGCTAGTCCCTCGATATTTTGGGATTGGGGCCGACATTAGCCTTGAATGAAGGGGTTAAGGCTATTTATACAAAGGCACAAAGGAATAGCCTTTAATGCACAAAACTGTCTGGAGACAGTATACCGACGGTATTCTGTTCTGCAACAGTAACATATATAAAAATGACCATTTGAGTCATTTAATGCACATGAATTTGACCGTTGGATTGCCAGCTATGAAGAACCAGTATACCGTCGGTACGAACCAGTGTACCGTCGGTATGCCGGTCCAAACGACAGAGAGCAATATTTGTATAAAAACGGTATACCGCCGGTGTACTGTTCAACAGGCCAAAAATAATCCTGGATTATTTTCTACCATAACTTTTGATTTTGCCATCCATTTTTTGTGTTTCCCATTATTCCTAACACTCATTACAGACTCTAGAAAGACCATGGAAGGTGCAGGCTTTTTCAGAGTATTGAAATTAAGATGGCATGGCTTAGCTTTTTTACTTGCAAGATGATGGCTTTTTCCTTGACGACAGTAGTCCAAAGATAAGCATATTAGAAAATATGTATACCCCCGAGTTTTTGAGGCCCCGGAGATGTCACTAGGTAGTTAAGAGAAATCTTGTGGGATGATATCGTATTTGGCCCATCATGATTTCTTCAATGCACATGTCTATATTTGATCTTGCTTATTGCTTTTCTGCAAATACATGTTAGACAGAACAAAATAATACATATGATAGCAAGTATTATACATTTAATGCTTATTAAAACAATGCTAAGTTTAAGTATAAATATTATAGTTATAGTATGAATATTAGTGATATCATAATGTTAAACTTAATTGATTAACTATATTAAAAAACATGAAAGAATCATTTGGCTAACAACCTACCGTTGACCTAGATCGAAAACTAAAATTCCTTCAGTTTTCTTAGCTTTGATATCAATTGAAAGAATCTGGACGACGCAAAACGTCACTTTTTACAAATAAACAAAATACAAATAATCGAAATTAATAGCAAGCACAAGAGCACAAGATATAATGTGGTTCGATCGAAGATTGACTAACGTCCACAGGACAATAGAAGAATTTCTTTATTGAATATCAAGACGATACTTTACAAGACTTAGTAGAATAGTATTGTAGCGCACAAATCCTATTGTAGCGCACAAATCCTCCTTTACGAGATCTTCAACGACAACTCTTATTCTTCTCTCAATTTCCTTGGAGCTTTCTAGCACCATCACAAGCAAAGTTTTTTTTAAACCTTTATTAAATCCAAGCTCACCAAAATTAGGGTAGAAATAACCTTAAATAGGTTTTTCCTAATGTTACTAAATATTGGAGCAAATTGGTCATTGAAACACATCAAAACTCGACCGAATAGAATTTTCCTTATTTGAAGCCGAGCCATCAACAACCACAGATGGATTTCTGGATGATATTGGAGGCCAGGTCCTTGCATTTCGCTGAAGCATTGTCACAATAATATGAATATGTGACCATCGACCCTAACTAAACTGTCAGATTCTTTCATTGGCATGTTCTATGAAATTCAAGAATGGCAATATTAATAGTAAGCACATAAACCCGGAACTCCCTCACCACTAGAATTCTTTCATTGGCACTGTTCTATGAAATTCAAGAATGACAATATTAATACTAAGCACATAAACTAGCAGTGACGGACACGCAAAAATTTAAAAGATGGAGGTCAACCTCAAATGTAAATAAAATCTAAAATTTTGTTAAATAAAGTTAGCTACATCAAAATTTTATTAAGAAATTAGATGTTTTGTCATGTTATTACATAAGCTTGCTTAATATTATTACATTAAGATTTGATGCATAATAATCTTAACTATTTTTTTTCCATATCTAACTAGTCTCGTCTCAAATTTAGCAAAATATTAGGAAGGACAAAAATAAAAATTAGGAAGAAAAAAGTAAAATATGATGTAATGTATATAGGAATTGAAAATTACAAATTTTGGAGAGGACAAAACATAAAATTGATAAAGAAAACTTAAAAAGAACATAAATATTTAATTCGAAAACAAAAATTCACTTGGGACAACTGTCCCCACTCGTCCCCATGTAGGTCCACCCCTGTAAACCAGGAACTCACTCACCACTTGTAAGCACATAAACCAGTAACTCACTCACCATTTTTTTACTTCTAAACTCACCACTAGTTCAATCAAGTTCTAATTAGGGCTAATTAGTGTTTAGACCCTAAATTTTATATCGGTTTAGAGTTTAAACCTTAACATGTTCAATTAAAATGTTTAGATCCTGGATTTAATTTCTGTGTTTATTCTTTTTTCTATTATATCCTCCCTCTCACGCATACAATAAAACTTTTCTATATAGACTAGGAAGAATATAATGAAAAAAATAAAACAAAAAAAATAAAATTATAGAATCTAAACTCTCCAATCACTACTAGAATAAGTGGGATTAGCGACATTTTTAGCGACTCCATGTAAAAACGTCGCTAATTTAGCGACTCCATGTAAAAACGTCGCTAGACGTCGCTAATTGGCGACATTTAGCGACGTTTAGCAAGTTTTATTCAGTTTTTAAAAGATTAGTCGCTATAAGTTCAATTTAGGTCGCTAGACGTCGCTAATATGTTTTATTTAGCGACGTTTAGCGACGTTTTTAGCGACATATATATTTTGGACATTTAGCGAAGTCATTAGCGACGTTTAAGACGTTGCTAAATTAGCGACGTTATTATTGGCGTCGCTAAAACGTCACTAAATTTTTTACTTAGGCTGATTTCCCCCATTTTCTTCGATCTCTCCCTCTCCCAAATTTCAAACCCGCTCTCGATCTCTCTGGCTCCGGCTCCTCCTTCCTCCCTCCGGCGACCCCCCCTCGGCCGCGTCCTCCCCCTCCGGCTCCCCTGTCACGCCCCGATTTCGCCAAATCGTAGGGGCATCCCCCGGCATGATCGCCGTGCTGGCCTGGGGTTGCGCCCGCACAAGGCTTTATTGTTTTGCATAACGAGCACATATTCAGAGTATGCAGATAAATTGAAACACAGATTTGAAACATGGAAAAGTTCTCTTTATTGATAATGAACATCTATTACAAACTCTTGAACGAGTCAGCTAATTTGCCGCACGAGCTTACAAAAGTGTTGACACAAAATGAGATAGCAGTCCTGTACATTACATCCCTTTACTAAACTTCAAAATGATAAGGACCTCCGGGCTGGAGGACGGCTTTGCCACGGAGCTGCATTCTTGCTTGGGTTCTAGCTCCTTTCTTCAAGTACTTCAAAATGCGGCGCGGTCAGGATGCGCCTACAGCTGGACTGGATCGGGAAGACGACTTCGGCTCCTCGCTCGGTTCGCCTTAGTGCGGGGAACATGTTTCAACGAGGGTCAGTATGTCGAAACATACTGGTGAAGGCGAGCTAAACCCAACTATACCAATCAACACGTTATTTTAATGAAGCATGCATATTGTTTGTGGTTTTCTATCTTGCCTTAGTTCATTTACAAGCAGCATATAGAATTTACTGAAATGAACTTGCCACCGTTCGGTGGCTTTTACCTGTCCGTTTGAAACACCTGCACAATACTTACCATGCCTTCCCTGCCACGAAGACACAAGTTAGTTGCAACAGGTTTAAATATACACGAGGATCACTGGCTTGATTGCCATAATGGACACTAGTCTGTGACGAAGATGGTTTGCTACGTGAAAGTACGTGAGGCGCCACATACCATCCTGTCCAAGTACGTGAGACTAAACGTGAGTTTCGTCCGGAGTCGGAATGGTGCCAGTGCCCCAGCAGCCACCCGCAGGAACTATTACCTTATGCACAAGTTGTCCATGATCGAACATTAACAATTATTCGCCCTGAGGCTACGTTAACAATCATTTGCCCTGAGGCTACATTATTCGCCCTGAGGCTACATAAGTAGAAGACAAGCAGTATTGCATAATTCATTTTATATTGCATCTACGTTCAATTCATGCATTAGGATATAGCTTTATACATTATACAATATAAAGGAGAAGTATACATTCAAACTTGTATCTATGCATATGATGAACATTTCGAACGAACAAGCATGCAAAGATATAACCGTTCACAAGTTCAATTGACAAGCAATACAATTCAAGTCTATTCCATTTTATCATGGCATCATTTACTTATTACTTGGTATCATCTGATCGGGGCAAACAAGTATGCAAGATTTATTAGGTGTGAAGACTGGAAGCAGGGCTAGCTAATCGGGATGGTAGCCACTCACTTAGTTGGTTGGAAGGGAGAAGGAAAGAGGCGCTTCAAGACTCCGCTCGTAAGCCGCCTACTGCTCGTTCACCTGCATCATGAACAGCTCGATCAATACCTCTTCCACTATTTCCAATCTCGGAATTGAAGTGCAGTTCAATGAACAAAAACAATAAAATCCATCGAAACCGTTCAAGAAAAACAAGCAAATCCGAAAACCAACTCAAAGCACGAAAGCAACAAGCGACATCGAAATTCGAGACAACAAAGATAACAGCAGAGAGGTCCCTCCTGACTCTGCCGCTAAGTCGATCCCGGGGGCACGTACGGTCAACTGAATATGAGAATCGATTCTGAAGAAGCAAATCCATAACGAGGACGAGTTCTTGTTTCAATCTATCCCGATCGAACGATACCATCTTGTATTTTTTTAGCCGCGCTCTCCGCACCGGGAGAACGGGGCACTGCATCCCCTCCTCCCTCCGACGCCCCCTCCTCCCTCCCGGCGACCCCCCTCCAACCGCATCCTCCCTCCCCTCCGGCAGCGTCCTCCTCCCTCCTCCTCCTCCTCCTCCTCCTCCTCCTCTAGGTAAACCCTAACTCTCTCTCTCTCTCTCACACACACACATGACACACATGGCACTAACACTAACACGACACACACACGTTACATACACTGTCACACACACTGACACAACACACACACGTGACCTACGATTAAGGTTAGGGTTAGGATTTTTGACCTGGGGTTAGGGTTAGGGTTTTTGACCTGGGGTTATGAATGAAGGATATCTGATATCGATGAACCATGATTCTCTAGCTAGAATTTCTTGTAAATAATATTGTAAGAGCCTGAGTCCAATTCATGTCTTTGAATGTCCAGAATGATACAATTTATTTGGCTAATGTAATCCAACTTGGGCATATAATGACTTCATAGATATTCTAAGATTTTTTGGTGTCAAAGCAGTTCACAAGTGAAGAGATGTTCTGTACATGCATTGGATACAAGTTGATGCATTGACTTAGAGTTGTTGAGTACTAGTTCTATGCATGCCGAGTGTAGGTCGGCATCATTACTAAAATTAAATTTACATCCAGGACAAAATAAATAATTCACTACTTTTGTAATGACAAAGAGGTCTGCTAATCGAGAGGACCAACCATGGAGAATTCCATAGCCTACTAACTGATGGACAAAAACAACAAGAAGCCATTAGACTGTTATGAAGAACCAATCCTATTCCATTAGATTGACACAGACACGGCACACACGTGACACCAACCCTAACCCAAAACTGACACGACCTGGGATCAGGACCTAGGGTTAGGGTTAGGGTTTTTGACCTGGGATTAGGGTTAGGGTTTTTGTGATAAGGGCTTAGTGTGATCCACGACTGCAGTCGATCCTCCCTCACTGGATCCATGGGTTCGCCATTGATGATCGAAAGTTTTGGTGGTGATCCACGAGGAAATCTCTTGCAGCTCCTTCTCGGATCCTCTGTGTACTCTTTCAAAGTTTGTACCCGAGCTTCGCCATGGATTGGAACTCGAATCGGTGGAGATTCATGGAGAGATCCATGGCAGCTCATGCTTGGATCTTCGGCTGCCTCCATGATTGGATCTATATGCTGCTCTGATACCATTTGATACGTTCCCAAATCTGGATGACCTAAATCTGAAACATATCTAACCGCATTTGACATTGTAGAATAATTTGAAGAAGAAATTGGAGAAGAACAATACTATTTGAATTTGAAAATAGAGAGGAAATGATTACAATAGAGAAGAAATTGATGGAGAAGAGAATTCTAGGGTTTGATTACAGTTTAGGGAACTTTTTTTATTACAACCTACTGAACACATAAAATCAAACGCTCATGAGCTCTACTACAAATCTATCTCAAGCTAATGTTTATGTACAAAGTAATCTGGGAAGCCAGCAACTACTAGGATACCTACTGGCACCACAAGTATGTTTAGTGCCATGGTATATAATATTTTGGTAATGGAGGCTACAAAAGTTGTTTGACGAAACAAAGCTTCGTGAAACCCATACTAGTTGGTAACAACAAAGGCTACTCCTTTTCAAGTTTTATTGGCTTCAAATCATGTTTAGAATAGAGTAATTATTGACAACTTGAGATAGAGTACCAATTTAATGTTCCTTAATTTTTTTAATAAAAAATAGTGAGGTTTCAATGGCTTGTACTGTTTTGGTGTACGGGGAATGATCCTCTACCACCTATTTTTTATGTATGTTTCTTTATATTATGTCTTAAATATTCTATTTAATATGTATGATTCTGTGGTGTGTTTGGGCTAAACTTTCTTAGGATTGTGAAGAAGGTTAACTATGTTATAATAACCAGGCAAAACATTATTTTCCCCCATAGTTGTGATTAATTAGAGGATTCATGAATCTCAATGGGAGAGGGTTCACAAGTCTCATTGGGAAGCATCCATTTGTATCGTTTAAGGATCTCAGAGTAAGTATTAGACTTTCTTTCCATGCTCATAGTAATATATAACCTGCTAGTGAGATTCACAAATTCAAGTAAGCAAAATCACTATATGATCTCAAACTGGTTATACTATTTTGTTTTCTTTCATAAATTTCTTTGTAATCAGAGATTAAAAATTGAAACATTACGGATTGATACACGGTGAGGTTGAATATCATAACACAAGTTTATGCAGGTTGAATTTGGATAAATAAAATGTTGCATGACATCAATTTGGATTGATACACGGTGAGGTTGAATATCATAACACAATTTTGGAAAGGGTACGAGCTCCTTGTAAGGTTGTTGCAACAACAAAAACAGAGTTTTATTTTAATCTTTTGGGATCGGCTTTATGAGTCATCTAATTCTTCCATTCCGCATTATTAAGGGTATGTCTTAAGTAATATATGTTATCAATTATATTCTTTATTTTTATCTATCTTACCAGATGACACCCATGAGAGAGACACCTCCTACTGTTAAGGAGGAAGTGATGCCTCCTACTGTTAAGGAGGAAGAGATACCACCTGCTGTATCTCAGACGGGGAGTTCCAGTCATCCAGCACCTATAGCGGAGATTGATCACATAGACGCTGTTTATGCGCAGTATCTGTAAAACCCCTGAATTTTTAAATTATTAAATCTTGAATTTTTTCCAATTTTCTGGAATTTTCTGGGAATTTTCTTTAATTAAAATCAAGGTTCTAAATTATCAAATGATTTTTTAATTGTCAATAAATAATATTAAAATATCATAAAAATAATATTTTTGGGTGTAAAATGAAAAACTGGACTTAGGATAATTTTTCTGGGCCTCAGACCTATTTTTAAATGCCTAAAAACTATTTTAATTAATTAATTAATTAATTAACTGTTTATTTATTTATTTATTATTATTTTTTTTTTCTCTTCTCCTTGGGCCGGCCCGGCCCAATGGACCGGCCCGTTAGCCTCCAGCCCAGCCCGCCTCTTACCGGGTCGGGTCGGGTCAGCCAGACCCGACCCGCCCGTGAACCCGAACCCGGCCACCCTCCTTCCCCACGTTCCCCGCGAGATCCGGTCAGCCACCGAACCGGCCGGCCACGCGGCGCCTCCGCCGGCTACCTCGCCTGCACCCCGCGCCACGAAGCCGACCTCACCGCCGCCTCTCCCGGCCAACCCCCCACCTCCTCGACCCTATTTAAACCCCCCCAATCTCTCCCCTCCGGCCAGCCTCCCTCACCGTAACCCTAACCCTAGCCGGCACCACCCACTCGCCCCGCCTCGCCGCCGTACTCCACCGCGCCCCTCACCGCCAGCCGCACCCCTTGCCGCCCCTCCTCTGCTCCTCCTCCTCCGCCTGCCTCAGACCCCGGCCGCAGCAGCTCGAGGTCGACCCGCAGCAGCCCGGACACGCGAGCAGCCGCCTCCGGCCGCCCCTCCTCCCCGCGCGCCGCCGACCACCGGCTCCGCCCAGCCCCGACGAACCTTCCCTAGCCCTCTCCGGCGCCCCTCCGGCCGGCCCTCGCAGTCTACGGCCATCCGCAGAACCGAAACCCTAATTCCCCAATTTCCTCGTGTCGTGTCGGACACGACACGGACACAAAAAAATCTCTGTTTCTCGAGCCGGTTCAGGTACTCGTATCTTGCACCCTGTATCTCCGTTTTCGATTCTGTAAATTTCTACGCGAAGCCTGTATGACCCTCTCGGTGCCCGGATAAACCACTCGGGGCATCGCGTCATGTGGTGATCGCACACCGTGATCCAAAAACAGGAAAAATCAGACCCTGTTTCACCCCGGAACTGAGTGCGCCCCGCCAAACGGGACGACTTGGTCGCGTGCGGTCTTCACAGATATATGCGCGTCGTCGATACGGACGTGTGAGATTTCACGGAAGCTGATTCGGGTGTGCGTGCACACCGAAATCAACGCGTATCCGCGGACATCGCCCCGTATCCGACTTTTCTGCAATTTGCCCTAACTTCTTGTACACTCGTCAGATCGAGACGAAACTTGCGCCATCGGACTCGTAGCGATACGCTGGTCCTGTGGGTCAAGTTTGGTTCGATTCTGAGAACGTTGACGAAATCACGTATCGCGGGCCCCATAGGCCCCGCTCGACGGGCGATTTTGTGTTCGGCTCATCGGAATCCAAATCTGGAAGTTCCGTTGGGTTCGTATCAGCGTTTCTGACCTGTTAACACTAAGTTTGGTGAATTTGGAGACCTTTGACCCGGACACGTTTTTCGGTGCAAAGCGGGCCCACCGGCGGACCCCGTTTTGACCCGAAACTGTCGTTTTTGTCCTTGTCTCCAAATTGGACCCAAGGACAGGCATTTCTAGCTATTTGACATCTTTTGAGCGTGATGGTAATGTCTATTTCAGCTTTTGGACTCATCTCTGGAATTTTCCCCAAGAACCAAATTAATCAGATCCAAACAACAGGCAAGTACCTGCACTTCAAGTTAAATATTTATATTGTGATAATTAATTTCCTGCTTTACTAGTACCCTTGATGATTACACCTAGTGTTAGAAATGCTGGATTTTTATGTCTTGAATATTGAAGTTCCTGTCTTGTTTTTCATGTCGGGTGGGAGAATACTAGAAGGCATGTAGTTTACCCTTCCCTTGTCATGTTTAATAGCTGTTGGTACGCGACTGTACCTCAGCCGGATCTCGATTTTCCCTGTTTAATAGACGTTTATGACGGCCGAATTAGCGTTATAAACCCCTACATGCCAACTATGTATTCTAAAACAAACACAGGTTCACACAGATAGTTTCTGGTCATGTTATATTTCTTGCTGACTGTTGTAGTTTCATTTCCTGTTTCATTTATTTTTGCTTTCTCCTATTCCTGCTTACAGCTTTAATTCTGAGATAATGATATTCTGTTATGCAGTTTCTTAACATGATATTCAATATTTGATTATCATAAATATTTAGTTTAACCTTGTTGTGCACTGTGTACTTTGCTCCTTTCCTGACTGGATCTGTTGATTTAGGCGATGATGAGGACCTTGCCCCTACTTATTATGGTCCCTATAGGGGTACAGATGATACCTATGAGGAGCCAGAACCCACCCCGGAGACCCCTGCTGCAGAGTAGCTAGCAGTAGCTATCTTTTATTTCTGTTTCTTATCTTATTAATCGGGTTTGTCCCCGATTTCATTCTGAATTTCTGTACTAAAATATTTGAATCTGTTGTCGTATTTATTTCAGTTGCAATCTTAAGTTTCTGTTCTCAATATTATCTTGCTTATGTTATTTGTGAATGAGCTAGTTTAGTTTAGATGGATTTGACCTAGACAGCGTACTACCGCCGACTCTGCGGCGTAGGCTGGACGTACCCACGTACTCGTGCCCGAATTTCCGGGTGCGGGTCGTGACACATTTTTATGGTGGCCCATGCAGGTCCTATCCTAAAATAGGGTAATACCCTAGGACAGGGTATGGAATAAGATTGAGGATTCTAGGAAAAGCTCATTCACAGTATAGGGTCCTTATTTCAACTCTTGATATCATTTCTGCTCAATTTTCCTATCGCCTTTGATTTCCAAGTATTCTATTCTGATCTTCCTATCCCTTAATCTTTCAGAATGGTCCAGACAAGGAACACAGTAGGAGGCACATCAGAACCAGCTGAGCAGAATGTGCCCGAGACTCTTGCACTCCCGCCGCCTCCATCTGTTCCGGCAGTTACTCTGGATGGGGCACAGCTACTTGGAGTGTTCCAGGGATTGG
This sequence comes from Iris macrosiphon, assembly GCA_036927795.1. Taxonomy (NCBI): domain Eukaryota; kingdom Viridiplantae; phylum Streptophyta; class Magnoliopsida; order Asparagales; family Iridaceae; genus Iris; species Iris macrosiphon. The sequence continues at coordinate 146,847,903 of JAYESA010000016.1, forward strand.
TGGAATCCCAGAAAGAACAGACTGCACTTCTGCGGACCAGCCTCTCAGAAGCTCTTAGGTCCCAGGAGTCGCCACTCAAGAGGCCAGGGAGTGCCAAAGACTTCAAGAATCTTAGACCCCTGGAATTCTACGGAACTGAGGGCATTCTCTATGCCGATGAGTGGATAGAGAATGTTGAGAGACTCCTGAAGACTGCTCGAGTCCCTGATGACCTCAAAGTGGGGTCCGCAAGCCTGCAACTGTTCGACATTGCTCGAACCTGGTTCAGAGATGAACCCCAACTATCTGCTCCTGACCTCACCTGGGAGGACTTCAAGAGGCTATTCAAGGAGAAATTTTACCCCGAAGTGGCTCGGGAAGCTCTCGAAAGCCAATTCGAGAGACTGGAACAAGGTAACCTGTCTGTTGATGAATATAGCAGGTTAAGCCACTTTGCGGAGTACATGGTTCGTACCCCGGAAGACAGAGCCCGTAGATTCAAGAAGGGGCTGTCTCCGGATATTCGCCTTGCTGTCACCACCAGCCGAGCTCGCACCTATGAAGAAATCTTGAGCGTGGCACAAGGCGTTGAGAGAGATATGGGGCATAAACTGAAACGAGAGAGAGATACCGGAAATGCGGGACCCAACAAATGCCCTTTTCAACAACAACAACAACAACAGCAGAGGGCCCCGCAGCAAACTCAGCGTCCTCTCCCTCGAGCTCCAGCACCCCAACACCAGGCTCAAGGACAGAACCAACAAGCTGCTGCTTGTAACTTTTGCCAAAAACCAGGTCATACTTGGCAAGTTTGCAGGAAGAGGCTAGGTGCCTGCCTCTACTGCGGCTCAGCAGCGCATCAAATGAGGGACTGTCCAGCTGCTCAAGGACGCACCGCTGCACCCAAGGCTCCCGTCCAGGCCAGGGCCCCAGCAGTACAACAGAGGGGACCTCCGCTTCCAACACAACAACAACGCTTTGCTCAGCACCAACAGCAGCAACAGAGGGGTGCACCGCAGCAAGGCCGTGCTTATGCAATGACTCTGGAAGAAGTTGAAGCCACAGCAGACGTGATCACAGGTTCTGTGCTTATAAATTTAATACCAGCTATTACTTTATTTGACTCTGGAGCTTCACATTCATTCATGTCAGTAGATTTCCTTATGAAGCATAGCTTAATCACTAAACCCCTTAGTAATTGTTATAAGATCATTACCGGTGGAGGAATCATCCCGGTTAGTGATGCCTGTAACAATTATCCTATTACATTGTGTGGAAGAGAACTGTATGCTAGGCTACTTGTAATGCCAGTGCCCAGTTTTGACATTATACTGGGTATGGATTGGTTAAGTCAACATCATGCCACTATAGACTGCCACAGAGGTAGTGTAATCTTCAGGTCCCCTGACAAGCCAGAATTTGAATTTGCTAGAGGTTCTAGAGAAATGGGTAATAACAAAATTTGTGGAGCCCTAGTAACAGAAGAATTGCCACTACCTATCATCTCTGAATACCTTGATGTCTTCCCTGAGGATCTCCCAGGCTTACCCCCAGACCGAGAAGTTGAATTCTCCATTGACTTAGTGCCAGGAGCAGCACCAGTATCTCAAAATCCCTACAGAATCAACAAGAAGGAGATAATAGAACTAAATGAGCAAATCAAAGAACTAGAAGACAAATGTTTCATTAGGTCTAGTGTCTCACCCTGGGGAGCTCCAGTATTATTTGTGCCCAAGAAGGACGGAATATCCCGAATGTGTATTGACTATAGGGCCTTGAATGCCTTAACAATTAAGAATAAGTATCCCCTGCCCAGGATAGATGACATATTTAAACAGTTGAGTGGAGCTCGGATATTTTCAAAGATTGATTTGAGGTCTGGTTACCACCAAGTAAGGGTGAGAAAGGAAGACATCCCTAAAACTGCTTTCAATACCCGGAACGGACACTACGAATTCTTAGTAATGCCGTTCGGGTTGACGAATGCCCCAGCAGTTTTTATGAACTTAATGAACAGAGTTTTCCAGCCATACCTAGACAAATTTGTAGTGGTCTTCATTGATGATATTTTGATCTACTCCAAGACCCCCGAAGAACATGAAGAACATTTGAGGTTAGCATTGGAGACTTTGAGGAAGGAAAAACTTTATGAAAAATTATCTAAATGTGCTTTCTTCCTAGACAAAGTAGAATTCTTGGGACATGTTGTGATTGGAGATGGAATAGCAGTAGATCCTAAGAAGATAGCGGCAGTAGAATCCTGGCCCACTCCAGACTCTGTAGCAGAGATTAGAAGCTTGCTGGGACTAGCTGGCTACTATCGAAAGTTTATGAAGGACTTTGCAAGAATTGCTGAGCCCATGACAAAATTAACAAGGAAGGATGAAGAGTTCACCTGGACTGATGAATGTCAGCATGCTTTCGAGGAATTGAAAAAAAGGCTGACTACTGCCCCTATTCTGACCTTACCTTCTGGAACCGGAGGTTTCGCTATTTATAGTGATGCTTCTGGAAAAGGTCTAGGTTGTGTCTTGGAGCAGAACAAGAAAGTAATAGCATATGCCTCTAGACAGCTTCGACCTCATGAAAAGAACTATCCAACTCATGATTTAGAATTGGCAGCTGTCATTTTTGCTCTTAAGCTATGGAAGCATTATCTTTATGGAGAAAGGGTAGAAATATTTACGGACCATAAAAGTCTAAAATATATCTTCACTCAGAAAGAGCTGAACATGAGGCAAAGAAGGTGGCTGGAACTAATGAAAGACTTTGATATCACCCTTCAATATCATCCTGGGAAGGCCAATGTAGTTGCTGATGCTCTAAGCAGATATCCTATGGCGATGAACTTGACTATGGACAGACACCTGCTAGAGGACTTGGAAAGTTTAGGTATTGAAGTAATCATCCCAGGAAAAGAAGGCCAAATGATGAACTTGCAGATTCAGTCTACTATAATAGACAAGATCAAGGAGACTCAGTTTCAAGACGAAGGCCTGCGAAGCCTTCGAGGTCAAGTGCAAGCTGGATTAGTGGAAGATTTCAGAATTCATGAAGATGGATCACTGAGGCATGTCGATAGATTATGTGTACCCCAAGGAGACATAAGAGAAGAAATTATGCAAGAGGCGCACAGATCGCAATAATCTATACATCCAGGAGCCAACAAGATGTACAAGGACCTGAGGATGCATGTTTGGTGGCATGGCATGAAAAGAGAAGTAGCCAGGTTCGTATCTCGTTGTTTAGTGTGCCAACAAGTCAAGGCAGAAAGACAAAGACCTGGAGGATTGCTTCAACCACTACCCATTCCGGAGTGGAAGTGGGAACATATCACAATGGATTTTATTTTCGGACTTCCAAGGACACCTAGTAGAAAGGATGCAATCTGGGTGATAGTAGATAGACTGACCAAGTCTGCACATTTTCTACCCTTCAAAGTAGGGCTATCTACAGAGAAGCTGGCAGATTTATATATCAGACACATTGTCAGGCTGCATGGAGTTCCAGTAAGTATTGTCTCCGACCGAGATTCAAGGTTCACCTCTCACTTCTGGAAGAGCTTACAAGCCAGCTTGGGGACGCAACTCAAATTCAGCACAGCTTATCATCCCCAAACCGATGGACAATCAGAACGTACAATCCAGACACTTGAAGATATGCTCCGTACATGTGTTCTGGATTTTGGAGGATCCTGAGAAGACTATCTACATCTTGTGGAGTTCTCTTATAATAACAGTTACCAAGCAAGTATTGAGATGACTCCATTTGAAGCTCTGTATGGACGAAGATGTCGTACCCCGCTATCATGGGACGACGTTGGAGAAAGAGCCCTGCTAGGACCAGAGATGGTGATCGATTCAACTGAGAAGGTAAAGCAAATAAGGGACAGACTTCGAGTGGCTCAAGACAGGCAACGACATTGGGCAAATAGCCACCGAAGGCCCTTGGAATTTGAGGTAATTAAATTTATGAAATTCAAGTCAAATTAAACATTTTGATTATGGAACTAAGACTTGATTATGATTTTATTAAAGGTTGGAGAGCTGGTATTCTTAAAGATTTCCCCGACACATGGCACCATTAGGTTCGAAAGGAGTGGAAAACTCAGCCCAAGATTTATTGGACCTTTTGGCATTCAGGAGAAAATCGGAGAAGTGGCATACCGTCTGGCATTGCCACCCTCTCTGGATGGAGTCCATAACGTCTTCCACGTGTCGCAGCTGAGAAAGTACGTGTCAGACCCCAGCCATATTTTGGATCACTCAGAGCTCGAAGTAGGCCCAAGTCTGACTTACCAAGAGCAACCCGTGGAGATACTGGATCGATCGGAGAAAGTTCTACGGAACCAGGTTATCTCCCTGGTTCGCGTAGCTTGGAAGCACCATTCTCCCGGCGAATCCACCTGGGAGCGAGAAGACGAGATTAGGGAGCGATACCCCAATTTTTTTGAACCCTGAGGTATATTTTATTTCTCGGCCTTTCCTTTCGTGCCTTGTTATTCTTAAATTTCGAGGACGAAATTTTTGTAAGTTGGGTAGGTTGTAAAACCCCTGAATTTTCAAATTATTAAATCTTGGATTTTTTCCAATTTTCTGGAATTTTCTGGGAATTTTCTGTAATTAAAATCAAGGTTCTTAATTATCAAATGATTTTTTAATTGTCAATAAATAATATTAAAATATCATAAAAATAATATTTTTGGGTGTAAAATGAAAAACTGGACTTAGGTAATTTTTCTGGATTTTTCTAGGCCTCAGACCTATTTTTAAATGCCTAAAAACTATTTTAATTAATTAATTAATTAATTAACTGTTTATTTATTTATTTATTATTATTATTTTTTATTTTTATTTCTCTTCTCCTTGGGCCGGCCCGGCCCAATGGACCGGCCCGTTAGCCTCCAGCCCAGCCCGCCTCTTACCGGGTCGGGTCGGGTCAGCCAGACCCGACCCGCCCGCGAACCCGAACCCGGCCACCCTCCTTCCCCACGTTCCCCGCGAGATCCGGTCAGCCACCGAACCGGCCGGCCACACGGCGCCTCCGCCGGCCACCTCTCCCGCACCCCGCGCCACGAAGTCGACCTCACCGCCGCCTCTCCCGGCCAACCCCCCACCTCCTCGACCCTATTTAAACCCCCCCAATCTCTCCCCTCCGGCCAGCCTCCCTCACCGTAACCCTAACCCTAGCCGGCACCACCCACTCGCCCCGCCTCGCCGCCGTACTCCGTCGCGCCCCTCACCGCCAGCCGCACCCCTTGCCGCCCCTCCTCTGCTCCTCCTCCTCCGCCTGCCTCAGACCCCGGCTGCAGCAGCTCGAGGTCGACCCGCAGCAGCCCGGACACGCGAGCAGCCGCCTCCGGCCGCCCCTCCTCCCCGCGCGCCGTCGACCACCGGCTCCGCCCAGCCCCGGCGAACCTTCCCCAGCCCTCTCCGGCGCCCCTCCGGCCGGCCCCCGCCGTCTACGGCCATCCGCAGAACCGAAACCCTAATTCCCCAATTTTTTCGTGTCGTGTCGGACACGACACGGACACAAAAAAATCCCTGTTTCTCGAGCCGGTTCAGGTACTAGTATCTTGCACCCTGTATCTCTGTTTTCCATTCTGTAAATTTTTACGCGAAGCCTGTATGACCCTCTCGGTGCCCGGATAAACCACTCGGGGCATCGCGTCCTGTGGTGATCGCACACCGCGATCCAAAAAAAGGAAAAATTAGACCCTGTTTCACCCCGGAACTGAGTGCGCCCCGCCAAACGGGACGACTTGGTCGGGTGCGATCTTCACAGATACGTGCGCGTCGTCGATACGGACGTGTGAGATTTTGCGGAAGCTGATTCGGGTGTGCGTGCACACCGGAATCAACGCGTATCCGCGGACATCGCCCCGTATCCGACTTTTCTGCAATTTGCCCTAACTTCTTGTACACTTGTCAGATCGAGACGAAACTTATGCCATCGGACTCATAGCGATACGCTGGTCCTGTGGGTCAAGTTTGGTTCGATTCTGAGAACGTTGACGAAATCGCGTATCGCGGGCCCCACAGGCCCCGCTCGACGGGCGATTTTGTGTTCGGCTCATCGGAATCCAAATCTGCAAGTTCCGTTGGGTTCGTATCAGCGTTCCTGACCTGTTGACACTAAGTTTGGTAAATTTGGAGACCTTTGACCCGGACACGTTTTTCGGTGCAAAGCGGGCCCACCGGCGGACCCCGTTTTGACCCGAAACTGCCGTTTTTGTCCTTGTCTCCTAATTGGACCCAAGGACAGGCATTTCTAGCTATTTGACATCTTCTGAGCGTGATGGTAATGTCTATTTCAGCTTTTGGACTCATCTCTGGAATTTTCCCCAAGAACCAAATTAATCAGATCTAAACAACATGCAAGTACCTGCACTTCAAGTTAAATCTTTATATTGTGATAATTAATTCCCTGCTTTACTAGTACCCTTGATGATTACACCTAGTGTTAGAAATGCTAGATTTTCATGTCTTGAATATTGAAGTTCCTGTCTTGTTTTTCATGTCGGGTGGGAGAATACTAGAAGGCATGTAGTTTACCCTTCCCCTTGTCATATTTAATAGCTGTTGGTACGCGACTGTACCTCAGCCGGATCTCGATTTTCCCTGTTTAATAGTCGTTTATGACGGCCGAATTAGCCTTATAAACCCCTACATGCCAACTATGTATTCTAAAACAAACACAGGTTCACACAGATAGTTTCTGGTCATGTTATATTTCTTGCTGACTGTTGTAGTTTTATTTCCTGTTTCATTTATTTCTGCTTTCTCCTATTCCTGCTTACAGCTTTAATTCTGAGATAATGATGTTCTGTTATGCAGTTTCTTAACATGATATTCAATATTTGATTGTCATAAATATTTAGTTTAACCTTGTTGTGCACTGTGTACTTTGCTCCTTTCCTAACTGGATCTGTTGATTTAGGCGATGATGAGGACCTTGTCCCTACTTATTATGGTCCCTATGGGGGTACAGATGATACCTATGAGGAGCCAAAACCCACCCCGGAGACCCCTGCTGCAGAGTAGCTAGCAGTAGCTATCTTTTATTTCTATTTCTTATCTTATTAATCGGGTTTGTCCCCGATTTCATTCTGAATTTCTGTACTAAAATATTTGAATCTGTTGTCGTATTTATTTCAGTTACAATCTTAAGTTTCTGTTCTCAATATTATCTTGCTTATGTTATTTGTGAATGAGCTAGTTTAGTTTAGATGGATTTGACCTAGACAACGTACTACCGCCGACTCTGCGGCGTAGGCTGGACGTACCCACGTACTCGTGCCCGAATTTTCGGGTGCGGGTCGTGACAGTATCTGAGGGACTGGTATGTGCCCCAGCATATTGGATATCCTCGAGATTGATACTGTGATATTTCATATACTTTTATTGTGGTTATTGTGTGATTGTGATACTTATATATTATGCCCATTGTGTGACTGTGATACTTATATATTATGCATTTTGTGTGACTGTGATACTTTTATTTTGTGTGTATTGTGTGACTGTGATATTTTATATACTTTTTGTGTTATTTCGTACCAAAAAAATTTAATGGAGGGTTGCTCTAGGTCAGTCTATAATATTTGTGTGTATTGTATGACTGTGATACTTTTTATTCATATTAAATGATGTTAATTTACCGGTATTGAGTGTTCAACTGAAGGGGTCGGCGAACCCAGAGAATTCAACGGAGGGTTGCTCCGGGTCTATTTTTAATTAGAAATTCATAAATTGCAGGAATAATAGTTTGGAAACAATTCAGTATTCATTTTTTTTATTTTTTCTGTAAAATTAGAGACGTGTTTAGCGACGTTTAGCGACGTTTATACACGTCGCTAAATACGTCGCTAATTAGCGACGTTAATAGACTTCGCTAATGACGTCGCTAAACATGTCGCTAAATACGTCGCTGTACGTCGCAAATTGCTGACATGGCAGTACTGCCAGGTCATTAAAGACGTCGTTGTCACGTCGCTATTTAAGTCGCTAATTAGAGACGTTTAGCGACGTTTGTTTACGTCGCTAATTAGTGACGCTGCATCGCTCAACGTCGCTAATTTAGCGACACATTTAAGTCGCTAAAAAACGTCGGTATAGCGACGTTTAGCGACGTTTTTCCTTTCAGTGACGTGCTGAGTTCCGACTTCTTTAAAACGTCGCTAATTACGTCGCTAAACGTGATTAGCGATATTTTTCTGTCATTTAACGACGTTTTTTTGACGTCGCTAATTTGACTTTTTTTTGTAGTGAATTGAACATGTCACAACTTAAACTGTAAGTTAATATAAAATACAGGGTGTAAACGCTAATCAGTCCTTCATATAGTTCACATCATATTATTGGGTCTAGGAGTTGTCAGTAGTCTCATGTGGGAGTTGCTGCAACACTTAAAAACATGCTCAGTAACTCATTCTGAGTACAATTATAAGCATCATCAATGCCTAATAATTTTAAACAGTAATGAGAGAGAGAGAGAGAGAGCAATAAAAAGAAATGACAATTTAATTAATAGGGTCCTGACCTCTATTGGGAAATGAGCCTAGAGCTATAGGTGCAGGCAGTGGTTCTTTCCTGGTCCTGCACACTACTGACAACTGGGTCTTCCAGAACCCCCTCCCTCCTTGAACAAGAAGAGATCCAGCTGTAGCTTAACCCTAGCCAAGTCCTTGCTTGCTTGTGTGCTCATATGTGATCTATGAACGCAACAACCTTCTTTCATGCAACGGCAATCCATCCATCATTTCATCACTCATCACTTGTCACCAGCTTTGTACAAACTTGAAGAAAGTACATGTACAGTGGGCTTTGAATTAATTTCATACATACATTCAAGTACAGGTAGTACACATGGAAAAGAAAGGAGACATAAATTTCTCTATATTTTTTCTTACAGTAGTATTGAATGGCTTGATCAGCAATTATTAGAGATTCTTGATAAAGATACTACAAAAATGATTCATGATAGTCTAAATTTTTATCATTGATAATTATAAATTTGTTATTTTCAAAAATTATTCATCAGGCTATCCACTTTCAAATTTTTTTATTTTATAATCAGAACTGTCAAAATTTTGACAGTTCTTCCAATTGGTAGGACTGTCAAAATTTTAACAGTCCGAAGAAAAAGGCTACGCGAAGTGACACGAGTGCGGGACTGCGTGGATGCCTGAAGGAGAGGAGGAGACGGAGGAACGGGAGGAGGAAGGTGAAGAAGGTGGACATCCCTAGTAAAATTTGGACTAGTCTGAATAAAAATTCTTTCTAACTGGACTAAATTTTTGTAGTGTATTTATCAGGAACCTTATTAAATGTGGTTGTGAAGAAAGAGAGGAAGTGAAACCTAGACACAAAAAATTGTTCATGGAGTTTGCTAGCTGTATTAAAGATGAGAATAATGTGTGACAGCTCAATATATGGGATTTTAAAACTAATTTCATGGCAAACTAGCTAGTATATAGAACAGGCATGGAGAGCTACTGAACTTCCTCCTCTACAAAACAAGCCCTCTTCTTTTTCTTCTTCTCTAGTTATGATCTATAGTTTGGATGAAGAGCAATTCTTTCTTTTGAGGGGGATGTTGGCTGGCTCGAAGCTTGCATATGTACATGACATTATATGTTTCGGACCAGGCTTCATTCCTCTCAAAAATAGTCTTTCGACAACACTCGATCTGATTTATTCTTCTTATTTCATCGATAATACAAGGTATTAAGTTGTCTAATATTAAAGTTGAGAGTATCAAGTTAAAAAACTTGAATAGTTGAGAGTATCAAGTTGAAATTTAGCGTAACCATGTTTCACTATTTTAAAGTTTACTTCCTCCTAAAGTTTACATTTCTTGTAAGACTTCATTTTCTCCCTTTTATACTACAATACTAATAACTTTTTATCTTTTTTTTTTGTTAATTGTCATCGCGTCACAAATTTCCATCATCTTTTATTTTACTTTATGTTACTATTACTGCTATTTTATATGAGATTGTAGATGATCTTCTATTATGGTGATATATATGGATGGTGGTGTATACAAAGTCATGCAATGTTCAATCTATACTATAGCTCCTAATATCCTCCTTAATTAGTATTTGTCACTGTCCATTTAGGTCGCCATCTATTTTCCATTTCCATTAATTATCATGTACCATATGTTTACATTTCTGGTATAATTAGACTTCATCTTCTTTCTCTTTTTCCCATTTTATAACAGAATATTTTTCTTAATTGTCGTCGTCAATAATGTTCATCTTCATCATTTTTTTTCTTCTAGTTTTTCCTTTATGTTTCTTATATATGGATATATTTATATATGTTATAGATGATTTTAATCTAATATTTCATGTGATATATACGCGCCGTTGGTTAGTCAAAGGCTTGCAATGTTGAATTTATATATATAACTTTTCTTTTTAATTTCATTTTTTTTTTTTTTTTGAGACCAGTGGATAGATATTCAACCTAGTCTAGATATCCAATCCAATCCAATCTATATATTACTCGGGAATTTTATTTTATTTTTTGATTGTACGTGCTATGGTTCCTTCTTATCTCTTTTAACTCTTAGTATTTATATATAACTGTCCATCTAGGTCTCCATCTATCTATTTTCCATGTGCATGTAAGTTATGTAACATATGTTAAACCCCATAGTAACCCCTTGTCCCTGCACCTAACTGTATCCAAAAAGCAAGAAAATGTTCTTCTTCTTTTTCAACTCATTGTATCATCAGTGTTCGATATTGATGTTGAAGGGAGGAGATGGGGCAAATTGTAATGGTGTGCTTGAAGATTTTGCCGAAGAAGCACATGGGTATATATGCAATTACCTAAGAAACACTAAAAATATTAGCGTCAAGTCGCATTACTCAAAAAATACACTAGGACACACCAAATTAAATAGGAGGTGCTCTTTTTGTTTGTCGGTACATGCAAATAGAACATAGATGACAAAATAAAAATGAAACCCATTATTATTGGAACTAGAATGATCTCATCCTTACAATATTGGAAACATGGATGGTTCCATAATGTTTCTCTAATATTGCACATTCATTAACCTTTTGTAATTGTCAAGGAAGCGAATTTTCAAAGTGGGTTATCAAAATTATCCTTAATTTATAAGTGAAGCTATACATTTCAATTTTAAAAACTGTACTAAAATTGAGGGTAGTTTTGATAATCCATCTTAAAAATCCGAAAACATTGCAAAACCCAGCTTCTTGTTATTAATCGAAAAGCTCCTGACTCAGACCAGAGGTGGCATATATGCAGCAGCTGAGTGACTGGCTATAGCTATATGTGTTCCCTTCTCTTCTCCTCGATCAACTCTCCTCTCCTCATAGTCTCATGACCAATTAAAAACCATATATACATCATTATCGTATAATATGGCACATGTGCGCTCACTTTGCAGTACCCATGACTTGTGATTTAACCAATGATGCAAGTAATCTTCTTCTCCAGCTGCTGATACTGAACTGTCTAGTGTATGTAGTGGCAGTACTTTCTGTTTGTGCTTCAAATGAAGGATTAAACAAAAAGTAGCAGCTGAATGATCATCACATCTAATTATAGTTTGTAGTTGTACATACTCTTATGTAATTAGGCTTTGTAAGTTTGCAGGCATTAATTTCTCCAGACCAACCATACGAGTTTGAACTTTGAAGTTAGGTTGACAACTCACTCACAGTACATATGGTATATCGATTTGCTTGTGTATCATATTGTATACTGCATATCGTATCGATATCGTGTGATACAATATCTCTAGGAGTTAATATCATATATCTTTCTTTTTTATATATTTAAAGTTTTGATATGTTTCATATTTAGAGGTCTATCTAAATTCCAGAATCTAGATTATTAACTATACATTATACACTACATGACGCAAGGAAAAATTCAATGGTATCTATTAGCCTATATGCATCATATCAACCAATACATAAAGAAATGGCAATATATCGCATCGTATCACAAGATTTGTATTATGTATCATAAGATACTAGTAGCATAGGTTTGAAGTACCTAATATGTATTAATAACACATGAATTTCTTGGGTTAATGATATTAATTATTTGCAAGATTGCACACACATTAATGATATTTTCTTTATACGGTGGTATATATCCAATCAAAAAACATACTAAGCCACAAAACAAATAGCTGTGACTTTGGAATCGGACATTATTATACTTGAGCTTGATTGCCATATGTACATAAAATCTTTCTAATAAATGACAGTTTGACATAAATTTGCCTGATTCACTTGTGTATGCATAAAATGTCTAGCATCCGAGAAACTAATTACGCAAAACTTAATATGCAATTGTATCATTTATAGAATTTTAAGAAAAATTAGGTTACTGACAAAACAAATAAAAGAAAATAGTAAAATAGAAGTTAATGATAAAACATACTCTTTTTTTTCCTCTAGAGGAATGTTTAGATTCTTTAGAATGCTCAAAGAACATCAGATTCAATTTATTTAGAAAGGATAGATCCTACGTAAATTACAAAAAGAAAGGTGCCCATTAGAAGAACTAAAATATGCATAGCCATAAATAAACGAAAAATGGTATTTAGTCCGCCCTTAGGGGTGACCGTGGCCGGCAGCCACGTGGCCGATGCCCATTACCCCCTCCCCCCCCCTTCCGTATTCACAAGATCGATACCGACCCCCCCTCCAATGGTCAGCCGCCACGTGGGCACGAGCCGGCCGCGGTCACCCCTAAAGACCGGCAACGTAGCAGGATTGTAAATAAACCAGTGTCCACTCCAAAAATATAGACCTCTTCGGACTTGGGTACAATATATTTTCAAAGATAAAGCTGTGGAAATATATTCATGCATTTTATTAGTGATAATTAGGAAAAAAAAATGTATCAATTACAAAATGAGATCATTACTGATTAGACAAAGAAAACATGAAAAACGAGAATAATATCTATTCCAACAATATTAGAATATCGACAAGTCTCGAGTTTGAATACCCAGATCAATATCTTGAGTTATCTAATTGTACATGAGGTGTTTATGATCTTGTTGAGTTATGAAAACTTATTTAGTCTCACATTGGATAGAAAGTAAGGAGGAGGCTAGCCTCCTCCTATATATATGTACCCCCTCTTTGAGAAATAAATTAATTAAGTCTTTCTACATGGTATCAGAACCAAAATTCTGAATATCTTTCTCAACCATAAATTTTCTCCCTTTCTTCTTCTCCACCACCGTCCCTATTCTCCGCCGTCGACGTCTCCTAGGTGGGTATTATGTCGAACTTGTGGGAAGCATGGTTCGTCGACACCCCCCTATGGGTGTTGTCGAACCTGCGGGAAGCAGGGTACGCTGCTGTCGACCTTGTCCTCGTCATACGCTGGCGTATGCGAGTTGTTCGTTGGATCATGGATAATCAGAAAGAAACTCTTGTGTGATCCTTTGATTACGATCTCAACGTGGGTTCTGAGATTAGAGAGCATACTTCCTGAAAAGTTTTGCATAGATCTCTATCTCTAGTCTTTGTTCCGAAGAGTTCTACCTATCGTGTACCTCTCCTGCCGCATGAACTTGGAGGTGTACAGATAGATAGAGAAAGTGGTGATCGCATGTAGGCGCACGACTCGAGTTTGATCTCGTCCTTGTGTTGAGTTTGTGATAAGAGAAACTTTGAAGATGGGAACACCTGTGACTAGTCAGGAGCTGAAGGAGATAATGGAGGGGTGGCCACGGTATTTCAGACCAAATTAGAGGAGACCTCATCCAGTAGGGCAGTCGTGCCCGCACCAGAACCGTCACAGGAGATGAAGAAGATAGAGTTGCTACCCAATGACATCAAATTTGAGAGGACTAAAAAGTACCTAAGTTGGTTTAGGAGGGCGTTGTTGAATCTTCGGACCAAGAGACTTGAAAAATATGTGAAGGGAGAGTGCACTGAGTCAGAGGATAAGACGAGTGCTGAGTGGAGCACATGGAGTCACCTTAATTCTTTGGTGGTTTCTTGGCTGCTGACTTCTATGTATCCATCCATAGCTGGGATGGTGGAGTCAATCTACAGTGCAGCTGATGTTTGGAAGATATTGGCTGGGATGTACTCTCGAGCTGGAAGTGTCATGTTGATGATGAAAGTTGAGAAAAAGATTGATGCTACTACACAGGGGAAGACAATACTCCAGTATGCAGCAGAGCTACGTCGCTAATGGGCGGACTTGGATCACTATCATCTGCTATCATTGCAAAACCCAGTAGATTTTTTCTTGGAAAACAATACCTTTAGCGTAGGCGTGTGGCTCATTTTCTCAAGAGTCTGAACCCATAATTTGAGGCTAGTAGGACAACAATGTGTCATCTATCATCTTTTCCATCCCTAGATGAGGTTGTTGCATCGATGGAGCAAGAGGATATCAGACAGAAAGTAATGAAAGGCGAGACCTCATCCGTTGTCCGCTCGACATTGGTAATTCCTAGTCCTCCCATCTGTGATAACAGGGAGTGCTACAATTACGGAAAGAAAGGGCACCTCAACTACAATTTTTCTCAATCCCATAATTCTGGTCGTGGCCGAGGAGGTAGAGGACAAAGAGGTGGACGTACAGGTCAAGGAGGCAGGGGACATGGAGGTCGAGGAGTTGCTCACCTAGCTATGCCAGAGGAGACCACTACTAAGATGGCTGGAGCCGAGATGACAGATCTGGAGGAACTACGTCAGTTCAAGTTTTAGGTTGAGGGTTCTAAGGGCAAGGAACATGCCACTCAGGATCTGGCAGGCACTACCTACCTTGGTAACTTTACTGGTTACGCTGCTCATATAGGCAACAATATCCCAGTTCAGACACTTGCATTCACTAAATCTCATACTGATTTGGATCATAGACTCATGTTCATCTAGGCATATCACAGATGCATCTAGTGAGTTTGCATTATATTATCCGAGTAAACATATGCATCTCGAGATAGTTCAGATTACTGATGGGATATCCCAATCCATCAGGGGTACTGGCTCGATCTATTATACTTTATCTGTTACCCTGTCAACTGTCTTACATGTTTTTTCATTTTTGGTCAACTTACTTTCTGTTAGTTCTCTCATTGTTTAATTGAATTGCACTATTCTTTTAGATCGGAATACGTGTTCTTTCCAGGAGAAGGCCACAGGAAAGAGGCTTGGGACTGGCATCGGACGTGATGGCCTTTGGTACCTGGATAGGAAGGCTGCAATGCTCGTTGCTACTATTAGTGGAGGGCCAGAGACAGAAGCAATGCTTCAACACTGCAGATTAGGGCATTTATTTTTTGATAGTTTGAATAAAATTAGAACATGAGATAATGCATAAAGTAGACAAAAAAGATTTTTTTTATAATGCTTGTGAACTTGGGAAGCATACACGTTCTACTTATAAAATTGTTGGTCTTCAAAGTCTTGAGTCATTTGCACTTGTTCATTCTGATATTTGGGGACCGTGTCCTACTACTTTCATCAGTGGATTCAGATGGTTTGTTACCTTCATTGATTGCTACGTATGACCTGGATCTACATGATTAAGCAAAAAATTGAGGTGTACAAATGTTAATTTCAAGACTTTTTGGCGTATGTGAATACCCAGTTTGGAGTAAATGTGAAGATTCTTCGAACTGATAATGGGACCGAGTACAACAACAAGAAGTTTGCTAATTTTATCTCTAGTCAGGAAATTCTTCATCAAACCACTTTTCCATACACTCCTTCTCAGAATGGGGTGGTTGAACGCAAGAACAAGCATCTACTAGAAGTGACACGTTCTTTGATGCTGACAATGAATGTGTCGAAGTTCTTGTGGAGTGAGCCTGTTATGACAGCAGCTTATCTAATTAACATGATGCCGTCAAGAGTATTAGGGATGAAAACACTATATGAGATGCTATTGGGCTCTAATATTTTTATTGTTCCACCCAGAGTGTTTGGCTGCACATGTTTTGTGCGAGATCACAGAATGATGGTGAGCAAGCTGGATCCACAAGTAGTTAAATATATCTTTGTGGGCTACTCATCAAGTCAGAAATGATACATGTGTTGGTGTCCCACTGAAAGAAGACTGTTTGTCCGTATGGACGTGACCTTCCGGGAGTTTGAGTCATTTTATAGGGAGAAGACAGAGTTAAGTTTCTTGTTCGATGATGGCTCTACTAATACTAGTAGAGAAGGAGATAATGAGAGTGGCATCGTTATTGGTATGATTTCATGTCCTTTTGAGTCACCGAGGAGTGATGGTGTCTCAGGGGGAGCTGAGAGTATATTGGGAGCATGAGCTTCCTCCTTTTGTGCCTAGGCCACTACCCACAAATGCTGAAGTCCCAAGTCTCTCTTCTCCAGGACCTTCTTCAGCCCATCCACCTGAGTCACCTTGTAAAAATTTCTCCTCTGTAATTCTAATACCCATGTCTTGCTTCGTAGAACTTCTAAAGTCATTGCTGAAAAACCTTCAGCTGAGTTTGGCAATTGGGATACTAACATTGCACATTACATTTCATATGCATCCACTTCACCTGCATATAAGTCCTTTCTTGCATCATTAGATTCAGTGCTTGTACCTAACAACTGGCAGGTAGCTAAGCAAGATCCTAAGTAGTTGAGTGCCATGCAGGAGGAACTTCAGGCTTTGAAGAAGAACGACACATGGGAGCTGGTACCACTGCCAGCTAAAAAATGTGTTGTTGGATGTAAATGGGTTTATACTGTTAAGCAGACTCTAGAGGGAAAAATTGACAAGTACAAGGCCAGATTGATTGCTAAAGGCTATCCAAATTTATGGTATCGACTATGACGAGACATTTGCTGCAGTAGCAAAGATGAGCATTGTGCGAGTGTTGGTGTCATGTGCTGCTAACTTCAATTGGCAACTACATCAACTAGATGTCAAGGACGCCTTTTTGTATGTGGATCTCCAGGAAGAAGTATATATGGAGATTCCACTAGGCTTTGCTAATTCACAAGCAACAAAAAATGTATACAAATTGAAGAAGTCTTTGTATGGGCTAAAGCAGTCTCCGACAACATGATTTGATAGATTCAGGCTTGCAGTCTGTGATATGGGGTATAGGCAATGGAGATCATACTGTATTTTACAGGCACTCCAGAACTCATATCACTGTTCTTGCAGTCTATGTTGATGATATTGTAATTACTGGAGACGATACTGAGGAGATCCTACGGCTGAAGAAAAGACCTGGAGCGGAATTTGAAGTTAAGGGTCTGGGGTAGTTGAAGTACTTCCTCGAAATTAAAATTGCAAGATCACGAAATAGTATAGTACTTTTTCAGCGAAAGTACGCTCTGGACCTTCTTTCAGAGACAAGAATACTGGGTTACATGGTTGCTTCTACTCCTATCGAGCAGAATCACAAGTTGTGTGCTGAGAGTGGTGATCCGGTGAGTAAGGAGCAATATCAAAGATTAGTTGGTCGGCTTATATATATATGTCATACGAGATCTGATATTACTTATGCGTGAGTGTGGTGAGTAGATATATGTATGATCCCAGAGAGCAGCATATGGAGGCAGTTCGCAGAATTCTCAGGTATATTAAAGGAAGCCCAAGAAATGGGTTTTGGTTCAGAAGTTCTGGACATCTGAGAGTTCTAATATGATGTCGATTGGACGGGTTGTATGGACGACCGCAAGTCCACTACAGATTACTGTATTTTTGTTGGAGGCAATCTTGTATCTTGGCACAGCAAGAAGCAAGGTATAGTGGCTAAGTCTACAACTGAGGCCGAGTACAGGGGTATGGTAGTTAGCATGTGCGAGATGATGTGGGTGAAGAGTTTGTTGGCTGAGATGCGTTTGTTTGGAGGAGACTCCATGCAACTTTGGTGTGACAACAAATCAGCAATTGATATTGCAAATAATCCAGTTCAACATGATCGTACCAAACATGTGGAGGTTGATCGGTTCTTCATCAAGGAGCAGCTGAATAGAAAAGTTTTGACTTTGAGCTATGTGAAATCAGCGGAACATTTAGCTGATTGTTTAACTTCTAAACAAACAAATAGAAAGTAGATATATGATTGATATCAAGGTTTAGGTTCTAGAGAGTTTGACTTCTTTTGTAACAAGATGTGGATGATTGATATCTTTTGTCCATCTTGAGGGTGAGTGTTGAGTTATGGGAACTTATTTAGTCCCACATTGAATAAAAAGTAAGGAGAGACTAGCCTTCTCCTATATGTATGTACCCCCTATTTGAGAAATAAAAAAATTGTTAATGAATCTAAACAGACAAATAGAGAACAACCACAACAAGTTCTTATTCTTGTGGTGGTAAGGGCAAAATATATAAAGATATAATTAAAACATTTTATGCTTTCTAAAAGATGAATCTAAACAAACAAATAGAGACCAACCACAACAAGTTGCAAATATTAATTATCAATGCATAACCAGTAATAAGCTATTCACCTGTCAAGGAATAGTTAATGAATCCTACTGAAATTGTCCGAAATTGTCGAGCTCAGGTATGATCAGTAGTCTCTCAAGTGGGAGTTGTAGCAGCCTTGAGAGAGAAAAAAACATTCTGAGTATAATTATAAAAATTATGAATGTCTAATAATTAGAGTAAAAGAGAGTGAATAATAAATGAAATGACAAGTAGTACATTAAGAAAAGAAAACATACTTTAATTCATCCAGGAAATGCTTCGTAACCAGGAGAGGTTGAGGAAAATTGAGAACTGCTTGCAATCTTTTGGAAACTTGGCTGACTTATCAAGAGTTTAACATTTTGTGTTTAACTTGGAAACGATAAATGGAGTCAGATTTATGACACAAACCAACTCATCAAAAATTCAGGAAATTGAGTAGAAAATCCTCTAAAAAATTGGTTTTTTTTTTTTTTTTTCCAAGTTTTCACTTCAATTTCTTAAACAAATTTTATGAAAAAAAAAAAATCTGATTTTTCTAAACGAATTTTACGATTTTTTTTTCCTCGTATACAAATTTTATCAATCATAAAAAATTAAAAAATTAAGTAGTTGAGTAACCTTAGTGCCATTTTATCTAATAGTCCAACAAAAAAATAAAAACAAAATCATAATTGGGACAAAAAGACAAAGTAACTATTAGAATAATAAAAAATATTTGAAAAAAATAATAAGTAAATTAGTTGGTCTCGTGGTAATGGCTCTCTCAATTTATTTATTTTTTGATCTATATATGGTTTGTATTCTGTTATTGCCCCTTTTGTTGATAAAGCTTACTATGCTATCTTTGGGTTTTCTTCTAACTAAAGTTTTTAAATTACTATATAGTATTACTTAAGTTGATCTAGAACATGTTTGAGTCTTTCCATTGCAAGACGGGACCTTTCCTATTGAGGGGCTTGGAATCTTCGTTCAACTCGTCCATCCTCTGGACCGGCCCTACAATCATGTAATTTGTAATGCTAGCAAAAGTCGCATCTTTTTCAAAATTTTAATTTATGTTATCAAACTAAGTATCAGCAAATTAGAAAATTCTATTTCGAGGGGGATAAAAGAAGAGCTCAAGAGTGTACAAGATCCAGGCCCATATCCTATTGGCCAACATACTTGATTTTTTAAGGATTACGTTACAGTGGTGTCAGATCGGAAGTAAAGATTGCTACTGGAAATTTTGACGGGCTTCAGCAGGTGCATATTGGACCGCAAATGAATGTAGCCGCTCTCAAAATCAACTCAACTAGACTATATAAAAACAGTGCAAGACTATGCCTACAACTTCCTACAAACTCGCTATGTGGCCGACTTCCATTGGAGAAGGGAGGGGAGGAGAGGTGGGACCGGATGGAACTCATATAGGAGGGGTTGTAAGAAGGTTGTAAGCATTTGGTTGTAAACTTAGCATTTTTCATACAAATATCAACTCGGTTTCCTTTAACGAGCCGAGTCAAACCGAATCGAGCTCGAGTTCGTGAGTTAGTGAACAAGTTTGATCCGTGACCCAATGAACTTCTCCTCTATATTGCTTGGTCCATACATGCAGCTCGATCGAGTCAAGTGCATCCGATACAAACAAGCCCATTTCACCGTCAAATGGGTGTATTTTCTCGAGTTCATTATTTCCTAGGCACGGTTCTGATACTCGAACTCAAAGTCGGGACTATGGTGACTTTGCCTTAATTTCAACTTGATACTTCCAACTATTCAAGTTTTTTAATTTGATATCCTAAATTTTTAATACGAATTTTTTTAAATAAAGTAATATATTTAGATATAATTGCAATAAAGGGGAGGAATTTGGTGTAATTGTAAGGAAAGGGATAACTCGCCAACTGAGTTGGCGAGTTGTTGGGGCCCGCCAACTCAGTTGACGGTGGGAGTTGGGACCGCCAACTCAGTTGGCGGAGGATTGGAAGTTGGATATATATATATATATATATAATTTCTTTCTAAATTAATTAAATTTTGTAAATGGATAATAACAAATTATCTATTATAATATTACAAAAAAATTACATTGATAATACCAAAACAAAAATATTTATTAAAAATTTTAAATCTAAAAATTTAAATAATACCAAAAAATATCAAATAAATAGTATTATGGGATATTTTAGCAAATGCCCCTAAAAAAAAATGTCATAAAAAAATTCGGTTAAAAGAGTGCGAACATATCTTAAAATTTTATCTATATATATTTGTATAGATAAAATTTTACTTTTATAGATTTATATAGATATATATACAATTATCTAAATATATTTATAATTTCACAAATTATCCAGATATATATATACAAAGTTAGCTCATATTCAACCGTGAGATCCAGATATTTAATCCCAAATCAAATATTTAGTCCCGAGTTGATTAGGAAATGGAAGTGGCTGTTCTATATTGGAGTGCTAAGATTTTATGTGTGCCTGTACAGCTATTTTGACAAGTAGACCAGATGATTCCCACATTGACTCCAAAAGAAGATATTAGTGAAATTATCTAACAAAAAAATCTATATATATCTAGATAATTAGTGAAATTCTAAATATATATAGATAATTGTATATATATCTATATAAATCTATAAAAGTGAAATTTTATCTATACAAATATATATAGATAAAATTTTAAGATATGTCCACACTCTTTTAACCGATTTTTTTATGACATTTTTTGTAGGGGCATTTGCTAAAATATCCCATAATACTATTTATTTGATATTTTTTGGTATTATTTAAATTTTTAGATTTAAAATTTTTAATAAATATTTTTGTTTTGGTAGTATCAATGTAATTTTTTTGTAATATTATAATAGATAATTTATTATTATCCATTTACAAAATTTAATTAATTTAGAAAGAAATAATATATATATATATATATATATATATATATATATATATATATATATATATATATATCCAACTCCCAACCCCCGCCAACTGAGTTGGCGGGCCCCAACAACTCGCCAACTCAGTTGGCGAGTTGTCCCTTTCCTTACAATTACACCAAACCCCTCCCCTTTATTGCAATTATATCTAAATATATTATTTTATTTAAAAAAATCCGTTTTTAATATCATATCGATCACTTCTCACAGCTATTGAATATTTTCAAATCGATGCCCTCCATCAGTTATGAGCTATTTTTCCATTTCAACAAAAATAAATAATAATTTTTTATACCAAATTATCCTTTTCCTCCCTCCTGGAGGTATTTGAAGTGACCATGAATAAGGAGGACATTTTTGTCATTTAGAATTTTTTGTTAACACGGTTAGGATTTTAAGCTGTACAATTATAGTTGAGGTATTAAGTTAGTCTAATATTAAAGTTTACGGTATCAAGTTGAAATTTTTGAATAGTTAAGTGTATTAACTTTAAAAACAAGATTGACGTCGAACTCGAGTGACCCTTGTAGCTACTGGGGAGAGGCATACGAGCCCTAAATGGGTGGCAAAAGATCGGTGGATCGAGCCATGCAAGGCCGGCCCTGGCCCAAGGCAACCGTACATGACCCAAAAAATTTAATATATATATATATATATATATATATATATATATATATATATATATATATATATATATATTAAAAATTATGTATTTAAAATAGAACTAGTATTTATTATGGGCCTCTCTTAAAACAAAACAATTGTGGTGTAGTGGTTATTATGTTTAACTTGCATACAAGATGTCCTAGGTTAAATTCATTGTGGTAGCATTTTTTTAATTTATTTTTATTTTAATTTTTAATTTTTTTACATTATATATGGAGTTCCAATTTTGAAAGTTAGCCTAGGACAACCATGAATTCAAGATCGGCCCTAGAGCCACGGGGGCGTATTATTCATTCCATTTATAAAAATAGTGGAAGTTGGGGACTGTGGACCCAAAAAACATGTAATGCAGCGTGCACAATGTCCCGAAAGTTACGTCGGACATCTAAAAAAGAAAAAAAAAACAAGAAAAAACTGAAAACACAATGTGTGACAGTGGCCCTAAAATCCTTATTCCAAATACCTGGGTCTCTCGTTTGGTTCGCAAAATTTGAACATTGGAAAAGAAAAATCATTCATTTTCTATGTTTAGATGCCAAAAAAAATGAGCTGAAAAGAAAATTAATTCCAAAGGAAAAGTAAAATCTGTGAGAAAATGATTCCTCCACTCATTTCAAGTATTCACTTTCTCACATCCAATTATTTACTTCTTCTTTTTTTCAATTTTTCAAACATTTTCAAACATCGAAAAAAAAAATTAATTGAAATTAAAATTTTCCAAATTTTTTTTTTATAATAATTTCCTTTCCTAACTTACCTTTACACGAACCAAACAATGCCCTAGTATCACTTAACTTGAGGTGTATATATATATAGTGTCTGCATTAAATAGAAAATTCAGAATTTACACCAAACTTAACATATATCAGAACTAGCATAGTCAAAACTAAGACAAATTTTAGAACTTGAAAAGGAACTTTAGGAAAATTTCTCGTTGAAAACAAGGACAACAAAGTCTTTTATTCTAAATTTTTGGGAACGATTGTTTGAAAATAGTTACTTCCACTCAAATTTGTTAAGTGATCATGTCCTCTCCAATATACGAGGAAAGTACACATGTATTCAATCACAATAATGTTAAGTTTACTACCAAATGCTCACAACTTTTTTACAACCCTCTCACCCCCTGCTATGTGGGCCACCGTTGGTTCCATTTCTTTCCTAATGAACGATCGTCACGTGCATTCCGATCACGTGATGACTATTCGGACAGCCACCGGATCCTACATCTCCCTTCTCCTCCAATGGACGGCCGTCACATGGACGCCACGTGACGGTTGTAAAAAAGTTGTAAGAATAAGGTTGTAGGCATAGCACCACCCATTCAATAAAACTTTATTTGATGAAAATTCGACAATATTTTATAAGCTAGCTAAAAATAAAGTATTCTAAAACAAATTTTTTTTTTGGTAGAGAACTACCGTTTCAATGTATTTTCGGGAGAGAAAAATAAAATTTGGTAAAAGCTCCCTTAGTAAGGACATATGGTATATATTCAACTGTTTTTTTTTTGCCTCCAATGTCCTTATTCGCTTATTTTTTACAATTTATTTTTATCCGGTTGAAAAAAAATTCCAAAGACAGGCACCCTTAGCAAGGACGTTAGCCACTTTTATTTTATTTTTTGTTTTAGTTTGTTTTTTAGAGAAAAAGGAAGCCTGAGCTATGGCTCTTGTGAATTCAAAGTATCAAATCAAAATAAAATAACTAAACTAGACGTCAAGAAATTAAATAATTAAAGTAGACGTAAAGAATAAAAAAAATTGTAAATGCCTAACACCCATGCTAAGGGTACTTGGTGTTTTTTTTTTCACCTTTTCTTTCCTGAAAAAAAAAAAAAAAAAACCAATTAGTGGCTGACACCCATTCTAAGGGTGCCTGTACTTTTTGAGTTTTTTCTTTTTCTTCTTTCCGGGATAAAAAAAAATTATAAAAAAATAGCAAACGTCTTTATTGGAGGCAGAAAATAGTTGAATATATGTGGGCATTTGGATTCTCTTTTACTAATTTTTATAAATAAAAAAAACAATTATCTTCCGGAAATATATTGAAATTGTAGTTATCTACAGAAAAATTTCTGATTCTAAAATGCGTGGCAGAAGGATGTATAGGAAAGATCTCTGGATTATTCGAGATAATCCATAGGGTCCTTTTCCAATATGCATATAATATTTTATCATCAGCAACCAAGATAAGAGAATCCAGGCTTATCATGTATCATTGTCTCAAGGAAAAGAGATCTACTTACCACTACATTGAGACTCACTTTGTTAGCATTTTTCTCCACAGGGCCACCATATATTTTATCAAACGTTTGTTCCGTGGGAAGATTTGTGCAAGAGGACCCCATAGATGATCATGCTAATCTTTTCCTTTTTCCATGGGTGAGATAGGTACGGTTGTCACATATCTCACCTGCACAAGATATATTTAGAACACTCACAGTGGAGGCACTCCAAACATATACTTCAAATTATTAAAAAAATATAAATTACTATTTTTTAAGTGTCTCTATGATATTTGTACACAATGGTACACTTTAAATAAATACTTCAAATTAATCACCTTTTTTTTCTCTCTATGTTTTTTTTTTATTTTTCTTCCCTATTTGGTAAAAATTGTCCTCTCCTTTCTCTCTCTTTATTTTTCTTTTCTGTTTAGTTATTTTTTGTGGGCCAAATAATTAATATAGAGGAGCTAGAAGACGCTCCAAATCTGGAGTGTCTCGTAGCTTTCTAGCAATTTTTAAGTATGCACAAGTGTCCACTGCAGCCTTCAAGTGCTATAAAATTTGGCTAAAGTCAAAATGTAGCACTTGAAATATCTCCCACTGTGGATGCTCTTAACTTACTTTAAGACAATATATATATATATATATATATATATATATATATATATATATATATACCTCGACAGAACGAAGTCGGCGGTGGACTCGACCTCGGCCGCCTCATCGACGACCTCGACTTGGGGATTTTTTTCAGCCGTCGGAGGGGTTGGGTCTCGACGCGGTGGGGACGGAGCTCGGGGCCGGGTACGACAGGAGGCGGCGGCGGCGGAGAGGGACCCTGGACGAACCCAACTCGTCAGACCTGGAGCGGTTGGGTCTCGACGTCAAGCTCGTAGGTCGTTGGTCTCCATGAGACCAACAACACAGGAGAGCTCGCCATACATAGGGTTAGGATTAGAATTTTGGAACATGGTCCTCGTCGACTATCGGAGAAGGAGACCGAAGCCGAGGACCCCGCCCTCGACGTTGGAAAGCCGACCTCGGCCGTGACGATGAAGGTCTTCGAGATCCGTCCTTTGGTCTCCGGGAGACATCGAGAGTTGAGCACACGCGCGGAGACGTCAAGAGGTGGCGGACATCCCGTCGAGGTGGCTTAGAGCGGAGCAAGGAGGAATGATGATGTCGACGAGAGGAGGAACCATGGAGCGGTGTGGGATTGGTGGAGGACACAGAAAACATGGAGGGCACATGAAACATTGGTGGAAGACACATAAAACATGGCAGACACAGGAAAGAGAACATAGAAATACGACACAAATTATTTTCTAAAATTTTAATACTAAACAGAAATTTTTTTTTTTTTCCCAGCAAAATATTTTTCAGATGAAAGTAACCAAACGCAAAGTCGAAATTTTTATACTTCCAAAACAACTTTATAATTTATTTTTAGAAAATTATTTTCGGAATAAAATTTCAAAAAGTCTATCCAAGGGTCCATGACCATAAGTTTCTCGGATCAACCTCTGTATACTTTTTGGGTGCTATTTATTTACCTCTTATATTAAAAGTTGCAAAGTTGTAGTAATATTATAACCTTGTTTTTACAGGTTAGACTTTTTTTATAATATTTTAGTAATGATCTGGTTCTCCTAGACGTGTTGAATAGTTTTTATTTTCTGCAAAAATGGGTCAAATATTTGTCATTGTATTGGGTTCATTTAGTTTTCTTTTCTTTTCTTTTTTTTCAAGAAGAAAAAGTAGTCATCAGCTCTTGTGGGGTGAGTGGAGATTGATTGGAATAATATTTCCATGGCAGCCAAGAAAAAAGAGCAGAATAGTTGTACTTGTGGACCTGGTTTGAAGAAGAAGAAATTCACAGAAGTTAATTAGAGATTGAGAGGGAGAGCTGGGGAGAGGGAAAACAAAATTTGTAGATAACAATGAATTGGAGGCTGGCTGCTACATAGTGGCGCACTACCATCGTCATGTTTAGCTAGTTTCACATGTATGTGATGGGGAATCTCTTCTTCAAGTTACTCTAGCTCAGCTTCTTGACTGTGACAAACCTCCCAATGGAATCTATAATACATGGAAGTCAGTAAGTCAAGGAACTCAAAAAAGTCAGATAACATGCATGCTACACTTCCACATTCAGATGGCGATCGATGCTTATCCATGCCAAAATTCCAGCATGCAGCATGCATGTATATGATTGTGGTGGCACTGTCCATCGGCCATCTCCTACTTGCAGCCTAGCACAGTACTGCGTGGAGCATGTTGTCCCAAAACTACAATTCTAGTGGGAAAAAGTCATGACCGGGTTTGGGAATAAAATATTTTAATTTTCTTAGATGACTTTTGGCTACTATCATCTCTAGTGCAAGTAGTTGAAGGAGGAAACATCATGACATATATTCGGATTCAAAAAATTTCGTACAGAGCAACAAAATTATAACAAATTTTATTCAAAGCATAAAAATTTAAAATTTTAAAAATTTAAAAATAAAGTATCATAACGCCTATTCGAAGGACGTTTCACAACTTTCCATAAATTTTTTTTCCGTCTGCTGTCGTTACCGTGCAAAAAATATATATATATATATTAGAAAATACCCTTTAAAATGACGTTTTTCCTGTCCTTCCAAATGGCGTTTTCTAATAAATTTTTTTCACACTCTCTCTCTCTCTCTCTCTCTCTCTCTCCCTAACTCTCTCTCTCTCTCTCTCTCTCTCTCACTCCCTAACACTCTCGCTCTCTCTCTCTCTCCCTAACACTCTCTCTCTCTCTCTCTCTCTCTCTCTCACTCCCTAACACTCTCGCTCTCTCTCTCTCTCACAACTCCCTCTCTGTCACTCTCAACCTTCTCTCTCTCTCTCCCTATCCCCCCTCTCTCCCTCTGTCACTCTCATCCCTCTCTCCTCTCTTAACTCTCTCTCACTCCCTAACATTAAATTTGTAATATTTAAATTTAATCGGTTAAATTTATCTAATATCCTCTCTTACTATCATTCTCTTTCCCCTTTCTCTGTCCCTCTCTCCCTCCCCCCCCCCCCCCCCCCCCTCTCTCAAATTGTCACTCTGACCCTCTCTCCCTCTTTTTTCTCTCTCTCTCTTTACTCTCTGTGTCACTCTCATCCCTCTCTTTTCTCTCTCCCTGTCACTCTTTTTTCTGTCATACATTTTTTCTTTATGCTAGTATACTAGGTAATACTAGTCTATGTACAATAGGTAACGTTAAATTTGTAATGTTCAATTTGTAACGTTTATATTTTAACAGTTAAATTTAGCTTATATATATATGACTCATGCGTGTTTTGTATATCTCATTCATTCTTACTCTCTTTACCATATTTTTCTCATACAGGAAATAGTTTACAATCGGTGAATTCAGAAGGCAAATTCAAGTCAGAAGATACTTTCATCCATTATCTCCTACCATTTTCGCCTAAGTTGTTTTCTGACATACCTTTGTAAGTCTCAATTCAGACGAAGTTTGTGACTATGGATCAAAATTTAATAATAATTTGCTATCATGGAGGTATACTAGATGGATTATCTTACCTTGGGAGTAATACTCATCTTATAACCACTTATCAAAATATTACTTTAGCTAGTTTGCGTAGTATTATTTCTGATCTTTTTTTCATAAGTTATGAATTTACAATAAGGTGGTTTTATGAAGATGCGTTGATAATAGTAGATTGTGAAGAAACATAAAATTTTATTGTTCAAAGTAATTTAGTTTCATCTTGTATTAAAATTTATAGCATTCCATCACTAGCAAATATCGACACAACTATCATTTCAAGTAGTGAACATTTTTATGATAACCAAGATTTTAATGTTGGTTCTAGTTGTATAAATCACACAGCAATTAACTCTGATATTGAAAACAATGATGTTGACGATAAAAACAGTGATAATTTGGTTGGAAATTTAGATTACTATTTTGTGAGCACCCTGGTTTTTTTCAGGGTTAGTTCGATAATTAATTATTTTATTTTAATATTTTCGATAATCTAATTAAACTTTGGAAACCAACCACCATGGTTTTAAGATCTTGAGTGTAACACTAGCATTTTCCTTCCAACCAACCTAGCATGCTCAACTTAGATGAATCAAATTAGGCGCATGCCATGACTGTCACTCACAAATTCGCAATTCCATGACTTGTTTTGGTCGCACAACTTTCGCAACACAATTACGAAGAAACGATAATTTAATTAACCCTTTTGTCGCGGCGTACGATTTTAACACGCCATACCAACCTATTGCTTTCAACTAAATCCATGTTATGAGCCTAACTAGTCCTATTACGCACATGAAACTCGAGTTGCGTTATTCGAACCCCCTGCATGCTCCCAATATAATATTAAGTGAAAAATAGAATTTATAGATTTATTTAATTATTTTAATATTCATTAATATTTAGTAAATACCTTTCTTAATTAATATAAATTGGGTTATAAATTATTTATTGGAGGAAATATAAATTTTCTAGAATTTTTTCAAGTGCCTAACTATTTTTGGAAATTTTCTACATATAATTATTGTATAAACAAAATAAAAGAAAAAAGAAATAAACCTAAGACCCTAACCCTACCCGTTAGCCCAAACCCATTAACTAAACCTAAACTCTAAACCCCCCATCCACGTACAGAAGCCTTCCGGGCCTCCTATATATATATATATATATATATATATATATATATATATATATATATATATATATATTACAAGCTAAAATCCTAACTCACGCCTACAACACCTCCACCACTCGCCCGAGCCACCGACCGCCGCAGCCCCGACGACCACCGCGCAGCGCCGGAGCGCCGCCGCAACAACTGCGCCGCCGGCAGCAGTAGCAGCAGCGCACAACCTTGTGCCTCCCCTTCTCGCGAAGCTTTCGCCCTCCTCGCTCGTCCATTTCGTGCTCCGTCTTCGCTGGTATGTTCACAACCTAACCCTCTAGGATTTCCTTCAAGTGGAACGAATTTAGGCACCCGGGTTTGATCGAAAAATCGACCGAAAGTTGGCCGAAAAACTGTTCAACAATAGTTCAAAATTCAGTCTAAGTACCCCAGTTCATGTCCAATTTTCTACCATCTCGCTAATTATTTTCAAAATATAATTAAAAGAACTTCTTCACAATATAACTAAGATTTTTACTGTTCTTTTAGTTTTTATTAGTTTGGTATAATGGTTAAATTATTCTGGTTCCAAAACGACCAAAAACTTATTTTTAAAACACCAAAAATTTTGCGATACGGGGTACGTTCCGCCAAACGAGGCGACTTTGTCATGTTGAGTTGCACCGAAAGGAGCGTAACGTAAACGCGAACTTGTGAGCTTCCGTGGAACTTGATTTGGATGTGCGTGCACACCGAAATCAACGCGTATCCGTCAAAAAGTACCGTATCGATATGTTCTAACACTCGCCATAACTTCGTGTGTACTCGTCGATTCGTAACGAAATGTATGCCATTGGATTCGTAGTGTTACGCTGGTCCTGTGACCCAAGTTTGGTTCGAATCGAAGAACGTTGACGAAACACCATTTCGTGGGCCCCCATTTCGTGGGCCCCACGGTTCTACATGACGGACGATTTCGTGATCGGCTCATCGAAATTCAGTTCTGGATATTCCGTTGGATTCGTATCGTCATTCTGGACTCGTAAACACTAAGTTTGATGAATTTTGATAACTTTATCTTCGACACATTTTTTAGTGCGAATTTGGTCACATGTGGACCCCGCTTTGACCAAAAACTGTAAATATTGCGCCTATGTCCAAATTAGACTTATGGGTAGTCAATCCTAGCTATTTCAATTATTCTAAAAATAATGGTGATGTTTGTTTCAGCATCAGAAGGTGTACGTGCAGATTCCACTTTCCCAGGAGCAGTTGACGGAGTTCAGAACTCAAACAAGTGTATCTTGCCAAACCTGCAGAGATCCTGTTATATTATTTGCTTGTGTTCTTCCTATATATATATACTTTTATGATGTGCCTGTTCAACCTAGGACCGTGAGACGTTGCTTAGCATTCGAATGAGATTCGGGTGTCGATGCCGTACGCGGAGTCGTGTAACGTCACCTAGAGAGTTTGTTATGCCCCAATCCCAAAATATACGGGACCAGGCCACGCGGCAATGGCCAGCTAATACGCAGCTTGTACATCGAATTATCCAAAAATAATATATACAAAGTGTACAAAGAGTACTTCTTCAGATTGGAGGAAAAGGAGTACAAAGAGTCACAATGAAAGCCATAATGATGGTGATGATCTGAGCTTGAGTAGAGAATATCAAGAAGATGATGTTTGGATTCATCAACATGACCTGCGTACCAAAAGAAAACCAGTAAGGAAGTTTCTATTAACAAACACAAAGGAGATGCAAAAACATTATTTTGGTTTGCGGTGTAGAAAGAGAGAAGTTTCATACCAAGTAACATAAACAAGTGTGGTGAAGGAGCATCTGCCATCAATTGTAGGTAAGTTGACTTGTTAAACATTTATCATCAGACTTTGCAGAAGTTGGTGTTTAGAATGTTCTTTATGAAATAGAATACTATGAATCAAGAACTTGACAAAAGCTATAGCTAATCTTCTGTTCATATGCGTTGTTTGTAGCCTCAACCTGATCGCTATGAATTAAGAAACTGACAAAATATTTGAAGCAGTAATATATGGTTTAAACTATTAATAAAGAAAATCCATCTCATTATAAGAAAGCTCTAGCATAGCTACTCGAGCATCCAAATAACCATACAAAAACAATTTATACCGTAAAATCGTCGGTATGCATCCGACTCAAGTTTGACTCCAAAGCATTTATAAGGTATATCATAGTATACCACTATACTTCTGCTGTTCCATATATAATGATTTGGTGGTACACCTGTTAGATTTTTTAATCTATATGATTCAACAAAGCATCCTTTCTTTTAGTCCCACATGGAAAAGGAGAAGTCATTCTCCTTTCCATATATTGCTTTACCTCTCTTAGTGGGTAAGTGGGCTTTGTAGGGGATGGACTAGATCTCATCCAACCCGCGAGCGGGTGCGCGCGATTTATGCGCGTTTATTATTCGCGCACTTACTTAGCACTTAGCACGCTTGCGCGCCGCGGAACGGACATGGGTACAAAGGTAATTTCTTAACTCATTTTATTTTATTTTTTATTTCCGTTGATTTGGTCTGGTTGGTTGCTGGTCTTCCGCGGAACTGTTCTCACGTAATCCCGTTACGGGAAGAGTGGGAAAAGTTGCATGAGAGATATATCCAGGCACGATCCTGAGATCTGAACAAAAAAAAATCAGTTTTCCTTCTCTCTCTCTCTCGCTCTCTGTTTGGAACGAAACAACAATTGTACAGAGACGAAAAAGGAAAACACCAGAACCTTAATTCCTCCGTCCAATCTCTCTTCTTCGGGCAAGGTTGTGATCGTTCGTGGGATTCGCCACCGGGTGCACGGTGAAGTGAATCGAAGGATTCGTTGTATCTCGGGGATAGATCGCCAGGAACCCACTGCACTGTTCGTGGGGCGAAATTCTATTCTAAGGACAGCGTGTAACGTGCCTCGAATCCTATACTATTTTTTGTCTTTAATTTTACATCTTCCTCTCTGCATTATTTAGGAATTTTTCCAACGACACCATCCGTATATCATCAAGATGGTTGAAGGCTCAATACGGTATTTTATCAACACCATTGGATTGTCATCAATGGTCCAAGTTATTTCGGAATTGAGATAGCTTAAATATGTGTTTCCTAGTCCTAATCGGATCATGTAATAAGAAATGAGAGAATTTCTTTTTTCAAGCGTGCAACTTCAGTGGAAGAAGAAGAGAGTCAAGTTTTTCAATGGTTGTTTGAGGAGAGATCGCTTTTAAGGAGTTCTTCATTAGTTTGTCTTTATATCTCATTTTCAGTAATCCTATGTTCTAATTTCTAGTTTTTATCTATTACTTGAAGTGTTGCGATGATCCATATTTATGTATGGAGACTTCGAAATAATTTTTTTTCGCTAGGATATTTCTAGGTAAAAATTGTTATGTTTGTGTTGTACTTGTGTGTGATTTTTGGAATGGTGTATGGGTTGTATTTTTTCTTCGATCCTCAACAAAAAAATTATTCGGTCTGAAAAAACTATTTCCGCGTTGGTTCGCAACATATTTTAACATCAAGTTCTCATCTAGTTAATCGACCAACACATAGCATCGGATTGAGCTCAAGACAGATCCCTTTATCCCTCGCCATCCCCTACTACTGATGGGTCATGACTCCATGGCATGAAAAAATTATTGTATGGACCGGACGTAGTGTACGTTTTTCCTTTACATCTGTTAGATTACATAAGAATATGTGTGCATGTACACATCTCCATGATAATCTAACATTTGTCATGTGAAAAATGTACTGCGTCCGACACATCCAATAGTTTCTCCCCGTGGTGGCTGATACGTGAGAATAGTTACATGCAAAATAGCCTCTTGGCAAGAGTGCAAATCCTAGATAAATCTTGGGTAATCGTACTGATGTGGAACTTTTTAATGTTTCTATGGATCTAGGACAGCCAAAAACAACAAGCAAAGTGGTCAATCCATGCTGCCATGCCATGCCTTTTCGGCTGTAAAGCTCAGCCATGGCGGGTGCACTCACAAGGACGTACTCATATCAAGAGCATGCGCCTGTGTGTGCCTGCAGCTGAAGATGAATGATTGTGTCTACCTCTGTGTAACATACACCGGCAGAAAGCATCCATGATCAGGAGAGACAACATCACAATATGATCTTCGAGTTCATTTTTATTCACCCATCAAAACTAAAACAACTTTAAAAGTTGTCGCATTAATTTTGACTAATGATTTGACATGTGATAATTTTTAAGTAAAAAAGTGAACATCCACATAATTTTGATGGATGAACAAAAAAACCTCATTGACCATCTACTCTAAAGCTATGTATTCTAAAGCTGTTGTTGTGTTTGCTGTCTCAATATGTTATGAGAAGATTCATATCAACACAAGATCATATATGGGCCCAACCCGCGAAAGAAAAAGGAAGCCACTTCAACTACCATGCGATTGATAGGAATAGGAGGAAACTTTAAACAAGACAACAGTAGCTAGCTAGGTGCTCATCTTTAAAATTAAAAAGTTCGAAAAATGAGATACTTTAGTCCCTTTTTATGTATTTGAAACTGTGAAACAAAGTTATACTAAGTAGCAGAAGAGACCTGAAGAACTTGAGAGGCTGATGGTGATGGTCAGGGCCGTCCGGGCTCGGGTAAGTCAGACAAGACTTCGGATTTGACAACTCTTTCTAAACTAGGACAAGCATTCAGAGTTTCAGGTCCAACATGACCTGCAAGAGATCATGGTCGTAGGTAACCAACCGTCCAGGACCAACCCTACAACAAGGATCAATGGAGAACCAAAATAAACTCCGGCTCCAACCCTTCGGACCGGCTCTGGTGATGGTGGACTTTGAGAATTATTTATAAGCAAAACTAATTATGGGTGAGCATTATTCAATTTTGGACCGAAAATCGAATCGAATCGAACCAAGTTGAATAAGAGATTCGGTTCGGTTTCAATTTCTGTTTTGAGTTTCGGTTTAGATCCAAAACTAAAAACCGAATAAAAAAATTTAGTTTATATATATATATATATATATATATATATATATATATATTAACAAAAAAAAGGGACAAATAAACCAAAAATCGAACCTATTTAATTTGGCTCGGTTTGATTCAGTTATGGGCCATCTCAGTTCGATTTCGGTTTTGTTTATTCTGTTTTCGGTCCGATTCGATTTTAAGTTATTCGGTTCGGTTTGAACCGAATTAACCGAATGCCAGCCCTAAAACTAACCCTAACTAAACTGCAGTAACTCAACACAAATTTAATTATAACTTTATATACGCACACCCATATTGTATACATGTTTCTTTCCTCGATCGTACATATATATGTATGTTAACCAAAAAATACACACATACACAAAAACAAGGGAAAGAAAAGAGAGGAATATTGGTTGGTGGAAGGGGTGGGGAAAAAAAAAAAAAAGGTTCTCCTCTTGTAAGTGTAATTTTTTACGTACAAGGTGGTCGATGAGCGATCAGCTAGCTAGCAGGAGTAGAGGGAGAAGGAGGAGGAGTTGTGGTGGTGATGCCGACGAGCGTGGTGGGAGGAGTGGAGATGAGAGGAGGAGGAGGAGGAGGAGGAGGACTCGCGCTCGATGCGCCAGCGGATGTGGAGGAAGTCGTCGACGGAGCTGGGGAGGCGGAGAGGCCCCGAGGAGGGGTAGCCGTAGACTTCCCTCGCGGTGTCGAGGAGGCTCTTGAAGAGGGGGTGGTAGAGGTGCGATATAGGGATCACGAACCTCTTGAACCCCTCCTCTTCCCCCCCTACTATTACTGCTATGCAGCCCTTCTTCACTCTAATCATGCTCTTCTCTTCACTCATCTCTCTCTCTCTCTCTCTCTCTTCCTCTCTCTCTCTCTCTCTCTCTATATATATATATATATATATGACTTGGTGAGTAATGTTTTTTTGTGTTTTGGCTTGGGGGTGTTGTGCTAGGAAGAGGGGGAGTATTTATAGGGGGATGAGAAAAGAAGAAGAAGAAGAAGAAGAGGAGGAGGAGGAGGAGGAGGAGAAGGAGAAGGAGAAGGGAATGCCATTTGGGTTGTGTTGGGCTAGTCAAAAGAGCTAAGAGAATCTTCATGTACTCTTCTTTGCTTTAATGGTTAGTACTATAAGGACACCTTGGGGAATATTTTGTAATGGATCCTCTTTTTAAAAGCTACTCCCTTAGTTTATTTTCTACCTACATGTCCTAAACCTAACACAATTACAAAACAATAAAGTTAAGTTTACTACCAAATGCTTATAACCTTCTTACAACCCTCTCTGCCACTGCTATGTGAGCCACATTCGATCACATCCTTTCCTCTAATGAACGACTGCCACGTGACGTTTCTGTCACGTGACGACCATCCGGACAGATACCGGATTCCATCTCTCCTCCTCCTCCTCCAATGGACGGCCGCCACGTGGCCGTCACGTGACGATTGTAAGAGGGTTGTAGGCATTTGGTTGTAGTCATAGCATAGCCCAATACAAAATACTATTTGTCTCCTAAAATTTTTGGATGATAACATCTTCCATTATGTAGTATATGATATGGTTGCTGACATGACATCTGACATGACAAAAATTAAAATTAAAATTAAAATTAAAATTAAAATTAAAATTAAAATTAAAATTTTAAAAAAAATGGAGTAAATAACTTCTTGGGTTAAAATTTGTTATGTAAGCTGCTATATCAGCTGTCATGTCAAATGTCAGAAAATGGAAGATGGTATCACCCTTTTTTTTTAAAGACAAATAGCATAATTGTATTTTGTAATGGATCCTCCTTTTAAAGCCACAATTATGGCTTGTTTTGATCCTTATAACTTTTCCAAAGTATAAAATTGTCACTTTAATTATGAGCAACGCTATTTGCACCGCCAAAGGTGGTCCCGTTTTCGTCCCGTCTGCCACGCACGTGACATCGTTTGATTGGCCGAAATTTTTGGAGGTGGGACCCGGGAGAGAGCGGAGCAAATAGAGGGACGCGTGAGAAGCTGGACCGCCTTTTGGCGGTGCAAATTTTTTTTTTTTAATATATCGTAATACACAATACGCTTGCACTATGTATTTTTTTTCAAAATATGTTTGGATACAATTTTTTTTTCTTCCTCCGAAAGTGAGGAGTTTCAAACCAATTTTGCCTGAACGACAACATAAAAGTGTACTCTGTAAGAATTAAAAAAGTAGAAAGCATAGTCCACTTGCAATGGAGCTCCTCCCTTTCTCCTGCAACTGAAAAATAAAGAAACCAGAGAGATAGTAACTCAAAAATGTTAAATCATAGCAACTTGTAAAAGAGTTGCAATGGCAACCTAAACACAAAAATTGTCTATACATAAAGGCAGCTGCAATAAAAGTACAAATTTCAATGTACTTTGAATGCAGTTTAAATCAACCCAAACAGGCTCTTAGTCATTTGGCCATGATTAATTTTTTATTACAAATTATGCATAGCGTATGGATAAAATTGTCATTCGATCCTGATTACAAGTTATGTCTTTATTTATATGATTCCAAGTCCTTTGCCCCTAACATGATCATCCTACCTAAGAAATTGGATTGGATCATGTAACCCTCACTGCATAATTCTAGACTTCTGATGCGATACGTAGTTATTTTGTTTTTCAGACTTAGGACTCGAACCATGACACATTATACCTCAACAGTCTCCATTGGCTGTACTTCCCCAGTGACTTTTGGGCTGGGTGGATGTGGAAATTTTAAAGAGGCGGGATCATGTTCAAATGTGAAAAAAAAAGTCCAAAAATAAAATTACATATTAAAAATCAATATACACACAATACATTTTCTTAAAAAAAGATTATTAATCTTATATTACAGTAATTCTCACCGATTACACATTTTCTAAAATCGTTGATTAATGTCTTCATTGTTGACAGTCTTAGAAAAGTCTTTCTCATCTCCATGCCGTTTGCGTAGTTGAGTCTTGATAAATTTTTATGGTTGGAAGTACTTTTCGACGGTTGTTGTTGTTGCAAGGATAAGATTAATGCCAGCTTCATAAGCATATATATTAACGAATATTGTCGATGTCGTTTGGTTTGCTCGTTGGTGCAGAGGTCCTCAATATAGTTTGAAAGTTGATATCCAAGACATGAAAGATCATCTTCATCAAAATCAGAGGGGTAAATCTCAACAAATCGTATCAACTTTATCCATATCAAATACAGAAAAATAATTGCTTGGATCAAGACACGTCATACACAATAACAACTCTGTATTCACCTCACTAAATCGATTATTCAACTCTTTAAGTTATAAATATATAACTCAGTAGAGAAAATTAATCAACACGATGTAGTGAAGATTTGTGCATTCTCAATATTACGACGTGATCTTCTATGAACTTTAAACTCGGCTTACATGTTTGGGATTCCAAATATTCATAGCATTAACAATATATTGTATGATATTTCCTTTGTAATGCTTGTGACAATCATTGATAATTTTCAATATCATTTTTATTTAGTGTAAACAAAAGACAAACCGAAAATTTTGAATTTTCTTACATAGATCATTTGCTTGAATTCTGTAAGTCACATCAAGTGCATCTTCTCCTTTAACCAAAAGCACATCAATGACTGAGAAAAATAAATTAATCAAACTCACTAATGTGTGGAAATGAGAACCCCAACATGTATCGTCTGGTCGTTTCTATGTCGTTTCTTGATTCAAATTTCTCAATCAACATTTCATCATCACAAATTCTTTGAATGAACTTTTCAAATTGTTTCTCTCTCTAAGATCTGTCCGTTTACATGAGGCTCCGACAAAGTTTAACAAAAGTACAACAATATTAAAGAAATTCACCAATCTTTATATGATTTTTAGCAACAGCTACAAGTATCAGTTGCATTGATAAGTAAAACAATAAATATAATGGACAACTGGATTCTCCATCATAAACGAAGCTATAAGACAATGGAACTCACCTCGCATAATATAGCTCACTCAATCATAATCTTGTCCACATATACTTGAGAAACTCAGTTCATGACTAGAAAATGAGAACCTTTATAGCTTCCTCGTACACAGTCTCTACCCCTGGACTTTAGGAGTTTAAAAAAATCAATGGGCTTAGTTGACCACACTTGTTCTTACTTGTGTCCGCTCTTGGTCCATAGTCAATGTACACAATGTCCGTCCCGAGAGCTTTAGGAAATTTATAAAAAAAAAATCAGTGTGATCAGTTGACCTCACTTGTCCCTATACTACATGTGTCCGACTCAGCTTATGGCATGGCCTGAAAATTTAGATGGGTCAAAGAAGTGAAAAAACTTTGACTGCATTTATTTTAAGCTAAGCATTTGGGAGCCGAATGAGTCGATATATATATATATATATATATATATATATATATATATATATGTGGACAATTAATGTCGCAATCCTTGGAATTTAATTTGACGCAATTTAATGTACTACTTGTTAGATGCAGATACTCCAAGATATGTGATTATACCAGATTGTATACTTGGGGCAAAAGTAGTCACAGTAACCATCATGTTGATAAAAACAAAAAAGCAATATATAGTACACTTAAGTAGTATAAAGTAACAATCATGTTACGATCCAAGAGTGATAAACAAACATTTAAATATAGTTGAAATCAGGTCATGATTTACAAAATAAATAAATTAACTTTTTATCATATAATATCCAGATACACACCGAACACAAACAAATAATGATAGTGATTCTATTCAACTGTCAATTATACAGTTGAACATAAGGAAAGTTAGGCTTCAACGTAATTTTTTTTTATTTTTTTTACTAAATAATGATAGTGATTCTATTCAACTGTCAATTCTTATCTTTGTTACTAAATATTTTTTATTAAATTTAATATAGATAGTTAGATAATTATGCATAATAAAATAAATGTTGTTTACTCTTCTCAAATAGTAAAAAAAATAAGGAGCTTTATTCTTAGTAAAAAAGTTAAAACACTATAGTTTGTTCTTCCTAAGTAGTAGTAGTAAATAATTAAGAGACTTTACTCTTTTTAAGGAGTAAAAAAAATAAAAAATTATTGTTTGCTCTTCCAAAGTATGAAATATGTACAACGCACACTATGTATGTGCGCGCGCGCACACACACACATTGATAATGTCTAGTCTAGTGGTTAAGATTGATACGTATTATCTATGAGGTTGCTGGTTCGAGGGGAATTTTTTTTCCTTCCTAAAATACCTTGTCTACATTAACAAATTAAATTTTATTATTAAATTTAACATGGATAATTAGCTAATTACGTGTAAAAAATTAAAGAGGATTATTGTTTGCTCTTTCTAAGATGTAAAAAATAAATTATTTTCTCTTCTCAACTAGTAAAAAATAAAAATAGAAAACTAATTATTTATTTTTCCTAAATAGTATGAAATATGTACATGACACGTGCATATATATATATATATATATATATATATATATATATATATATATATATATATATATTAAAATTTTGGATATGTATTTAATTAGATAATACCTTGTAGTTAGTTTAAATATAATTTAAAATTTGAATATATTTTAGAATTTGTTATATTTTCAGGTGGTTTTTAAATTTTTTTCTCAACTATGAAAAAAATAATTGTTAAACTTTTTCAATTTTTTATATTACTTTTTTTATATATGCTTTATATTACTAATTGATGATATAAATACATTTTAGAGAGCTCGTTTTTAGCCATTTTTAAGCCATATTATAATATATATATATATATATATATATATATATATATATATATATATATATATATATATATATATATATATATGGGTAAACGGAATATAAGTCATTAACTCATATTCCTACATGAGTCGTGTACATGTGGACAAATAGTAATGGGCTCCTACATGACATGTGACATTAGTACACTTAATTTCTGTTTGTCCACATGTGCATAGCTCATATCTCTATTATTATAATACGGCTTAGAAATGACTTAAAAATGAGTCTTTTAAGCCGTATGTATATCATCAATTAAAAATTTAAAATAAATTAAACACATCATGGATTTTCTTTTGGGGTAGTTGGAAAGAAATAAAAAACCACTGAAACGTAAAAAAATTATAAAATATATTTAAATTTTAAATTATATTTAAACAAACTATATGGTATTATCAAATTAAACATATATTCAAAAAATATATATATAACAAATTGTAACTCAAATATATTCAAATCATATTTAAAATATTTTAATATAATTTAAAATTTTATCTAATTTTTTAATAATATTATAATTCTTTTTAATACTAGCAACGCACGTTTTCTATATATATATATATATTTGGGATCATGATCTACCTCCTTTTTTGTCCACCCCAAACATCTTCAAAGTTAACACCGTTGGATGGGCTTTAAGTTATCTAATATTAACCGTTGATTTATCAACGGGTAAGATTAGATGACTTAAAGCTCATCCAACGGTGTTAACATAGGAGATTTTTGGAGTGGACAAAAAAGAGATGGATCATGATCCCAACCCATATATATATATATATATATATATATATATATATATATATATATATATATAATGAAGCTTCAAAACGGCGCAAAAGTGAGCCGTTTAAGTCAATGTATATCATCAATTATTTTTTTAAAATTAATATTACGTAAAACAATTATTGAAAAAATGTAATTTTTTTTATAAATAACACTATAAAGATTCGAAACAACCAAGAAGAATAACTCTCACCTTAACCACATGAGTTAGAGGAGATGCTTTTTTACAATTAGATAATATTATGTAGCTTACCGTTCTCAAGACTCTTTATAAATAGTTGAAATATATTCATAACTTTACTTTCATTTTCCTCCCCTCTATTTTCTTTTCCCTCAAATTTTTCTTTACCTCCCTTCAAAAGTTCCCATACAAAGCTAGAAATTTCTATGCCAATGTGTCCCAACTCTGATTTGATGCAATCTATTTTCAGAAATTCTAAATCGTTCTGTCATTAAAATAACAAAAGACAACAAAACAACAAACTACTGCGGACTTCTCTGTGGGCTGGTGAGAGCATTTCTCAGTGGGCTGGCCAGAGCACTTCTATGTGGCCTGGTGAGGGGACTTCTGATCAGCTGGCTTTCGAAGGGACTTCTCAGTGGAATAGTATATTCTCTTCCGGACTTCTCAATTATACGCTGATCATGGCGACTACATCAGCATCGATACATACTCAACATAAGAATATCCAAGGATGAGGTTGTGATGCGGCCCCGAAAAATACACGGCAAAAGAGAGACCGACACAATCTATGAAAAATTGATCGTTCAAATTATTGACAATTAGACAGGAGAGGTCGATGAAATTTATGTACCATTCTCCTTAGAAATGAAATTACATCAATGACAATTTTTTTACTAAAACTTTCTTTTATTCCAATAAAATTACAACTTTTTTCAGAAAAATAAAAATATAATTAAAAAAAAATCTAGGACAATGCATTCATTCTCTTGAACTAAACAATCCATTTTTCAAAACCATGAACCAAACCATCCAAACCGAACCCCACCCAAACCATCCACTTTTAAAAACACGAACCAAACCATCCAAACTGAACTCCGCCCAAACCAAAATTGACACTTTTTTTACCAACTGAGTTGGCGGAATCTCTCATGATCATTTTTTCGTCAACCTAGTTGACGGAACGTTTCGTATTTTGTAATTATTCCAAACTTGTTTCGTTAAGGCTAATTTAACTAAAAATAATTTCGCTACAACAATTTTTTTGATATATATATGCACACACACTTAAGCATCTTTGTATCTTTCCTGAGATAGAAGTATTATTTTTTTAACCGTTCAAATTATATTAAAATTTTGTAAAAAAAAAAAATTTTAAGATTAAATCTGAACGGTTAAAAGATAGAATCCAACAACAACTATTTCAGATAAAAATAAATACTTGGGAGTGAAAATTCAGATACTCTCTTACTAGGGTTGCTAAGGTAAAGTGTCCAAAAGTATCATGAGACGCGTGTGGGAACATGCATGATTATGAAATTGTAGAGAGAGAGAGGGATATGATGCACGAAGGAACTTAGTCATATTATTCTTTCCAATTACATCATGAAAAATGCTTTCTTGGACCGCAAAGAAGCGGACGGACGGAGTCTCAGATGCATCGCATTCATCTATCTATCTAAATCAACGTATATATCTACCTCCGCAGCCCACATTTTTGTACGATGCTCGACGACCAGTAAGTACCGAATCTGGCTATGATTCGCTACTTTAATTTTGATTTTGGTCCCCAAAAGGGGAATTTGGGTGTGCGGGAACAATTGGTTCGATCTTGGGTGGGTTAGATTAGCTCGAGATGTACCAATCATGCCACTATGGGCCAAGAAACCGGTGCCGACCAACTTGGCAAATTAGTCATTGATCGACCTGTGGCAACGTTGACTCGAGCCTCCTCCATCAAGTACCTGTTGGCTGTGTGTATATGTGTTCACACAAATGTTAGCAAAAGTTTAATTTCTTTCTTTGTTTTAGTCCCACATCGGTTGGACCATTTCACTTTTGTATGTATATAATAGTTCTTATTTTTTGCTTCTTTGTGGACTTGTGTGGGGAGCTCTACGTGCCACATGTATGCGCCGCCGCTGCCGTCCACCCTGGTCTGGTTCGGTTTGGCGCGCATAACGGACACACCTGCGGCCGCCGAATGTCCTAAATATCTTTTTGCTTCTCCTCGTTTTAAATTTTTTGGAGATTTGAACGTTGGGCACTATGTCCAGGTTCATTGTGCACATGTGACAGCTTCTGTAACAGCTCATATGACAACAATTTTTTTACGTTTCTTTCCTTTTGTTATTGCTCCTTAATGGCCTGTTTATGAGCCATTTGATATCTTGCCCATTGGTTGTGTCTAGGGACTGCCTATATATTGTGGTCTTCTCCTCCTTCATTTTTTACAGAAGTTTATCCTCGACGTGAAACATATTTCTCATATTCTTTTCTCCAAACACATTCTCTCATAAATCCTTGCTCTGGACTGAGCTAAGTTCGGTTTCTCTCTCCGAGTTGTGTGCGACGAAGAGAACCTGGTAGTCAGGGAGTTTTACCACTAGGAGCTTCCGAGAAACGTCTGCACATAGACCTCAGATTAACTCTTAGGGCAGTGCTTCGTATACGACTTTCCCGGAGGCCGGTAACATTAACTTTTTTATTTTTATTGTTTACAGATTTCTAAATAAAAATAGGAGTTGGATAAATTTCTAACATTCTAAGAGTTAATCTGATTTTCTGTTAGGTAAAATAATAATAAATCGTAGAATAATACAAGTGAAAGCTACATTACGTTACTACAACAAATAAATAATTTTGCTTGCTATAAATTTCATCTGTTGTAGAATTTGCTATCGCTACATTATTGTATAATTTGCTTACTCTGACAA
This sequence comes from Iris macrosiphon, assembly GCA_036927795.1. Classification (NCBI taxonomy): domain Eukaryota; kingdom Viridiplantae; phylum Streptophyta; class Magnoliopsida; order Asparagales; family Iridaceae; genus Iris; species Iris macrosiphon. The sequence goes on from JAYESA010000016.1 coordinate 146,891,203, forward strand.
AACAACATTTGTTACTTGTTCAAATTTGCTTATTGTAATAATTTCGTTTGCTGTCAAATTTATTTTTTGTAGCAAGCAAAATAACCTTCTGAAACCAAATCATCGGGCTCGTGATGCTGCTCTCTGTAGTGGATTCATCTGGGGTCACTTTGCAGGCTCCCCGTGTGGTGCTCGAGCTGGTACTAATGCGTACAGTCTCTTCTGGCTGGACTCCCTCCCGTGGATGCTCTCCATGCGTTGAGCTGCGGCAAGGATATTCGTATAAGAAGTAGGTACAGCTGCGCCAATCAATCTTTGTAACTCAAAGCTCAATCCGTCAAAGAATTTCTTCACCTTCTATTTTTTTGTCGGGATCAGTGTAGGGTTGAACAGTTGAATCAAGCATGATGCAAGTCAAGAAATTTATTCGAGTCCGATTTAGAGGTCAAGAACGTGTCAACATGTGGATGAGATCCTATAAATTATTCTATCCTAATTTGTACGCTTGCTCGGTTCTTTAGTTGAAACCAAAGCATATATTGTCTGACCTGCATAAGCTACCACAAAATCATGTCACGTCCCAGTCCCAAAATACCGAGGGACTAGCCACGTGACAATGGCCAGCAACACAACTCCAATGGGCAAATCCAATTTAATGGACCCGTTAGAGTGCACTTAAGCTGTAACAAATACAAATACAAGTCTACGCCATCTATCACAGTAAAATTCTAGTCTCATCCACAGATAGTAAACACAATTCAATATGATAGACCAGTCAAGATACTAGACAAAAATAGTCCATCATCAAGTCCACATAAGTAGTGCCTCGGGGAACAACTCGACACAATAAAGAAAAGATAATAGCACCAATATGTACGTCCATAAGTTCAAGTCTAATTATGAAATAACACTTAAGCATAAATAGCTGAATAAGTAACTGAGTACTCAGGAGAAATCCTCTGGCACAACATCGTCATCTGGTGTCAATATTGCTCCAGAGTCAGCTCTTGTCCCGTAAACCTCGGGGTAATCTTCCTCTGTTGTACTTGGAGACATAATCCGAATCCAGGTCCTCAGGGGATATAGCAAGGTACAAATAACACTCAAGAAAAATAAAATACAGTAATTATAAACAGATCCTCAGGGCAAGCTATGTAACCAGCTAAGTAAAATATAAATGAGAGCATCACTAGTACTCAGGCTGAGACCAGTACATGCTTTGTGTCGGAGAGCCCATAGCAGCAAGTAGTCTCCAGTAGTATAGTATATATATAATCAGCCTATAGCATGTGTGTCACTTCCCACCCAATGTAACCTCATGTCTCATGTCCACAACGTCTTATGTCATAATACGTAAGATCATGACCTCTAGCTAGTACAACGAGTCATAATGATATCTTTATATATGCAAGTCTCATATCACGAATCTTGTAAGCATATACAGAATCATCATGAATAACTCAAGAAAGATTCCGCCACATGAGATAGTGTCAAGTGTCCTACGGTATGACGTACTTGGTAAAGCAAGCACGCAAAAATAGGATCGTGAAATCAACTCTCTAAATGACGTTACACAACTCCGCGTACGACGTTGACACCCGAATCTTATTCGGACGCTAAGCAACGTCTTACGGTCCTAGGTTGAACAGATACATCATAATAGTATATATATAGAAAGAACACAATCAAATAATATAACATGATCTCTGCAGGTTTGGCAAGGTACACTTGCATGGGTTCTAAACTCCGTCAGTAGCTCCTGTAAAAGTAGAATCTCCAAGTACGCCTCCGGATGCTGAAACAAATATCACCATTATTCTCAGAATACTTGAAATAGCTAGGATTGACTACCCATAAGTCCAATTTGGACACATGAACATAATTGACAGTTTTGGGTCAAAGTAGGGTCCACATGTTGTCCACTTTGTACCAAAAAATATGTCAGAGATAAAGTTTTCCAAATTTAGCAAACTTAGTGTCTACGAGTCCAGAACGATGATACAAATCCAACGAAACGTCCAGAACTGAATTTCGATGAGCCGGTCACGAAATCATCCGTCAAGTGGAACCGTGGGGCCCGCTAAACGGTGTTTCGTCAATGTTCTCAGAATTAAACCTAACTTGGGTCGCAAGACCAGCGTAACGCTGCAAATCCTATGGAACAAGTTTCGTTGTGAAACGACAAGCACACACGAAGTTATGACAAGTGTCAGAATATGTCGATACGGTATTTTTTGACGGATACGTGTTGATTCCGGTGTGCACGCACATCCAAATCAAGTTCCACAAAATCCCACACGTCCGCGTTGACGATACGCGCCTTTCGGTAAAATTCTCACAAGACAAAGTTGCCTCATTTGGAGGGACGTACCCCGTATCGAGAAAATTTGGGTTTACGAAATCAAATTTTTGACAGATTTCAGCAGTAAAATAATCACAGCATAGGTCGAGTTAAAAGAAAGTGTTTAGAGGGATTAAAACTAGGTTATGTTGTCCAGAAGTTTGTTCATGTAGAATTTTAATATTGCTTGCCGTTATGGAGATAACGGGACTTAAACATGTGTACCTGGAACTGTTTCTGATCTCAAAACTCGATCATTTTTTTCTGTTTTGTGTCGCAATTTGTGATCGACACAGGACACGATAAGCTAAACTATTTAAACAGGATTCATGGGAGTCATGTGGTCTTCACATAGGATTCAACAGTTAATTGTTTGGTTTATTGTATAGGAAGAAGGGCATCTAGTTTGGGTCTGCTGCTCGCAATTTCTGGGTGACTGTTCGCGGCGGCGCGTGGCGGTTGGCGGCGGCGGTCGACGGTGGTCGTCTAGACGCAGGGGAGATAATTGAGGGGGTGGTCTGGTGATGTATATATATAGGGAGAAAGGGGGTTTCAGAATGGAAAAAGAGGAGTCGGGGGTTGATGTATTCGAACTGAGGGGTCGGGGGGTTACTGTAGCTGTGGGGGGTTACTGTAGCTGAGGGATTTTGGGTTTCGGTATGGGTTTGGGTGCGGGTATGAGTTTGATTTAGTTTGGGTTTCGAGTTTAATAATATATATATATATATATATATATATATATATATATATATATATATATATATATAGTTTTGAACCCCAAATAATTTTCAGAAAATTTTACAATACTCTAATAATAGTTGTACACCCAAAAATATATTTTCTGTCAAATATATGTAACTAATTACATATTCAAAAATATTTATACATGAATTTAAATTATTTTAATTAGCTAAAATAATAAAAAATTTCCCCTTAATCTCAATAATTATATAATACCAATATTAATAAAATTTAAAATTTAAATCTAAAAATCAGGGGATTTAAAACCCATGCGAAAAGATTCAAGTCGAAGTGATATCTATCCTAATGCATGATGGACAGTCACTGTGGGGAACGTTCAACCCATATATATTGAGATATGTGGGAGATTCTTAGTATTTTTGCCTTTGGAGTAGTAAAGATAGTCCCACATTGGCACCAAATGGGTATCTCAATATAATACTTTGTATGAGTTGAGGTGTGCACATGGGGTATGGTGGGACACATGGGTGCCATGTGGGGGTATTTTTCTAGGAGGAAAAATGATTAACTACTCATGAAAGTATTTTTGCTTTTTGTCACGCTCTTGGAATTATTTTCACAGGAGCTAAGCCCCAAAGGGGATTAGCGACTCGGACTCAGACTCGGGCTCAAGGGCGCAAAGTGACACTTTGTTGGCACACTTTGCACTTAGCACGTCAACATCGTTGTAAGGAGCTTATGCGCTGTTGTTGCGCTCGTGAGCTCATTTTATGCGCAAATTTTTTGATTGGGTTGCATGCGCGTGTTGCATGAGCGGATGCTGAATGGACGCTGAGCTGGTGCTGAGCGGGCTATGCATTGTGCTGCAATTGTGGGATATCAATTTTGTATATTGACTTTTTACTCCCACATCGAAAATAAGAGGAGGATGTGCTTCCACCCTTCCCTATATAAAGAGCCCTCTAGCCTCTTTTTGAGATACACTAAAAGTTCAGAAAGAGGAGTCCAAAGGAGTCCGTTCGAGTCACACAAAGAGGTGACTACGAGCGTTCCATAAGTTCTCTTGTGAACTTGCTGGCTCCTGGAAGCAGATCGTCGATAGAGGACGAATCTTGATTTGAGCAACGGTGGTCTTCACCGCCTGAGCAAGAATAATTTTTTATTTTGTCTTCTTCTCATTTTTCTTCTTGTTTCATTCTGTCTGCTTGCAACTGTGTTTTGCCAGAAAGAACGGATGTAGTTTTTGTTTTATTGTAACTCTGTTATGTCCGTCTGCAACTACGATTGCAAGAAATAATGAGAATTTTGGTTAATTCTGATTTTTTTGTAATCTTGAGAGCAACTTGTAATCAAAATCCTTATTTAGTTCTTCGTGAAAATCGAGAATAGTAGTGAGAACTTTTGTGTGAACCTCTGATCTCAACTACGCGTTCTTCTATCTTTAGTTAAGCCTCGGGACTAATGGTCCCGGTGTCCACGGTAGCATCGGAATCTTGTTTTAGTACAGGTTGCAAGGATATTAAGCAAGAAGAGGAGTCGGTTGCTGCCAGATATATTTTGGAAGCTTGTGTCTGCGTTCAAGATTGGACCCGTGATGAACAAAGAACTCAAGACTCAAGAGATGAAACATAACGTATCTGAGATAGTAATAATTAGTGAAAAAAATACTTGTACAAACCAGTGAAGTAACCCCATCCCCATATCACAGAGCTGGACTTTCAATCTCTTACTATAGATGACGCTACTGTAGAAGGAGCTAAGCAATAAACTTCAACGAAAAACGGATGACGAATTTTTTTTAAAAGACGTGTACATTTTTTTACAAGCTTTATGCAAATAAAATATTATTTACAACTTTCTATTTTTTTGTCACTTAATGTTATAATACATTTATAATTTTATTGCCATTAATAAAAGAAATTTAGCTTTTTCTTACTTAATGTTGTTAGTTGTTTACATTTAACTTCTTTATGTCTATATAAATAACTTCTTTAAATTTTAAGTTATAAATTTATATTTAAATTCAAGAAAATATATTTATACATTTTTTTTATAAGTTATTCAAAAAAAATTAGAAAAATATTCAACTTATAAATATTTAGATTTTAATTTATACTTAAAGTTATATAAATATTGATATAAAGAAATTAAGTAAATTTTGTAACAAATAAATTTGTAAAATTTAAATTATACTAAACATATAATTTATAAATTTCAAATTATATTAACATATAACTTATAAATTTCAAATAAATTTATACTTAAAGTTATTTAAAAAACTTACTAACAAATAACTTATAAATTTTAAATTATTAAAAAGTAACTAAGTAAGAAAAAATCTATTAATTTTAACTTGAATTTATTAATATATAACTTATATCATATAGATTATATATAAAAAATATATAAATAAACGAAAAAAAAATCGAGCTGGTCCGGTCCTACTCCGACTGGATCACAGGTCCGGATTGGCTTGAAATTTTTCGTCTCTCATCTCAAGTTGAATCCGACCCAGATCGAATCCGGTCAAATTCGATTGACTCGGACCGCAGGCCGGTCTGGACTGGCCAATACACTCCTTGATCTAAGGGTGTGCCTTCAAAAGTAGCCAACAAAAATTAAACACCAGATAATATTGACAATGCCGCTTAATTGCTTACAGGTGAACTTTATCTAAACCTCTCTAGAAATTTATCTAGATAAAACCCATCACTTATTAGTTTAACTCTCACTCTACCAAGAGGGTTTTCCCCTATAAAATTATGCAAAATTTCCATTCAAAATTATGCTAATACTTCTGCTTACACTTAATTAGGATGTGTTTGATTGTGAAATGAAAAAAGGTTTAAGGAAAATAAATTGATACTTCATCGTGCATCACCTGAGCTTCTTGCCCCCGAGGTTCTCTCAGGTAATGTTTATTTATAATTTTTCTTAATAATTTTTTTTGGAGCTTTGATTTAAATATATGAGAAATAGTCAAAAGATTGATCTGGCTAATTTGAATATAGAAGAACCTGATCGTTAGATTTAATCACTAAATTGACATACCAGCGTCTGATATACAATGAACTCTTAGCTGTGAATGGGGACGGATTCTTTTGTTGATGTGTAGTAATATGATTATGACATACGAAATGGCAGAATAACGACATACACAGATAAGGAGAACATATCTAGCAACAAATATTCTTCCATCGCTAGTGTAGTAACAAAATTACGAAACAATAGCGACAGAATAATTAGTCGCTTAATCGTTGCTAAAATAAGCTTTTAATAATTTTTTTTTATCTCTTTAACGACATAAATTTTTGTCGTCAATGCATTGTCTAAGTGGATAAAAAAATTATGTTGTCTTAAAAAAATGTTGTATTATACAATATATAGAAACAACAAAATACCACATAATCCCATATAGACAACAAAATACAACATATGAATAAGTTAAGATAGAAAATCACACGAAAATAAAATAACATCACAAAAAAAAAAATACACTACAAAATAATCCCAAATAAAAAACTTAATTATAATATAGTACAATAAAGTCATAGATAAGTAAAGTTTTCAAACATAATTACACAAGATAGTCCATAGTACACAAGACACATGAAATAAGTGAGGATCTGACAATGGCTGGTACTACTGGCTACGCACAAAACTCGTAAATATTGTAGTGAACATGTCGCCGATGGCCTCCGAGACGACATGAGTTGTCCAGAAGACGTAGCAATAACATACGTATAGGGTAGCGTGCATTCTATACGTAAGAGCTCTCAAAGTCCTCTCAAGACTCTTCATTGTACTTTGCATCTCCTCCCAAGCTCTCTCGGAGTCCTCTGAAGACTCTTCATTGCACTTTGCATCTTCTCCCAACCAAACGAAAAAGAGCAGCACAATATGCAGGTGAAAGAGCTCTAAAGTACACCGACAACTGTGGTGCCAATGATCCAGTACCGTATGCATTGTCGTCATTTTCTCTCCAAATCCAGGCCCAATTCACTCTTACCAAACAGCCCAAGTGTTTTGGGGTACTTGTAAACAAATAACAATCCTTAGGGGGACTTGCATGTAAACATCCACTGGAGTCCACAAGCATCTTCCATCCGCCGCCTCCAAATTCTGAGACGACACGCAAACAGTGAAGAAGAAAGAATGATGTCAGCCATGGCGATGGCGAGAGCTCCGAGGAATCGCACTCTCCTCTTCTCTTCGATCCCGTCGTCCCCAATCCGACCCCCATTTCTAGATTCGTAAGTATAACCTCCTCCTCCTTCTCGAATTGAGAAATTGAAGAACCCACCGATCTTTCTCTTCTTATTCTCAGATGAGCACAACGCTGGTACTAGCTGAGCACGAGAACGGCCACGTGAAGCCCTCGTCGATGAGCGCGGTCGCAGCCGCCGGAGCCATCGGCAGGGAGAGCCCCATATCCCTCCTCCTCGGCGATCCCTCCTCCTCGGCGGCTCCGGTCCCGACCTCCGCGGAGCACGCCGCTTCGGCCCATCCGTCGATCGCCGAGGTCTATTTTTAGTATCAAACTAAAAATTATTTAATTTTGTTGTTGTTGTTTATTTGAATGGTTTTGATGTTCTTTTAGGTGCTTGTTGCCGATACGGATGTGCTGATGCACCCGTTGGCCGAAAACTGGGCGGAACTGGTGCGTTTCATTCAGCGGAAGGGCGGTTATTCGTATGTAGTTGCGGCCTCGAGCTCCTTTGGGAAGAACGTGCTGCAGCCCTGCTCGACGTTTCTCCCGTTACCGACGTGGTTGAGATACCCGAGCCGCGGGTGTTTGTGAGGTCCGATTCATGTCCTCTGGTAACTTGTCAAAGTTTCACCGTACAGCTGACGCCGTTGTCATTTTGAAATGACTGAATTTGTAGTAGTACATCACACTGATTTTCGGATAGATTTACTGAATTTCACTTTCGGAGCATGTAAAATGGTAGTTGTGCTACTAGAGTTTAATAATACTAGTATCTTCCGACATTTTGTAGATACACAAATTACAGTGTCTGATGACTCTGATGTATCGGTCGCTGTGGTCGGACTATTATGGATTTATGGCCACATTCTCTGTCTCTTCCTTCTCCGAGCTCGGGTTATTCTCTATCTCTTCCTTCTCCGAGCTCGGGTTATGGAGGAAGGAATCGAGAAGTAGGTATCAACAACAAAAGCCCATTTTATTACGGGGCAACTCATTGTAACGATCTTTTCCGTTCAAGCGGATAGCCGATTCAAACGACGCAAGTGCAACGATCCGACCCACTTTGCTCAGCGAAAAGACTCGTTTGAGGCAAATGATTTCAGACTTGGCCCTTCAGGAGTTCATACTTAGACTTTCAAAGGCTCGCTCGGAGTATCGTTCGACCGAGGCGAATCATTGCTAAGGTGGGTGGCTACGATGAACTTGTCTTTGCTTAGCCAGCACACTTAAAATATGGGCCGCATATGATATGATGTTCTCGGTTATTTTATCTATTTTTCTCTATCTTCAAATCAAAGAGGAGGTCATCTATATAAAGAGAAAAATAGCACATATGCGGCCTGAAACTCCAGGCTGCATATGCGCTGACCGATCAGATCCTCCAAAATTTGGGTGTCAGAGCCGCATATGCCGCTCACGTTGCATACGACGTCTCCGCCGCCTGACACGCTGTACTGCACGAGGCGGACAGCGCCGCCAAACGCAATAAGCAGCCGCTCGCGTCGCATGTACCGCATATTCCGGAAGGCACAGAAAACCATGCGCCGCATGTGCCACCTAAAGCAGACAATATCCTCTCCACATGCGACTCGCTCATCCAAACCTGGCCGCATAGTGTCAGGCCGCATAGCCCCAGGCCACAAAGACCCTGGTCGCATAACGCTTGTACGCATAGTGCCACGAAGCATGCGCCCGAGCTTGCAATCGTGCATGCAACTCACGCATAAAGGAGCGCACGAGCGTCATGCGACGATGCTGACGTGCTAAGTGCGCCAACAAAATGCCACTTTGCGCCTGTGTCCGAGTCGCTAAGTCCCTTCAGGATTTAGTTCCTAAGAAAAACTTTCCAAAGGTAGTGACAAAACAAAAATTGTCATAATGGAGTTCAAACTTAATCCCTCTAGGAATGTCAACCCACATGGACCATCATCCTATATGCATATATCAATACTAAGCATAGCTATATATTGAAATATACACATTGGTGGTTTTTTAATGTGAAACTAAAACTCCCAAAGTTAAGTGGAAAACACCAACAATTAATTTGACTGGATTAACTATATATGTCAAGTCTCTGATTCACTTAATTTGATAGCATCACTAATTAGTCTCAATTTTAATCGATTATTTGGTTGAATGGTTTGTCCGTTATAACTTTAGGTATCTGTCACGCCCCAGTCCCAAAATGTAAGGAACTAGGCTACGTGGCATTAGCCAGCTGACACGTCACTAAGGGTTTAATCCATTTTGATGGACCCAAAGGAACGTGCTACGCTGTCCTAGTATACTACAAGTCTAGTACAGGCAAGTCTATCTCATCCACAGAAAATGTCAGAAAATAGGGCTGAATATATATAATGCTGAGTCTGATAATGTCATATTACACATCTTGTGGGAACAACCCACTGTCAAAATATAATAGAAAACAAGATAGACTGAACATTGTCTATCTAACAAAATATCTCCATCGCCAAGAGAGCATCTCCTAGAATCAGGTAGATTCTGATGGTGTCTCCTCTAGTTCTTCCTCGGTGGCATGCCTAGTCTCCTGTCCTGGACCATACACCGTGGGGTAGTAGGCCTCGTCTAAATCTGGAAGGGAACCAGGTCCTCAGTGGGACATAACAAGATACAGGAAATAACATGCCAGATATGAAAATACTGAATAAATAAATACAGGGTGCTAACCATCTAAGTGAAATGCAAGTAAAGACCTTGTAGTACGCATGGGAATGTGTAGGTTAGACATATGCTGACTTAATTCACCAATCGTGGTGACTGGCTAGTATATGTGTCATATGCCCCCAGACGCATGGGCACTCTGCAATCGTCCATCTCCGAGGAGTATGGAACGAAGGTAAAACATACAAGGAGGGGGTGTCCCATACGTCTACTAGTTATCTTTTCCGCCCAATGTAACTAAATGCCAAGTCGTAATTATTACTGATTTTGCTAAGCCGTGATGCGTGTCACACGTACTGGTAGCTAATCAAATACGCAGCTCGCATCCCAATATGTATGGCAACCATGTTGCGTGTTCCCGTGGTAGGGTCTAGGAGGATATTAAGATACCCTCACAGATGTTGGTAGGTCTGAAAAGACTAAGTTAATTATGCTACAAGTCAACGTATCTGTTGACTGTACCTGAGGAAATCTCAGGTATTCACAGTTATATGAAAATCAGGAAAAAACATAGCATATAACAGCATTTGTATTTAGATAGTAGCTTTGGCAAGGTATACTTGCCTACTTCCTGATTGTATTGGACACCTGATCCCACTGTCAAGACTGAGGGTCCTTGTGACAGGGGGTCACTGACTATGCTGGAGATGTTTTCTGTTTAAGACGTACAGGTTTTGTAAATACCAAATAAATAAAAGGGTACAATATAATAGCATATATATATATTTTGGTGAAAATATATATATAATATTTATAGTCATATATATAATATAGGGTACATAATATATATAGTATATATATACTTACAGATATAGTATACATAGTATGTATATATATCTAGCATATATAATAGGTATACATGTGTTATATTTATATTTACATATATATCAAGGAAAAAGGAAATGCAGAAAAATAACATATATATATTCATGATATACTAAATAATATATATATATAATATTTATATAAGTCATATATATATACATAGAAATGAAAAGACATACATATATATAAATAATAATATATATATACATAAATAGGTAATATATACATATATAGATATATAGATATATATATTGCATATATATATATAAAAGAAAGAATGCTGAAAATTAAATGTACATGTATATATAATATCATAATAATATTATGTATATACATATACTTTATAATATATATATATATATATATACAATATTCATAAATATATAGATATAAATATATATATATATAAAAGAAATAAAAAGATGCAGGAATTAGATATATATAGATATATATGTATTTACATAATATAAAAAGAAAGAAAAGTGCAGGAATTAAATGTATATATATATATATATATATATATATATATATATATATATATATATATATATATATATATATATATATATATATATATTCATATATAATTAAATGAAAAGCATATATATATATATATATATATATATATATATATATATATATATATATATATATATATATATATATATATATATATACATATATAATATATGTATATATATAATAAATACTATGTATAATTATATGTATATAGATATATAAGAAAGGAAAAGGGATATATATATACATATATATTACAATATATATATATATACTCAGTATAGATATATATAGGTATATAGTAATAATAATTATTATATAATATATATATATATATATATATATATATATAGAATACATATAAATATATATACATATACATATATATATTACATATGTATATATAAATAAATAAATAAAAGAAAAACAGAAATTAAAAATATACATATAAAATATACAAAAATATATTTTATACTGTATTTATATACTGTATCATAATAATAATAATAATATATATATATATAATACCATATATACAAATACATATATATATACATGTATATTCATATATATACATATATAATAATAATAATAATAATAATAATAATAATAATAATAATAATAATAATAATACAGTATATAATAATACATATATATACTGTATATATACAGTATTAAATATTTATATAATAATATAATATATATTATATATTATAATATATATTATATATATATAAACATATATATACATATATATATACATATATACATACATATACATAAAATGATACACATACGTACATCAGGGGGGGTACTGTTCCGGTCAGGTAGGTGGGGCCCTAGGCTCGTCGCCGGCGGGAGCACGGCGGCGGAGGAGGCGGCGGCTGGCCGTGGCGGTGGCTGCAATGGCAGCAGCAGCTAACAGCAACAGCAGCAGTGCCGGCTTGCAGCGGTGGCAGCGGCGTCAGCGGCGGTGGTGCGGTCGGTGCAGGGCGGGGGATCGACGGAGGAGATGGTGGCGGTGAGGTTGGTAGTGGTGGTGGGGGTCTACGGTGGCGGTGGAGGTGGCTGGAGGCGGTCGGGATGGGGGTGGTGGTGCAGTCGGGGAGAGGGGTCGGGGCGCTGTGGAGGTGAGGGCGGCGGCTGTGGTGGTCGGGGGTGGCAGGGGGTTGGTCGGAACGGTGGAGGAGGTGGTGGCGAGGCGTTTGGGGGTGGTGGCGGTAGTCGACGACGGCCGGAGGCGGCGCTGGGGGTGGATGGGAGTGGTGGTGGTGCTGTGGTGTGTAGGTCGGGGTGGCGTCTGTGGTGGTTCAGGGCGGCGGAGGCGGTGGCCGGAGAGGGGTGGCGGTGGTCGGAGGGAAGGGGAGGGAAGTGGCGAACAGGTCGGAGGTGGTCCGGTGGGCGGAGGGTGGCCGTGGTGGTGGTGAGGTGTGGTCGGAATGGGGGGGTTTGCTCGGGTATAAATAGGGTTTAGGGGATGGCATGGGTAGTAATTAAGGAAAAGTTTAGGGGTATTTAGGTCTTTTGGGTTTTTAGATATTTTTGGCAGCCTTTTAGATATTTTTGTGGGCCCCACATGACACGTGGACGGTCCACATTCACCAGCCAATGAGGTGATGCCACCTCACATTGTAATTTTTGCATAAAAACCCCTGATATTTCATAAACTGCAAATAGGTCCCAAAATTGGTATTTTGCGTAATTACGCAATTTGTCTGATAAATTTTCATGTTCCCAGAAAATACTAAGATGCTCAGAATTGAGAGGGAAAAGCTGTGGGAGGGTCCTGAGGGGGTGGGGGTGAGTCTGGGCAGGGGCAGGGCCTGGTTTCTTGGTGATACGGGTCATCGTATTTATTATTTAATAAATACTGCGCACGGTGTTCTCTAATTATTTAGAGGCAGGTAGGGCCATAATTTAACTACGGTGTTAATATACTAATTGTAGTATATTCGAAGTAGAATATTATCGTATTTTTGTCTGGGTAAAACAGGTGCCTGTTGGTCCTCAATCTCTAGGGGTACAGAGATGGGCAAAGAGCAAGAAATAAAATAGGAATTAAATACAGACTTTTGTAACGATAATTGTGCGTCTCAAACGAGACTCAAAATAAAGCATCTGAGAGTTGCACAAAATTCTAAAAAATAGTTTAACAAGTCTAGGGCAGGTATGTGAATTTTGTTTGGAAAAAACAGCTAGTGTAATGCTCTAATTAATTATGTGAAGTATAGGTGCACAATCAATAGGATATGTAAACAAAATAAATTTAAAAAAGTTACAGAAATTCTAATTAGGTAAAATAAATCCTAAATTACTAAAATCTGGTCGAGGGAGTTTACAGTATCCACAGAACCCTGGGATTTGGAGTAAAGAGCAAGTGGAGGCATGAAAGCCAATTGTGAATGCAATGCATCAGAAGGGAGGGCTCTTCTTCTGTCAGATCTGGCATGTTGGAAGGGTCTCTAATTCTGGTCTGATTTTTTCATCCCCTTTTTTTTTTCCCTTTCTTTAATTTTTGTTTTCTCTCCCCAATTCTGATATTGTTATTCCCCGTGATGATATCAAGTTCCGATACTATGTTATCATTGTTATATACAGATTCTTTCTTCTATTCTCTTTATATATATATATATATATATATATATATATATATATATATATATATATATATATATATATATATATATTAACCAGTCAGGATTGACGAAATATAAACAAGCAAGGCATTTGATTTTTTACTTAATAAGCTGAACAGCTTTAGTATGATTGATACTCCAAGGAGTAGGATTTTTTTTCAATCTTTGATATAATTTTTTTGTATCAATAGCAATATTTTTATAAAAGTCTGCAACATAATTAAGAGCACCCAGAAATCTCTGAAGTTGCTTAGTATCTGTAATTTCATCAAAAAAATTCGAAGCAAATTCGTTACTCCTGCCAATAGGTATAATAGTGTTATTGACAATGTTATGTCCTAAGAATCTTATTTCTGTCTGAAATATCTTCATTTTAGAAGCAGAAATGACAAGACCATTCTTAATAGCCAAACGTTTGAAGACATTCAAATGCTTAAAATGAGAAGCTACAAAGCTACTTCTTTAAGTGGGTATTCTTCCGCTAAAGAGAAGAATACTCTTGCCTTTAAGTGGGTATTCTTCCGCTAAAGAGAAGAATACTCTTGCAGTAAGTAATGAAAATTCTTCCATTAATAATAAAAATACTGTTGTCGGTGGAAATTTTTCCATAGCGAATGATTCAGATATTGAATCTAACAATGAGAGTTATTCTCAAGAATCTGAAGATCATTTAGATCCAATTCAGATACATGATATTCAAAAAACATTTGAGAATGATCAAACAGTTGTTGATCATCAAACTTCTGATATGATTTTGTCCATGCAGCAGCCAACATAAGAAACATAATCTCCAAATATATATATATATATATATATATATATATATATATATATATATATATATATATATATATATATCATTCATTAATAAAATATAATGATCGATTTTAGTGATCCAGCTGTTGGCTACAGAGTTTATCCCTTCCTCGCGACTTCGACATAATTAGTAACCATATTTATGTTGCTACTATAAGTTGAACTTTGAAGTGATTTTAGTGATGTTTGGTTGATGATTAAGAGGAATTAAGGGTAGGTATCCTTGCTTGTTGCATAAAGTTATAAAGAGAGATCAATAAATATAATGATCGATTCAATATATAGATTCTTAAATTAATTTATTCAAATTAGATAAGGATTTTTTTTGTAGGACTACACTTCTTACTCGAAACTATTACTGGATTGGGGCTAGCATTGTTTGAAGGAACTATTATTCAGGACAATCAACTTCTTACTAGGGGCTGTCCACACCCCCAATCCCCCCACCCCCTCTGCTGTCTGACTCCGCCGCCCCCCCACCCCAGCGTTCCCTCGAACCGTCTGGCGCCGGTAACGTCCTGCTGTCGGCTTCTCCTCACGCTGTTGACGTCGGATTTCGCTCGGTCCAACACCGACGACCTCCGATCCGGCTTCACTGTCCCACGCGGAATCAGCCACCGACTTCACTTCCCTACCAGCGTGAGCCCCTTGGCGCCGAAGTTGCCTTCATCGAAGTCCCGGAACAGGAGATACCCTTGGCCGCGCTTTCCCGAGGAAGCTTGGAGAATGGACCTCCTTCACAGAGAAGAACCGGAATTTGACCGCGCTTTCATTTGTGTGTGAGTCATTCTCTCATCCTGACCACCGCTGCTATCTTTAGGACTGTCAAATTTTTTGACAGTCCTTCCAACATGTAGGACTGTCAAAAAATTTGACAGTCCTAAAAATAACATACTATCAAAATTATTAACAGTCCTACCTATTGGAAGGACTGTCAAATTTTTTGACAATCCTAAAAAATAACAACATATTTTTTTAGAACTGTCAAATTTTTTGACAATCTAGTATATTGGTAGAACTGTCAAACATTTTGACAGTCCTAAAAAAAAATTGGACAGTCCCGAGTAAATTTTTTGAGTGATAAATTTGTAAATAAAAAAAAAAAAACTTGGTTTTGATGCTATTATCTCAATATTGACATCTCTGCACTTTGTTGTCACAAACATTATGACATGTATATGTTGGGTTGGGATTCCCTTCCTACGTGAAAAAACATTATAGAACGACAAACGTTATCCATATATCGAAAATGTTTGAAAAGCCGAAAACGACTCAAATTTGGAGCCAATACAATAGGTATTAGAGCTGTATTGGACCAGATGCATATAAACAATATATCGTCAATATGCTGTCAGTATATTATAATTAAATTTTAATTTTCTAGCCGTTATTAGGGTCCGATTTTTTTTTCCCACAATATATTACCAGTATATCGACATTAAGTCGGAGGGAAGCTAAATTTGGACTTGGATTGAGACAATTTGATCAAATCTAACGACAGAAATTGATTTAGAATCATGCAGAGGTACATATATTTATTTTTTGACCTAATTTATGAATGAAATTGAGATTGTTATTGAAATTATTGTTGGTTGTGTGAGATTTCACAAGGGTCTCAAATTTCAAGAAAAATAAAGAGAGCGAAAGAGTTTGTAGTTGATTCGAGGAGTAATTCGTTACAGAAGATTTGTATTGGTTCGTCATTGTGATATTGTTTACCGTAATTTGTTTCTTTTTCAAGGATCTGGCAGGCAATGGTGTAGCCACCCTGTTCCCATCTGGATTTTTAAAAAAGTTCATCCAATAATTTTTATTTATTATTTTGTAATTCGTTAAAGGAACTATTTTTGGAGACGTGTACAAATGTGTGTGTCTTGATCATTCTAGATTGGGGTCTATAGTTCCTCGAGGTTCTTCAACACTGCCATATTTAAGATGGCTAGAATTTTATGAGAACCCCAATGTAAAAATCTTTTTACTTCTGAAGAAGATAGTGTGCGAAACGAGTTTGTAAAAAAAATAACTTAGCTTGATGTGTTTATTGTCATTGCTAGCCTATATATAACTTGTCTTTCTCTTTTGTTCCTTTTTATCTTCTTCGCATAACTTTCTTGCTGGATCTTACTTGTGCTTATGACTTGTGGGAGTTTGAATGCAAAAAAATTCAGCATTGAGAGTCTGACTTCGCGTGAGCATAACTCCACAATTGCCTGTGAATAATGATATTCTTCAATTTTGGTAAAACTCTTCTTTCTTTACGTTAAATTTGATCAGTCGTATTGAAGCTCGAAGTGAGCTACTTGAACATTTCTATTTTAATTAAAATCGTGAGTTGAGTATCGTGACGAAAATCGTGTCAATGGGTCGAAATTGACTTATGATGTAAGTTTCGTCCAGTTTTGAGACAATCGATATTGATCTCTGGCGTATTTGCATCACATCCCTAGATGAAAATTCTAGCGCATTTGTATCACATCCCCTAAATGAAAATTCTAAGTACGCAACTGCTATTAGGTAGCATCTTAAAAACAGAAGAATTGTAGAACATGGATAGAATAGATATCAAAGACTAAGAAATCAGAAATGTTAAGAAAAACATCAATACAAGTTGAACTGAGTTGATCTTTAAACAGTTCCAAGCTTCATGACAGAGCTTCATGACAGAGCTTCATTTGTCATGCAGGTAATATGCTTACGGTGAAACCCCCCTCCAAAAAAAAAAAAAAAAAAACTTTGTTTTCCAATATATTTGTTTTTGTTTGTTTCGTAAAAGTAGATATAAGTCAGTCTACATCTATTCCATCCTAGGCCACTCCTGCTCACCCGAGCTTGAATTTTTGGTTCCTCTCTTGATATGGTGAATGTATATTGTCACAGATCTTCAACAATAAAAACCCCAATGATGATAGATGACTGTCAGTACCTGCTAAACCACAATGAAGGAATGATCATTCCGATTTAGGAGCATCTAACTAGGATCAAGTTGCTCCTACTAAATGGCAATAAAAGCTCGAGGGCCTTTGTGAAGCATTTTATTTAAGGTTCACTCTGCAGAATTTGTACTAGTTCCAAAGACTAGTGATGTTTGAATTTCTAGCTGGAGAATCAAACGGAATAGGAATCGCATCATTCAAGCTGTACAACCTTATAGAATTTCTACCTGGAGAATCAAACACCAACATCTCTTTATGGCTCAAAGAACCATCAAAGAAAAGGCAGAATCTGATTTGACAAAGAAACGCATACAACACAACAACAAGATTCCCAATTTACAGATGGCATGTAGTTGATAGATTAAAACGAAAATTCTGCAAACTTCCATTTGTCCACAAGACATTTACTGCATAAACGATGTTCCATTAATTTGAGAAAAATAAAGTACGTCTCACTGATTATAACCAAATGCAGCACATACAGTAAAAGAGACTAACTATGACAACAAAAAACAAGTACAAGGTGAAAGAAACCCACGCCAGAAGTAGTTCTGGGTGAAAAAGTTAAAAGTTTTACTGATCATATAAATTTATTCAGGAGAAACAGAACTGGAAGGTGGATTACGAATATCAATTGATCCTTCCTCTCGTTGATTCACTGACTCCGACATCCTGGCTGCGTTGCACTTTCATCAAACAATTATTGGTGGGTTCCTGTGAAGATTGAGAGTTATACTTGTTAGTCAAAATCAATAATTTGAATTACATTGATAGAAACAACTAAAATGGCACAAATCTGGAGAAGGATTTGAATGCACAAAACAGCTGGAAAAACACAATAAATGCAAAAAAAAACAAAAAACAAAAACAAATATATAGTGAGAAAAATATAGCTAAGATGTTCCTCATATTTTTTTTCTTATTATTCCATCCATATAAGAAATAGCAATTTCTAGATTCATTCTTGTTCTTTCTCGAACTGGGAAAAGAACCCTATTCCTACTAAATTATGTTAAAGGCATAGGCTAAGCCCAATGGTTGGGTACAAGAAACAAGAGGGTAAATAAAGCACACAAGCATAGGAATTGCCAGACAGATGCAACTGCAATTTAAATCAAACCCCAATTGTTGTATGCACACAAAATCATAACCCAGAGACGCAGGTAATGGGATAAGACCAAGGGCCAAACCACCCTGTGGGCTGAGGTGGGATCCAGCCCACCCAAATTATTATTTATTTATTTTTCCATATGTTTTCCTTTCCCATATGAGTCAGCCCACCCCAGCTACCCAGCTCGAATTCCTGGTTCCGCTCTTGGATAAGACCCCTACAAAGTTACAAGCATGAAGGTGCAGGAGTTTGATCTCATGCCTGAGACCCTTTTTTGTAGTTGGAGCACCCGTAATGAGAATGATAGAGAAATACAAACACAAGCAAGGCCACTGACCTCGGGTTTTGTCCTCCCACCAATAGAGAAACCTGAGATTAGCACCTTGCTTGTCAATCTTATATAGCTGATACCAGTGCTCAGCCACTTCACTTCCAAAAATACCACCACAAAGAGCTCCAAACCCAGTTGCAATAACGACACCTGCAGTAAACCACTATGATTAGAGAATGAAAAATAATATACACATGTGCCCAAATACCTACATACATACATATTTACAGATCATTAAGTACTTGACCGACTCAATGGATGACCCACATACACAATTCTCTACATACCATAAAGATATATGTATAAAATAATTATGAATAGGAACTTCTAAATATGCATCTTTCTTTTCCCTTTGCCTCACAAGCCAAAGACTAATTAGCAATTGTACAAAACTAAGAAACTCTTGAAATAGCCAGTAAGCAGCCCCCCCCTACATACCCCCAACAGCTACAGTCCAAAATTAATTAACCAGATTATCCAGTAAATAATGGGAATGCCCTCCTTCACCAGACAATCAGCAGCTTGGTTCCTCCCTTGGAAAACAGTAAAGTACTCGCAGAATAAAGGTGACCGCAGATAGTGTAGGGGTCGGTCGAGGTTAAGTGCATTAATGACAATTGACAAGTCCCATCGACCCATAAGGACATGTTGTAGAAGCATAGAAAATTTTATGCTCAAAAGGAGCCATCACTCTTAACAGTTAGAAGAATGCATTTTAATCTTCATGATTAAAAAATGCGCACATTATGAACTGCAGAGCTTCTTGGCGCACATTTTGAGTCTTCTTAGATTCTGCATTAAAAGACTATTGTTGAAGAACGTGCTTTAACGTCTAACATCTCTGAAATGTACGAAGTTATGGGCAGAAGTCGAGGTGACAATATTGATTACGCTGAAGTAATCATGGCACTTTGTCATGGAGCCACATGACAGCTCTGCAAAGTATTTTCTGCGCAAAAGTGTTCATTTTTCTTTCAGTGAGAAGAAAATATGTGCAAAAGTCATTATTTCCTCTCCCCTTAAACCGTCAGTAAACGGTTAAGAGTTCGAGAAAATCCCGTGCATTTATTGCTCAAATCATGGTGAACGTGGAAAGACGGTTGTTCCCACAATTGGAATTTAATGTATATTCCTCGTAACTGTTACCACATGTCAGGCAGGCCGAATTTTACACGGGCAGTAAAGCTAATACAAGTGCATAGTGGATGAAATTTACCCATTATTCTGTGCAGAAAAGGCAAAAACAGTGGATATTGTCTATTTTCTGCTCAGAATTTCAACTTGACAGTTACAGTGGTTAATGGCTATTAATGGCTATAAATACTTCGGGATCAGCGTCATTCTAAATGATCGAAAGCTTCGTGTCTTATGCTAGAGCCTTCTTGTTGTCAGTTTCTCCCGTGTTTGAGACTTAGCAAGTTTCGCATTCTCGTTTCAGTTAGTCCAGGGAATAGGGTGATCGTGTGCAGATCATATCCCCATAGCTACTACTTCCCCATATTCTTATTGTTTGTACTTAGAAATTCTTGTTTAGGATTATTTGTACTTTGTAAAAGCAATTATAAAGTTTGTAATAAAAAATATTGTAAACTTTTGTTTAATGGCAGACACATTCAAGCACAAAAGTAATCTTTTACACCCTCCATTGGCCATGCAGGACACCACCATATTGGCCATCTGGACCAACAAATGTCCTGCTGCAATGTTAGCATAACAGACAGATGCAAAATGAATCTGCATGCTGCAAAATTATTTCCCTTAACCATATGCCAAATTGAAATTAGTTTAATGCAACCAAAGCCAGGTGCTTTTCATCTCAAGAGACAAATTCCCACAGTGTACACCTGTTGGTCTTCCTCCTCTACCTCTCATTCTACAGCCCTCCACTACTCATAAAAATCCTGAGAACACTTCCGTGAACAGATTGTAGGCGCTTGTCAGACCTTCAGGATACAACTTCCCTATCTTTCCACAGCCACCAGGCACCATCAGCAATATCCCCCCTCCAATTACAAGGAGTCAATGCCATTGCACCTGACATTGCAGAACATGAATCAGCACCTACTGCTATCACAGCTGGTTGTACATTTTTTCATCAATTCCCTCCAGAGCTCTATATAGTTCTTATGCATTTTATTTTCACATCGGAGATATTTTTAATATACCTGTTTTATATTTGTCTGTTGGTTTGATAATGCTCACTTTTAGATATAATCAATTAGAGGGATTAGACTTTAGAGGGCACTGCCTACATGTCTTTATTACTGAGATCTCTTAAAATGGAATTATGGTTCCCATCAATTTTCTTAAAAGTGGTCCTCTTTTGCAATATTGCAGAGACTTATACTAGCAAAGTTGCACATCACTGTCAGTCTGTGTGTGTTGCCTATATAGGAATACTGGCATACTGATTACCGATGTATATAGATACATATATAAGATAATAAGTATGTGAGTGTGTACATGTATAACCATGTCCATATCATACTTGTATCACAGACTTTTTTAAGAACTGTCCTGTCCCATTCCGTGTCTATGCAGCCTAGCTCGGAAGGTTGTGCCTAGATATATATGTATGTGACTGCATACATGTATAACCATGTCCATGATAAAGTTTACAACCCAGACTTGACAAAGTTATATGTGACTGTGTACATGTATAACCATGTCCATGAAAAAGTTTAAAACCCAGAATTGACAAAGTTCTTATGCCATAAAACCTAGAACAACAGTTAGTGAATAGGTTGACATACCTTTTAGGTCATGCAATTTAAGCTCATGCAACCAAGGAAAACCCTCTAAAATCCCCTAGATTATATCAGAGTCAAGACAAATGATACAATTCTACAGGTAAAAAAAAGGAAATAGAGCTTTATAATGGGACTTCAGCCAATAGGAATGCAAAAAACCAGCACCCGTAATAATGATGAAAAGACCATGAAGTGGTTACAAGAGAACAAAGTAAAATACCATGTGGGCTCTTGGAATACTTCAAGGAAATTCCTCCTAGGTGTGCTGCACCAAGAGCAGCACCAGCAACAGCAAATTTCCTTGATTCCCTTAAAGCTTTGAGCTGCAATCGAAAAATAAAAAATAATACATGATAAAGTGGATGGAAAGAATAAGCTTCATCAAAAGAATATAAAACTTTACCATATAATAGCAGGATAAATTGCACACAGATCATATGGCAATGGGTCAAAAAAAATTCATGTCATGTACACGCAATACAAGAGCAACAAAGCCTTCATCCCAAGTTTAGTGGGGATCCAGTTTAAGAATCATTTTCTTCAATTCAACCCTACTAAAGGTTATCGCCTCTCTAAATCTATCAAATACACTTTTTCATAGCTCGATCCAAGTTCGGTTATAGCATCTCAAGCTAGGAACATGGAAACTTGAAAATTGGTGGCGCCAAATATGAACTCCAATTTCACTGAGACATGCGCACGCCAAAATCAAAGTCGTGACCATATCGCCGTGTCCGCATCATGTCTCGTATTCGTGTTTGTGCAACATAGATCTTGAGTAAGATCACCATTGAACTTGTCCATCCCATCTCTAACATCTCTCATCAAGCTAACAAAATACTAATTCTTGTGAAATACCCAAAAAAAAGTATCATCACACTTTCTTATGACCAATACTAAAACAGCGTGGATTTAAATTTTGAGATCTTTACATATGTATCAGCGCCCAACACTACATTTGAGTTGTTTCGATTCAGGCTTTATTCCATCCGGTTAAACCAATAGCAAAGTATAAACAGAAGAAATTAGATCAAGAGGAAAAATAGCCACAAAAGCACCTTTATCCTACGTGTCGGACAAATCTGCACACACCCAAAAACACATGAGAATGCCAAAATAGATGTTGTGTCTGTATCGTTACCATGTAGTATGTATTAATACATGATCAACTTGAAGAAACCCTCAGCCAACCATAAAACCCTAGAAAACCCTGGATTGGTCTATTGATACAGCGAATTGAACTCGTAGTATGACCTTCCAGACGCTGATCGGTCATATAAGCAAATTTAATTACACCGGATTAGAATCAAATTAGATTTATTTATTTTTGGACATGATCATCATCAAGAACCCACGGTCGAAGTTGCAAAAAGGAGGAAAATAGTATAAATATCGATCGAGACCAAGAATGGAATCGGATCGAGAGGGATAGGGAGAAGACGGACCTGAGGGCCGTAGATGGGATCGGAGGCGACAAACTCGTCGACGTCGGCGTCGGTCCACTTGGGGAGAGGATCCTTCCTGCCGAGGGTCTTCTTGTAGTAGTCGAGGAAGGAGAAGTTCCTCTTCCAGTGCTCCTTCAGGTCCTCAAAGTGCCTCTTCACGAAACCTAGAGCTTC